>WUAM01000395.1:12821859-12843733 GCA_024336885.1 Actenoides hombroni
GCTTCGCGGGACGCTTTGTTCCCCGCAGCAGGGCCGCGGCCTGGGCGAGACACGGCCGCGGGAGCGCGCAGGAGGGGCCGCGGCGGCTCCTTCCCCGGGGGCCTTCGTCCGCCGGGCCCGGCGAAAAAGGTCTCTGAGGCCGCGGCTGCCCCGCGGCTTCCCGGGGGGGCGGGCGCCGCGTTTCCTTGGGGTTTCCAGGCTCCGGTGCGGGAGCGAAAGCGACGTCGCGTCCGGTTCGCTGCTGCTGTCGTGTTGGCCGGAGCGTGATGGCTGTCACCGGCCGTGCGCTCCCGGTGCTGGCCGCGCCGGCAGCGCGGGAGAGCACTTGGCAAACAACCGGCTGTTCGCTGCTGCTGCTGCTGAGATCTTGGGCTCTCTTCAGGCGCAGGGGTGCTTTTCTAAGGCTGTCAGAAGATGCGTTACTGGTGCTGTTAAAATGCTAAATAGGTGATGGGCCGGGTGAGATCGGTGTGCAATCGATCACACACACGCAGTTCGGTGGGGCGTTCTGCATCACCAGATACCTGGAGCTGTAAGTCATCCTTCCCTTACGTAACCGGCGCTCCTCTCCAAGCGAACCTGGGCTGTTGCCACATTTCTTTTCCTCAAAACGAAATTGATTTATTTCTGGGCTTTCAAGGTCATCTTGAAAAGGTACATCTCAAATACAGAAGGTACATTTATTTTTTTTAGATTATTTCGGAGATATAATGTTCTGTGAGGCCTTTATGCAAGACTTTTTCACTGTGCTTTGTGAGGAGAGCTCATGGTCAGAAATGGAGCAGTAAATAAAGCAGTGTTGTAGGAAAACGGATCTTTTTTGTCCTCCTATTCTTTGTCACAGTGTACAGAGGTAAAATTATTACACGGCCCTGTACGTCAGCTAATTCTATACATGTTTCATCTATGAAGGAAAGGGAATACCATGTGCCTTTGGTTCGATGCGTTTTGGGTATTCTGAAAAACAGTAAGCTGGCCATAAAACTAGATTTGGTCAAATCATAAAGATATTATGAAGTTCATGTAAGTTGAAGAATTTTGTGTATACTGATGCAGTTGTACAGTTGGGGTTGTCTGTGTCTGTATTGAAGTTTGGATGACACTGGTGTAGCTGCTCAGTATGGAAATACTGAATTACTTGCTGGTATTTCAACACTGGATATTCACTCCTTTCTCTGGAGATGGATTGCTAAGCTTTGGTTGGAACATGCTTTTTGAGTTACTGCATCTACAGGACGGCGATGGGAGGCTGACGTGCACCATCTCCAGTCAGTAAGAGAGAGTAGCGCTACGCTTTGGATGCAGAAACTGCAGAGTAAGAAATGCCCATGTCGGGGACGGTCCCGGTTGTGCAGGATGTGAACGGCTGCAGAACGCTGCAGTGCAGCTGGGTCCCAGCTGACACTTCAGGAGGGTTTTATCATGGACAGTACTGAACAGCACGCTAAAGCAGAGCTGGTAACCACCTAGTGATGCAGCATACTGACCATGCCAAGAGAAGGTAGTGCCTAGTTAGGCCAACACTGTGTTACATTAGCTTAGAGGAGATTCAAAGATTCAGTTTTCAGTGGTGTGTTATTACTAAAATATACTGGGATTTTTAGTTGAATAGTAGCTGTGCAGCGCTACTCTCTGCAGACCTCTTCTCTGTTCTCAGATGGTCTAACAGGTGAAATGGGCACTGTATACAAATATTTCATCTAAAAAATGCAACCTCTAGGTGTTACCGCAAGATGTGGGGGAGAGACAGCATCTATAGCCTGCTGAACATTTCAAGGTGTTCTACTGTTGTGACATTAGAAGCACAAGTATCGTTTCAGCCTGTTCTTGCCAAGATGGTGTGCTGCTTCTGTCAAGATGTAGCTTCCTGGAATTGTAGAAACTACATCTTATTTTCCTGCATGTTCGAGCTTATTATAGGACGTGCACTTTTCTTCCTCCCCCTCTATTTTTGTTGTTTCCAACTTTTTTTCTTTTAACAGGATTTCTACAATTGGCCTGATGAATCCTTTGAAGAGATGGATAGTACATTAGCTGTTCAGCAGGTATTCTTACTGACGTGAATGCTGTTAACAAGCTCAGCTTCTCAGGTTTTGTATTTGGTAAAACACCACCCAATGGGACACGCTCTTTATCTGCTCACAGTGTTGCTGTGCAGGAGTGAATGTCATTAAGTACCCTACGTGTATTAATAAATTTGTAGTTATTAATTGTGTATGTGGAAGTAACATAGAATTCCCACGTCTGGATTAAACAAACCAGATTGAAGAAAATACTGGGTTTCCTGTGGGGTTCTTTTGTTTCGGTATGGATGTTGTAAAAAAGCTGTGAAATTTACCCATTCTTTTACCCTTTCTAATTGAGGAAAGGCATTTTTCAGATCTGGCATTTTTTATAACTTTTTTTTTTTTTTTTTTTTTTTACCCTGCCCATCTACTCTTTAACTTTTTAGTCCATCAATCACTTCTTAAGTAAAAAGTAAGTCCCTCAAAATACGTAATGTCCTAAATATACTCTTACTATAATTACAACAAGATCTATTCTTTTCTTTCCTCCTAGTATATTCAGCAAAACATAAGGGCAGACTGTTCCAACATTGATAAGATCCTCGAGCCTCCTGAAGGGCAGGATGAAGGTGTGTGGAAGTATGAACACTTAAGGTAAGAATCCATCTTTTGTCAACGGAGCATCCCGATTCTAAGCTTTGCTCATTGATAGTCCTGGTGAGCCTTTTTGAATAGGACAGATCGAAACTAACTTAAATGGAACTCGGTATTTCTACTGTTAAATATTTTTATACTTGGGTATGAATTATTTTCTGAATTCTTTGTTCTCTCTAAAGATTCATGATGCACTCTAATCTAGTGGTTTTGATATTTTTTAAGAAAATGTTTGTACCCCACTTCCAAAGTTGTACTGGCATGGTATGAACATGAAAATACAGTCCTGCATTTCTGGAGCACTTTTTCCTAGTGTCATCAGTTCTTCATCTCCACTAATCAGGACTGTGATTTCCAGATGCTCCCAGTGCTTTCTGTCGAACTCGCAGGAAAAAAAGGGTTTTAGCTGGGAAAGCAAGACTACCCCTGTCTTACAGGTCTTTTTTTTTAGCTGCAAAGAAACTGAAAACCTTTTGTCCTTCTCTCAGTTTGTTTTATGCAGTATAATAAATACATTCAGCCTGGGTAGTTTGGGCCTGAAGGTATTATACGTATGTAGTTATTGTTTTTTTTTCCTGGCATTACTTTAGTGTTTTCCTGTGATTATTTATCTTTTTTTTTATTATTTTTTTTTTTCTTCTTCTTGTAAGCTTGTCTTCTGGCTTTATCAAATATACTTTCAGGAATAAGAGTAGTTCTAAGCTACTCCTGGAGTTACACATCCTGAGTATTGGCTCCCATTTTCTTTTTCTCTGGTCTGGAATAGTTCTAAAAGATTCAGGAAATCCTCAGAAAAGGAAGAAGCCTATACACACAATTGCAAAAGATGCATTTTAAGAATTTTCTCTGTCCCTTCAAGTATACCAGAAATCACTGTAGATTCATAGAAGTGACTTACCACTACATACATGTCACTTCTGGAAATTTTTTTTCAGATTTTTCATGTAGGATGGAGTGGCAAATTCTCCTAAGTTAAAGAATGCACTTTCAGGTTTGTTATAGTGAAAGCAGTATTTCTAGAAGTTCCACTCTGTTAATGACCTGTGCTGGGACTTTAGCCATTTAATTGATCTGGAGGAAGTGTATCTTAGAAGGATGGATGATCCAGCTATATAAAAACTTAAGAAATTAATTTTCTTGAAGTGTTCTTTAACAAAATTGGTATCTTAAACACTTCCACCATATTATTTGTTAAGCTTAAACTCTACTGTCAGGTCAGACTTAAAATATAATTGGTGTGTTGACTCAAAAAAAACCCCATGCTGGTGTGAGTTCTGGTTCTCTCAACTTGTAGTCCTTTTATAGTGTGTTAATTCCTAGCCTGTTGCCTTCTCAGGTGTGACATCAGCTGAAATTATGTGATTATTAAGTATAATTTTTTCATGTTCCAATCTATTTTTTCCACTTTACAAGAATCAAAGAATCATTTCCAAAAATGTGAAGAGATCTGTGAGGATCAGAATGTATAACCTTGTTTTGTATTAGATGTTTCTAGTGGGGAAAACAAGTTGTTGATTTTGATGCTGCTGTGTTCAAATCTTTTTAGACAGTTCTGCCTTGAGCTCAATGGACTGGCTGTCAAGCTTCAGGTAATTATTTCCTTGAAATTTTTATATTCTATCAGAGAGGAGACTTTTTCTGTATGGTAAGATGCAGAGCTTTGTTCTATATCTGTACACATAGACATAAGCAGTGGTTTGAGGTGAGAGTTTTTAGGGTTTTAAAGACTTCTGGCAAAAAAAGAAAAAACAATTTTTTTTTGGTGGGGGACGGGACAAAAAAGTGATTTGAAAAGATTAGCTCAGTTTTGCTGTTGAGTGGTTTTTGTAACTGAACAATTGTTTTAACAGAGCGAATGTCACCCAGACACATGTACTCAGATGACAGCAACTGAACAATGGATTTTTCTTTGTGCAGCTCATAAAACTCCCAAAGAGGTACGGATGTATTTTGGAAAACTGACCCCACTGATGTAAGGTTGATTTTCTTTCGCAGCTCATATGTTCATGGGGAGACTGCTATAGCTGCCTTCTTAGTCACACTAAGAGCTTACCATGGGTAAGTGAGGGAAACCTCACTTGAGGTTTCCTTCTTTCCCATTCTGCAGTGGTTTACAAAAGAATGGGATGAGGTAGGAAGGAGCTGCTTTTTACCAGTGTGAGAGTCTCCCTCCTTTAGCCCCTGTCCACACCCAGTACACTGGTATGCAGTAAGTCTGCTTTATTCAGCTAGACTGGAGAACTTCAGGATGCTTTTTATCCCTTTTTCACAAGGATAATAGCTTATCAACTACTGGTCAGAAAACGGGTGATGCAACCTTGAACTGGTGACAAAAATGTGTGGCTGGGAAGTCTTCCTGAAGATGAGGAATGGCAAAATAGACAGATTGTTGCTCTCGCCCTCTCTCGGTTCATCTTTACTTTCTTCCTTCCCCTCTACGTGTACTTATTGCAAAGCCAGGGCTTGGCTTGTAACAGACCTAGCTCACTAATGAGTGTTTTTCTTTGCTAAAGTAAGAACATTGATGTGCTTAGGCACAGGTTTGGTGGTTTGTTTGGGGTTTTTTGGTTGTGTTTTATTTATTTGTTTGTTTGGGGTTTTTTTTTTGGGGGGGTGGGTAATAAGGTGTTAATTTAATCTGTAAAAGGAAGAATCTGTTGACTATGTGGGAAACAAATTAACTGTGAGGTAACAATCTTTCCTTTCAGAGTACTTCCAGTATGTATTCTTATTATACAGCTTTAGTTAAGGAGATGCATAAAATTCACTACTCAGGCAAAATCAAATTTCCATAGTAACTTTTTTCTTGAAATAATTTACATGGCTTGTGAAACAGAGAAAAGAAATGGCTCACTGAATGAGGAAAGGTAGTTAAGACCTTCAGAGAGGCTTTGTGAAACTTCCGGGAATAAAAATGACCGGTGAAGTTAAAAGCACCAGGAAACATAATTAAAATGTTTTTCCTTAAACAAGTTACATGACAATGTCACATGTGCACTCATACACATGCTCACTCACTGTCTACTTTTGTAGTGTCCTGCTATAGACTACACCAGACACACACTTGATGGAGCTGCATGTCTTCTGAATAGCAATAAGTATTTCCCCAGCAGGTAAAAATGCTTTCTTGTGGGAGGAGGGAAAGAGGGAGGGAAGGAGTAGATGGCACCTGAACACTTAAAAAGCACGTGGAAATACAGAACTTGTTTTTCATGGACTGCTACTGAGAATAACAAAAGTCCACACCACGTGCCACTTGCTGTAGAACTATTGTCACTTTTCAGTCAGGGAGTGATTCCTGTGTGTTCAAGTAGTTTGCCATTTACTGGAGAAGACAGGTGCTTTTTACATGGAAACTCGTTTACTAATACCTGTTGGTGTTACGGGGCTTTCACTGGAGTAGCACCAACCTAAGTAACAGGATGGCGTTAGAGAGATGCAGTGAGAGAAAGGACTTGCACAGGAAGCACTGAAAGCCTCCCCAAGCCGCCACCAATCTACTGTGGGACAGCAGTGACCACAGAAGAGAGAGACTGAGTGAGAGTACTGAATGGGGAGCCCAAATGCTGGATCATGGGAACCTAACTGGGGAAGTCAAAACTGTGTTTCTCTAGGAATGTGGTATGACTACGCTAGAAACCAGAAACCCAGCCCTTTCCAGAATAACTGATGATACTTAACTACAGGCAAAACTTATTCTGTAGTCAGAGTACAATTTTTAAATGTGCAGAATGCACCTGTATTTTTATTTTCCTTGCAAAAATAAGCAATTGCAGACATATCTGCAACACTTCAGTCTAAACTGCAGTTGCAGTTTAACAATCAGAACTCATGTCAGCGTGTATCGTGGTAGGCATTGTGGTAGAGCTGTTTCGTAACCTTTCTCCTGGTGCTTACAGGGTTAGCATAAAGGAATCCTCTGTAGCCAAATTAGGATCGGTGTGCCGAAGGATTTACAGAATATTTTCACATGCTTATTTTCATCATCGGCAGATATTTGATGAATATGAAGTAAGTCCTTTCAAATTACATCTCGCAGAAGGGCGTTTACTGAAGGTGTAACTGTGATGTAACTTACTGCACATTTTCTTTTAGTCCTACCAGAAGATTGCATTCAAGTGAAGTATTGATTATAATAGAATACAGTTTTATAAGGACTGAAGTGCTATGTTATACATCAGTACACAAATAAAAATTAACTTAGATATGTAATTAGTTTAGCCCAGGTATGGTTTCCTGTCATTTGACTAAAAGGTCAGAAATTGAGAATTTTTGTACAAACAACTCAAATTCATCTTGTTTTCAAGGTTTCTGAACAGGTATTCAAGCACTGGGGGTAGTTAGTGCTGCTTATGCACGTACACAACAGTTAAGGAATTATAATGGTAAAACTGCAAACAAACCCCAGAATAACTAGTGGCAGCTTGTACACCTCCAGGAACATGGAAAAGTAGAAAATAGTAGATAGGGGATAAGGGATAGGGCTGGATGAAAAAGAAAAGCTTTGCCAAAGGGCTGTTGAGGTTGCATTAACAGCTCTGGAAGGGGTGGGTGTGCCACGTACTTTCGGGGATAGCGTATGGGGGAGGAGCTTCACAATACTTGAGAATTCTCTTCGGGAGGGAGGAGCAGGGCTACAATGCCATGGGAATATGTTCTTGGCTAAGTGCTGTTGAAGGGAGCTGTGTATTAATCCTGAACTTCAGGAGGGGGTTGCTAATAAGCAAGCAGTAAAGGAAAGATTTAGAAATGGTAGTATAAATTTACTTCTTTCTAAGACTTGTAAATCTAATGAGGCAATTGCATCGAAGCAGGTTTTATTTTATTTTTTTTAGTATGTTCTCAGTTTTTGAAAATATTCCTTCTGTTATGTTTTTTTCCCCTTTTTTTCATCTCCAGAATGAAACTTTCTTGTGTCACCGGTTCACTAAGTTTGTGATGAAGTATAACCTGATGTCCAAGGATAACCTGATTGTACCAATTTTGGAAGAAGAAGTGCAAAATTCAGTATCAGGGGAGAGTGAGGCATGATGGGAATGGCAGTACAGAAGCCTGTACTGGACAGAAACAAAACATTATGTACTGTATATATCATTTTAGACACTTTGATCACGTATCCTTATAGCTTTGTTTAGTATACTTTTTGTATGCTGTGTGCATTGCCTTTTAATATGGGAAATACTTTAAATTATTCATGAGCTGTATATTCATCAATGTGGCACTCATGGTTTTTAAATAAAAGTAGTAGTATCTGTCTATCATGCCTGTTAATAAAAGAATTTACAGTTCTCTAAAATTGCTGCTAAACAATCATTGAATCACAATCCTGAAGATGTGTCCGATTGGGTGGGGGAAAAAAAAGTGAGATTAAGATTTCACAGCAAGCCATTTTTAAACACAGTAGCTATATTAAGTCTTAGTTCAAAGATTATCACCTTAAATAATGTAATTCTGCAGGAAGCTTCTTTCAATGTAGCTTACTCTTAATTTAGCTTTTATTTTTTTAAGATGGCTTTGGATATTTACTTTTGGATATGTATATCCAAATACTAATAGGATATATATAGTGTTAGTAATACCAAAATGACAATTTCACTATGCTATGGAACATATATATTCTTGATATACATCTAACATACTTTCTGCACTTGTTTTTTGTGACCAGGGGAGGTTTGTGTACAGCAGGGGACAGGTTCTATCCTGTTAAGGCAGACTTCTGCTGTTTTTCAGTCCACAACTTCTCTAAGGAGGAACTGTGGCAGAAAGGCCAATGGCTTTATACCTGTGCATATTATGGCAACTGCTTACAGATTATACCTCAAATATTTATGTTACACTACATAACACACTAGTACAGTCTTTGCTTGTATTCCTAGTAAAAACATTCTAAGTACCTGAAATACTGAACTTGGTTCTTTGCAAGAGTTAATCGTGTTTCCAACATTTATTAAGTTGTTTTTCTTCATTCACTTGAATTATATGCTTGGAGAGGAAGATTTGGATTCATGCTTCTGTTCCCTATGAGATGTTTATTTCAAAGTCACGTTTGCAGATTTGCAATAACTGACAATTTCCATGAGTGCTGCTTAATCCTATTATGTCTAGAGTGATAGAATTAAATGTTTTAGAGATGAATATAGCAGACATACTGCTAAGTGTACATGAATGCAGGGTCTAAAAGCACTAGCAGTGCACTTACATTAAATGAATTTTGCTTAGCTGTTTAAGAAGTTAGCTGGTTTTTTCTCTCTGAGGTTGCCAGGGGCCCTCTTTTTATTTCTTTGAAAGGTCAGAATGGGCTAACTCAGCTACTTTCTGTAATCTACACTTTGTTTTCTATGTTACACTTGGAAAGAAGGGAGTCCACCTATTTTTAATGTCTTTTTTCGTAATATACTAAACATGCCTTAAATGCTATTTTTCTTTATATGAATCAAGCACACCTCAAGCAACTGTACCACCTGGATGTAAAGGGAATTTAAACAATGAGAAAATAGAGAGACTAAGCTTAAGTACTTCAACAGCTGTATTCTTCAGCAGCTCTTTGTGTCTCATGTTTATCATTGTATTTAATTGTCAGCAGGGTAATTGCATGAGATGTTGTCCGAGTGAAAGTAGCTTTAGTTACTGTCTATACACTTAGCTGTAACTGCCTTGTATAGACCAGGTTACTTGATTTTGATAGATACCTTGAAGTTTGTGCTGCAGGTAGGAGGAGCGTATATCTGGAGGTAGTAAAATGTATTTAGTTTTGTTACAGTCTGCTGTAGGACCACCAATGGTGTGGTACTTTTGTACAGTCACTCTGCATGCTTGTATTGGCCACAGTGACTGAGACAGGCAAAACCATGCAACTGGAGTTACTAATTACATTTCCTCTACAAAATTCAAGAAAATGATGTGGTGGCTCAGGACTGCATTAAAAATTTAAAACCTCTTTTCTTCCTCTTATGCTTTAAGAGTTTCACTTTAAAACAAAACTTGGGAAGTTTTAATCCTGTTTATTCTCATTCAGATTTGCACTGTAAAGTTGACTTGCTATACTAAGCTGATTTTATATAAGGCCTAAGTGAAACACTGCTTGTATTTTCCCTTGCTATTGTTTACATGAGTACTGTGTACACACATGTGCCTGAATGGTACCGTAAAACTTCAGTTAGCCTAAGCAAACCATTGATTTGTCTAATAAATATTAACAGGTTTAATTTTGACTCTACATAATAGGGAAACTGAGACTGTCTTTGAATTATATTGTAACAACAACAACAACAAAAGGATAAAATTAAACTGTTTCTTTATCCATACCGCTATATTTTGGCAAGTTATTCTCATTTTTCATGTAACTCAAGAATGCAGGCAACTGAGTGCTTCCCAGAAAAAGTTTGGTGCTCTCCCTCCTCTGCTATAAGATGTGCTGAAATGAAGTTTTATTTCTTCTTTCAAAAGTACAGAAATGCTCATTAGCATCTTGAAGTCAGACCTCAAATTTATCCATCTGTCACATCAGAAAACAATGGTTCTACAATTAAAAAGGGAGAGCCAGAAGAGGACCTTCCAGATACCAAAACAAGCACATTATGACAGCACATCAGAGATGCAAGGGCAGACTGTAAGCGAAGAGTAACTCTCATTACTTTTGCCTTAGTCACTGAGGGTTTTGCTGATGTTTGGCTTGGCGTATCTTGCAACAAGGTAGCCACAGTGCCTTCGCTACTTTCCTTTTAAGATTTTAATTCTCTTAGATGTTGTCAAAGCCTATCTGCTTAAACAGATCAGAACACATCACCAGGCCAGTTCCTCTAACGTACTTCATCTCTCTTGAGTTATGCTTACCTCAAGTCAGGAATGTTCACTTCTTTAATTCATACCAGTTGTCCAAATTCTGATACTGGAATCTGGCTTTGGAAAAAAACAAATAAAATAATCTAAATCCTGACTAACACTATTGTCTAAATGAAGCAACAGGGAATTGCTAAGACAGCAACCTGTGCTTTTCCCTCCAAAAGATGAATATACTAAGAACAAGGAAAACCAAATCAGCTTTTAATAGGCAGCTGCAAGTCTAGCAAGCCTTGCCTTGTGAGCTGCACAGACAAGACTGAAAAAAGCCTGGCTAAAGGAAAGGTATCCACTACTCTAACCCACTGCGAGACAAACCAGCACAGAAGCTGGGAGCCAAACTGGCAAGTGCTTTTAATGGTGAAAAGCTTCCTACCGGGACTATCATAAAAAAGTCTTAGCTTTACAAAAAGAAAATAGTATTTTACAGACCAGAAACACACAAGTTAAGCAGCAGTTTATTGCAGTTGACCTCTGACAATTATAAGCAGGGTGCAATTTTTTTTAATTTTTTTTTTTTTTTACAGTGCATAGTTTCTTCCTGCTTGTAAACACTAGAAAAGCATTTCCTCTCTAAATAATTTAAGCATCAGAAAGTGTAAACAGTCTTTTGCAGAAGTTCATGAACTGGTTGCCTTCTGTTTCTGTTCCAATAGCTCCAGGGCATTTCTGCTGTCACCAACAGGTAAGGGACTTTTCTATTACATTTTAGACACACAGGCTCCTAATTGAAGCAGTTATTAAATAAATCAAGTGTCCTTTTTTTGTCAGAGAATGCACCCACGCTTTAACTTTGATTGGCAATTTTTTTCAATACAAAGTATGTAAAATACATTCTAGTAAAATGAAAACTGCTTAGTGTGTATATATATACATAAAAAAAATGGGAGCATACAAAAATGATTGCCAGAGTTACTCTGACAGCTCTTCTGATTTACAAACATTTTAATGACTGGATAGTGCTGATCACAACATGGGTAAAGGCAGATGTCTTTTAATGCTCTAGACCAGGTGATGGAACAAGTAGCTTAAATTGGAACCCCATATCACCAAAATGCACCCTCATCTTCTGACTTTTCCATGGAATGGATAGTCAGCTTTCAGCATTTAACTATGAAGAATAAAATAGATTTTCCATCATTTGTTTTAGAAGCATTTTCAATTGTTTCTATTTCATCGTATGTGCCCTTTCCTAAGGGTTTTTTTAATGTGCTCTTCAACCCGTGCAAGAGGTCAGAGAATTCTTGCACAGGCTGAGCAAGCAACTTAGTCTCCCCGATTCCTGAAGAAAGCCTTGCAGCAGGACAGCATGCTCAGCTACGTGCCCACCTGGGATGAGGCACTGGTGACTACAGTCA
This sequence comes from Actenoides hombroni, assembly GCA_024336885.1. Lineage (NCBI taxonomy): Eukaryota > Metazoa > Chordata > Aves > Coraciiformes > Alcedinidae > Actenoides > Actenoides hombroni. The sequence continues at coordinate 12,833,717 of WUAM01000395.1, forward strand.
TCTAAAGAACAGAATAAGCATGCAATCAGGCAGACCGGCTTTCTGGGTCTCCAACAGTTTCTGGTCTGTGACTTGCACAGAGAACAGGGCAATGTTTTTTCTTTCAGGACTTCTTCAGTCACCTTTTCAAACCCTCTAGTTTTATATACATACCATGATTAGTTTCAAACCTGCTACTTGCCACTTCCATGATTCCCTTGAGTTCTTGTATCAAAAAAGGTATGCTAAGGAATTAATTCCTTTGCTACGCTCTGCATGCCACTCGCTTCACAGATCTCTATCTTGTCTCCTGTCAGGTTGACTTTTTTCCTAAGCAAATAATTTATTTATTTTTTTTTCCTCCAATTCAGAACCTAAATGTAGCCCTGTGAGGTGAAAGACAATAAAGAACTGGGGAAGAAAAACCCAAAAAACTAGATTAATGTTTCTGCATCAGGGGCAACTTTACATACTGGAGACAAATGACATTAAAAAAATATCCAAAACAACCAAACATCTGTCCTTAACTATATAGAAATTGCTGAGTGGGTTCAGGAGACAATTTAGCATATTTACACTGAATCAAAACCACTAGAAAAATTCAGGTTTGCAGCACAGTCCACAGTTGTGATATTCAAGAGTGAGAACCAAAGCACAGTTAGAACTGGGCTAGTTGCAGAGGAGTATTGCTTTACTTGCTTTTAAGAAGCACCACCTTTCTTGCTAAAAGTGGGAATATTCTAGAGTGTACCTGTGGACATCCAGAGCATACTCAATTTCTACCCATGTTCCAAAAACAGAATCTCCCTTGTCTAGACCCCATTAATTCTAAAAGGGAAAAAGTTCTTTTAAAATTATACCAATTTGAATATTTTGAATTCTCAAGAGCTAATACGGAAATATCTTGGTTAAAAGATAAATGATGCTTTTTATCCAATTAATGTATTCTGGAAAGATTCAATTTAGTACTTCATATATTGTAGTTTATTTTAATAGTTGTAGTTCAATTTTGGTTTAGGATTCACTACTGTTAATCTTAAGCAGGGATAGGGATACTGCTATAAAAAGTACTTTCTCTGATATACTTCAAAAGCTTTAACTTGGAATATTCATAATTCCTAGGTTTTTTGACCAATTTTTGCTGGTTTTACAAGTTTGACTTGTATGGAGAACCACCAGTAGTTAAAATTACACGAGCTGGTTACTTCTCAAAGTATTTTTCTTCAGTAGAGCAACATATTCAAGTTGCAAAAAGCAGCTGCTACCCCATTTTTCATACACTAGAGTTGCTTGGCTTTCTGACAGCAACAGATGTAACATGTATTTTCATAATTTTTTTCCACACACATGTACCATGGAGGAGATCCCTCCCTGCTAACTGCATGACTATGATTGCTGCTCAGAGTAGCAGGCTGCATGAAGTAGCAGCAGTTGGGTCAGGCTCTGTGTGGAACACCCAGCCCAGCACTCCCCCCGTTATCAGAGTGATCCCCCTCCATGTGGTGCCCCCAAACAGGGAATGAACATGAGGTTCTCACCCCAACATCTGTGACCTTGAGATGCTGGTGGCAAAGTGGGGAGAGAAGCCTTGGCAGGAATGGGTTTCTTACCGTGTCTACCATCACAGGTACTCCCGCACTCCCATCGCTGCCCGTGGTGCGCGCAGTCCTCCTGCTGCCCTGCTGGCATGTATTTGCCTCTTAAAACAGTCATGATTCAGAACTATTGCCAGGGTTCCAGCGTTTTTCTTAAGAAATTCAAGTGAGAAAATGAAAGCTGCCCTTTTCAACAATGTGTAATAGGAAAAAGTTGTTGAAGGAATGTCTCCAGTTCCAGGGCTGTGGACTTTTTTTTTACAGAAAAAACCCACCCTGAACCTACTAAAACCAGTTCGAATTGCTCTTCCAAAGTGAAAAATAAACAACCAGCCTGCCTACAGCAATTTCATAATGAAATTGGGAAGCAGCTCCAAAGCAATAATCATTTCAAGCTCCCACCGCGACAATCGTGCAAGGAGAAAGGGAGTCCCCCACCTCTTGCCCCGTAAAAATAATCTGAAATGACACGTAAGGCTTTGTACTACTTTTGTTTACCATAGCAAGTGTAACTTTCTTCTTTCATGAGTTACTTCTTGCTTATTTCAATGAGAAGCTTCTGCCAGTGTTGTTTTGGCACAGCTCCCCACCACCAAGATCACAGCCTGACTTCCCCCATCCTGGGGTGGTCGTTCAGAGTCAGCTACTGGTGTTCCTGTCACCGCATTCATCTGTCCACTGCATTTAGCACCAGCATCTACCACTGTAGACAGGGAGACTCCCACGGCAGCTGGTGGGATACCACTCTAGGGGAGTAGGGTGCTGTAGTTCAACGTATTCACAACATTTCTCTCAATGTTTGCAGGACCACGCACACAATGACAGGTATCAAAACCCCTGGGTGCTGTGTGCGCTGTGCTGCAAATACAGAGCAGTGCTGTGTCGATCAGTTCCATTCCGATTCCTCACCTTGACCATATTATTTTCCATTAGCCTAAGAGTGACAAGCATTTACAGCTCTTGCTTCTAAACCAATTTTCAGTTATCATCACATTTACACTTTCTGGATATGCATTTTTATTCTGCTTCTCCTCTGTAAAGCTTAACATCAAGAAAGAAGCATAAAAAGTAATTTCTGTTGGTGCCTCTCCCTGGAGAGCCCTGCCCACCCTAACCTGCCCAACACCAGCAGCTCCTCCCCACGGGGAGGATGGAAGCACAGCAACTGCACCCTTTCCTCTGGGCATTCTTTCTGGTACACGATGCAGTTGAATATGCTTTGCCCAGTGTGAGATACATTTAGCTGAGAATTTTTATTTTTTTTTTATCCACATCAACATATTTGTATATAGTCTGTGATTTAATATTGCCTGTTAAGTTTAGCCTACTGTTTCCTCCTCCTATCCGTTACCAGCATCATTGTGCACCTTGCTGTCCGTGCCTTTTAGCGAGTTCTTCAAATTACTTCTTCCTAAACTGCAAGTTATCTTTCAGGGGGTGAGTGGTTCTTTATTTCCACTCAAGAGTAAATTATAACTACATTGTTATATAAGCTATATGCTTGGCCAGCTTTTGGCTTAGATGTACAAGGCACCCTAGTTAAACCTGCATAGGTGAAATTATATTACAGGAGCAAGTGTCTGCCTACAGCCCTCCAGAGGTTTTCTGTATATATCAAGTCTGAACAGAGCTTAAGTTATTCACACTAGTGTAAGACTTAACATTTCTCTAGGCTTCTGAATTTATGTAAGGCAAGTAAAGTTAAAATAACATTAAAATTTAAAAACAGCCAGACGGTTCATTTTCCCCACCAGTATTTACAATACCTTTTAGAAACAAAACCCAACACTCCTCCAGCTTGTGGAAAATACTAAACATCCTTATTCCTTTCTCTCTTACACAATTGAAACCGTCATTGTTCTGCAGCATTTGCTTCCTTACTTGTCAAAAGCATTAACAAGTTAGCAGAGCATCCAGTCACATAGTTACTCCATTAAAAAAAGAAAACCAAATTATTTTGCAGTAGTATTATTACTACAGTAGGATTAACACAACAAAGAAACAGACAAAAATACAAAGTGAGTCTGGGTAGAGTCATAGGATTACACCAATGCATTTAAAGTAGTATGATTTAAACAAACAAACCAACCATTTGTGAATTATGTACATGTCCATCTGATGCAGTTACTTACTCTGTCACATACATGTGACCTGAGTGACTCCATCTTCCTGGTCAAATTGTCCATCATCCAGTTCCCTTAACACTCCATCACTGCTACTGAATCCTGGAAAGCCTCCATACTGTGAGGATCCCTCCTTGATCCAACATTGTTTAGATGGAGATAGGTGAAACTCATCAGTTGGTCGTCCAGTTTCTACAGGGCGAGAAGTAGCTGTGTCTAATCCAACACTTCTGCTAGAGGCTTTGCCTTTGTCCTCCACCATAACTTGTCTTAAGGATTTCCTCTGAAATAGAAGAAGATGTTGAAATGTTAGCTTATTTAGGAAAATAAAAACAAAAAGCCAAACAGTTTGCAATGAGTCATGCATGAATTTACTGGGAGCTGCATTTTAGCATAAGGCAACATTTAACACTCTAGTTTAAACTTCAGGATTCCTCTGGAGGAAAAACCCTCCAACAGATACCTTTTTGTTCTCTATAAATAAAAATTTCAAGGGAGACGAAGATACAAGAGGGAGTTGAGATGCAAGAAAGCACAAATGAATGCTAAGAAAAAATGCTTCAACAACACTCAGTTCTTAAGTGGTACACAGCAGACATGGAATGGTTTACAAATTTTCACTCATGCTCAAATCAGCTGTTTGAAAGAAATATGATTTCTGTGCCTAATGCACATGTCTAACATCCTCTGACACTTTCTGCCATACAGCACGGGCACATGCTGCCCTTTCTTGTGCTCTGCAGGGATGAATGCTGAAGGGTAGCACTGCTCTACTATTGGTCTCCTCTCAGTTGCAGAGGTCCCTCCTGCCTGGAGGGCTGGGAGGGCCAGGCAGTGGCAGGCGTGCAGCTAACGCAGCTCCACCACCTCCAGCTAGCACTGTAGGCAGACCCTCCTTCACTCCCATGTCTACATGCCACCACATGCAGTGCTGGGCTAGTGCTCTCATCTGCAATCTGTTCTGAAAGTCAGTGGATGTTGATCCGCTTCCCCAAACACCGTTCTGTCTAGAAGCTTCAACAAGATTGCAATATTTGATGAAGATGTGAATTAAACTCCATTGACACTGAGGTCTTTAAGAGTGTGATCTGACCTCTTCATAGGACTGAAGATTTCCCACTAATCCATATCATGGCACAGCTACTACTCTTTCCTAAACTTCCAGTTCTGCCCACGAAGACCTTCAGAGGCCTCCTCAGGGAACAGCAAGTTTCTTGAGAATTGCATTCAACCCACATAGTAGATGGACACAGACAGAAGTCAGTGGCTGTCTGTACAGCAATTTGAGAGGGAGCCTAAAGACACCTTACACAGGAAGAACTTGGTATAAATACAGTCAGACATTAGCACTGGGATCTCCTGACACAATTATTGAAGCAATGGCTGCCAGTGTGGAAACTAAAAGTAAGCAGATCGTGATTTACGCGACCAACAGACCTCTCAGACCATGCTAAGGGTTCTCTGAGACATTACAAATAAATGAAAGGTTTCTTCCATTGTAGCATGAGGAGCTACCAGAGGTGATGTGATGCTGCAGCACCTCCAGGACAACATCAGTGCCTTTGAGTCACACCAGAGGAGCATGGCCAGGAAGGCAGAATTGCCCTGGCTGGCTGCCTGGAGCCCTGCTGTCAGCACAAGCCCTGCTACAGCAGGAGATGCTTTGCCAGAAGACACAGCCCTGCCCATGGGAGAAGGACATCCAGCTACAAGGAATCCAGGCTCCGCACAGAGCTGGGTTTCTGTGAGTAAAGGACACAAGCACTCCTGCAGGGAGATTGGCATTAATGCAAATGCTTCAAAAATGAGAACACTCCCCAACTCTTTTCGCTGTGCTCTGGCACATTCTGTGCCTCCCTTTTATACATTGCTATGTATTTTCTCAAACCTTTTTGAAATAGTCAAAACAATGGCCCTTGTGGCTAAAGGAAACGTATTTAGGGAAGCTGTTACAGGAGACATCGGGACCTTGGACTAAGGGAAATAGTGTTGCTTCAGGTAAAACAGAAGGAAATAAGCTTCACATGGATGCCACATTAAGAGTACAGCAAAGTTATCTTAAGGGAAATAAAGGAAAAAAAAGAGAAAAGAATAAACCAGAAAACCCTTAAGCACTGTGTTGTTCAATCTTGGATCTCCTCCTCTGAACGATATTCTTAAAAATGCAAGTGATAAGTGATAAACAAAGAGCTCAGAGACAGTGTAGCCCTTGTAATCCAAGAGGCTTTTGAACCATGACATAAATCATAAGCCAGGTCACAGTGCACTAGCCCATGAATATAGGGGAAGGCAGTGAGATAAGCTGTGGGAACATAAAATAAACCCTCCCCAGAAAAGAAACCCTGTGGGAATAAGAGATCAGGTAACAGGGGGTTTCCCCACAATCCTTATTTGAAGCAAGCCTTCCTTTAGAAATAGCAATGCTAACTTTGACCCAACAATTAAAAAGAAAGAAATAAATTATACATATAGTCCTGAGTGCACAAAGCAACCTGTATCCTGTATTGCTGTCCTCCAGAATGCAAGTCATGGAGGTCCAACAGCCAGACCTGCCTGTAGGGCAAAGCTCCTGCCACAGCCAGATCCCACTGCACCGTGGACAGCTGGGAAGTGATGTGATCAGGTGCTGGGGTCTTTTTAGGTGTTTGAGGCCTGCCTGGGGCTGCTTTCTTATTTCAGTAATGAAAGAGCAGTGCTGGTTTTGTATGTTGACTCTCTCACAGGCAGCACTCTTCTCAAGGTACCGCAGTTGCAAACATTTCTAAGGAGATGCTTAAACAAACAGACATTGTGATGCAATTTGATCATTATTACCTTAAAACCTTTAAGTATTTCCGTGTTTCAAAAATGTCCTAAGTTGCAGACATGAAAATTTCTTGAACAGCAGTTTTAATGTAATTTGAACAAAAAAAGATACACAGATACAAATGAAAATGAAGATGTCACAACCAAAAATACAGAATCACACAAACTAAATATTTTTACTGAAATGTTTGCAAGGGCTTGATAAAGCTGTACAGCTGTGTCATCAATGTTGAGAGGACATTTTAAATAAACATCCTAAAGTTTCCAGAGTGAAAGTTAATGCTTGCAAATTTCAGTAGCTTGTTTTGCACCCAAAATCTGGCTATTTAATGCAAAGCTGGCATGATATTCTATACCAGTTTGGAATTACTAACAAATCTAGGGGTGTAAATTGTCATGAAGGCAACGCGTTTGCCAGTTCAGACATTTTTGTAAAAAAACCAAAAACAAAACAACAAACCAACAAACAGAAAACCAAATAATGAAATAAAAAGATTAAAATTTAGGGGAAAAACAGAAGGAAAATCTTACCCTGCTAAACATTTCAGGTTCAGCCTGTACTACCTATTTATCCCATGCTAAAATGACCTCAGCATACTGAAGTGTCCTGGTGACCAAGTAAAACAATCACTGATACTAAAGAGCACATTTAGATCCTAAATTTGTTCAGATTTTAAACACAGTAATCCCGAAGTAATGGCTACAAATCCTCTATTTCTTGTTCACTTCCAGCGTTAATGCTTAAGTCAAAGGCTTCTCATTACAACAAAGTAACACAACTGCAAAACACACCGTTTTATTTGCATAAACCAAAGCTGCTCATCACCTTTCAACTGAGTGAGGGAATCTAAGCTGAGCATAATGCTTCCTGTTTTTAATTTAAACCTAGTCTTAAAAGATTCATCACATTCTCAGACTGAAAGTTTTTTACAGAGGTGGTTTGTATTCTGTGTCTTGGCAGAATCAAGTCTTAAGCATTCTAACTTGTGTCCATGTGGTTGTTAGGATGCCTTTTAAGAGATGCTTATATAGTTAGAAGTAACCTACCTTACCAAGGAAAGGTATTCATATCAGGAGTCCACACCCTTATTATCAAGGGCATTAAAACAAGTAGGGAAACATCAAGAAAAGTACGACTTAAATTATTTGGTAATAACTGCTATAATAAGGCTTTATATGTTTATAACACTGATATCAAAATGATGTTCCATACTTTCAGAAATATATTAGGAAAAAACGAAAAGTCTACAATGCCAGGCAGGGGTTAAGAGCTTTGAAAGCTAAAAGCTGAAGATACTTGGTACACAGGGAAATCAAAAGAAAAAATTGGTATGAGGGACTAACAGAACTTAGAAAAGGGTATGAATGGAAGAAGAGAAGACATCAGCAAGCAAAACTAGAGAACATTGAAGAGAAAAAAGCAGAAACTTAAGTTTTGTAAATAAGGAAATAAATTATAGATAGTTTACAGGAAACTAGCTGGGAATTGAGATGGCAATAGAGAAAAAAATAAAACAGGACTTCATTGTGTGTACTGAATGCAGTCCTTCCAAGCATGGAACCAGTAATTATCAGTGGACAGAGTAAGAAGGAAGTTAGGCTGGAGATAAGCAAAAACCTGGAGAAGAATGAAAAAAGGAAAGAGTGTATTTTAGAAATACTAAGCAGAGGAAAACACACATACTAGTCACAGGCTGAATAGAAGGTAAAAATGACAGAGAAAGATCAAATACGAATGCAAAAGATTTAGAGACTCGTGGAACCCTTTGCACAGTTGGAGAAAGAAGAGACCGGGTACCATTGTCTTATAATAGTCTATAAGACCACAAACCACAAAAGTGTGTGAAGTTATTACTCTGGTGCTGGACATGAGGGAGAATGTTCATAGTTTTCATAGCTGCTTAAGACTATCACAGGAAAGCCAAATGGATTAGAGAAAGATTGAATGGCCATTGAAGAAGAGAAATAATAAAAATTAAAGTCTGTCATGAGATGTTGATGAGACTTGGCAAAGAACCACCCACCAGTAGTTCATCCTTCTCCAGCCACAGCAGGATTTACTTTAGCACTACACAGGTACAATAATTGTTGTCACCTTGACTTTAAGTGGAACATGGTTACTGCCAGCAACTTAATCTTCAAAGCACTTTTATAAAACCATTAGAGAAGCCTCACTCAAAAGGGACAAGGAGTTGTTGAGCTGCAGCTGTAGGAATTTTAAATCCTTTATTTCTGTCATACATTCTTCGTGTAGCAACATCTAATACCCCTTCACCTTGTTAACCTTCAAATTACAGCATTCCTTGCACAGCCTGACACTTGTGTTCTTCTGCAAGTCTGAAAGTAGACATTTTGGAGGTCAAAAAGAAAAATTTTTATTTTATGTGCAACAGCTACAGGATTTGAGTCAGAACATTTAAGACTTTCTAAAGACTTCTAAAAAAGACACACCATAACCAGCCTCATCCACCTGAGACACCGTAATTTCTTAACACAAAACAGGTTTTCAGCATGCTTATGCTTTTGTCTATGGCTTAAAAAGCTGAGAAGAAAAAAGAAAGAAAAAAAGTTAATCTGCAAAAGCCCTCCCAAATCTTGAACTTGTTTCAAGTGAAACCCTCTTCTGCCACTTTTTTGTCATTAATTTTGAGGTCTAGTTTCTGTACTTAATCATTATGTGAAGTACTAATATGTTTACGTTAACACCATAAACATGTTACTCACCTCCGGTGTCTGGACAGCAGAATTCCATATAACAGGTCTCTGAAGAAAAATGACTTGCTTTGTGGCCAGATTTCCTTCACTAAAAAGAAAAACCCCAACTTATTTTAAAGGCAGTAACAGTCACTGTGCTATCTTCATACCTTTGAGACTCAGCTGTAAGGTGTCTGTACATGAAGTCCACGAGTAGGAGGAGGACAGACTACCTGGGTTATGCTGTTCTACATGAAAATATGTATGTGTTATATGTATAGAACAGAAATTTATATTACTTTGATTAGAGTTATTTAAGTACCAGAACTCCTACTTTTAAACAAAGTCTGCACCTTTATGTTTGGAGTAAACATCAAACTTTCACCTGATCTTCCACTGTCAAATATACAGCAACATATTTACTACGTATTAACGCCACAACAAATAGACCCAATCTCAATAATTTAACAAATGCCTCAATACTTTCTGGTATGAAACTTGGGAAGTAAGATTCTTTATTCCTAACTAAGAAGTGCTTTCCTCTTGTAACACGACATCCAACTGACACAGCAGAATAAGCTGGCTGTCTCACCACCTGTGGATAAAAGGAATCAGCTCCGGTTTTACAAATTGTACATCCACAATGAGGTAAATGCCACTGGCTGTTTGGTACATGGGAGGTACAAGCACAGGGAGGACAAGGGAATAGGGTGTTAAGATATGTAAAGGAGGAAAGAAAAAAACCCAGAAAGAAGAAAGAAAAAAACCCAGAAAGAAGAAAGAAAAAAAACCAGAAAGAAGAAAGAAAAAAACCCAGAAAG
>WUAM01000395.1:12853632-12872990 GCA_024336885.1 Actenoides hombroni
AGAGGTGCTCCAGCCCTCTGATCATCCTCATGGCCCTTCTCTGGACACGTTCCAGCACATCCATACCCTTCCTGTAACAGGGGCTCCAGAACTGGACACAGTACTCCAGGTGAGGCCTCACAAGAGTGGAGTAGAGAGGGAGAATCACCTCCCTGGACCTGCTGGCCACACTTCTCTTGATGCAGCCCAGGATCTTGCTTCCCATCTCTTGACAGCCTGTGCCAGGGGAGGTTTGGGCTGGGTATTAGGAAACATTTCTTCACTGAAAGGGTTATCAAACATTGGAAGGGTCTGCCCAGGGCAGTGGTAGAGTCACCATCCCAGGAGACATTTAAACGGTGTGCGGACCTGGTGCCTAGGGACACAGTTTAGTGGTGGGCTTGCAGTGTTGGATCGAAGGTTGGACTAGATGATCTTGAAGGTCTCTTCCAACCAAAGACATTATGTGATTCAAACTTGATAGAGTACTTGAATTTTAGTTACTGACACAAGAACCTCCACTCAGCAGTATTTTGAGACAAACAGCTCAGGAAGTGCACTATATCAAAACCTCTCTTGAACAAAGCTCTGAGTGTGACTATCTAGTTCACCTGCCCATTCTGGCACTTTTAGGTTGTCTTTGTTAATATCAGGAGTGGGGGGAAAAAAAAAGTGCTGCATGAGAGATAACACAAACCAGAAGCAGCAAAAACACTGCCACAGCTCTTCTAATAATCTTTGGTAATTCTATGATCATGAGAGTTTCCAAGGGAGTTACAAATGGAGGACAAACTACAATGATCCAAGTAGCTGCTAAAAGAGAACTTACCTGGATTACGTTTATGACTGCATCCATTTTTTGCAGCAGAAGACAGAAGTTGGTAATTATTAAAATTGACAATAATTTTAAAATTATTTTAATCTTTTTTTATCTTAAAACTTCCTCCCAGCTTAAACTGGGTATTACATTTTGATCCTGGTAGCAACAGAATTCTGCTGACTCTGCAGAACATCTGTAGAGTCCAAACCAGAAGAAGATTTCTGCAGCTGCCTGACATGTAGCAGGTGTTTTTATTTTTATTAAATCAATAGCTAAAATTTTCTCACTTAACTAAAGCTGTATAAAAGGACAACTACTGCTGAAGACATCTCACAGTCTAAAAGCAAATGGAAGTGAGGTGAAGTTTACAACCAGACATACCCACAGGCGTACAAGAAGCAATTCTAGTAATGAGTACAAGTGCTTAAATACTTTTTCCTCCCCCCAAAAGTCTCTTGGATTGATGATTTTTGGATGTCCAACTTTTATCTGTTTATAAAACTCTTCAATGTTTACCTGAAGAACAAACATATTGGCTTAAGAACTCAGCAGCTGAATTAATTTCTTACTGTGGTTACAGACGCTTGATCAGCTGTAGAATTCCATCCACATCGTGAGCTGTGCCTTTGAATATATCCAGTTTAAGGCAGCAGTGTCCCACCCATGAGTGTAACTGAAACACCTACTGGACAAGGGGCATTGGAGCAGAAGCACCAACTGCTGCAAAGAGGCGGCATAAAATCCCTGAGTCAGTCATCACTTGGGTATTAAAGATGGGTAGTTATTCACATAGGGAAGAGCAGACAGCTACAGTGGAATGTGAAGACTGTAAAGCTGTTGTTGGACAACAGCTGCAAAGATTAATTTCAACAGCTGCCAAAAACACCCCTCAGAGAGTTGGAACCTATCTCCAAAGAGTTATTTTCCAGCTCTAAAAAATCTGTATTGAAAACTAGGAGTCTGATTTCTCACTTCTCCTCCCCCAAAGGAAACTTTTTTCTTCCACTGACTTCACCACATAGGAATTACAATTTAAGAATAAAAAAAGATGACCAAAAAAGCTGTGCCATTAGACTGCTTATGCACACGAAATATGCAGTTTAAGAGGGACTGTATGCCACATTCAGAGGTAAACACAGTTGTGTTAGTGCACTTGTGTTCCTCTGACAATCACTAAATTGACTTCATTGCAGGGCGCAGAGAAGTGCACAGATATGCAGTGACTGACACTCAAAATTAAACCTGGAACGATGAAACCTGGATTTCTCATTATTTTCAGGGTTTGATTTTTGAAAAACCCACATCGCCTAACTTCCAAAGATGTTAGGTTTTAAACTTTTAATTTAAGCCCTTCACTAATCCAAGCCTTGCAAAGGAAATGCTGAACGAATATTATTTTAATTGAGAATTTCATTTTTCAAAAAGCATTAAATAAGACACAGTCAATATAAAAAACTACTCAAAACCCCAGTAATTCTACCTTCCGTGTATAATCCATGGAAGAAGCAGCTGTAAAATGACTTAAAGCCACTTCAGTACATTAAGTAAACCACTGCACTTGATAATCAGCCCGAGTACTGCAAAAAAAGGTTTAAGGTCTCTGAAACCTTTTCAACAAGCTTTTTACAAGACTTTTCTCCACTGCAGCCCTGTGTTTTGCTGGCTTACACTGAACTGCCATCAGCAATTCTAAAGAAAGACTAACAACTTAGTACAAGCAAGATATGAACAAATCCAACCAAGACAAAGTATCACATGAGCGAAGTATAAACTGTACGTTTACTATCAAACATTTAATACAATAATTAATACGTTCTGAAACCATTAAGTATGTCAGACTGTCAGCCTGTTTCCCTAACACCAGAGGACTACAATTTTCTTCACATTATTTTCAAGTAATTGCACAACAGTAGCCACATACTGTTTTTTTGCAACACTTCCAATTTCTGGCTTTCAGACAAATTCAGTTCAAATGGAAATGCATCTCTTAATTATGTATTTTACCAAAAGAAGAGTTTCAGAGTTCAAAATACTTGGGTCAATAAAGAGCTTCTCCTGTTGCCAGCAGTGGTACAGCACTGTGCCACAGCTCTGCCAAGTGCAGGGTTTTGGGCTCAGCGGGGTGCGCAGCGATGGGCCCGAGCCAGCAGTGGCACTGCTGACATCAGACTTGTGTCTGTTCGTTGAAAGGATCAAGGCTTGGAACTCTCAAAGAGCTAGTAGGGTCTCACCAGTACAGACACTGAGATTGAGCCGAAACTGTCAGAATAAAGAAGAAAACTGGAAAATCTCGGGCTCTGAAGCTCTGTCACCATAACAATCTGAGCTGGTAGAAACCTACAGAAGAGCACAGGAAGCAGGAGGGACCGTGGAAACCCTCTCTCCTGGAATATCTGCCTACAGCTGAAGATGAAGGACAACACCAGATTTCTCTACTCTGCATGTGTCCACATCCAACCAGAACAATCTCCTGAAACTTAAAGATCAACAGTCAAATTGTGTGTTTTGGAAAGAATTTTTCAGAGATGAAGAAAGCAGAAAGCACAAAAGAGTCTGGCTTAGGTTTAATAGCACCATAAGCACAATGAGAACTCAAGGTGCTCTTTTGTCTCACTAGAAACACTGAGAGTGCAGCAGTTATCTATAGTGAGCAGCAGAATATAAACAGCTGGGAAACATATATCTAATGATTTGTTCTTCCCCACAAGCTTTTCCTTTAAAAAATAAACAAACGAACACCAGAAAACCCACCACACAGACACCTACCCCTCACCCCCCCCCCAAAAAAAACCCCAAAAAAACCCAAATGACCCAAAGAAAAAACAATTAGTGCATTACTTCATTATAATGCTACATTACCCTCTTGCTTTGGAAATCCTGACTTTGATAAAACAAACCTGAAGTTTCAATTATTCAGAGCTATAACTGCCCAAAAACCAAGCTTCTCTTTTCAGGTGTCAGATTCTATAAGTTTACAATGACCATCTGAACATATTACACCTCATACCAAAAAGCAAAACACGATCTACTTTATGTAGAACTACATAATCTGCAAAAATAAATGAAAGCCTAATGAAATTCTGTGACACTACTCACCTTTAGAAGTTTCCCAGTATACAAAAGAATCAACTAAGGACAATCCTTGCTTATAATAAAACGTGGTTAATTCTAGCCAGTCTGCTTCCAGTGTACTAATAACTGGCCCTTTTCTTGTGACTTTCATAGACAAGACACCTTCATGATAGGTCCAGCAGGTAGAGTCATCATCATCAAAAACATTGAAGACTGTATATAGCTTGTCTAAGGAAAAAAAAAGGAAGAAGAATGAACTTCTGGAAGAGCTCTTCAAAACAAAAGTACTAATAGTATCTTATTCCCGTATGTTTTTTGAAGTTTAAGCAACAGTTTTAAGAATTTCTTCCTGATGTGACTATACTCAGCTTGAGCCCTACACACAGACTCCAGATGAGGTGTGGATGCTCTCAGACATGAGAAAAATTTGCATGTATTACACTTGGGTTGTCACTGGACCTTACAGATAGGTGGGGTTTGCAGAGAGAAAATCATGGAAAGCCAAGGGAAACAGGCTTTATTTCTGCTACACATAGAACTTCTGGCTGCAAATATTTGTAATTACTAAAACTGAAGATTAAAAGATGATTTTCTAAAATGTTGCATTAGGAAGGCTTTGTACAATACTGATTTTTATCCATTATTTTCTTAAGATTACTCATGGACTGGTATAATTAGGTGCCTACTAGGCTTTCCCATAAAGTAATTGATGAGTTAAACATATAAAACATGCACATCTTCAAATACTTCTTATACCTAGGCATTAGGACAGTGCTGTTACAAAACCAGTCAGAAACAAAACATTAATCAAAAACCAAAATTCAGAAATCCATAGCATTTTAGGAAATCACTGGTGACAAGTTATGAAGTCTTAGCTATATACATCTCTTCTACAAATACACTCACGTGTGTGTCACTGCTGCAGAGAAGTAACACAAAGCACTTGCCAAAAAATACTCCCACATCACCCAACAGTTCAACATCTGAGCAGCCTAAATCAACACGAAGAAACCTTCTAGAAAGCAGAAGTATTCACATTGCCAAAACAAAGGAACTTGGTTTAGATGACTCCACTTAAGATGCTAGGCTCTCTAGCCTCCAGAAAGAGAGGGAGATTTCCGAAGTAGAAATTGGACTGCAAACAGCCCAAATCAATTTCTAGGAGAACCCTCCTCTGTTTCAAGAGGGGTTACCACTGCAACACTTCACTGTCACCCACTGCAAGCGACATCAGGTGCCTGGAATAAGGAAGTGTAAAATTCAGGACAAAATTTCAGACTATCAGTACAAGATGACTCTCCTTTCTATACAGTTTAATTTTATCACCTTCACAAGTGGCTGTATTAGAATAAACATGTTTATCTCAACAAAGCTTAATTTTCTTTTCCATATACCAAAATGAGATCACTTTTATATTTGTTCTTCAGAAAAAAATAATCGTTTCCCCAATGCAATTCTTCAACTGCTCATGTGTATCAGAAATTTGTCTCTGCAAGCGGCAGATTTATAAAGTCAAAATACATTATTACCCCCAAATCTAGAACTCAGACACAGTTTTGCATTTTTAGAGCAAAGCTAAACAGCAATGGGCCGCTGAAAGGGCAGTACATGCCTATGTGCATGTAAGACTTCATCTGAAATTTCAGATTAGTATTTTTTGAAGTGATGGCTACATACAACATTTACAGAGAAAGGTGGTTGAGTTTTCACAAGTTTTGTCTTATGAACTCCAATAACTTCACTGGGTATTTGACTAGCCTAGAGAAACCTAGCATATCCCTGCCAAATCTTTTTGGAGAATTCCTGAGAACAGTGCATGTAGGGGATGCACCAATTGCTAACCTACCTGGTTGTACCAATCTGCATGAACAAGGCTCCTAACAGAACCAAGGGTTTTCCACTTTATACTTATAAGATTCGATTCTGCTACATAGACCAAACCCACTACTCCAAGCTGTAAGAAAAGAGTTAAGTTTTAACAGATCATGCTACAGAGGCCCAGTTGTAGAACCATCACTTGAATTCAAGTGTTAAAAATGAGAGACACTGATTATCTCAGTGCTTCGAGTCATTATCCCGATAGTCCACAAACTGAAGAGAGTGCCTACGTCTTAACAGGAAAGTGAAAAGGTTGCTTTTGAGAGCAATTAAAACATCTGGCCCACTGGGGAAGAATCTATTACATCAAAATGCAGTCTGACATTAAAGTTTCAGGCTGCCTGCTTTCTACACAAGACAATCTTGAATTAGTTTTCACGCTTTAGATTACTTCTTCCTTTTCTTCCTAGCAAAGCAGGAGGCCCTAGTGATTCAATATCAAAAGTCTGTGTCTCAGGCAATCTCTCAGACTACAAACTCTCAGACTGCTCTCAGATTCTTCTACAACTAAGTTTTCTAGCACACCACCAACATTTTTCAATGATACTTTTCCTTCCTATACAACTTTGCAACCATTACTTTCCTCTAGTGTAAATTCATTTTGTAACAATTATCCTCTTTGATTTCATGGTCAATGCATTAATTTCAGTGATCTCTTTCAGGATGCTTCTTGAAGGCATGTTAACCAGAAAGAATCCATTATGAACGGATTAGTCTGCTGTACATTATGTGATTTGGGTAGAAGCACATTCAATTACAGCTCTAGCTAGAAGGGGCTCTCTTTGTTAGTTTTGAGACAGGCAGAACTGGAATTATAAACATGTAATGGATTTTCAAGAATGTCATGATTTAGTATTAGGAGTCTATATGAATTTAGGAAGAAGTTTTAAAGCTACTGCATCCTTCTAAAAGAAAAGATTTTTACTGCCACATGTTTGTTATATAGACATGGAGCAAAAAGGCTATCTGCTCACACTGCATTCAAAATCAGAACTACACTGGGGGCAATTTTATGACGTTTGTTTGGGTCTTTTCCTTTTTCTTTAAACTACAAAGTAGAATTTTCACAGAACACGGCTATAATATTATGTCTGAAAACGGAAATATTTTAATACATTATTACAGTTCATGCAGAACAGTAGGTAAATATTTCTTCTGTTTCTTTAACCTGAAACATTTTTAGAAATACTTAAGGCAGACACATCTTCCAAACCCAGTATTTGATACAACAGAACACGCTGCTCTGTTACTTCTTTCCAACACCATTTTAAACCAACAGCTCAATAAATACCTTATTTTTGTAATAAATTAGTATCTATTACCATCTCCTTTTCGTGGTATAACAGGGTTGACTTCTTTTCCCAACTGGAAATCTGCATCCTGTAACAGACTGCTTTCTCCTTGCATTTCCTCCTCTATCCCACTCTCCGATGAGTGACCGCTCAATGTCCCTTCATTCCAGTTTTTGTAGATTTCATCAGAATTTTTTCTTCTGTGTTCCCTGCTTCTTCTGCCCAGTGTCGATTCCAGCTCTGCACTTCCATCTGTGCTCATTCCATTACAAGCTTTAGGTTGAGGAAAATGTTGCATTACAAATCCCACAAACTTCTTTCCTCTTTTAGCAGCCTCGTTAACCTGCATTTACAACAAATTTATCTGCAAAGTGATCTTAGAACTTCATGTCACTTCTTAAAAACAAAGCTTCTAGATACATGTTCTGTTTAATACACTGATGATTTCCAAAGGCATAAAGACACAACACTGTACTACAGAAGGGTGGCTTGTCTTTGTACACTGCCCACGTTTCAAAGTAAATGGAAGTCTTCCAGCATGGCTTTGGACTCAGGCCAAGAAAGGTGGCCAATACCGGTACCGTCTTCAGTATATACAAAGTCCTTCATTTAGAACAAATGCCAAGTGTTTTAGTTGCTCTGTCATAGAGATAAGCAGCATACTGGTGCAATACACAGTGTTGTTTCTCTGAACACGTGATACCAGTCATACTAATATTACTGACCAGTAGAAGTACAGAAATATCTACGTGTCATATGTCTGTTTGTCTATCTGTCATGATTCATTATCCCCTGATTCCCTTAGAGGCAATTCAGCTTCACTCTTATGGAGAATAATGAGGGAGAAGAGAAAGGAGGGAGCTAGAAGCAAATCTAAACCCTCTTAACTCTGCTTTCAGCCTGTGGTGGGTCTTTTTCTTGCCACCGAAGTCTCAAAACACAACGGCAAAATATGTGCCACCCGTGGGTTGTGTCTGTTCTTGGAGGGAGGATTGTTTGTTTGTTTTTTACTGGGATAAGAAGCACCATCATCTAGGAAGGTGACCCCATTGCCATCTTGTGCTACGAGCTCCCCTGTGCAATGAAGTCTTCCCAGGAAAATATAGACATGCCAGCCCAGAAATTGCCTGAGAAGCACTGGATTAAGCAGGGCAGAGAGGGAAGGAACTCTACCCACTTAGCTCAAACTATTCATCAGAGTGAATAACATGCAAATAGCTGATGGTACTACCATCTCTTTCTAGGTACCATGATAGGTTAAGTGTTACTATCTACCACTGTTATGTAAGTACAGCAATGATATGCCAATCACTGTGATTATACAGAGCAGCTGCTTCTAAATGGGACAAGCAACATGCAGAAAAAGTAGTAGTATGACAATCTGTTTCCTGAAATGCCACAAAGTCTTACTGTTTTAAATTTCATTTTTAATAGAAGTAGTTTTTTTACTGGATTCCCATCTCAGTCTTTTTAAAACACTGGGAGCATTTTAAAATCAATTTATCTTCACATACCGCTCCTGTACCATATTTGCTTGCAAGACTTAATCACTGTGAATTTAAAGTGTAATTTTCCTTTAAATATTTGTCTGGTAAGCTATAGGACCAACCTGGCAATATGCATACAGTATAAATGTATAATGGAATCCCATTTTATATTTGAAACACGTGAAAATCTCAAAACATGCCATTTAGAAATTTTTTAAGAGCCTCGGTGATAATCTCAACTATCATTCAAGAACAGCAGGGGAAGAAGCATATTGTTTCTTTCCTTGGTAACTAGTGCAAAAGATATCACTAACTCTTGTAATAACAGCAGTTTCCTGTTTCAGCAAGTCTTCAGTTTTGCAGAGGAAGTTAAAGACAAAAAGAACCAGAGCTTGCATTTCAGTGGAAATTCAGTTTTATCTACACAATATTTTCAAGAGCTGTGCCTGGTAAATATTTAACACAGTTACTGTGTATTTTGTATTTCTCTTAAAGAATGAAAAAAATATCCTACAAGTTGAATATATTTCTGTTCATTAGGAATACCTTACTTAACCCAGAATAATGTAACACTTCAGATTCTCTTTTTTTAGTATTAATTCCAGAAAAAGCTACCATACAAGCATTTTATAAAGACAGAGTTTGAGCCCAGTTCTGCTTTCAGTGGTGTAAGCAGCTTGTCTCCCAGAGCTTTACAGGGCTCAGGACTAAGTCCTAAATTACAAGAAGCAGGGAAGAAAAGTAACTCCTTTCACATCAAGAAAAGGCTTTGTAACTTGTATAAAATAAACCATGTTTAAAAGTCAAAAATAAAAAGAAACAAAACATCAACCACTAAATATAACTTACATACATTGTAGAAAAAAATCTGAAGAGAAGTTTGAAAAGCCCTTCCATTACCTTTTCTAACAGTTCTTTCACTACCTCATTTGTCAGTGTTTCATACATTGAAGGACATTCCTCAATCACCAGCCTGGGGTGCCTTTGTCCTCTGGGTGCTACATGCTTCTGGCTAGAACACAGAAAGAAAGCAGTCTTTGTCAGTAGTTTACTGCTAACTTGATCAAATGCTGGCATATAGAATTCTTTCTTGAGGAATAATTATGAATGAAATCCTGGCAACGCTTTGTTCTTCATACTTTTATTTAGAACTCAATGGGTTTTCGTGGTTTGTTCCGTTTCTTCCACGAAGTGGCAGGTACTGTGTCTTAAATATTAATATTTTTACCCTGACATGGTAACAGGAATTACATCTGAAGACTGTTGATAGCCAGCTTTGTCTGTAAAGCTCAGTTTCCAAAACAGCCTTGCTTTTGTAATAAACCAACCCCAAAATCTCTGAAAATGAAAAAAAAGTATTTAAATTATAGATCTATCAAGCACAACCCAGGTTCAGTTGTGTAGAATGCACACTGTGAACAGAAATGGTACTTTTACCCTGTTAACGTGCTGCTATTTAGTTTTTGTAACTGAAGCAGAGTTGCTGCTGTTGTATGAAATAAAGCATGGGCAAATACCAGAAATACAACGCGGTTCAGCAATGTTTAAATCACTCAGATCTGAGAATCCAACAAGCTGTAACTTCCATTTCAAGTTGAAGAATAGTATTCATTGTGTTTAATCTAAAGCCAATTAGGTCATCAATCAGACAACAGTATTTGCTGTGTATCAATAATACAATAGAATTTTATTTGATGTTCCCTTTGCTCAATCTTTTGCTTTAGAATGAAACATCCATGAGACACAGGCAAATATAAAAAGTTAATTTCCTAATAGTAGGTAGCAAAGGTGTATTTGCCTATAGGAAACCCAGTGTAGGTACATCAAGAAAAGACTTTGTAACTTCTATAAAATAAACCACGTTTAAAAGTCAAAAGTAAAAAGAAACAAAACATCAACCACTAAATATAACTTACATACATGGTAGAAAAAAATCTGAAGAGCACCTGCATAGGAAATTGGGAACCTACACCCAACAGTTTCACACACAGACTGCAGAGTCTAGCCCTTCACCCATTCAAGAACCTAAACATTCAAAGGATTCCAGCTGTACAAGGATAAGGTGAGCTGTGCAAGCTGTGTGCTGGCAGCATCAGCTCTTAGAAGTCCCAGCTCCAAAGAGCAAGTATTTTGCTTTTCTTACTTGAGCATTTGCCCACGAGGACACCACTTGCTTTATCTGCAGATGGATTATAGAGTTAAATTACATGGTGTGACCAGCAAATACCATGGACAATGCTTGCTTGAGTAAAGTGTTTGAAAAGCTCCCTCACATGAACCATGTTTTACAGATGCATTTCTGAAGTGGCAGGGTGCACCTTTCAACTCACACCCTGCTTCTTCGAGAAGCTCTGTGCATTGCACTAGGCCTCAGGAGCAAAGGGGAAGTATGACAGCTCCTAAAGCAATAAGAAACCCACTTTTCTAGTTATTAAAAATAAAACCAGAAGTTTACCTTCACATTCAAAGGATCTAATAGTAAAGTTTCTTTGTACATTTTCTTTATGATCACACAGTGATTACAAGGCAAGGAAAATGGGACTAATAAACAAGATATGGAGCTGGAACAAACACAAAGTCTTGAGACTCACTCACTGTCACAACAAAGCTTTTGTATGACCTCCAATCACAGAAAGCTTATTTTTCCTCAGGAGGACAAACTAATTCACACTTTATAGGTCATTTTCCATGAATAATGCTGTTATGTGAAAAGTGAAAACAGAAAAGTTTTGAAAATGTAGAAGGAAAAACAGACATGAGATAATTGAAAGCAGCTCATTAATCTCCTAGCATTTTGCTTATTGTTGTATTTGCTGCAGGTTCTAAGACAGATGATAATTTATTATAAAAAAGTATGAAAAATAGAAGGGTAAATGAAAAATTTATCTTCTCACAAATGATGAGAAGCAACTTAGGACTTTTATTTGGACATTTACCAAGGCCAAATAAACATTAGTCTACTGTGTGCTTAGCGTTCAATAAAAACCATCACCAACTCGCTCACCTTTCTGGCCAAGGCACAGTTATTTGATTCCCTGAGGGGCTCATTTCAAGTTGGTAATGAATTAGGCACATTGAGCAAGGCACTTACAAACAGCTTAAGTAACAAATGAAGTTATTCAAATCATTTCACCAGTACCTTAATTTTAATCGCAAAAGTACCACCCGGTACATGTGGCTTGCAGGGAAGGTCCTTCTGCGTCCAATGGGCAGTATGATGGGATGAATAGCTCCTACAACATAGCCTTGGCTGTAATAGCCTTCCACCTGATGTGTTATATCCAACACGGAGCCAATCTTGATAACTTCTGGGTTTGAGGAAGCTAAAAGCATTGAAAGCAGAAGAGAAGCACAGTAGACTGTAACTATGTTCCTATGGCTTTTTGAACAAGTACCTTTTGTATAAACCACCAAAAACTATCCCAAGGCATTCAGGAAAAAGCTACAGTTCTGTTTGTAGAAGAAAAAGCAGATTCACAGCTGATTCAACAGTATTCTACTAGTTGAAGCACATATTTTTACAAGTTAAAATGATCTATTTTTAACCTGTTTGGCAACGCTTTTTGTTGGATCTAGCTTTGCCAAACCAATTTAAGAGCTGCACTGACATCTAAACACACAACAGGTCTGAACTTAAAACAACTACTTTGTCTAGCCAAACCCTTACACATACCGAAGCAGTATCCTTCAATCCTAGTTGTGAGGTAGATTCCCATACAATGAATTGAAGCATGAAACAAGTGGTTTGGGTGGGGTTTTTTTGTTTGGTTGGTTTTGGTTTTTTGTTATCTCTTAGAAGTCATCAGTAGATTCTAAGGTGAAATTTCAACACAGGCCCAAATCCTTTTTTCAGCAGACCTAAGTACATGTCACTTAAGTAAGCTATGTGGTGTTACCAGCTTCTAGGGAGGAACCTTCTTGAGTGTGTGCAAGCATTTCCCACCGGTAGGCAAACAGTACATTGCTACTGGAGGCAATCGGAGACAGAAAACTTTTTGGAGAAGCTGTTTTGAATGGTCTGACCCACAGCTTTCAGACAGAGAACAGGAAGATTCCACACTGGTAAGAGATGGCAGACTGCCACAGTCAGTCTGACAGTATGTTCTGCTCCCCTTAACTCTAACTGTAACTGTGAGTGCTCTCAGAAAGTGGGAAATCAATACTCAAACACAGACAGTAACTGAAGAGCAACTACACCAGCAGATATTTGCCATCATCAAAACGTTCATCCTTTGCTGATAGGAATACTTATGACAAGACAGCTTGGCTCGGAATTGGGTGGTATCCATCATAACACCGGCTGCAAGTGACGTATCTTTTTGTGTTCTGATGGGTCCCTCTATTTGTGAGGCTTCCAGTGCGTTAAGACCAGTGTCCAACTGTATTAAAAGATGTCTCAATTGGAATTAAGTGACTTCACAACACTTTTTTTGAGATATAAATATTTTCACATGCTGTTTGAAACATTCCCTTTCAAAACATACGATAAACTGAAAACAATAGGCTAACTTTTTGATCCTGTAATTTAAAAAAAAAAGATACAAAAGAAAAAACCAGATAAATGCAGTGACATAAATCTCACCTACCACTTAGTAAATATTTTCCTTAAGAATTAATTTCATGTTCTTACACCCTCTTATCTACCTGCCCTACATTGCAGGGGGACAACGGCAAGGAATTTCAGGACTTTATAGACACAGCGAGTCAAAGTTTATCTATCCTACTGGTTTAAAGTATCACAAACCAGATATATGAGTCTTCAGTTTGCCTGAATTTTTATTCTAATTAGCTGAACTAGAATTCTGCTGTTTCATGAGTGATGTGTTCTGTAAAACACAACACTTTCAGAAACTTCTTTCTTCAAAGCACAGCAAAGCTATCTGGAATACAGATTAAGTACACTAAATACTCTTCAGTCTTAAAAAAAAAGTTTTCTTCTCCCTTCTATTATCAGTAGATTAGTAGGGAATCCATGTATGCATTAGGCAGCCTAGCTTTATTTCCAGTACCTCTGTACTGCTTTCCCACTATAAAATGGGGATAATGCTGATATATATGTATATCTACATACATACACACACCTACCTTACAGAAGGCTTTTTTAGAAGCAAACAAAATAAGCAAACAGCCACACTAGAAACTAATGTTCTACAGTACTCAAATGCTTTTAAATACCAACTTCTACTGAAGGGAAAAAGGCATGGAGGCCTCCTTTGCTCATCACTGCAAGAGCCTTCACAGCACTGCTATCAAGAGAAACCAGAATCATGTGTACCACGGGAAATGCACACTTCCAAAATGTATCACTAACATATCTATTAATGGTTTATTGATAATAACCAGCAAACTCAACCTACTAATGCAAACTCTGCTCTTCTCAGTCATAGGGACTGGGCTGTTGCACTTTCTTGTGCTACCACGGTGGGTTTTTGTTGTTGGTTTGTTTTGGGTTTTTTTTCCCGCAGACAGTACATCACACAGCCCTTCCTTTCACAGACAGATCTTTTGCTTTTAGCAAGGCCTCCGTCCCATGATTCCACTTGTAGTAAATCCAGGAGACATTCAATAGGTATTGAAGGAATAACTGCTCTACAGTCCACAAGCCAAAAAAAACAGGACTGTATGCCATGTCATCACTTCACTGACTTCATAAATGCCTTAAGCATTTTTAATTAAGAAAACTTCCTTCCTGATGTGCTGCCAACAGATAGCCAAAGCACTGGTACAAATAACAGAACTACATCTACCTCACCAGCTGTACAGCACAGACAGCATGCATGGTACTGAAGATCACAACCTAACAGCTACTTCATACATATTCATACTGTTATTTGTAGTGAGAAGAACTTCAAAGTATGTCATCTTAATAGGCTGCATCAATATACCTTTTTCCCCCAAATAGGAAGGTTGTGGAAAAAGCAAAAACATTCTGCTTGAGTAGGATTTAAATCATCCCTAGTTTATGGTTACAGTGACCTCAAAAAACCCCACCTGTTTCTGAAACGGAGATGTCTCATGATTGAGACTAGAATTTACAATCCTTGACAAGCATTTAAAAATCACACTTTAGAGTCCACCGTTCCCCTTCCTTCATACTCTATCCCCCAAAACAAAAGATGCTGGCTGTAATTTTCTTGTTTGGGGTTCTCCTAACGCAGAAGAACCTCCACAGAATTCAGAAGTAATTTTTACTGTGGAGATTGGAGTATTTTGGGGACAAGGAGGGGAGAAGCCAAGGTACAACCCACTGCTGACATCTAGTTCAGATGTGCAGGGACTCCAGCCACTGAATTTAGATTACAGCATGGTTGACCTAATCTGCAACATGGCTTGAGAGAAGCTCCTGAAAGATTCCCCAGGAGGCTCATTTTTACTTCACAGTGCATAAATCTGATGAAGCAGAGAATAAGATATGTTAAATTAATATAATGCATTGATGCTTACTATATTTTTATCTTAATGTGGGACGTAGCTTACTGCAGGATACTAAGTGCAGATTTTCTCTTTAACTGGGTGCAAGACCCTTGGCAACAAGTTACTCAAGCAATCAGAAATATTGGATATTGAGGAAGATCTTGCTGTGGAAATGAGCAGAGTGCCATGAAGATAAAACACAACCTGACAGCAGAGTGAAAACTAACTTAGCTCTAAAAAAAGCAGACTTCAGGCAACAAACATTTCAAGGTCAAATAAACACACTGTTAGAACCATTCAACAGAAAGATACCCGTGTTCACAAATCCACTTGCTTACAGTTACAAACTCACTGTAAGTTAGACAATGATCTGAGACTGATGTCACTGTTGTTTAGCATTCATAATTCCCCAGTAAACCCCTGAAGCTAAATGCTTTTGAATATCAGACTAAACAGGAGAAAATTAATCTTTACTGCTGTACTGAGAGATCAAAACAGAGATATGCACCTTTAGTTGCACTTGTTTGTTGCGCTTTTTGTTAAGTCACAACCACCTTCACAACAAATACACTTGACACAACACTTTCAGAAACTTCTTTCTTCAAAGCACAGCAAAGCTATCTGGAATACAGATTAAGTACACTAAATACTCTTCAGTCTCAAAAAAAAAAGTTTTCTTATCCCTTCTATCATCAGTAGATTAGTAGGTAATCCATGTATGCATTAGGCAGCCTAGCTTTATTTCCAGTACATTACCACTACTTTAGCCCACACAAATTTGTTTTGGTTTGGGGGTTTTTTTTGTCCCCCTTTTTTTTCCCCTCCAAAAAGAACAAGCCAGTGAGAAACTATTTATGTACATAAACAACAAAAACAGCTGGATGCCACGTACTATAACTTAGTAGAATGGGGCTTCTATTAATATCTTGTAGTTTTTCAATGAACAGACTGATACATTTTAAATAAAAATTACTACAGCTCTTCAGAGTTAAAACCAAGCAGAGACCAAGATGTTTATGACAAAGTTCCTGAATGTAATAACATGCACTTACACTTTTTCCCTTTATCAAACCCTCCTAGCAACTGCATTTACTTCCAATCCTCGCTATTATGAATTTTTAGTAGCTTGGGTTGTTATAAAATGCAAAGTACTATGAAGTGAGTGCAAAACTGAGCTCCCTGTTTTCAGAGGGCAGCCATCAGGGCTTGTTTGTTTTCAACTTTGTGGAACAGGGAGTTGCTCTGTTAGAGACGGGACACGCTCAGGAAGGAAGTATCCCGCAGAGCACTGTCTGCCTCCAGCTACGCATACAAATTTTCCTTCATTTCGGTCATGATTTCCAAAGACTACTCAACTACTACAAGTAAAGCATTTTTAAAAATACAAAACAAGAACAGAAAACCTCAAACAGTAAGATGCAACTGTAATACTCTTACTAAAATATCCTCCAAGAGGCTAGGGCGGACATGAGAGAAGCTACTCCTTGTATACAGCTAAGAAACAGACTTACTTCTGCACAAAGTAACAAGGACAATGACAGCCTGTTTGCAGAAGTTGAATGCATTTTTAAAAATGGTTATTCAATTAAGGCTCAGGCACAGTGTACTTTTTGAGTCGTCACGCTGAATGCAGACAACCATTATTCAGAGTACGGACGGCAGTAGCTGACTCACAGGAAACTAGGAAAATCTCCTCTAACAGTCTTTAGCCAGCTTCCTTAACAAGGACAGTTGTGTAATTTGGAGGGTTTGGTTGTTAAAAATACTTCAGTAGTTTCCATTGTAATTTTACGTGAGGACCTTCGTCACGATTTGTGTTTCAAAATAAAAGTCTTACATTTTGGCTAGCTCTGATAAAAGTATCTAAGATTTACTGTAAACCAAACAAGACAGACCTAAGTAAAATTCTATTTCATGCTTTCTCAGAATAGCAGATAGAACATAAAAAGATACCTTCTAAAGTAAAATCCAGCAATACATATTCATAAGCAGAATCTGTCTTTGTTTCAACTTGTGGTCTCTTCAGTGTAGAAAAGATTTTTCCAGGGCTGCTATCATCTGGGTCTTCCAGCTTTCTCAGTCCGCACCCCATGGCAAGATCTGCAAATGATTAAATCGCAGGAGAAGGTTGGGGGAGCAGCAAGATCTGTCGCTCACTACAGGGCGGGGGGGAAAAAGTAGCCAAAATAATTCCCTTTGCTTTTGTTTTCTATTAGCTGTAAATCCAAACAGCAAAAAAATCCAGTTGCCAAATCATAAAGCGGAGGTACTTTCCATTCATTTTTTATATAGAAAGAGTAAGCCCGGGGTGATTTCAAGCTACAAACTTGCTAAGAGTAGACTTCATTTCGCAGCACTGTTAGAGCTGCTACAAACCAGCAGAGATTTTCCATGCCACGTCAATTTACAGCCAGCCCCCTATCAGTGCTCTCTTGCAGAGGACACCAATAGTGCTTTGTTTGTCCTTCTAGACTGACTGGGTGAGGGGGGGCAGTAGGGGGGAAAAGAAGAACTGAAAAAGAAGTTAGAGAGAAACTTGCCTGTAATTACTTACCTCCAGAAGTTCTCGACTGCAGTAGAAAGTCAGAGAGGAAAAAGCAAGTTAGTCAGAATGAAAGAATGAGAAAAGAGGCTCAGCATGGTTGGAGACGAAAATCATTTCCAGAAAGGAAGTCAGCTTCCAGAGGAAATTGCTTCTGGCATCTCAAAGGGCAGAAAAGTAAATGAAAAGCAGTTTAGTCCGTACTTTAGATTTCAAAGTTTGGTTCCTATTTCCTTTTCACAGGAACTTCCAGAGGGGAAAGAAAAAAACCCAACCCAAACAAAAAAAACCCCAAACATGGTGTGATATAATGTAAACATATTTCATAAAGAAATTTCTTGTCAAGAAAATCAGTAAGACTCTACATCACTAAAAATCAACTTATGGGTTTTGGTAAACACTGAAAAATTACAATGAAATACTCATTTCAAATCTGAAAGACTCTCTCAATGCTATATATGAAGATATTTACAAGACTTTGTTCTTAATTTTTCATGGGTATTGAACAACTGAAATCCTCATCTATCAGGTTGACCTCTGTTGGTATGGCCACAGACTTTCAACACTAGTTCCTAAGTAAATTTTTAAGTCCTGAAAGTTTAATTTATTATTAAGGGCTCTCACTACTCATACATTAACTACTGCAAGTCACTTTTAACAGTACACATGATGCAGACCATGATGATGCATGGCAAATAAAAGGAACAGTGATGGATTTTCTAAGGCCCTGTTACTGCCAGAATAGACAGTTAGAATATTTACCTTTTTCTCTAGATGCAGTCTGAAGTAAATCAAGTGTCACCTAGAGAAAACCAGAGATTCACAATACCATTTTGGATGAAAGGAAAAGCACATGTTAATTAAAAAAAAAAAGCTTTTTATTATTTCCTCACTGAAAAAATTTAATTTTAACAAAACACCCACATTTTCTATAATTAATCTCTGCAAGTTAGATATTAAATACTTCCAGTTTTCTTTCTGTCCTACTGCAAGTAAAGTGATGTTTCAGTTGAGTAGCTCACTAGGAACATTAAGTCCACAGACTATAACCCCTTTGAAATCCACATTATAAAGTAGACTTAGTTTTAGAAGAACTTAAAAATCACTGAGTGCACAGCCTAGAACTGGAGTTTTAATTATTGCATACAGTCTTTAAAACAAGCTCCCAGGTGCTGAAACTTAAGAGGAAATCCCTCAGTGGCGTCTTGATTAAAATCTAGGAAAACATACCAAATAAAGCAGAATTCTTCAGCTTCCTGCATGTCTGCTTACAAAGAAATTGCTTCCCAACACTATTTTTTTTTTTTTTTTGCCCAGCAAAGGCCATCCCTGAATTGTTACTACACCAGACACGCATGTCAACCTTCCACTCAACCCTGATAATCCTGCTGCTTCATTCCACTCAGTCATTAAGATCCACTGTAGCAGCCTGGATAAAGCCATGGATGACTAAAGTAGCTTTAAGTCAAACAACTTTCCAGTAGCAGCTGGTTGCTTTTTCATTGAACTGAAGAGAGCTGCGTTTTTAAACGAGGCCAGAATATCACATTTTGAGGTCCTTATGACAAGGCTTAAGCCATATTTCAAACCTCTCACCAAGATGAGGTTTTTCCACAGTATAAGCAAACTCTTTGGACACCAACACAGAAGCTCTGTTATGGATAAAAATCAGTGGTCCTTAAACTAGGGTTACCCAAAATAGTTAAGGAGTTACAAGCTTTCAGGCTGGAAGTCAGTCAACAGTTGCCATTGCAGACTTAACTCAGAAGTCACTACACTGAATCAATCACACCACATAAAAAAACCCCAAAACACCCAACAAACACCTTCCCCACCCCCCCCCCCCCACACCACAACACCAACAACCACAACCA
>WUAM01000395.1:12873090-12906604 GCA_024336885.1 Actenoides hombroni
TGTGTGACTTAATCTAGGTGATCCTGCTCTGGCAGGGGGGTTGGACTAGATGATCTTTCGAGGTCCCTTCCAGCCCCCAACATTCTGTGATTCTACAAAAATGTAGAAAATGCAGTTAATTATCCAATATACATTAAAAACATGGACATACTGTATAAATCCAGTAGTGGGCCACCAAGATGGTTAGGGGACTGGAGAACAAATGTATCAGGATGTTGAGAGAATTGGTTTTGTTCAGCCTTGAGAAGGATAAAGGTGGGATGGGATAACTATTGATGGCTACAGCCACCTAATGGGGGGGGACAGGGGAGACAAGGAGGGGCATAAATACGACCGAAACAGATTCTCAACACAGGTGTTCAGAGCACAACAGTCAATGGACACAGGCTGGAACACTGAATATTTTATCTACTTAAGGGAAGGAAAAAAATTTTAAAAAGTCTTCTACCATGAGAAGGGTCAAGTATTGGAAGAGGCTGCTCAGAAGGTTCTGGAATTTCCATTGTTTGAAGATACTTAAAATTCAACTGGACAAGCTCCTGAGAAACCTGATCTAACCAGCTCTGCTTTGAACAGGGATTTGGCTTAGATGATAACATTAAGCAGAGTACTAAGCCACACAAAAGAAAGTTTTAATTGATTACATTTCTATGTAGTTACACAGGAAAAATAAATTGTATTTTGGTGAAAAGAAAGCCTTCAATAAAATTGTTTGCAAGAAGATTTTGAACAGTCTTTTTCTTTCCTAAGAAAAAACAGACTTGAGACAGTGCTGCAAATTAAACTACATGGCTGGCAGGAATACTGATGGTCAGAAAGGCATTTTTAAACAGATACCTGATAATGGTACGTAGGAGACTGATAAACTGGTTGAGCTACCATCACAGGTGAACTGGAAGTAGAGCGTGACTTGAAAAGAAAAAAAGTTACAAGTCTTAAGTAATCTCAAATTGCCACTCCTATTAAAAACAGTTCTGGAGTACTATAATGCTAAACCACCTCTCCTCCCCTTTTGAAAATGGATTTACCAAGTTTTAACTTACACTTACATGCTTCAAAACCACTGTTTCTAAGGGCCTCCATTAGAGATGAATCAAAAAAAGCTTTTGGCATATTTACTTAGTTCTTTCCAGAAAGCACTAGGCCATCCACTACCCTGACAGTAGGTACATTTTTGTGAACACCTAGTGCAATCTAATGCAATACCCATGCATTCATATCCCCTCTACAGCCCCAACCCAATCTTCCCTTTCCCATTCCCTGCCTCACACCAGACCAGCATTCAGCTGATTTGACAGTGAGCCAGTTGAGGGAGAAATCAGCTAGAAACCTGTCTGGGTGTTTTGGGTGTCCAGTTTAGGGTCAGAGAAACACTAGTGAAAGAAAGGGGGGTGGAAATATATAGACATAGTAGAAGACAACACAGCACTGTGAACCTCTAGCTCTGAGTAGTTAAAGCTAGTGTGTACAACTCCCATGTCACGACATTCCCTCAATCCTGCAAATATTTAGGAATGAACAGCTCCAAAACTACAGTAATTCATCCTACACTATATGGAAACAGAGAACGCAAGTTGGAAGAGACCAGGTCTGCACTGTTATACAGGCACAATACACACACAAAAAGTATTAGTATATTTAATTCAGTTATGTTTTCTGTAACATCTAAGTTACAGGGTTCCCCCCCCTTTACCATCTTTATATAGGTACTTTCCTAATGATTAAAGTAAGAATATGTAAAAAACTGATGCTAAGAGGCAGCACTATCTGTAATTGGAAAGACTGAGTGCTGTTTTTTTGAAACAGTGGATCTGAGCCAGGGCACCAGAACCACAGTTCAGTACTGGAACACAAAAATATTAATTGTTTTTTTTCCAACAGGTAGGATTTGAGCAATTTCTCCAGAACTACAGAGCATGAACTTCAAAGAGGCTTTTAAAGATATGGGACTGGGTGTTTACATTTATCCTCTAAAGCTCAAAGGACACTAGAAGGACCACTACAGCACAGCTCTGTTAAAAGATCAATCATCTTAGAAGTCAGGAGAAGTGACTAAAACAGGTTAAATACCAGGGAAAAGATTCTACAGTGCCAAAATAAACAACATAATGTATTACTGCCCTCATCTCTATTTTGGGAAAGCTTGTTTACATTTATTACTAATTCTTATATTGAGTTTTTCCCCAGCACGCAAAGGGATTTTCTACTCAGAGGTGGTATATGCAGCTTCTGTGAATGTGGCTTTTACAGAAATTAGCAAAGGATGCATCCCCTAGGTAGGTCCTGTGCCTTATGCAGAGCCCATCAGCCTTTCAATCCTTTCCCCTTGTAAAATAAAAAGTGGTGCTTGACATCTACTTCCTGCACTTCCCATGAAATTCTGTCCAAGTTCCCCAAGCCAAATAATCTATTGAATTATATTCCTCCTAAAACAGTGTTACTGAAGGAGAAGAAAAAAAAGTAGTATGTGAATGGCTATAAAATCACCCAATTTCACTTTTGCTTTGTTGATCTAGTATCATGTTCTCTTTTTCATGCTCAGCACAGTTTGCAGTCAAGAACATCTCACTCATGAAAAAATTAATAAATGGAGCCAATCAACAGTCACAGACAGCAAGTATTCCTTAGTAAGAGAAAAATTCTCCTGGGGTAGGGCCCCTACTGATTCTCAACTACCCTGTCCAATAGGTTACATCAAAGCACAAGCCCCCTGCAGAAGAAAAACAAACTTAAAATGAAAATAAACTAATATAAGGAAGCCATTTAAAGATCAAACATAAGACACGGCCAAATAAACAGGAAGCAAGAAGGACCTGAAAACACTGCACTAATACTGGTCCAGAGAAAAGCATATGTAAAAAAAAAAGGAATTACTTACTGGCCATGGCTGTGGAACAGAAGCAATGTCAGAGGCATGAAAATAAGCTACTCCATTATGGTAAATATAAGGATAACCACTTGAAGTAGTTAAATACATTGTACCAGCTTCTGGTATTGCAGGAGAACCTGTAATTAATATTTTGAAGTTGAGTTATCACTAAATTATTACTTTTTAAAATTTATTTAAATGTGTATGTCATAAAAAAAGATAATTTCTGATCTTCAGAAAAGCAAAACACTCAAAGGAAGCACATGGAGCAGTATGCCTAGGGCCATCTTAATTCCCTCTCAAACACAAAGTTCTGAAAGCAGATGGTTACAGGATGTCTCCAGAGGCAGACAGGATGGGGTGCAGGAGATGACATGCATATAAATTACTAAACATAGGTAACTCCAGTTACCAGCAAATATATACACTTTTTTTATCTTCAGATGTCCAAAGGTAACCTCACATTGTAGGAGATTTTCATTGGTAACCTCCACACATTGATGTTTAGCTGAAACAGGATCCAAGCACTAAAAACAACAGAATGGTTTCATTACAAGGTGCAGCCTAGTTTCTCAACAGACAAAGACAGTGTTTCTGTGATGGCACATAGCCCAGCAAAAGTGAAAACTGGTATCTAGATGTCAGCAACAGGGACACTTCTCAGCACTGCTGCTGCTCTGGTGGAGGCTGTAAGGCAGCATGGTCTGATCCAAAAGCAAGAGTTCTACCTACACACTTCTCCAACAGGTACTGACAGCAAGCAGTATTCAAATTAAGGGGTATCTATCCCTGTGCAGAGGCTGCTCATCTTTTCCAAACACTGCCTTTGAGCCACCTAGACTATTTCTGTCTGTATTTTGGAGGGGCAGGAAGGAAATGGGACAGGACTTCCTGTTTATCTAGAACTTTATGTCAAACATGGAGACAAGTTTCAGTTCCAAATATAAGATGACTTTCATAGAAGGAAAAAAAAAAGAAAATCAATTCTGTAATTGGAATCTGTTTTGCTTACTAACAAGGAAGACAGGTACTAGAATACAGGCAATCTGAAGATAACAGCAATAAACTATGTGTTCAGTTCTGCTAAATGCAACAGAACCACAGTGCTTCAGGGATACTGCAAGTTTAGGTTTTACATCTTCATTAACCTCCAAGATGAGCTGCAGTACGACAAAGTATCCTAGTGAATGAGGTTGGATAGGCTCAGCCTGAGAGCAGACAAACTAAAATCAGATCCTAGGGTACGTCCCTAGATGCCAAGATGATCTTGTATCACAGATCTCTCCTAGGCTTGACGAAGAAGTGGCAAGAGTCAAAGACTCCCTGAAAAGTGCACAGCAGCTTTCTTCTAAGAATACTTTCGGAGGTCTTCTCATGCCACTACTCCCCCAGGCCCCAGAATTAACACAGAGTCAGAGATATACCCCTCTTCTGTCAACACACACATTTAGCACAAGAGTGAGAGGAAGGAAGCACCACCAGTCAGACTGAAAAGGTCCAAGTCAAAGATGGAAAAGGAAATAAAGCACAGAAAAAAACCATCCGAAACATAACCCCTTGATGATGACTGAGCAAAGATCATGCTGAATAACTTCTAAAGAAAAGAAACTATGCAGTTGGAACAAATGATTCCAATTCCCCTGGGCAAACACTCTTCTATACACTTAAAAGGGAGAAGGGAATACCCACGCACAAGGGGAAGAAGAGAGAGGAGAAACTTCCTGTCTGCAGAAAATACATCCATACTAACAGTGTCAGCATATACATAAATTACTTCTAATTGATAAAGTGACAGCAACAACTAAAGAAAGCTTTAGAATTAAAGTACAATTCTTCTGTATCGCTCTAAGACAGAAGATAAGGTTTTGTTTGGTTGGTTTTTTTTCCACTTTACCAAAAGGTACCATCAGACAAACAATGAAGGAAAGTTACAGAAGTACTTCCAGCTATACCAAACCCAGGTGAATCTGGTCTTAAAAGCTAGTGATTTATATCCTACATTTTCAGTACTGTATCACAGAAGTAAAACAGCCCTGGCAGAAAGAGAAGGCATCTTCTCTAGAAGAAAACCTGTCCATCTCCCTCAAAAGAACATCTTAACAGCTCATTTACTCAAGATATAGAAGTCATTTGACAAAGAAAACTTATCAATACTCCTCTTACGTAAGTGTTCATCTTACAGTAAAGAACTCTTAAGAACCAAATGGTGATTTTAACCATCCATTTCTTAAGATTTTTACCAAAAGAAAGCAAGATGCACCAGTCCTGGTGGATTTTGCTACTATAAATTAACACATAGGTCACAACAACCCAACCAACCAGCACAGCCTGCTTTATCCTATAGAATCTGTGAGGACAGTCAAGTGTTTAGACTTGAGGTTCTGTCTGTTTCTTTCTACCAAAAGAAATTTCCATTCAGTTTGTTCCGATAACCTTTCCCAAGAAAGTAAACAACATATTGAAAGAGATAAAAGAAACAAAAGATCATCAATCTGTTTACTCAGACATTTCCAATGGCATGCATTTGCTGCCACTGCAGACCATTCATTCCATGCACAAGGGTAAGAACAGGCACATCCTGGTGAAGCACATTCCTCATGACACAGAATATACAAAATACAAGTAAAAATACGTACGAGGACTCCGTATGTGCTGTTTTCTTATTGCTGGACCAATATTCAATTTCTTATCCTTATAATTAAGTTTTTTAGTCTAGAATTAGAGAAAGAAAATGTTATTTTGTACACATATCTAGACATTCAAGAAACAAAAATCAGAAGCAGACATGGCTTGGTTTCACCCTCCCCTGCTTTTTAATTACAGTGCATCTAAAAAAACACCCCAAAAGCCATACTAATTCCTTTTCTATCCCTATTAATCATTAGGAACCTCAAGTATTACTTACTCCTCATGAAGCTTCTTGACTAACAACTGATACCTATAATTGTCAAAACTCAATTTTAGGTTTACTTCCCATGTATTTACTTTTTATATAAGCCCATTTGTGTACACATGTACTATTTTAAGTATAAAGGTTAACTTTTTTTTTCCATGACCATGACATTATTTTATGAGATCGCAGGAACAAGTAAGTCTATGAAAATGGCCAGATGATTATAAAGACCAAATGTAAAAACAAAACACAACAACCCAAACCAAAACAGAACCACCCATATTCTCTCAGGACTGCCTTAAATCTTCCTTGCATCCAGGCTAACAAGTTGCAGAAGCAGACTGAAACAGGACACCCTAGCAAGGTTAAACTATTGCAGAAGAATTTTAATCAAGTGCTAGGTACAGCCAGGTAAAGCCACATTCTCTTCCTATTGTTTTGCTTACAACAGAAGGTGAGCATTGAGTACATGAGGTAAATTAAAACCTTGCCTTTGTTTTTAAATTGACACCAAATTCACTACTTGTTAATACAACTGCAAGGAAGTAAATAAACGTTTGGGTTTTTTTGGTTTTTTTTTTTTTTTACTTGTCAGCATCTCTAATACTGCTTTGCAAAACCTGAAAGGGTTCAGAAGGCCTGCCTCCCTGAACAGTTATGCAAGGGAGGATGCATACTAAACACTACAGTATTACAGTTTTCAGAGCTGTAGCTTCCACAGTAAGGAGCTAATTACTTCTTAAAGAGGAACACAGAAAAAATATACTTCTAAATCACATTCAACAGAAGGAGAACATGAGGTAATCCATCCAATTTTCTTCATTTGAGCTCAAAGGAGCAAAATACTTGAACATATGTACATAATGCAAAGTCCCACCTATCAGACTTAAAGTTAGGAAGCAGCTAAACTATTTTGTTGAATCTGGAATTTAATAAACAAGTATTAATTATGGCAAACATACCTATCTAGCCTATTAAACACAGAGCAATTCCTAGAGAACAGATGCACATTTCAGCCAAACTGCTTTCCAACACAGACAGGGAGAAGGTGATTCTTCCCAATGCAAGGTATTTAACTGATGCCATCTATCACAATTCAAGACTTTATCCACAGCTTTCACAGTTAAGTGAAATATCTAATCTGTATGGTCTTCTCCAAAGCATTTAAGACAGCACTGCATGAAAAATTGCATACTATGCTACAGAAATTGAAGACTAACAGGAATAACTGTGGTGAATAACAAAAAACTACTTCAGAAAGATGGGAAGACATAGCATTAGTAGCAATAGCATATGACTGGAAAAAAAGTACTGGTGAAATTCCTCAAGATCTGTTCTCAACACTAATGTGATTTAACACTTTTGAAGACCGCAATGTAGGAAAAGCAATTTCTGAACACATTAGTTATGATAGAACACTAGGATAAAAAAAGTCAGTGAAAAGGATGATCAGAACTTGATATAAAAGAGAATTCAAGAGTATAAAATTAAAAAATTCATTCATTTCATACATAAATTATTAAAGCCTAGAACCTCTCAGTTTAAGATGTCTACAAAATACCTAGATACTAATTGATCTTAAGATGAATGAGATAACAGTGTGATGCAAAGATGAAAAAGTGATAGAATTGTAAGACATCTAAACGTGCTTATGGTAGACAAAAAAGGATTAGTGTAATTGAATGAAACACAATTAAGCCTTAACACGGAGCTGTCTTCCAGTTACAGTGGCAAAAGTCCTAAGCCATTTTCATTGGTATTCTAGTTGAGAGAATTAAAACAATGAAAAAACTGGGGAAGAAAAATAGCTGACTGGGGTAGTTCATGTCACTATATTCTTTTGGCTTCACATAACTGGGTTTTTTTTGAAAACACCTTGGAAATTTTTTTTAAAGTGTCCCAGATCTTATTTTAAATTTTAATATACGAATTTCCAACAAAGGTTCAGTATTTCAACATGTTAACCAGTTTTACATTTGGGAGAAGGAAAATTTCAAGCCTTAGCTACTATTTTCCAGTGGGTTTCCCCCCTGCACACACACCAAGCTATTTTCCCACGTATGACTAGATCCTGAAGAACAGATCTCTCCAATAGATTCCAATCAGAACACGGAACACACATTTAAAAATAAACTAAAGCTAACGTTCAGCTGGAGAGCTAACCACATCTTCAGTGAGGTTCTGCAAGGAATGGCAAGAGAGCAACATAGCTAAGGGAAGCAAAAATTATGTGACAAAATGAGCTTCATTGTTTAAGACTTCAAGTGAATCTAATTATTCCTGAAAAGAATTACTTTGGCTCTGACAATGAAACATGTCAGAATGGAAGACAGCAGTTGCCTTCCCCGATCCCTGCAAATTCTTCACAGCAATGGATTTTCTATACAGCAGAAGAAAGCAATTGTGAAGGACAGAGTCTTTATAGCTCTGTGTGTGCTACAGACCACATAAACAAATACAGACCACAAAGACAAATCAAGTCTAAAGACTGTATGTCAAAGTCAAGAACTGTATTATCAACTGGCAACTCCCTTCCCTAGTTCCAGCTCTCAGTATGAACCTTACCTTCAGTCTCTAAGCTATCTTCTTAACTACGCAGACCAAACAACACATTTTCAAATGCAAGTTGGCAAACAGAAGAGAAATGGACAACCGCAGCTACTTAATGGTCTAATATGAAACAAATAATTTCATTTAAGAGATAATCATAATGAGGACTTACCTCTTGTAAAATCTTCTGTGCATCTTCTTGTGTTTCAAAAGTAATGAAGCCATACCTAAATAAAAATTACAGAAGCTAATCCTCTCAAGTTCATATTTACATACACTGTACACTACTTGATGACAAGTACAAGTGAATGCTAAATGGTAAACTAATGGGGAAAAAACCCAGATCAATTGTAGAAAAGACCAGAGTAACAACAATCTTAATTTAACATTCTTGTTATAGTCTACTTCCTAATATATGTAAGTACATGGTATATACTACTGTTTCTATGCACTGAACAAATAGCCCATGGAGAAAGCTATGAAAAGGTCTCTGTACCATCCTTGCTACTCAGCATACATCTTCATTTATATTAAACAAAGATTTTGATCTGAAGCTCTCAGTTGTTATGGATGCCCAAGATGAGATACTTGGGATGTTATTTTTCCTTATACTGCAATTCACAGCACAACTCCCACCTACTTCAGTGATAACTGTGAACGCTTCACGCTATATTCACTATATTAAACTGAGTTCTCAGAAAAAGCAGCAATGCAGATATCACATTCATCTCTGAATTATTCTTGTTATTCTTGACATGACTAGCATTAAATTAAGAGTTCCACGGTGATAAAGGATGAAGTGTGACAGTGTCTTTCACTATACCTTTTCTAATTGCTCCAACAAATCAATCAGGCTTTCTATACAGAAATCCTGCTGTACCAAAACCCCCCAATTCATGTCCAGAGAAATCTAGGCCGCTAAATTTGACACTGTCTATATAAAATAAAGTATCTGATCTTATAATTAGTCTGTATCACAACGATATGTACAAAAAAAATGCATCTACCCCACCCCCCAAAAAAACCCAAACACAACAAACTTTGAGTTTTAACTTTAAAAAAAAAAAATTTAAAAAAACTTTACTAGTTTTGTATAGCTTCTTAGGTTCATGTCTCATTTCTCAGGGTCAAGTTTCAGAAGATGCCAAGACCACCTCTGTCATTCCAACCAGTAGTTCATATTTTGCAATACAACGTACTCTTTGTGAGCATTTCCATGCTTATTTGAGTACACAGGTTGAATAAGTCTCTGACTGACAGCATTCTTTTAAACCCACAGGCTTTTCCTGTATTGCCTTTTGGAAACATTTCCAAGTTCAAAGAACATCGAAATTATTTCCCTAGCTTGGGACCCTACCTAACCAGACTTTTCATTCTACATGCAATCTGGACAATAACCCAACAGATATGATCAATCACAAAGCTTCTAAAATTCTTAAATCACTCGTCAATGAGAAGCAATTAAGTCCATGCTTGAGTTTCAAAGGAAATGCCAACACCATTGAAAACAAATACATCCCAACATATTTACTGGGAGACATATGTTGGCAATCACAACTGCACAGTAATTGAATATTCTTGGGTTATTGTATCATATGGACTGCAAGTCTCAGATATTTCTTGGAATTTAGTAAAAGGGTAGGAGGCTCGGTGACAGATCTGGGATCAGGACCAAGTCCAACATGCCATGCAGGTGTATACGCTGAGACCTGCAGCTGAGACTGTACTTTGCTCATATATGTTAAGTGCTGACAGCATTAAAATTATGCTATTCAGACACCACAAGGCTTACTGCTCAGAAGAGAATTTCTGACCGAAGTGAACTTCAGAAGTACAAACTCTCATGTGCATTCCTTTTTTGCTTCAACTCTCTTTCCACCCTTCTGTGGCAGTACAATTCCCCACCTTATTTCCTCCACCATCCTTCGGGTTCAATCAGTAACTTTACTACCCAGTCTGAACCTTTCTCCAGATTTGCTCCTTGGTATTCCTCTTATTGCTGAACATCAGTCTTAGTCCACTTTTCTGCAATCACAATTGTCAGATTTGTCCCTTTTGTTGTTCAAAGAAACTCTTCACCCCAAAATCTCAATTATTGCCAAGGATTCAAGCACAGTCAGGTGTACCTCCTCCTCCATTCTCAGGCTCCTTTCCACAATGGCTTTCAGTAGTGGAAATATATATGTTTAATAACTAAATTACTGTTTTAGGATTATCTACTACATTATTTTCATAAAAAAAACCTGAAAGTATTACTGATTTTGTCCAATTTATACACAGCTTCATCTTCCAATAGTAAGACTACAGGCTTTTACAGTTATGCAAATTACAAAGTCATTTGTTTGTAGATGTTAAAGGACAAGAACAGATTTTTGCATACATGGAGTAACTGGGAACATCAGTGACAAACTTAATATTCTGAGCTATAAAAATCATAATCAAATTTACTGGAGTCAGTCAGCTGTTATATTTCCAATTCCCACAACATGCTTATTCTATTATACCAACCCCTTTGATACTCCAGCTCTGTCATTCACTATCTTCACTTCTTTCACAGCGCCGTACTGAGCAAAAAGTGTCCTCAGATCATTTTCATTAGTCTAGTATAACAAATCAGGGGGAGGAAGAAAGAAAAGTTGGTTTGCATAGTTCAGTGAATATTCAATGAATATTTAGCATAAGGTTTTTAACAGATACACTTTGAATAATGTTTGCTACAAACTAATTATAACTCTGGGTAGAAAGAATAACAAGCACGTATGAACCTCACGGCTCCTGTTTCATTGCTACATTCTCACATTCAGCAATAGTGCTAGAAAGCCACTAAAATATTAAAACTCTTCTTAGAGGATTTATGTGACAATTGTCCTTTCAGAAGTAAGGCTATTGAAGCAGGTTTACTTGATCTGAATTTTAGTTTCCGCAAGTTACATACTAGAGCACTGTTTACAACTGCAATGTTTTCAAACCTCTACACAGCACAGTATGTAGGTTTCCATACAGGAAATGCACAGGTTATAAATGAAAAAAACAACCACCAGTAAACTACAATGATTTCATGGACAAATTAGTCTACTACACTACAGTCCCTCTTTCTAAAGCATATTTAATATAAGACTCTGCAAATATGTATAGGCACACCACAGGAATTGCCCACTACAAATTGAGTAAGAAAAGGTCCTTTTAACAGAGAATGGTCTAAATCCACTTGGAGGAAACGATTTCCTTCCAAGTATGCACGGAGTAGGACAAGGTCCTAATGTGAAGACACACCTAAGCTATGTGAACACTCATCTACCTTCTATGAATCTATTTTCTTTTATAAGCATATCAGATACAGTGCCCTAAACGCTGTATTTCAGATTTTAAAGCTTTTTTCCCTACAGGGCCCTTAGTTAATACTATACTGAACACTGGGAGTATGCTTACATGCATGGACTCTGTATGTCTCAAGCAGTTTCCATATTCATCTATACTTTGCTATTTTAAGGAAGTATATCATAAGTACCATTTTGCCCCTAAGAGAATGACTTTTATTGTTTTTAGCTCTAAGTACACAATTTAGTAAAGCCTCTCTTGCACAACAAAGGCTTATCTGCCTCACTCAAGTTTGAGAAGAAAGAAACAAACAAACAACTCGAAAGAAACAAAACCTAACTGGAAAGAATATGAAATTAATGCTCTTTTTGATTAATTCTACCCTCCAGACACATTTTACAAAAAGAAAATAAATAATAGAGGTTGTAGTAAGCAAGCTGCAAGCCCAGCAGAGAGCAATGACAGTAGAAGACTGCACTTTATCTCCCTCACTAAACCAAGTCTTTAGGCATTAAAACATGAGAAAATATTCAGTTGCTCTGAAAGCAAGAAGTAACAGGTACAGTGCACTGAAAAGCCAAGAAACACTTCCAGTGTTTTATGAAAGACAGCCAACATGGCTTCATCAAAGGCAAATCCTGCCTGACAAATCTAGTGGCTTTCCATGATAAGGTGACTGCCTTAGCCAGTGTACATAGGAGAACAGATTCAGCCCAACAACTGACAGCTGATATAAAACAATTCTACAGCATACACTGAAGTGTCCACACATTCTCAAGTAACAAAAAACACATACAAAGTACAAAAGACTCCTAGTGGAGAGTTTCCTTTCCCTTAAAAAGTTCTCAGTGAACACCAAAACACATCTGCTTAGAAATTAAAGGCCTGTAGATAAAATTTCCCATTTCTGGAAGATTATTTACTTTAAGCTCCATATATTACATGCAACTCAGCTATTTCACAAAGCTGAGAAAATAGCTTATGACAAAATAGTTGAAGGCTAAAATACACCAAGAAATGACGGAAGAGCCCTTAAGATTGATCAGTGCTGAAAATGTCATTCAATACCTCAAGGACATGAGGGATGGCCACACAAGACTGTAAACTTGGAAAGCCAAAGGGTTTTCTGCAAAGCTGTGTATTAAAAGGGAATAAGGAGGGAACACTAAGATTCATAGGGAAATCCACAAGTACCCAGAAAAACATGGTATCTAGAGCTTGCCAGAAACCTGTTCAGGACTTACCTTCTCCTCATGACAGGACAAAGGCACTTAGCATTAGTCTTGCTTAAGAATCTGATAAGTCTTGACCTATCTCAAAGATACACACACCATTGAAGAAAGAGCTCTTCAGCTGAAGATGAAAAAGTACCCAGCTGTAACTTCTCTTACTGAATTGTTTCTCTAAATTTAAGAGGAGAGATGTTTCCTCTTAGAAGTTGGAATCAGTGCTATGGTGACAGACCCAATGGAATTGCCTGGCAAAATGATAAAAGAGCTCGCTGGAAAGCAAATAATCTTTTGTTGATTAGGTCTTTCCCTTTTTGACAAAAATAAACAAATAGCTTCTTGACCTATCCCCCAGCTGACCTGATTTAGACCTTTGGGGTAAAATAAAATAAACAAACAAAAACCCCAATGCTTTTTGCCACAATATTCCCAACAGCAAACAATCCAAGACTGAC
This sequence comes from Actenoides hombroni, assembly GCA_024336885.1. Lineage (NCBI taxonomy): Eukaryota > Metazoa > Chordata > Aves > Coraciiformes > Alcedinidae > Actenoides > Actenoides hombroni. The sequence continues at coordinate 12,886,405 of WUAM01000395.1, forward strand.
ATAAATTTCTGTTCAAATCATAGGATGTAAGACTCTACTTGATACCAAGAGCTGTACTAAATGGAAGAATAGCTAAAATCTCTACAGACGTTTCATCCCTTCTATTTCCTCTCCCAACAAAATCCATCTTCTTTATACTTACAGACAGAAACATTCTTCTGTTGTTGAAATTAAGATTCATAAGAGTTTTTGTCCTATCAGTGACTGAACTAAGATATCCTTCAAAATGAACAATATGACCATTAACAAGAATATTGATATGTTATGAAGAAAAGAGTTTTAACCCTTGCAATTGCAGTGAAGAAAGAACAGAGACAGGTCTTTTCAGAGCTCTAGTAATTTGATTACTATTAATGCAAAAAGTTACTGTGTCCCTTTGGAGCCCAAATATACTGAAGACCTTGTACAACACTTCTTGAATTATGAAAGTCTCTATTTGAATTATCTCGGCCAAATGAGCCAGAAGACACTATTTTGCATAATAAATGTAAGTAATTCCAGGATAAGTGAATTGCCACTCTTCACCTGAGTGCTCAAAAAGGTCCTCAGCCTAGGAGGATTAAGGCAGAGATCACCTTGGTGGAAACAAACAGCTAAACAGACTAAGAATGTTTTGCAAATGTCAGTGACTTAAATCATTAACTAAAGTGTTAAGTAAAAAAAAAGTGGCTTGTATAGGGGTCTGGTGCATATCTTGTCACTAATGCTGAAAGCAACTGAAGAATATAAGAATGGCTCAATTTTCACTGCTATCTGGCAGTTTTAGGGCATATGCAAAGCACAAGCATACCAAGAATTAAGATCAGTACAGCAAATTGCCCAGAGAAGCTTTAATATTTGTTTTAAAACAAACACTTCAAAGAAAATTATTGCAGTGAGGAATACATGCACATCCTTCTTTGTATGAACTGCAAGAAAAGTGCTAGAGGAACTGAAGCTACAGGCATTTGCTCTATCTGCAATCTATAATATAGTGTAATTTAAACTGTAAGCACAAACTGTTATACATAAATAAAGCTTCTACATACTTTTCTACCATATCTGCTGATGAAAAAAGCCATGTCCTTTGAGAAGAGAAAATTCTGAAGAACCAGTATGCCAAAAGCAGCTAGGTGTACAGTCAACTTTGCAGTACAGTTATGTAAATCAAGGCCTAAAGCTTTATTCTGTACCGTTGACTTGAAGGTTATAGCGAAGGGGATATCTCAACTAAAAACGCATATGATGATGTCTCACTTCCCCCCCCCCCCATCGATTTTTACAGGGTTGTACATTATCATTTAGTAGTAAAATCAGGAAACAATACCTTCAAATCAATTCCTCCTACAAAGACACGATTTGGAGTAACTGTTCCGAACATCGAAGCACTGGTGAGATTATTTAACGGCACCGGTGACACAGTGTTGGGACATGAAGATAAAAACTCTATTTGCGTCTGATTTCTGGTCTGCTGATTAAAAGAAATATTTTCAATACTTTACATATTCTAAGCTATTAAATAAAATTCTCAACAGAAAACACGCAAAGAATTTTCTGGGAGGCACAGCAAATGCTGAACAACTCAGCACTAACCTCATTGTTATTCAAAATACAGCTCAGTTACGTATTTAAACATAGGCTTGGTTTTAAGCAATTGAGTAATTTAGTGAGTACACTACAGTCTGAAGTTTGACTTTTAATTTAACACCTTTCTGATTTAGACATTTGGGGCCTAGTCTGACAATCTTAGCTTTTCTTTTTTTTTTTTTTTGGTGTTTCCAAGTTCCAATCACACAATTCCACCACATAAAATCAACAAGCTCATTACAACTGATGAGAACAGCACTCGAAGACTAGTCCTTGAATTCAACACTCTCTTGACCCACAAACACAGTGCACAGTAATCCAAACAGGAATGCTTTCTGCAGAAGAGCCACTAAATTGCTCTCACCCCTGTAAAGAAATACAGTAAGGTAGGAACTTCATGGAAGCCATTTTTGAGTGGTCTGCCTGATGATCTAACTTGCACCACACTTACACCTTTGAGTTGCAAAACCACACACAGTTGCATTTCATTGGAAACTCTTTTCAGCAGAAACTAACATAGCCTTACGTGGTCAACCCTAACAGTGAGAGGAGAGCTGTAAAGCAACCACACAGTATTGTCACCAACTTCTCTAACGGGAATTGCATGAGAGGCTTCAAGATCATTTTTTGCTGTGAGTCGGTCCCCTCCGCCCACAATCCCAAGTTTACTAAAACAAATCCTGGGCTATAGTGGCCTGACAGTACCACTAAGTAAGGAGCCCAAAGTGAAGCTGCCACAGCTTGTATATAACAAGACTAATAGTAAGCAAAGCAGTGAAAAACAGAAGAAGCAATCTAGGGGTCTCAGCCTCCAACCTTTCTTTTAAAAAGATTTCAAGAGAAATGTGTTTTTTCTTATTGTCGTGCAACCCTTCAAATTTGTAGTGAAGGCTCACAAAACACATGCAAATGTATTTTAAAAATACAAAGCTTCAACATCTAGTACAAAGTTATTTTGCTTCTTGTGGTATCCACACCTTTCAGCCTCTCCAAAACTAGAGCAAGAAATGAAGTGCTCTCACCCTTCTCCTCAGAGAATCCCCCTTTCATTTACACTGTCAGCTTTACTTCCTGATTTTGCCCTTCACTTATTCACAGGACAGCATTTTTTTATCTCTGCCTGGATAAAAACTAATCATTTATCTTTAGGAGAACACAAAAAAAATAAAGGCTGACAGAGTGCAGTGAGAAACAGAAGATAGCTAATGAAGAACAATGTTAGGAAACAAGCTGTCTTTCTGTTTGACCTACAAGCCATTCTAGGATTATCTGATATTTCCTTAGCTACTTGAGAATTGGTCCTATTAATTCTGATCAATTAATGCTATTGTTTTGGGTAGTTTAAAGATGATAACATCTGACTTAGTTTATGCCTTTTTAGCTTTATAGAAGACAAAACCCCTTTCCAATGTTACTGAAACAGCCACGCTTGAGGCAGAGGAAAAACCCAAATCTAACCTGACATACTCTGGTGAATGTATGCATCCCTCCTACTGGGATTACTACTCAAGAATAGTGCCTAACCTGGGAAAAAAAACCCCAAGCCACTCACGAGCAACGAACAATCATAATCGTTATAGTCCCACAGACCTTAGAAAAAGTAATGTTTTCTGTTGAGAACAACTTTTGAAGAATGATGAAATAGGTTACTTAACCTCTCATATCAAATACATTCTACTTGCATAATTATCCAGCGGTTGCATACAGCACTAAAATATCTGAATTTAACTATGAAGTAGCAATTAACAATTGACACCACAGCCAAAATGTATTCCTCACCTCCAAGGTCTTAAATTTCATTTTCTCCATAAAAGTTTTAAAAGTCTTATTTAAAAAAAAACAAACCCCAAATAGAAGAAATGAGGAATGCATGACTTGTGAACTCCCAATACAGTAAACCCCAGTGATTTTTAAATTAAAATCTGCATTCTGATAACTATCTCAGATATTTCCTATATTTAATAGTAGCATAGCAGTGAAAAACTATAAAAAAAACCAAAAACCAAACCTATTTGCTAACAGCATGTCACTTACCTTAACGTTTGTGTTCCTACAGGCTTTTAAAGTTTACTTATTTTTTTCCAAACAGTACGAATATGTATATTCATGAGTATTTTTATGGGTTATTTAATATGTCTGACAACTGCTCTTTACCAGAATCGATACATTTCCATTTTCATATTGAATACATCCACAGCCAGGCAACCAAACACTACAAAAGGCCCGGCTTGCTCCCTAAACAACCCCTTTAAAAGGCCATATCGTATCGCGGCATAAAAGAGCCGCCCCTCTTCCCCAGGACAAGGCAGCTGGGTAGCAGAACTCGAACCCAGCCCAGAAGAAATGGCGGCATCCGGCGTGAGCGGGGACAGGGCCGCAGGCGCCGGCGGCGAAGGGCGCTTTGGCGGGAAGGCTGCGCTCCCACCCCCAGCTGCCACTCCCTACCCTCCCGCCAAGGCGGCTCCTCGGCCCCCCCGGGAGGCGGCCTCGCCCCCCGCCAGGCTCCTCACCGCGCCGTCGGGCTCCATCTGTCCGGGTCCGCGTCCGTCTCCGCCGCCTCAGCCGCGGCACGTTGGCAGCACGCGACACGCTCCTCGAGTTCGCCTCGCGACCGGCCGACAAGCAGCAGCAGCAGCCAGAGGCCTGCAACAGGCGAGGCGCCGCCCGGCGGGCAGGGGTTGCTCTGAGGGGAGACCGCGAGCTGGGCCAGGGGTCGGTGATGGGAGAGAAGCTGAGAGAGGCGGCTGCCTTTTCTCGCCCCCCCAGGCCCCGCCCAGAACATAGGCCCCCACCGTGACAGGCACAACTGGTCCCCGGCTCCCTCAGCCCTCCTCACCTCCCCTACGAGATCCTTCCGGCACCCTCGCCCCACCTGCGTCCGGGGGCGGGGGCGGCCTCTCCCCCTCCCCTCCCCTTCCCGGGCACCTGCTGGTGCCGTCGTTCGCCGCCCGACCCGGGGCGATTCCCGCCGGCCTGCCCACCTGCTTGCGCCCGTGTGTCGCCGGGTCATATGCGGCCCACCTCCCCTCCCCTCCCCGCGGGTATCGTGTCACCCGTGAGCCCTGCACAGGTATAACACGCGGGGCGGGCGTCCTGCCTGTGTCAGGTGCCAGCTCTGAGAAGGAGGCTGCCGGTGTTGCCCCAAGGAACGGCGCTGTGAGCCTCCGGGGCAGCCCCGCAACCTCTCTCTGGGTCTGTCCCTACCACCTGGGGAGGCAGATGGCAAACTCCGGCTGGGCTTTTTGGGTGAATAGGGAAACACGGGTCGTGCATTCCACCTGGCCTCTACAGCAGAAATAAAGAACAGCCAGTGAGGCTGTTCCGGGATCTTGGCTCACCACATCATACCTGATGAAGCCAAAAACATAGTTACACTTTACAGCTGCCAGTGGGAAGAAGGGAAAGTCCTTACCTGAAAGAGACTTCCTATGGCTCCCAAAGAGAGCTTCAAGGAGGCAGGCTGTCTTGAAAATGGCTGTGTAACGGTAGGCCTGGGGTGACCTTAGAGATGTGATTTGGGGTCTGCTAGCAGAGAGAACTAGAAAATAACACACCTTCATGACAGCTCCTCAAAATACTCTGACTTTTTTCAGTCTTTAACTGAACTGGAGGAGAAGCACCAGTAGTAATGCTTGTGTCAGGTGTACTTCTGTGGTCATGTAATGAACAGTGCTACAGCCTGTTCCCCTGTGCTGTAATTTCATCCTGTTTGCAAATGCAGGTTGCCTTGAAAGTATCTCTGCTGCTAAAAAGGTCTGGAAAAAAGAGTGATTCGCATGTCAAGCTCATAATCGATATAGTTACAAGGTACAGCCTAATAAAATTCCTTGGTTTGATGGAGGCAAAAGCTAGGATGCAGCCAAATGCATGCCAGGAGAACCACCCTGCTGGGAAAGCTGTCTTTCCAAGCGATCAAACATTCACGGGCTAAGTCACAGCCACGCAACCCTGAGATACAATGCCAGGATTGTGGTAGGGTCCGTTTATCATTGGCTACTTTCCTGGTTTACTTCTTTTAGTGCTTTAAAATAAAAATTTCAAGGAAGATTACCTTGATAATGTCTACGATAAAATACATTTTAGTTGAATTCAAATGTTTGTTTCTTCCTTAAGTTTGCCTTATGCAAATTACACCGATCCAACCTAAACACAACAGCGCTTTCCATATAAACGACATCATTTAACTCTGAGCATAGGCAGGTCACAGACCTGCAGTCCTTACAGGACCCTACACTGTTCCTTACTTCGCTAGTGTTGCTTCAACATCTACCAGCTTCTACAACATTATTGTTAACACCGGGAATAAAAAAATTCCCCAAAACTAAAAGAGAATTTCTAATAATTCTGTACCTGTAATATGTAACAATTTAATGCCTAACTCTTAGTAGTGATTATTTTTTTAGCTGAGAAAACAGTATAAAAGTAAAGGCAATTTTAGCAGAGCTGATGAGATCTTTTAGAAGTAGTTACTTTGTGAGATTACAGAACTCTGCTCAATTGCATTCATTGAATTTTATGAATATTTGTCAGACAGCAACAAATTTCATCCTAAGAACAGCACTACATTTTAATGATGTGAAAGGCAGACTAGACCAAGACTCCCCTGTGCTTCATGTCTTGATTTGGGGAATGTAAAGTCAGAAGAGCTGACAAAATACAGAGACATTCAGAGACATTAAAGTGTATTTTGCAAAGTTTTAATTGTTGGATCTTTTACGTTTTATCTCCATTTCGAGTTAAAAAAACCCCAAACAACTGAATCTGGCACATTTACATTTAAAATAAGGCAATTTTGACAAAATTAGGATTTTTGCAACTAAATGAGAAAGATTGACCTATTTTTTATTCTGACAAAAACTGAAAACCTGAAAATTCAACACATTTATAAATTCCACAGGATTACTAGCAGAGCTGGCATACAGGATTTAACTATTACAACCAAAGCTGCTGGGCTGCCCTAGCACCATGTGGCTGCTTCATGAAGGGAACTGTAACCTGGCTGAGGGAGTCACCCTCAAGGGAAGTCAGGAGTGTGTCTGTTTTCCCTGACTCTGCGTGTCAGCAATACACGCAGCATGAAATGATCTCTCCTGTTCTCTCACACAAATTAAGAGGCACTGCTGGACAAAGACAGGAATCTGACTGTGCTGCTTCCTCTAGGCTCTTGCCTTTTGTCCCTTTTTATAGCATCAGAGAAAGACAGAGGTTAAGTGAGGAAAGATAAACTGAAAAAAGCAAGAGAGAAAAACAGGGAGAAAAAATTATTCGGGAGGAAGGAGGAAAGGAACTCTCCCGGTGCAAAAAGGCAAGGGAGATTTTATGAGTAATAGATGGAGCTGGCAACAGCCTGCTATTTCACTGATTGATTCTCTAACCGAGGAAAAGACATGCTACCTTTTTTTTTGCTTATATTACTTTTCTGTAGATAATAATGCTAACTTTCCTACCAGCATCTCAAGATCCTTTCATGAAAATATGAGCATTAATGTATTGTTGTCTGATAGGAAGACCCAGACTGTGTTTGATGAATGATTACATACTCCCTGCTCTCAATTTCACAAGAACGTCTCTCAGGATGTTACTAAAAGATTGCCTGCTGTCTCTGTTAGCATAGACGACAAGTGTATTAATAAAAAAATCTGTCATTTATGAAGTCATACACAGTAATTTCTCTTCTGAGCTTGTGAATGGATTCTCTACACCTTGAGCCTTAACCAGAGTAGTCAAAAAGCCAAGAGCTCTTACGTATTCAAAGGCTTGGAGGAGACCTTCTGAGAGTGTTAACAGTGCTCAGAAGCATACTATGGAGGTCACCCAAGGAGTGTCACTGAGTACAGAATTATGGTCAGTGCCATGTGGACACCGCAGAAGGAAGTGACTCGTGTCTGGGAAGCTTTCCATTTATTCAAATGGGTGTGTGTATTTCTCTGATACGACATTTCCATCTTACAGGCCCTTTTCCTACACCATTCCCCTTCTTGGGTTAGTTGGGCACATCTCCCTTCTAGATGAGCCATGACTCCTCACCCCATCCCAACTTCCACCATTCTCTCCATCCTTTGTCTATGCCCTCTACTTTGTTTCTGGTTGCCCTAACAATACTGTTGCTCACTTCCTCTTGTCACTATTCCCCTTTCCTCCTCATAATGGCTGCACTGGTATCCACTACCCCTTTAACCCCTGCTGTCATCACAGGGTGGGTACTGGGGTGTACTGGAAGGGTAGTGGGTACTCAGGGTACTGTAGGACTCTAGTACTGAGGCTGCTGGGAGAGTATATGGGGGCTTTAGTGGGTACTAGGTTCACTGGGGAGGTACTGGGTAGCTCAGGGGTCTGTTAGCATCATTGCAGGGTACCTGGGGGCTCTGTTGGACTCTGGGGGTTTCTGAGGGCTGGGTACTGGGGTGGGTGAGTGGGGTTTGCACACTGTTTCCTATGGCTCCGTCAAGCTGAGCCACTCTACTCCTATGTGTGTCGTTCATTTGCTTCCTGTTTCACATTTCCCCACCCTCAGCCATGGATGATCCAGCGGAACAGGAGACTTGGATGGTCAGTACACTGCACTACTCTCCAATACTATTTTCCCAGGGTAGTAGATTGTTGCTATATAACAAAAGCATCCTCACTCAGTCCATCCTTCCAGAATATTAACATTACTATGGATGATTTCTACCTCAAGATGTATCAAGGAGATGAGTGATTTCTTTCAAATTTGAAGACATAATCAGATTTTATAACTTAGTTTAAAAATATGTTACTTTCCATGATTTATAGTCAGCATGACATACGTTATTGGAACTAAGTCATTATGTAAGACTGGCTTGTTTCCTGTCTGCTTCAGAGTTTAGGGTATATGTGCTTTATTTATAAAGGCATTTGTGTGCGTTTTATTTTACATGTCCTCAAGGGGGAAAAACTTACTGAATAGCAGTCCCATTGCTGATGGAACATGTCACATTTAAAATATGAAAGATACTGTTAAAAGTGCCAGATCTGGCAAAGTACTTAAAAATGTAGTAGCATCTGAGTCAAATTCTAAAACTTAACAGTACTTCAATAGATGTCCCTAGCAAATGGAAGAATTACATTATAATCCTTTCGTCAATCTTACAATGTGGTTATTAATAGGAAATGCTAAATAGGTCTACAGAGAAATCTGATTCCTTTAAGCTTTATAGAGGCACAGTCCTCCAATAAAACACCATAGATCTGTGTCACATGAAATTATGAATACACCTCCAGTTAGGTAAGTAAAGAGAAAATTATAAGACTTAATGTGACAGTCTTGATTGGCTTTTACTCTTATTTTTTCCCTACTCCTTTTCCTTCAGTCAAACAAAAATGTAATGCTTAGACTGAGTCTGATAATTTTTAGGTGTTTATTATTCTTTTGCAGTTGTCATAATATTATATTGTACATGTTTCACTGAACTGAATATAAAATTCTGCAGCCAGAAATAAATGAGTAGGGAAAATTATCAACATGTATTATGAAACACAAGTGCAGAAAAATTATTTGCAAGAAAGATAAAGTAATATGTTTTGCTTGCTCTGGAAGTGTTAAGCTACATAGATGTTAAGTGCAATTTAGTAACACCTATATGCTGCCATGATGTTAAAGGGTTCTTACAAGATAAAGAGGTTCTTTCTTTCCCAACTCATTTGACTGCCATCCAAGAAAATGGCTCTAGGTACCTTTTACAACTTGATTCTTCAAATGTTGTTATATGTTTAGGTACTGACTTCAAATCAAAGAAAAAGTAATGAAGACTCTCACTGCAGATAGGAAGTTGCTAATCTATGCTACATACTTTGAGAATTTTTTAAGAGTCACATTGCAATTTTCTTTACTCTGTTATAGATCCAGTAGTCCAAAGGGCCTGGAGCTTTTCTCTCTGTCGGCTTCAGTGGCTTGAAGTAGAGCAGCACACATACATACGGTAAAAGGGCCAAGCCATTTTACTGTTACCCATTACAATTCTTTTCTTTCTTTTTCTGTGCTTGTGGTAATTTACTCCATGCATGCAGTTTTTCAGATTCAGATAAGACAGCTGCTTCTGTTTTAGCAAGTGCCTCATTTGTGGGGGAATACTTGCATGTATCCCTACACATTTCTATTGCTTTTGTTATGCTATTTGCTACTCAAAACTTCCATGTGTAGAAGTATAACCTAACATAATTGCTGTTGCTTTGAAACACTGTTCTGAATGTCGAACATAGGAGTAAAATAATCAACCTTTACTTCATTTTGCCATGTTCTTTCCCACACTATACTGTGTAGAACTGTATGGAATGGAATATATACCAACCTACCATCTAACTTTCTCATGCAAACGAAGAACTTCTGTAGTAGCAGCCCCAGCCAGCATCAATTCAGGATGATTACGAAGATACCAAACATTCAAGAAGTGTTGTCCTACCCAGTGTTCTCCTCCCTCCTTCACATGAGTAAAGTACCTAATAAGAGTCAAACGAGAACTGAAATGGAATGAAGGTAGCTGAGTACAGGAAGAAAAGTTTATGCTTGGTCTCATTCTGTGCATTATGGTTTGATTTACTTCCCATGTCAAGTGACTGAAATTAATACAGAATTTAAAAAGGAGAATTGCAACTGTAAAATTCCAGTTGCAGAGGTGAAAGCAGTATGATTTACAACCTCAGACTTGCATATACATTTTAAATACTTGGTTTCTGGTACTTGTTATTCAATTTTAAAGAAATAAGCCTGGCAAACTTTAATGGTCAACACCTCATCATAATCTACTTGGATAGGGAAACAGAGTATTTTATCTGGAGATTCCAAATAACTATACAAAGAAGTCTCCTTTTGAAAATTTATATTATTTTTACAATATTATCAAATATGTAGGAAGAACAAGAATTCAAAGCACTGATTTTTGAAAAGGATTGCTAATCTTTCCCTACTTGACTTAACACTAAGTTTGAGAGGTTTTTATGTAACCTGGAGATTTTTCCACATTAATGCTTCAGTTAGAATCAAGCTTCATAAGATCACTTATCTTACCTGTGTGATTAGGGGATTTTTTTCTTTGTTTCTTTTTTAAAATTTATTTATTTTTATTTTGCTAAGCTTGCAATTCACTGTTTTTCTGCATTTTGTAGAATACAGTCTCAGAGCATTTGTGAGTTCTGAAATGAACCTTTTGCCTTCCATTCAAATTAAGGGTTTCTAAGTATTTGAACCAATAGGTAATTTAATTGTTTGGTTTTTTTTATTTGTAGCAGCTCATAGGAAATAATTAAGTGTAAATTTTGGCACACAGTATGGACCTGGGGATTTACAAAACATCATTCTTTCGTTTTTTCTATCCTTCCCAAAATCACAAACCTTTGAAAAGTGCTTTGTTCAAATATGGTTCACTGGAGCCTCACTGTGTATAAGACCTACTCATAAAACCACTTCTTGGCATCTTTGGCAATCTCACTTGCAGAGCATATATGGACAAAGTTCTGCTGTCTTTTGACACCAGCAGAGATGGAAGAGTTCATATGCTTCCGTTTCTGATCTCTCCAAATCTTGCTATTGAGTCTGACTGTACACGTGATATTAGATGAAGAGAAGGTAACTGGTTAAAATTAGAGGATTCTTATAAAAACCACAATGTAAACAGGTGTCTTTTTAAGTTTGCCCAACACAGGTATAATTTTCTGCTTTTCTTGTGAATTTGTCTGTAAATCTCTGCATTTGGGAGTAAAGCTCTCCTAGCCTTTTATTTGTAGAATGCTTCACTTCTGCTAATCCTGCTGTAAACTACAGTAAGAGTTAGTATAGGCTCTGGATTTTAACTACCAGTTGATTTAACCCCACTCAGAAAAGATATAGCTAAACAGTGGTTAACAATGCTTTCACATTATGTGCATTAGTACTCCCACAGTGGCACATTTCAGGAAAATAAGCTTACACAGATTAGTCATTAGCCTTTCTTTTTCATGTCCTTAGAATATCTTCTAAACTGGCATTAAGGAATAAGAGATTTTGCTATAAAAGATTAAATATACTTCATCCCCAATGGAAAGTATTCTGAATCTTCTTAAAATCCTGGTCAATTATTACCAGAGGAATTGAAGGTATATTGAGGATTACATTTTGACCATAATTATATAGCTGCTTTTTTTTTTTTTTCTTCTTTGAGATGGGCCAAATTTGCATGCATGACAAACAAAGAGACATAAATGCTTTCAGCAAGTTTTCAAATACATCTATCTATCTACATGTAAGCTTGTATTTGGAATAAGCTTGTATTTGGAATTGGAAGGATTAGGCCAAAGTCTGCCTATGACTTTTAATTCCAGTACAAAAAAAGGATAGACTTTACAGGGTACTGATTCTCTGCTTGCATCTTTAAGCCAGTGTAGAAGCTGTCAAAAATATTTCTAGGAAACACTGCCTTGACTTTTTCATAGGAAAACAGCCTTTTTTAAAAATGAGGCAGATGTGGGTATAGCTCTTTCACTCCTTCCAGTCAAGCACAGCGATTTAAATGAAACAATGTACTTCTAACACTGACATACTTCAGGTGCATCTGGTTTAGCACTTTTGTTTGGATCAAGGGTGCAATTTTGAAGCATATCTCCTGATCATCCTAACTTACCCACTTGGTTCACATCACAGAGGAGTTTCTGAGTGTGCAAACTGACTTATTCTTAGTTGAAATTAAAAGATGTCATGCCACAGGAGTGCTGCTGCTGTACTCTACTGTCCAGCTCTTCTATCCATGGGACTGGACTAGGGATTTTCCCAAGTAACACCCTCCCCCCCACACACAAAAAATGCCTGTGAGATGGATGTCAGGCTCTCAGCACCAATGCTCTCCTTGTACAGAGCTGATTAGATTATTTGATACTTTTCCTCACATCATTGTCCCTGAAAGAATTCAAATGAGTAGTCTCTTCTCCTGATGGTCAGGCTAGTGCATAACTCCTCAGTGGTCCTGCCTGCACATGGTTCACTTGTTTATGACCAAATGTAATTGAGCAATGCAAAATCTTTCAGAAAGCACATGTTAAGAGGAAGGTTTTGTGTCTGATTAGCAGGCAGAAGAACAGCCTAAGTTCCATGCTTGGTATACTGAACAAATTTCCTCCAAAGTCTTTTCAAATACGGCTGCTGCTGACATTGCTAGCAGTTTTCTTCTGAGGTGGCAAAATTAGAGCCCATAACAGCAGCTTTCTAATGGGGATATTAACAGAATGCTTTCTATCCTCAGTAAGAATTCCTTAGTTAGGGGTGTCATTTAACACCAATGCTGCTTCCCCAGCAGCTGCACACTTCGTGAGAACCCAGATTTTCCCGAAAATTTACATGTAACTGCACGAGAACCATGGTGCCACATATGTTTCTAACACTGAATATATCCATCAAGCTAGCAAGGATGTGAAAGGCTGTGACACAGGACGCTGGCATGAAATCGTACCTGTTGATAGGTAATTACCAAAGAAAGCAGGAAATGGCACACACCTATTGGATCATACTGTTCATAGCAGTTAACAAGCAAGTTCATAGTCTGAAAGTTATCGACAGCTACAATTAGATTTCTATGCATGTGTCACAACCAAAGAAATACTAAAAACAATGATCAGTGGAGTTAAAAAGAGCTCTGTGAAATAGACGGTCACTGGCAAATGTTCTCATCAAGTAGAATTACAACCTCCCTTAAGCAAGAGCCATTATTATTAACTATCATTAGGCTTGAGTAAGAATTCATTTTTAAGACTTCTCCAAATTCTCGAGACAATTTCTGTTCTAATGTACACAACAACATGCCTTCTCTTCCCTCCCCCAACCAGAAGCACCTAGCATCTAAATATGGGCAACTTGAGAAAGCTTCACGAGTTGCACCAAGGAATAAATTTTATGTTTGGCTTAGGTTACAGCACCACTTCCAGGATTATCTGAAGCTGTCCATTACATTTTCAATCACGTGTTAGCTTCCCAAACTTCAATCACTTTGGCCAAAAATTTGAAGATGGTTGTACAACTCATGTTGTGATTCTTTGTTTATGTAAGGGAAATGGATTTTTGTCAAATGAATACCCTTGAAAATCAGAGTAGGATAAATGTTTTAAAATTATTTACCAAAACAAACCATCGTGTGACATTTTACCATCTTCCTTTAGAAAAGAACTAATGTCACCTTCTTTTACAACTGATACTAAATTTAGTTGAAGAATAATTTCCTTATCAGAGATGTGCTCTTTTCCTACTAAATTTGGTTCAAATTTTGCTACCTGCTATGTATCTGAAAAAATCTGTTTACAGAACCTCTGTATCTCAGATTTTACTCCCCTGTTTATACTAGGCATTACCTAACCTGGGGTCCATTCTGTCTTCTCTGCAGCTGTGGTGCAGTTGCGCTGTATGTATCACAGTCAAAGTCAACCAGCAGAGCCATGAGCAACGATGTTCGCCCTCCTGTTTATGGCAACCCATCGCTACACCCAGGTTAGGGGTGAAGGAAACTATGTTCCTTAAATGCAGAGTGGTAAAAGCTGAGGCTGCAGGAGAGGGAGAAAATGGGTAAAGCAAGTCCATAGCAGGAGCAATGAAAGAAGTACCCCAACAGTGGGAAAAATTACCACAACCATTCTGGCAAGGGTGTCCAGTAGTCCTCTCAGGTCTCCTGTGCTGAGTGGTCCACGGTATCTGGTGAACAAAAGATGGTAGCAGTAACTAGAAGGATCCAGGTAGGGGAAGGAGGGGGAAGAAGAGATGCCGAGTGCCAGAATACCTTGCTATGGCTCAGAGGACAAAGAGGTAGGTGACAGTAGAACATTGTGTCTGAAGGAAGTTGAGAAGAACTGGGACAGAGCTTAAGGTGAGGAAAGCAGCCTCATTCACAGGGATTGCCCCATGCACTGAGAGGAGCCGCAGTACTATAGCATTTTACATGATTGCAATGTTCACACTAAAGGGTATTAAACTGCTCTGGGACCGTTAACCTTAATTGTGATATTTTCTGACTTTAGGGTGGCTCCTTGCAGTGCTACTGATCTTATCATAGGCACTGATCACCACATAGAAATCAATACATTCTATTCTAAGGGGCTTGGGCCCGTGTCTATACAACAGTGGGTGTAAAATAGGATTAAACATGACCTAATTAAGGTCCTGATTTTACCCTTTCTCATACTTAATTGTCATGGGCAGACAAACACTGCTAAAATAAAGGATTATTCCTTGGAGCTAAGAATTGGCAAGAATCTTCCATAACGGCTGCATTCTAATTATTAAAAGCACTAGATGAGCCTGGAAGTACTATCAGACAATGAAAAGAATTAATCAGCAACTTCAGCTGGAACAAGAACATCATTAGTGTAGAGGCATATCACAGAAGTACTTCTTGGTAAGTTAGAAAAGACACAACATTTATACTACCTGGAAAATCAAATAAGATGTAGAAGTATAGCAAGGCTTTTTCAACAAAGTAGGAGACAGAGCAAAACAAGAATTAACAGGAAAAAAAAAATGAGGAGGCATTGAATCAAGTAGTGTAAATATTTAAATTTAACAAGAATTGAAAATACACACAGTATGTTTGAAATTAAAGATTATGACCTTTTGACTATATTTGCTGTATATTGACTCAAATTTGGTTTGTGTGGTTTGTTTTTTTTTTTCTAGCCTAAAAATTTGATAATAGTTTTATAGGCAAAACATGACTTGGGATTGTCTGACCAGAACCTCAGTGAAGCTTAGAAACAAGTACATCTTTGTATAAAGAAATTATATCATTAACACATTTTTTTTGTTTGTTTTATAATACTGTATTTTGGATATAACAGCACAGACACAATAACCACTGAGACTTAAAAAACCACTACCTTAAGAATTACCTAGCAATACATTTTCTCATCAGTAGCTTTGCACAAGTCTCGTCGGTTCTACAACGCATTAGGATTTGCTATCGATGTGAATCGTTACCTGAAGAAATTACAACTTGTTGCCTATCGCTCTTTCCTGGTCTTGCAAATTAGATGTTCCTGATATAGGAAAAGATGTCAGTTTTGACACTTCCTCAGCCATGGTCAATTTGTACAGAAGCACCACTTGCAGCTCCCAGCAGAACGCTTCATTTTAAGAGCTTCCCAAAATGTACTATCTATGTGGAAACTACTTGCTTACATAAGCTATACTCCAGCACAACTCCAGGATGACCGTATTTTCAGCTGTTTTACGAGACAAAGTACCCCCACTAAGGAACAGTTGTGTGCTTCCAAGATGGACTAAGTTGAGCGTACAAAAAAAAACCCCAAAGACACATTAAAATTGACACTGCAGGCACTTGCTGACTCATGTGTTCAGGCAAACAGAAATAGATTTTTTTTTTCATCTATCATCTTGCCTTTCCTAGCTTGAGTGAGTTCCTTGACTGCTCTCGAAAATCTGTCCCTATCTCCACTGTAGACAACACCGCAGTGGCTTTGTACAGTGGGCTGCACCAGATCATCTTAAAACTGAATATGGAAACCTGTTAAATACACTTAGCACCAAGAAATCTTGGTTGTTGGGTTTTTTTTCTTAATTACTATGCAAACACTTCCGTAAAACTTCCTTTCGTTAACTTTCTTTTATTGGATATTAAAAGGTATTAAAACCAATTGCTCTTTTCCTTCATAACTCATGGTTCTTCACATTTACAGACAGAAGCAGATAGGTACAGCTGCCTCAGAAGTATCCAGAGATGCACAGTCAGAAATAGAGTACTGAAAAATAGTCAATCTTTTATTGTCTTCTGGAAAGGAGTTTAACTAAATTCTCTCTTAGCTGTCCCATATATAATTCTAAAAACTCTGCGTTTTGTGAACAAAACAAAGATTATTTTTTTTTGTGAATCATTACTTGAATTTGTGATTTGTTTTTTGGTCCCTGGAGGTTTGATGTCTATGAAACTTAAAATCTGTAGGTTCACTGTAGACCTGTTTCAGTTGCAGACTTCAGATGTCAAAGGTTGCGATTTGAGAATTAAATGATTTCTAACTTTTGATCTCAGAAGACAAAGGCACTTGACAACAAATCTCTCTCTAATTTCAAATGTGTAAGTCATATCCCAGAAGGATAAAGTCTTTTAATATTACATGCATCTGTGCAACAGGCTACTAGTTTCTGGTAGACACAGCAGGATCCAGCTCCGGGAGTATTTGCTGGTCCCAAATAATGAAATTTCCAGTGATTTCACAAATTATATGAAAAACCTGCAACGTATTTCTACATGAGGTAATAATTTCCTCTAATAATATGTTGCATTTTTAATGCAGTAAAGTGGTAATTACCCTTTCCATGGTCTTTAAATTAGTCTTCTTAGGTCAGCCTGAGAGAAAGTATGTGGATATGTAAGCATAAGCTTTTTTTAAGGTTTGTTTGGTTGGGTTTTTTTGGTTTGTTTGTTTGTGGTGGGGTTTTTTAAAATTCCTCTTTTTGCAGTGACAGGATATTGTTCTCTCTTGTACAATGTGGGCTGGGTTTGAGTCCTCCACTCCCTTCGTGGTCTCCTCTCGCCAGTATTTTTTAAGACAAATGTTTCTTCCATGTGACTATTTTGTATCTTCTTTTAGGGTTACTTATTTTGTGGCCTTTCTCCCTGAGAAACCAGAACAACTCTTGTCTACCTGTATTATGACACTTTTTTTTTTTTTACATCACATTAAATGGAAGCTCATAAAAAGAAGTTCAGTGGTATTTAGATTTACCCGTCAACTAGCATTTATTTGTGTTGAACATGATAAATAAGTCTTGACAGGAGTTGTGTTTTTACATGACATTATAAATATTATATATGCTCTATGTAGAGGGAAAATTCTCACATCCTTTGAGTGGCAGTTATGTTCTGGAGCTAGTAATGACTGTCTGGGGTAGGGAGGTTACCTCTTACTCTTTTCTGCTTAATCATCAACTACCAACAGGTGCCCAACACCAATCATGAGGAAATTATTTCAGAAACCAAAGAGAAATAAAATTTTCCACTGAGTCTTCTTGCCTTTAAAGCCCACAGCTGTAGTTTGAATAGTCTTACGTCTCCAGTGACCATCAACTTGTCCAGCCCTACCCCTCCCACTTTCCATCTTGCTATATGATCTCTTTCTCAGCTGTCTTTCTTCTTTCCTATGCTTTTGTCCTTGCCGCACTCCCCTTTACCCATCATCTTTCCCGAGGCCTCCTGGTAGATAATTTCATTACACCCAAATGTCACCTGAAGGATGGCCAAGGGCAGCACGACGCTCTCACGTAAGCTGACCGCGGCTCTCGGCCTGCCTGCTGGGGGGATAACCCTTCGGGGATGGCCCCTCTTCTCCGCCTTACGCTGAGGCACCGTACCCGGGACGGCGCGGTCCGTGGTGCGGGGCACGGGGCGCAGGAACCGGCCGCCGCTGTCCGCCGGCAGCGACTCTCCCGCGCCGCCAGGGGGCGGTGTTGTCCCTGCAGCAGCCAGCGCCGAGCGCCCGCGGCCCTGAAGGGACCGGCACTGAGAGGGGCGCGGAGGGTGCACTGCCCCGCCCCGCCCCGGCCCGGCGGGAGGAAACGGCGAAGTCGCAGCCCCGCGTGACTCGCCTCGTTCTGGGTCCGTCTGCAAGCGACAGCGGGTCATGGCGTGGGTCCTTGCCGTCTCCTGCCGGACCCTCCGCTCACGCCTCGCACCCGCTCTGCTGGCCAGCTCTCGGACCGAGCGCGGCTTCCCCTTCTCACCACCGGCTTTGCGGCCGGCGGTCACAGCGTCCCCTCGCTAACTGCCGGCCCGGCGGCGTCCCTGCTTCTTCCCGGCCGAGCTCCTAAACCGAGCGCCTCCGCACGAACGCCACAGCGATGCGGGCTGCGGGCTGGCCGGAGAGTTCAGCTCCATCCCCTTTCTTCACACGCTGCTTTTACGGCGACACAAGCGCAGCCCAAACCTTCATAAATCATGCGCGGGGAAGCGTTCAGGCGGCTGTCCTAGGACACACCGTACGCTTCCACGGACGGACGCAGTGATCTCTCCCGCACCCTCTTGCTGTGGTGAGCTTATAGCTCGCCACGCACCCACACACTCGCTCGCTCACAGCCCTACCTGCCCCTCGGCCGCGCACCGCCCAGAACGCCCATACAGGCGTCCCGCGGGCACGCCCCCCGCCCAGCCTATTGGCCGCCGTGGCGCCCCCTGGGGGGCCGCCGCAGCGCTGAGTGGCCCGGCGACCCGTCCGTCAACGCCGCCTGTCAAAACACGCCCGGCTCCTGTCACAACAGAGCGGTACCGCCGCGGCACTTCCTGCGCGCGCGCGCGCCGCCCGCACGGTCCCCGCTTCGCCCGCCGCCGCACCCTCCCCGTGCCTCCGGTGCTTGCGGGGGCTGCGGAGCCCACCGCGGGCACCCTCCGCCGCGGGCGGGCGGGGATGGCTCCTCTGGGGAAAGTTGGCGCTGCCGCCGCCGCTGTGCCGTGAGGGGAGCGCCGCGGGACGCCGTCCGTGTGTGTGACCCCCCCCACCCGCCCTCTCAGCGCCCCGGAGAAGTTGACAACGCTCGGCGGGGCGATGGCAGAGGCTGCCGGCGGCCGGGAGGAGCCGACGGCGGGCCGTAGCCCTCCCGACGCCGCTCACCGTGCCGAGGAGGAGCCCGAGACGGCTTCGCCGGACGCTTCGGCGGCGGCTGCGGGCAGGAGGCGGGAGCGCCGCAGCGGCGTCTCCGCCGTCGGCACCGCCGAGCGCTTCCCCGGTGGCAGCCTGGCGCCGGCGGCAGCGCTTGACTCCGACGCCTGCCTGCTGGAGGCGGCCAAAGCCACCCCACGGAGGAGCAGCATCATCAAGGTAAGGGGCGAGCCGCCCCGACGGCAACTTTCCGCGGGTCCCGCCGCCGCCGTGTTTCCCGGGCCGGTGCCGTCTCCCGGTGCGCCTCTCTGCCCGCGTAGCGGCTGGGGCTGGCGGGGGAGGGAGCCTGCGCGGGCGGAGGTGTTGGGGGAGCCCCGCGGGGAGGGGCTGCGCGCATCCTCCGCGCGGAGGTGAGCGGCCGCTCCGCTGCCCTGCCCCGCTCGCACCCAGCAAGGGCTGTGGGACGGCGACGCTGCCTCCCCGGGAGTCCTCGTTAGGAGGGCGCATCCCTGGAGCGAGCAGCTGCTGGAAGGGGCCGCCTAGGGGGGCTCAGCCGGCCGGTCCCGCGGCAGCGGGCCCCGGTGGCGGTCTGTGGCAGGACGCCGCTGCTGCCGCCGCTGACAGTGTCGGGGTCCCGCCCGCACTCGGTGTGTGCCCCGTGAATTTCCGCGGAGCTGTCAAGTTTTTGTGTGGCAGCTTGTATCTGCCCTTATTTAACGTTTGAAGCACCTGGAGGCAGAGTAAATATCTTCTACAGTGGTGGTTTTCGTTCGGTCTTGAGTAGCGAAATATTCAGTGTCAGGAATGCCCAGAAGGTGCGTTTGGAGACTGAACGCAGGGCAGATTGCTACGGAGCAGCGCCGTGTGTTTAACGCCCTTGATGGGAAATTAACAGGTCGGGCGTGATCTTAAAAACCTCTGCCTTTGTTGTAATCTGGTAAGGAAAATGGCATTATGATTATGTTTACCTGTTGTGGGGTTTGTTTGATTTTTCTAAAGTGCAATATGGTCTGCCTCCCTCCCACTGAGTATTTGTCCCATGGCTCCGAACAACAGTAAA
>WUAM01000395.1:12906704-12917634 GCA_024336885.1 Actenoides hombroni
GGAGGCATTTAAATGGGGTGTGGACCTGGTGCTTAGGGACTTGGTTTAGTGGTGAGCTTGCAGTGTTGGATCGAAGGCTGGACCGGATGATCTCAAAGGTCTCTTCCAACCAAAGGCTTTCTGTGATTTCAGTGAAAACCATTTTCATTAATTCTATTGCATTTACAGAAAATACCAAATGTTAAATAACATGAGTGGTGGAATGTGGTTATTCCAACACAACAGTGGGCTTTAATGAGGAGTTATAAGGATATTATTATAATAGAGTCTACAGCTGTGATTAACAACCCACAGAAATCTCTTTGTCAACACTGTGAGCAGTCTGCTGCTGTTGCTGGATGAAAGCTTGGTGCAGATTATGTAGCGAAGGGAAAATGGCAGGGGATTGCTTCTCATTTGTCATTAGACCCATCCAGCCAAAAAAACTTTTACCATTTTATTTGGGATCTGGAAGCAAATGTAGCTGCAACAGATTTCATACAAGGGCCCTTGCTGTCGTTAGGGTTTTGTGCAATATTTCCTTTTACATGAGGATGTGCAGACTGTTTCATTGAACAGCATGGCAAGAGTTTTGGAAGCAAAATTTATAGTACAAATTAAATACATTTTGGGAAGCTGACACTTGAAATGGAAGTAGTGGAGGAAAATGAACATACTGAACCACCCACTAATTGCTTACTCATTTTCTTTCTTGACACACTCGGCTTCTGCTGGGTTTGCTACTGCACAACGATGAGGGGAGCTGACTCTTCACTTCTTTGTCCAGTGCATTGCTGTTTGTGACTGTCAGGAATATAGTTTCATTTGGATAACTGTGGAAGTCTGCAGGGAAGGGTGAACATCGGAGATGGACTCTGCTTTCTGTTTTCTGACCATGGGTAGGTATCAGCTGTGTAACAAGAATAACTAGAGAGTTCTTTAGCTCTTGGCTACATGCATAATAATTTTTTCCAATGGTAACAGATTTCAGAAAGAAAAGACAAATGCTCCAGGTCCTGATTCTTATAAGCTTTCTACAAGTGATTGCCTCCCTGTCTGCTTCTGTGGCAAAAGACAGCTTGCAAGAACAGCAGTGCTTGCTTTTCACATTTAAACTACAAGCTGAGGTGAGCTTAGCTGATACGTGACTCCCTATATAATGGGACGTTACACACTGAGAGCTCTTTCAAAGGCACTTTGGATAAGGTCACAAAGTCAGATGCTCAAAGTGTAGGTCCTTGTGTCCAATTATGTCTTTTGAGGAGCGGTCAGGAGGATGTTTAAATGTTGTCAAGGCAACATTTTTTTTCCCTAGGAACTCTTGGAACTGCTAATTTTGATGCTTTTACATTTTTCTCGTCTTTACAGGCAGGCACCTGGTATGGAAAATTTCAGCTTGAAGAGTTGAAAGCTGGCAAGTGTATAAGCAACTGAAAAAAGGCAAGCTCTTGCTAGTGAGTAAAATTAGCAATCGATGGTTTCATCGGCTTGAGCTTCAACGTACATGACTTCTGAACACACAGTTCAAAGACAGCTAAAAACATTTCCGCAACACTCTATTTAGTCAGCATTTACATAACAGCAGTCTAATCTGCTGAAAAAATCTTGATGATGGTCTCGAGAAAGTCAGAATCCGTTTGTTTTCTCTTTCAGTTTGCTCATAGCCTGCATAGGTCAAGCTGATAGCCTTGGATTCTCACTTCCATGAGTAATGTGTTTGCATTAACATTATAAAGCTTTTACATGATGAAAAGAATATGAAATAAAAAGCATTTAAAAGCAACTGCAAAAAGCCCCTCCGTCATCTCAGCTTTAGGGGAATGTTTGTGGCTTCATTTGATCCGATTGTTGCAAATACTGGTTTTTATTGAAGTTTTAGGGATGAGCAGGGTGGTAACTTTGCTCACATGTGCACCGCTTTGCTATTTGTTTACTATTCTATAGGCAGCAAACTGCAGAAAACTTCTCAGTGTGAAAAGATGCAGAGAAAACATGCTCTTGATCTTCTAAAGTCCTACTCATCTTCCAGATCTTTTCTGGGGAACCACGGCTCTGTCACAAACAAGTTTTGATTTACTAGGTCAAATGAATGTAGGTCCTGCAAGGTAGCATAAGTAGACAAGCGGGGTGGCTGTAGTTGGCAGTGTGTTGGGAAGTGGGATGATAACGTAGGCACAGCTTAATTGTGGTGTTCACAACAGAGGATGTCATCCCCTTAAGGATAGAGCTGTTTCTTTTTAATCGGTTTGGGAGCAATAATAAGGCTGTTAGACAGTACCTTGTCACTACCCTCTCAGCATACCCCAAAGGTAGCGTATTTCACATGCACTTACTGTTTAGGCAAAACAGTTATTGTAAAGTTCTTACAGAATTGTCAGAATCTATAGCAAGGAGAACTAACACAGAGAGAAGATATTTTCTTAGCACTAACACCTTTTTACAAATTAAGCAATCGGATTAAAAAGTAAGGGAGAACGCATTCACTTTTTTCCCCTGTCTCAAAACCCTAATTGTTTGGTTAAAAAAAAAAATCCCACAACTGCCTTGATGCCAACTGGTTTGCCCTGCAAACCCTATTCCAGTTGGGCCAGGCTGCTTTGCTGATGTACAGACAGCTTGTGTTGGTGGGTTAAAAGGGTTTTAAAGACGGGCAGAACTAGGAGACACTAATGTAGTATAATACATAAGGCAAAGTTTTCACATGGTGTTTGTGATCGTGTTTTGATCTTGTGTGCATAATTATTTTCAAGAAGTTATTTTTAGTTTTTCAGCAGAGATAATTTCTAGTAATCGTTGGTATTTAAAAAAATTAAATCGTAGCTTTCACTAGTGATAAAAAAATCTGATGTAATTTTGCCCAAGTGCTACTGAACAGCTCGTTTTCCAACGTTTTTTGAGTGTAATGTAGCCATTTCTTCAGTTATGTAGAAGTTTTATTAATATGCTTGAGTTATGCACAGTTCTGTTGTAAAATGGTGTTTATTAATAGGTTTGGCTCAATACTACTAATCAGGCTGTTATTAGGCTGCTACTGTAGAAGACAAAACTATCTGGAGTGCAGTATTGCCTGAGGAGATAGATCTTGGATAAGCCATGCACAAACAGTTAAGGGTACCCTGGGGACTTCAGTGCTTTGCAGGGTATGGCTGTTGTGCAGTAGTTTCTTGAAAAGAAGCAACACCAGCAAAGCCAAAATACCAAGAGCTTCACACCATGCTGATAGTGAAATGATAATCTGGTGTTGAACTTTTCTCTTTTTGGGACTCGTTCCTTGAGTCCTGGGCAGTCACCAGGGTCTGAATTGGAGCAATTGGGTGAGCTTAGTTCGACTATGAGCGCTTGGACATCAAAAGCGTAATCTTGTTTACTGTTCTCGCTGCACGAGTTCTGGGGGACTATGTGCCACTATCTCCTCTGCTGAGACAAAGTAGGAATTTGCATGGTCAGTTGTGTCAATATCAGGCTGTCATGCTGAAACTGAGGCTGGGCAGCTGGGTATGTCAAAGCAGCTGCTGAGGCAGTGCTTCAGCATAAATCCTGTCCCAGTGCTGTGCCTTGCAAGGCAGCTGGGAGCACTGAGAGCCTCTCATTGCAGGCTGGAGCTCTGCCTACCCCAATGAGCCCTGAACACAGAAAGCATAGTAGGTTATCACCATGTTGCCTATGTCCCTCCTCTACTTGCCTTTTCTTTCCTCCAAAGAGCAAAAAATAATTCCAGTCTTCCACTGTTCTTTTAAAACCTCCCAGTTGTACTCACACCTCCAGACAACCCCTCCATGTGCCTCCCTGCCATGTCTTCAGACTGTCTCTTGGGTACCAACTAGGTAACTGATGAGGAGATTCAGGTGGTGGCTGCAGTAGCCTATTTTGTGATATATAAGGAATGAATTTTTAATATCAGGGAACTGTTAACTCCTGCATTACCTTGAGTCCACGTGACAAAGGAGGAGGAATGAGGTAGATGGTGAAGTGAGCAAAACTCTTCCAAAAATCTAAATTAAGCGAATTTGGTTTTCTTGTGTGTGGGTAGAGGTAGCTGGCTGCTTTGGTGCAGGTATCAGATGGTCTATTACATCTATTTTTGTCTGCAGTGCTTCACTATTGCAGGAAAATTTAAATACAAATTTGTTATAATGTGTTAAGTGCTAACATGACGTAAAGCCCATTTTTTGGTAACACTCAATCTACTGAGTTATTTGTAGGGTACACATGGCCAAGAAAGCTATTTAGTCAAGTCCTCTTTGAGTGTCTGTGATGGAAAAAATGCCTTTAAGAGACCTATTTACTTATATTATTCTTGGCCTGTCTTACTACTTTCTTTTCCTTTAAAAGTGCTATAGAAGCAAATTGGTATATAACAGTGTATTGTCAGAGGTTTCTTTTTCCTTATACTAGAGGGGAAAAAAGGAAAGGAAAACCATTTAAGTTATTCTGTCTGATTTTTCTGTGTTTTCTTGCAATCACTTTAATCTCATTTGAAAATATTTTTTCTGTCTGCAGTCTGTGTGAAACATTCATATACAGCAAAGGGAATTGATTAATGCTCCTCAGGGGAGTAATTCAGGCTATGAACAAACTGTTGTCAAATGTAGAACATAAACAAACTGAAAATTCACAATTTCCATCAGCCTAATCATTTTTTGATGGTAATATTGGATGAAAACCTGTGATAATAGCAATGAGGGCTTTCCTAAAAGAGGCAGGAGTTTAAAGCCTGTACGGCATTGTCTCCTATCAGTGTTGCTCTAGCATCCTGTCTCTTATTTTCTTACTCCCCCTGCCTCCACCTTGGATATTATAAGGTCGGTAGGATGCAGTATGGCCTGAGAGAATTTACTTGAAGTGGGACTGCCTTCCCTTGTGAACAGCAGAGTTCAACTCTTCCTACCTGACTTACCATTTCCTTTCTCGTAAGAAGAGTATCCCCACATCTCCGTAAGGATTGGGTTGTGGTTAGTAGGATGCATGGAGACCAGGGATCTAAAATGTTGTGTAGTCAGACTTCAGAGAATTACTTTTTTCCTCTTGCTGTTTTCCATTGCCAAGGTGGAAAGGCACTCTTCATCCTGCCAAAGGGAGGGAGGGATCTTTGCTCTATCCTCACAGCAACGCGGAGCTGTGGACAGGCCATCAGAACTCTGTGCAAATGCGTTCCTCTGCCTGGTGCCAGCTCTGCCAGCCTTCTGGACCTGGTGAGAGCCTCCCAGCAG
This sequence comes from Actenoides hombroni, assembly GCA_024336885.1. Taxonomy (NCBI): domain Eukaryota; kingdom Metazoa; phylum Chordata; class Aves; order Coraciiformes; family Alcedinidae; genus Actenoides; species Actenoides hombroni. The sequence goes on from WUAM01000395.1 coordinate 12,911,894, forward strand.
AGCAGCACACCTGCTGTGGTTTGAAATTTATTTATTTCATTTTTTTTAATGGATTCTTCTCAGCAGAGGCTGAAGTATTAGTGTTTTCTTTGTTTGCAGCCTGGCAGTGGGAGCGTCTATATTAAAGTGTAGTGGTTTAAGACTGGCTCCAAACCTAAGCACATTAACTATCCTTAATATACCTTGTGGCTCTGCCCTGGATATCTGAGATAAGACCATAGTTAAACCTAGTCAAAGATCCATAGAAGGCACTTCCAGCTGTATGTTTGTTAAATCAGTTCCTTTTCAGCTTTAGATTCTCTTCCTTGAGGGTGGCAGCAAATGTAGCAAAGGTGACTGATGGAGTCCTTCCCTGAGACTGCTGTTGCTTTCCTTGAGTCATTCATTTGGCAGTGAAGATGCATTGATCAAATGGTTTACATTTGCAAAAGTACCTTGGAGCCAACAGGGCCTGGGAAGCTTGGCAGTTGTGAGATCCCAGCTTCTTTTGTGCTTCTCCCTACCTGCCTGTGTACCCCAGGCTCTGGCACAAAGATTAACCTTAGAATGGACATTGCCTATCTGGGCTGATGGTGGAGGCATCACGGCACTTGGATATGCAAAAGCACTGACAAATGAAGATCCACAGCATGGTACTGATGTGCCCACTCTGTGAACCTGTATGGTCATAGTGGAGTTGTTTACTGAAAATACCTCTTAAAGAAGCTCTTGAGATAAAATCTCTTCTGAAGAAGCAGCATCTGCAGCTGTCACACATATATTCCTAAGGAACAAAGTAATCACTGTGTATCTTAGCAGGTGCTGTTTCTTTCTCCATTTTAACTTTGAAGTACAAAGAAACATTTTTACTTGGGTTTTGGTTGGGTTTTGTGTTCGTGGGTTTGGTTTTTGGTTGGTTTTTTTGTTAGGTTTTGTTTTGTTTTCATAGGGTGTGTAAACTCTTTTTGTTCCATTAAAAGCTCCTGATAAGAAATAGCGTGGCACTGTCACCGCTGCAGTCCTTGTGACTTCATCTCATGTGTATAAAGGACACTGTATTGCTCTATAAATTACTGTGGAGGCAGCCAGCAGGAACTGACCTGGAGCATTCCTGGTGGTGAGGGAGATGAATGGGAAACTGAGAATCCTTTTGTGGTTGCTTTGTTTGCTTCTCGAAATTGGAGGGACTGTTTGAATACTGCATGATTCCTAATGACTTCTGCTTTCCCCCTGCCCTCAGGATTTAAAATATTTAACTTGCTGAAAGACTTGGGTTTGAAATTCTCTAAGTGGGAAAGCACTGATTGCTGGTGAGTTCAAGTGTAAAATTGGTTATAAATACTCATGGGGAACAGTGCAGTGGAGGTGAAGGGTACACTGGAAGTGAGAGTACTCTAAATCAGAATGCATTTCTTGTTTGATGTTCACTGCTGGTTTCTAAGAGCACAGCTAGTAAGTACTGGAGCCAAAGTCCACTTCAGTCAATCAGAAGAATCTTACTGTAATTAATTTGGACTGGGTTTTGAAAGAATTCCTTCTTCCAAGGTACTTCACCTTAAATTTCTGTTGTAAGGTGTGGATCACATTTCCTTGGATGTTTCATGAACATGATTGTGTAGTGGTTTTATATGGCTGAGGAGAATCAGACTTTGGAGATGTATCTTAACTATTAACTAACATAAGCTATGGGAATCTATAATTAAGTGATTTTGATTCTCAGGAAGGAACAGGTAAACATAGGTTCTTTTCTTTGCATTTACAAGTATTTAGAAAAACTTTCTTTGAAGCTTTTAAAAAGAGGAATTAAAAGCAATGGTTTTGGGAAGCTAAAAGTAAAGTTAATATTGCTGCTTAGGGATTGCTTTTGCCTGGTGAGGATTACCAGATGCTCAAATTAATTTAATTTATTGCCTAAGCTTTGTCTGACCCCTTTTTAGAGGTGAGGGTTAATCCACCGAAAGAATTACTCGGTTCTGTATTGTATGCCATTAAATCTTGCAGAACTGGTTGGGGTTGTTTATTATATTCCATCATTCCTGTTACACTAACTAAAGAAGAGCAGCATTGAGGTATGTAGTGGAGCTGTCTGATGCTCAACATCATACCATACAGTAACAAGGCATTTTTCTATTTACCTAGAGCTGTGCTGGGAGCACTGCCTTGCAGCACTGGAAGTTTGTGCCAGAACTGGTTTGCATCTTTTCTTATAGCTCTCCACACAGTGCACCCCTCTGGCTCTTCTTCCCTTGTGAGTGGGAGGAACGTGCTGGATGTGTCTCCCTTTAATGTTTCCATTTAATTTCTGTTTGCTTCATGAGAGCACAGAAAGAAGTGCTGCTGCTTCATTTACTCTGTGAGCAGGTCCACCCCTTGGCCTATCTAGGGGGAGGCTGTTCAGGGCAAGGTCATCCAGGGCTGGTCTATGGCTGTGGAGCAAGCATCACCATCATCCCTGTTTGCTGGGGGAGGCAGTTCTCAGCCTCGTGGAGGTCTTGGACGTGAGGTATTTTGCCAAGTGTTTTGTTTGTTTGGTTGGCTTTTAAAAATCTCCTAAAGAGAAAGGACAGATTTTTAATTTTTTTTTTTTTAATCTCCCATGAAGATACAGCTTTTCCTACATTAAAAGACCATCAGTGGAGTGGTGAAGTCATCTTTCAGAAGGGAGAAGATGGCAGATTTAAGGTTGCCCAAGTAGTCATACTATGGCTTATCAGATGTGCACATTTTATTGCTCTCCCTTTATGGTCACATTGGCTGCATGCAATATTTTCTCTGAGACTCCTATTTATCCAGCACACAGGAGGGGCTCTCTACCTAATGATCAGCTTCCAGTGTTTTGGTTTTTGTCATTGTTGCGTGTGAACCCCAGGCTATATTAACTACATGCTGTTGAAGTGATGCTTTCAGGATAGGATTATTAACTAACTCCTTGTGAGCTTTCCCTTGGTTCTCATTAGTATAATAGCTTACTGTTTCTCAGGCAATGATTACTTTGCCTCCCTCACCTGCAAACTGAGAGTGTATATTTCATTTTATAGACATGAGTAACTGAGATATGGAGAAAAAAGTGTTTCTTGGACTGCCTGATTTAAACGGCTTTTATTTTGAAGAGTCCTTAGTATTACATGCCTTCAGAAATGGAGCAGAGAAAGGGTCATCACATTTTTCTGACACATGAAGACAAATAAGAAGGGCTGGGGTTTTTTCCCTTCTCATGTCATTCCTGTAAAGTGCAGGATTTCTGATGTTAGAGTCAGGTGGTGAAAGATGCCATTTAATGTTAACAAGGTCACATAGTAGAGACAGGTAAGTAACCTTAAAAGTTGGCAGTCACACCAATAATTACGTTGTTGTTTTATCAGGAAGATATCTACTGTGTGTCTGCTCTGAGCTAGTAATGTTCTGTGCACTCAACTTGTGGCTGTGGAAGGAGATGGTTGCTACCTCCTCCATACCAACCCAGAGCAGGCTTACAGTCTTCACAGCAATGAAGTCTGAAAGGTGGCATTAGGATGCTTCCCACTTTTCCCTCTTCCCCTTGTTTGCTGCAGCTCTGGCAGATTTTTGGATGCATGCACCAAGCAAGGCTGGCTAGTCCATGGTGTGGGAGTGGGTGCTTAGGGCACCTCTCAGGCAGCCTGGGAGTCCCAGAGTGTGATGTTGGATGGAACTATGGCCTGGTGTTTGTTCCTCTGAACGGCATCAGGGAAGGAACTGTATTAACATCTTGTTCCATGGGATCTTATATTAACTTTCCAGTTCAGTGTTTTCCTTCCTTTTTTAAAGGGCATAAGGACTTGGTGGGAAGTATGAGAGTCTCAGTCCAGCCTTGTGACTGTGACAGTGTGAGAACAGACTGGAGACCTGGGCAAAGTGTAACCAAATGAAGTTCAACAAGGGCAAGTGAGGAGTCCTACACCTGAGGAGGAATAACACCAGGTTAGAGGTAGACCTGCTGGAAAGCAACTCCACAGAGAAGGACCTTGGCATCCTGGTGGACAGTAAGTTAACCATGGAACAACAGTTTGCTTGTGGCTAAGAGGGCCGCTGGTGTGCATGAAGAAGAGTGTGACCAGAAGGTTGATGGAAGTTCTCTTCCCTCTCTACTCTGCCCTAGCGAGAACACATCTGGAGTATTATGTCCAGTTCTGGTCTCCCCAGTTCAAGAGAGGCAGAGAAATACTAGAGAGAGTCCAACGGAGAGCTATGAGGATGATTAAGGGACTGGAACATCTCTCTTATGAGGAAAGGCTTGAGAGGCTTAGGGATGTTTAGCCTGAAGAAAAGAAGATTGAGAGGGGATTTTATTAATGTTTAGAAATATCTGAAGGGTGGGTGTCAAGCAGAAGGGGCCAGTCTCTTTTCAGTTGTGCCCTATGATAGGACAAGAGGTAATGGTCACAAACTGGAACACAGGAAGTTCCACCTCAGCAAGAGGAAAAACTTCTTCACTGTCAGAGTGAGAAAGCACTGGAACAGGCTGCCCAGAGAGGTTGTGGGGTCTCCTCCTCTGGAGACTTTCACACCCTGCCTGGATTTGTTCCTGTGTGGCTTGCCCTGGCTGATCCTGCTCTGGCAGTGGGGTTAGACTCTATAATCTCCAGAGGTTGCTTCCAGCTCCTACCATTCCATGATTGTGTGATATAGAGCAGTTAAGTGGGTACCGTTTAGATTTACAGTTGCTTTATTTTTTTCTTTTTGCTGCCAGAAGAATGTAAAAGGGCTTCAGTATAAGGAGAGCCATGGTGAGACTGATCTAGCTTGCCTGGTTGTGAACACTTGCTGTCTACAATATAATACCCATCCAAGGCAGAAACAGAAATCATAGTTCTCAGTGAATTGTGTTATGAAGGCCAGTGGCTATGGTGTGACTGTATTAGCATGTGTCATTGTGAGTAAACTGAGATGTGTATTGCAGTGATGTAAATAATGTTTTTTGTATGTATTAATCTTTCATGTAGATTGGGAAGGGTGGTTTGGAGTCCAAAACAAATTAAGCATGTGTGTGGTGTTCCATCTCTTTCCTTGCTTATACCTCTGATTTGTATCTTGTCAGGATTTCACATCACCTATGCAAATGTGCTGGATGTGTAGTTAGCATCTGTTTATTCGGTACCAGTTTTTGTAACTCACTGACACTATTCCTTTTTAAGCAATAAATACAGAAAAAAATAAAATGAAAAGACCACAAATGCCAAGAAAAAGTTCAAAATTCAAAGAGAAGAGAATCTAAAGTAAAACCATCCCTAAGACAAAGCGATGGGAAAAGGGTGTGCTGTTTTTTCAGTACATTGTACTCTGCTGTGGTCCATCCACTGTTTGAGAAGAAATAGATTAAACCAACTGTGAACTTGATTTATCTTGACAGTGGAAAGACTGGACCTGATGAACATCTGAAGTATCTTGCTTAGGACTCCAAAGCTGTTTTGCTTTATGATTCCAGGACAAAAAAGCAGCACCATATGGGTAGTGGCAGAGATGCAGTTCCTGGTGGAGGGGTGAGTTTCTGTGGTGTTCAGTTCTGTCTGGGACAGTAACATAGGAAGTGTCTACAGTGACATGCAGTGCTGCTGCTGAGAACTGGCTTTGTCCTTCTGATAGTTGGTTAGACTGATTTAGACTGATGGCTTAGATGAGACTGACTGCAGTCAAAGATTGGAAGATGGGTCTCCTGTTGGAAGCTTTCAAGGTTGTGCCTCCTCCCCGCGCCCCCACCCCCCCCCCCCCCCCCCCCCCCACAACACACACAAACCCACCCCCCC
>WUAM01000395.1:12923682-12934391 GCA_024336885.1 Actenoides hombroni
TTTTCTCTTCCCCTTTGGGGAGGGAGGGGGGTTAACAGAGAGCATCTGTTATAGGTCTAAGGGGCTGCCCTGACCCTGAACCGTGACAAAATTAAAAAGAGGAATTTTTTTTTTCCTCTTTAGTTGTAGAACATTGACCATGAAAGGTGCTAGCATTCTTTTGTTTTCCATGTTATTTTTTAGCTACTAGTCTTCCTCTTGTTGGGCTTTTCTTTTTATCATTCAGAAAGAGTCTGCTTTATGCACATGCCTGATGTTTCTATATGTTGATCAAACTGGGGAGGTGGGGGAAGGAAAAAAAGAAAGTGAGGTTGGGCTTGTCTGATTAATATTAGAAGATGTTTTTGTACTGAAATGAAGGGAAACTGAACTCTTCGGTTTTGGGTCAAATGCAGTGTTTCTGATGTGTCAGAATAGTTTATTCCAATGTATCTGAAGTTAATTGTGTTGACACTTGCAAAAAATGTGTTGGTTTCCCTTTCCAAGGAAAAACAAAGTTCTCACACCAGGGCCAGGAGCACGTTCCCCTTTGTGAGAGGGCTGAGTTAGCTTGACCTGAGAGCACGGTGTAGGGTTGTCATTCCTGTTGGAGGGGCTGTGGAGACAGATTCCAGCATTCACTGGGATCAGCCACTGAGAAGCCACCATCCTTTATATGGTTCAGAACAAGAATTTCAATCAGGATTTCCAAGACTTCTCATGTGGGAGATGAGAGTAGTGTGAACAGGATAATGTGGATACTCCAGAGCTGGGGAGAGGTCAGGGTTTTTAGGTAAAAAGGAACAGTGGCTTGCAAATCTAACCTTAATTTGGGAGTGGGCAGCTGTTTATTAGAAGAGCTGGAAAATTTCATGTTGTGGAAATGTCAGCATAGATTATTCTGAAACTGCTAAAATAAACTGTTAAGATAATTTTATTTATTTGTTTTGGTAATGTTTTGCTGAACCTGAACCGCATAAGCCCAACAGTTTGAAAACATTTATTCTTCTGTTGCAGCCAAAGTGTTTGGCAAAATAGACCTGTTGTTTTGGTTACCCTGAAGTACCACTCCTGAAAAAAATTACTTGTCTAAAACAAAAGCTGAAAAATGCTAAGTCTGGTTCTCATCTTATAGACAAGTGCCAACTGTCTTTTCTACTGGCTATGCATTTTATGAATTAATTCGGTGGTTATATGAATTAAAAATAAGACTGTTTGTTAGCATAAAGCTTTGTGATAATACAAAAAAAAAATAATCCTTTTCATCTCCATTGCATTTCCTTGATTGCAATACACACAAGCACAGCAGTCATTGAACAGCAGCAGTAGTGATTATCATTCACAAAGCAGTTGAGACTGGAGAGTTAAAATATGGAGTGGGAATGACATTTATAGTGCTGGCTGTGAAATACTCATGGAAATCCGCTTCTTTCATAAATATTAATTGGACTTTGGTTTAGCATTTAATAAGTGGAATTGCTCAAGATGATAAAGATGGTTTATTACATCTGGAGAACGTTAGGAAATCTTTGCCATTAAAAAAAAAAGTCTAAAAAAATATGAAAAGGCTTTAAATTATGAAAAGTAAAAGAGGTTTGAATGTAAAGTTAATTAGGGTTTAGAGTATATAAAGTAGTTCCAAATTCTTCTCTGCATTTACATAAATGGTGTCAAAGCCCCTTCTGAATGAAAAAGAAATGCAGCTTGATTTCTTTCTAAATTTGTCAAACGTCTTCAAGGCACCCTTGCCCTGAGTTTGAAAATGTCCATGTGCGAAGTACAGGCTTTGTTTTACTGTAGCACACAAATGTTTTCAATGAGGGACAAAACGACTCAGAGGTGATCTTTTGATTCTGGGACTGCTTTCAAGGGAAGTTATTTTCTATCCTGTTGCTTTTGGGGTCTGTTGGATGCTGCAGTATGCAGTCAAAACAGCTGGCTCTCTGTGTTGCTGTTAACAGTTCTCTATTAAGGTAGGCTACGTAGTAAGTGATACTATTTTGTTGTATGCTTAAGACTGAATCAGATGATTGCTGCCAGTAATGGGCTGCCATTAAGAGAATCTAAGAGTATTTAAGAAACGTTAAGCTAAGTATCTTTTGTGTTTTTAATCATTCTTGCTTGCAGAATGATCCTAGTAAATGAGTTGTGCAAGCATAAATGGCTTGGGCTATGGGGAAAAGATAAAACCACAAAAGAACATTAAGGGCAGAATAATAGTATTTAACCTGCGTATTGTATTTGCTATACCCACGGCTTTCCAGAAATTTTGATCTCTGTAAGCTCCAGGAAGGCAGCTTGAAGTAATATTTCCCTAATTTAAAGGAAGGGGACTTTCTGACTACCATTCTGTCCTGCCTGATGGGTCCCTTGTTCTGAGCGGCAAAACAAAGTAGTTTCAGTGTGAGCTGCCTTTGGTGGCCTACCAACTTAAGGTGGCTTCCCGCCCTGTTCCAGCAGAGTCAGAGGTGTGCCCTCTCAGAGGTTTTCTTGAGAAGTGCAAGTGTGGTCTGTGGTGAAATCTTTGTACTTGAAGCCTATAAGCTTCAATGAAGTCACTTCATCTTTGTTTCCTTCTTAAGAGATCTCTTGAACTGAGTTTCCTGAAAAAGGAATTTTACCAGAGAGAGGAATGCTTCCAGAATTGTTCTTTGTTTCCTTTTGTTGCTTTTTCTTGCCATTTTATTTTATGGTTTTCTCCAGGTCATAGGTTTGTTGTCATAGTGAGGATACTAATCTTTGTAAAATAATAAAACAATTTAATTTTTTTTGACAGCAGGAAGAGAAAGTAGATCAAATTTTTGATATGCAATATCACAAGCGTTCTTCTTGGCAGGAAGCTTGGAGAGATGAGAGGTCTTCTAAACAAAACCCAGACTTTTATCTTCATGTGGAGATTTTAATCAAGTTTTAGATTAATAAAGGTTGAGCCTGTTTAGAGTGGTTGTTTACTTGCCTATTCTAAAGCCATGCCTCTTTTTTTTATGTCCTTTTTTTTTTTTGGTACTACATTTCCTTAAAAAAAACCCCAAACAACCCAAACCACTAACAACCAAACAAAAACTGCCCTAAAAATTAGAAGTTAAAAAAAAGGTTCCTGTAGAGTTCGTTGGTAACTATTTTGGTTTGATATTTTAATTGTAGCCCAAAGGCCTCAACATCCCTTTAAACCTGCTACCTACGTAGAGTAGAGAATTTTCTTTGCTCCCATGTATCAGTACAGGTTGGGGGCTGATCTGTTGTAGGGCATCTCTGGGAAAAAGAACCCAGGAGTCCTAGTGGACAACAGGATGACCATTAGCCAACAGTATGCCCTTGCAAACAAGAAGGCCAATGGCATCCAGGGATGCATGAGGAAAAGTATGGCTAGCAGATTGAGGGAGCTTCTCCTTCCCCTCTACTCTGTGCTGGTGAGGCCTCACCTGGATTACTGTGTCCAGTTCTGGGCTCCCCGGTTCAAGAAGGACAAGGAACTGCTGGAGAGGGTCCTGCACAGGGCCACTACAATGATTGAGGGCCTGGAGCACCTGTAATATGAAGAAAAGTGGAGAGAGCTGGGTGTGTTGAGCTTGGAGAAGAGGAGGTTGAGGCTGGATCTTATTGATGATTATAAATATCTAAAGGGTGGGTATCAGGAAGATGGGACGAGGCTCTTCTCAGTGGTGTGTAGTGACAGGACTAGGGGTAATGGCCATAAACTGGAAAACAGGAGGCTCAGCCTCAACATGAGGAAATACTTCTTCACTGTGAGGGTAACAGAGCGCTGGAACAGGCTGCCCAGAGAGTTGGGGGAATCTCTGACTCTGGAGACTTTCAAAAGCCACCTTGGCTTGTTCCTGTGTGATCTACTCTAGATTATCCTGCTTTGGCAGGGGGGTTGGACTAGATGATCTTTAGAGGTCCCTTCTAACACCTATCATTCTGTGATCCTGCTTCAGATAAATTGGCTCAGTACTGTGTCCATGCGTGATGCTTTTAGGTTTTTTCCCAGATAATGCTATTTGTGTGTCTGTGATGGTCACACTCATAGGTTTGTTGCATTCAGACCTTAACCCTTCATCAAGAAAAGGCCTTTTTATTACTCAGACTGATTTGCCATCTGCTAGATTTTAATCTCTAGGTGTTCGTGTAAGAAAGCCAAGAAAAATGTGGCAATACAGTTGTGATTACAGGGTTAGGTCTCTGTTTGTTTGTTTGTTTTGTTGTATTTTTTTGTTATTGGTTTGGTTTTGGTTTTGTTTGTTGGTTTAGTTTTGTTTCTTTTTATTCTCTTTGTTGCAAATTAACACCTTCAAAATGAAACCTAATTCAAGTAATGCTGGGGTGCTCGTCCAATAATATCTTGTGCCATTTTGCTATCAGTTTGAAATGTAGTAACGGCTTAAGTAAATTCTTTGGGTTTTATAGTCAATTCAACACATACTGTATTCCTGCATGCTTTATGACTGTGATGCTCTGTGTGTTAATGGGTTCACATCATTGTACATTTTGTTAAAATCAGGTATGCTAGGATTTGCTGTCAGAAGGACGACTGCCTTAAAATTAAGACCCTTAAATCAGTAATTTAATAAAAGGCAAATGCATTATAATTGTATTTAAACTTAAAAAATGTGAAGTGCTAGATCATTATAGAAGGTACTTTTTTCATTCTTCTTGTTGTGCTTTTATAAGAAGTAGACAAGAAGGTGGGCTAAAACATTCACTTGGCTCTTAAAACAAACAAAACCCCAACCAAACCCCCTCCCATCCCCCTCCCAACCCCATCCCACCCCCCCCCCAAAAAAAAAAGAAAGAAAATTAAAAACCATAATCTTTTGAAGAGGAAAGCAATTGGTAACCATATCTAAGATGACTTGTATCTTGAAGATGGAATAAAAATGTTAGTCTTGAAATCTTGTGCATTTTGAAAATCAGATCAGGGGAAAAAAAAATGGCTTGAACCATGCATGCAGTTTGTAGGCTTGTCTTATTTTGCAATTGCATGTACCTGTTAAAGTAACTGAGAACAGACAGCAGGGATTTATACAGATCTAAAGGCCTGCTGAGTAGAAAAGCTCTATGGCTTCCCTTACTGTAGAGTTGAAAAATGGTAGTGTTGAGATAAAAGGAGTTTACCTACTACTGATTTTGCTCCGGAAGGTTTATTGACTTTTCACAGACATCAAATTGTTCACTTGCTTTTGAATTTATTGCCATGCTGATGAGCTGAAGAGGCATCTATCTCAGTGCAGAGCCCACTCAAGGTGCCCAAGCACTTAGCAGTGCTAGGCCTCACCCATCCCCATTCAAAGCCTCATTATTCAGCACAGGGCCTGAGCTGCAGCAATAAGTGTACTGCTCCATGGAGGGCAGTTAACTGATGTATAAGGCTCAGGTTGTCAGTGAAGCCCCAGGGATTGTCATTTGTCCTTCCCATGCTTATGAACTTTGAGACCAAGCTTGGGGTGGCAGATTTGCCAAGCTGCATGCATATTCTACAGAAAACCAAGGGACAACACTGGCCTTTGTGGATATTTTGAGCACTGATAGTAGAAAGAAACTGTGCTGTAGAGAAAGAAAAATTTTTCAAGATCAGTAAGCCCTTGGATGCTTTTGCTGTTTTACTTTATTGTTTGCATTTCTCAATACCTGTAGACTACTAATGCTTTTGTTTAGGATGGTAACTGATCATCTTCCCTTAGGTAAGTCTGCCTTAGCAAAAAATCATATTAGGAAGATATTGTTTCTAAGAATTCCTTTACCCATTTGAAAGGAAGTGGAGACCAAGGCAGTCAAGTCTACTTTGCAGGATGACAGCCATAGTTCTGCAGCCACAGCTGTCTGGTCCCACGAGCCACCTCTGTTGGAGAGGTACACGCCTTCCATACTGACATGGGTCCAGCACTTTGAAACTAATATAAACCACGTCGAAAAGAGGGCTTTGGACAGAACAGAAATGTTACAAGTAATCCTACTGCTGCACTTTTATCTGCAAACTTGTCTTGTGTGGGACTGGCCCTTCTGGTTCTGGGGGAAGATAAAACTGAGAAATGTCTCAGAAATGTGTGTGAACTCACTTGTGTATACAGAGATCTACATCAAATGGCTTTTCCATGTTTGGTGGTGGAGTTTCTGCCAGACCATTTGGCACACATTTAATCAGGGATTAGAAAGGAAATGTCCCTGAAAAAACTTGAGCAGTTAGAAAACACTTTGAAGTTACATTGCTGTTGCTTTCTTCTTTGATCTCCAGATGTACCGGTCATTTTTATTTCTATGCATGCAATTGGTAGTTGCTTTTATATTTAATGTTTTAAGGGGGAACACTGTTTTACCTTTAATCAGCAATAAAAGTGCTGTGATCTCATTGGTTTACTTTGGAGCAATAGGATTTACTCATTTAATAAGATAATGAGCTTTAGGTTCTTCCTAGAGAACTGTGACCCTGTAGCTGTCACTTGTAACAGTGAATCCTCAGTTTACGTCCTGTTCCTTCTCCAAGGTTGTAACCTCAAGATTTTACATTACAGTACCTCATTGTCGAATATTATAATTTGTATTTATTTTGTCTGTGGCAGGGACTTTCCCACAGTAAGAGAGGAGAACTATGGAAATATCCACATTCCCCATGTATGATTAAAAAGAAGTGGGGGAGGAAGTTGTTACTCATGCCCTCTGATAAAGTGATTTGTTTCCTGGATCAGCCATAAGCCACCCTCGCGGTGTAATTCTGAAATATTTGCAATGTAAAAGGATTTACAAAATTTATCACAAAGACCCAATTTCATAAACAGTTCTAGAATCCAGACCACCACAGTGAAATCTAATTATTGTTTCAATTTGAACACTAAGTGTGTTGTGTAGAAATCAGCCCATCTGGAGAAGGAAACAGAGCAGCCATCCAACCCAATAAATCCTTGCAAGACTAATGTCTTTTGAGACTCCTCCAATGTCACCCAGACTACTGACTCGAAGAGATACTGACAGATAAAAATACGCAGTGCCTTTCACTCCGTTTGGAACCACTTAGTGCTGGCTGTGGACCTGGGCAAATATAGCTGTAGAGATTACACATAGGTCACACTTTCAAATTTGCCAGTTTGAGAGCTGCGTCATTGTTAGAACTAAAAACTGAGGTGGGTTTTTTCAAGTTGTTACATCACTTAATGATCTGTGCTTAGATTTGGTCCTTCTACTCTCAATTTGTAGTTTTTTGAAGTGATTTCTCTCCTGTTTGGAATAAATATTTATTATGATAACATTTTTTGTACAAGCAACGCAGTTCACTTTGCACGTGGTGCTTAAAAGCCAGTAAATAGTACTGACTTTTTGCGACAGCGGAATGCAGCAGTCAGAGCTGTTTGCCCTGAATTATAACACTGACTGTGGGATTTGATAAGAAGGCACTGTGTGGGAGCAAGATAAAATTATATCCTTGGGATTATACTAAAAATACATTTGTGAAAACAGCGTTTTCATGGCACGGTTGGATTTAACCTGTCCTTGAAGACATCACACCTCTTTTTGCCTGGTACTGTTTTATCTTGCTTCACAGATGGCATATGGGAAAAATAAAGCACAGTGATAATGGTCAGTGTCCTGTGTATCTGAAGCTTTGCAAGCAGCAGTTGCACGCTGTGTTTATAACCTTAGGCACTGCATGATTTTTTTATACTTATCTCTGCTTGTCAGACCAGGATACCCACTGGGTAGAAGGGCTTATTTGGGCTTCTCTGGTAGTAGCAATAGAGGAAATGATGTCTGTTTTTCAGAGTGCCTTGCTGGAGTATTACCTCTACACCTGTATGCTAGAAATGACAGCTCAAAGTTAAGATAACATTATGAAAACAAATAGGCACAGGAGCACTCCAAATAAACATAGATTTGGTTTTGCATTTAAAAAAAATCCCAACAAATTTAATTTGAATAATTGCTTCTTGAAGCCTGATGTGTAAAAAAATTAGTATGAAGTAAGAAAGATTGCACTCCTTTTCATTACAAAGCAAGGTGCAAAGGTTGTTTACTTGCTTGTAATTACCATTATGCTCAGGGTGTGGAGCCCCATGTATCTGAAGTCTTTCCCAGGGTCTTGGGGCTTGTGTGAACTTGAGTGTAGGTGTTGAACCATAACCTAGTATCCATCTAGCCTGGGTGAGGAAGGAGAAATCTACACATCTTGCTCTGCCTCTATAGCTCTGGAACATTTTGTATATCCAGATTAATTTATTATTTGTTTAGAAATGAATTGCCTCATTTTTTAAAAAGTGCATGCTCAAATTCAGCTCAGTGCCTGGAACTGAATTACTTTTGGTAGCCAGGAGGCTTCAGTCCCCTGAATGTATTTTGTTGCTGCAGTCGGAACCTGGACTACCTGAAAGCGGGGGAAAAAAGCACCAAAATTTTGTGTTTCCAAGGGTATTATGGAGTGAATTTATGGTAAAAAAGACGCTGCTTCTGGCTGTGCTGTTGTTGCATCTTTGTCTTCACGTAACCAACACTGTGAGCTGAAGAATTGGTGACAATTTTTTTACTGAAAAGCTTTCTTAGGATGAAATCAGGTTGATAGGATTACATGATAATGCACAGACTTCACATTGTCATGTTGGATGGACCTTGTGCATTTTAACTAGAAACACTGAACATATCATGGCCTATGCTTGGGTTATGTGATCTTCTAAATGGAGCTAATAAAGTATTATATGGACAGCAAAATTATCGTTCAAAAAAATTATACCTAGTCTGCAACATGAGGTAGATGTTAATACGAAGCCCAATCTTGTACTTAGACATCTGCAGTAGAAATGGACCTGGGGTCTAACAAGCTTTTGGAGGAGATGCTGTATGCTGGTTGTGGTAGTGACCCCCCAGTCTGACTTGTGAGAAATACTGCTGTTGGTAAGACAAGTAGGAGTCCGATGTATACATTGTACTTCTGTGGGGCTCCTTGGTCTCCCACCCTTGTGCATGATAAAGCCTAGGTCTGGCACTGAATGAGTACATAATCCGTGTATCTCTGTCTGTAAGAAGGGGACAGTGTTTGGTGTGATCTGTATTCAAGGAATGCATCCCATGGGTTCACCTGGCTATAGCTCAAAGCAGTGAGGTCAGAGAGACACACAACTGTTCCCTTCCTTAAAGGTTTTCTTAACCGAACTTTATTGTCAGCTAATAACTTTGTTTGCCCTTTCTGTAAGGGAAGATCTGTTGCTGTTTAAATACTGTCAGAATGCTAACAGGAAGGAGTAGGATTTGGTGCTGCATCCCTTTTCCAGTTTGATTTTGAGTTACTGCCTGTTACTATTCATCCTCCTTCCACCTCTGCCAGTAACCATGAAACAGTTGGTTTTCTATGAAACAAAAATTAAAGATTAGAGAGATTAGTAGGCAACAATTATCCAGAGCTTTTTTATGAGAGCCACAATAAAACTGAAAGTCTTCAGTGGATGCAGACAGAGCATTATGTAGAAGTTATTCCTTTAAATGAAGAAATGGGATATTGTTGTTAGCATTTGTCATGCGTAGTGAGAAGCTGTGAATTTGGAGGAGCCCAAATAGGTCAAGTCTGTGATGCGGTGCTCCCAGGGCTGTATAACTCAAGAGAACTATATTGACCAAGTTTCTAAATGTCGTCCCAGCGTGAGTAGAGGTCATATTCATCAGGTGGAAATGGAAGCAGACCTTTTCCACTGAGCTTTGTTATTTTATTTTGCCTGAAGCAATGGTTGTTTTGCCTGCTGTGGTAAGAAGGGCTAGAGAAGGAGATGGTGGAATTGAGGAGCAAATGGCCTGAAACTGCTGTGGGGAGTGAGTGCTTGTTGGGCTTGACTGTTTGAGGACATTGTAAATGTATTTCAGTAAAGAAACAGCCGAAGCAGCATCCACTTAGAATAAACTATTTAAGAAGGAAGTTTTCCTGGCTTCACCATTCTCCAGAGTAGGCTGGGCTGCAAGTTGTGATGGCAGTAGCCCTGTGGGATGAAGGGAGCTAAGGGGCTTGCGGTGTTCAGAGCTGAGCAGAGCAGGGAGCTGTAGAGTGAGTGGTAGGCCAGGAGCTACCTTGAGCTTTCCCAGTAGGGTAGAACAAATTTGGGGTGAGGGACAGACCACCTTGCCTTCTCCCTGCTTTTTCTCTTTGCTGCTCTAGGTGAATAAGTTGCTTAGACTGATTTCAGCCAGGATAGCATGTGGACCACAGACACCTGGTCCACGGGCTACTTTGAGGGATCTGTTGAAAGGAAAAGCAAATTTACTAGTCAGGTTCAAATACACTTCAGAGCCCTTCCACAGTGCTACTGGAAACAAGTATAGGAGTTTAGACATTAAAAAAAAAAAGATTGAACCCCACTATTTATACACAGCTGTTTTGCCTGGTGCTTTCCTATCAGCATCCAAAAAGTTCCCTTTTCTGCTTCAGTGAGACGTGCCTGCAGGAGAGGAGTGGATGTGCCATCTCTGCACGCTCCCTGCTACTCGTCATCCGAATGAAGCCGTTCCTCTGGCCGAGGGGCTGAGTGGGCCGCATGCCAAGGCGCAATCAAGTTTTTGCTTCACAGAAATAAAAGATTGTTCTGACTCAGCATTTTTGTTTCTAATGATGCACTTGCTCTCTCCAGCCCCCCCCCCCCCCCCCCCCCCCCCCCCGCCGCCCCCCCCCCCCCCCCCGCCCCCCCCCCCCCCCCCCCCCCCCCCCCCCCGCCCCCCCCGCCCCCCCCCCCCCCCCCCCCCCCGCCCCCCCCCCCCCCCCCCCCGCC
>WUAM01000395.1:12934491-12985079 GCA_024336885.1 Actenoides hombroni
CCCCCCCCCCCCCCGCCATCTGGGTTATGCTCTAAGCAATGTGATAGCTCGTATTTAGACTTAATTTCTGTGCTACTTAACTTAGCATTTAAGATGTTTTTGAACACCAGCATCAAACATTAACTTGTTCCGCAGGCCAAGGATGACTGGATTGTGGATATGGTTGTAGGTGCTGGCACTGCCTTTGCTTCCCTGCAGAACATGAGAGGTCATTCAAGTGCTACAGTAAATGTTGAGAAAAGGCCTGAACTTTAATTCCTGATAGAATGTGGGAGGAGGAAATCTGTGCCTTTTGAGATTCCAGTTTTGTGAGAAGTCATAATTATTTACAAACTACCCTTTATTCAGCATGTGAACTGAAGTCAGAAGGTGGCTGTGTTCGGAGCTCTGCCCTGATCTCCCTGAGACATGTCCTGATGCAGCTCCTCATGTCAGAGGGTAGTGCCTTGCTCCTCGTGCTGGCAGGTGGAAAACACCCAGGAGCTCTTAAGTGTGCAGTGTTCCTGAGAAACAGGTTGTTTCTTTGAGATCCTACCTTAAGATTTTGAAATATCCTCTCTTCATCCTAAATAATCTTAGGGAATCCTAGGGTGAAGCTGAATTTCCCTCAGTACCTTATCTGCATTTTAACAGAAGAGCCAGAGGCACTGTAGGTGAACAGCACTTTTCTCTTTATTTTGGTGATGGAAGTAGACCCTTTTCAGAGAAGGATCAACATTAATTTAGGTGGTTAGTTTATAGTACAGCTTGCAGCTTTTGACTTAGTTGTCTGACTTCCGCATTGTCTTGCCAGTGTGGTTGTCTCGATTTTGCAGTTTCAAAATAACTAAACTGGAATGATCCCATTCAGTGTTTACTTGGTTATAACAACAGTTTGTCTTTCATTCTAAAATCCCCATTGTACTATAATATTAAACAGAGTGTCTGCAGAAGAATTAATCATGATAGAAAGGAGACAAAAACAAAAGCCCTGGAGTACACAATAGGCTTAATCAGTCTGTGGTGTGGTTTTTCTTTCCTAATTTTTTCAAGGTTCATTTTCTCTTTCCTTTATTGTTTTCTACTTGTGGTATGACAGAATATGCTAGAATGGGAAGGATCCAATTTTGACAGAGGTCTATTTAATAGCCTCCTCTGAGCTGTTGCCAAGGCAGCTGTAAATGCAGCGTGGCCAGCACTTGTGGTATACTTTACACAAGCTCAGTACCAACAAATCTCTTTGTTAGTATACTAGACCTTGGGTTTTAGAGGTCTTGTCTCCTTTCCTGGCACAGGATGTATTAAAACTCTTTTTTTGTTTAGAGATATCTTAAGGGCTTAAAATATTTCTGTTATTGTAATTCTGCTATACATCTTCTGAATGATTGTCTATGGAAGCAGTCAAAACCCCACATTTCTTCTTAAGAGCTGTTGTAGTCTAGTTTAAACACAGTTCCTAGCAGTTTGGTATTTCACTGAATTATATGCAATTATGTAGGTGAAGCTCTTTCTCTTTTTGTGTGTTTTCCACAGCCCTCTGGAATATTTATGTTTTTTCCCTTGGAGAATCTGCCTTCATTGTTCATTTGCAATTGCAAACAGCTTCACTGTGATAGCACCCAGAGGTGCTTTAATAAACCCAATAGCAACTTATTAAAAGATGGCCATAAATCAGTAGGTCTCCAGAGCAGATTTAGTGGTTTGGATATATTCCAACAGAAATTAAAATCACAGTATCGCCGTTAAGGTTATTAAGACAGTATGCTGTGGCAATGAGAAGCAAAAAAACCGAATACATAAAAATGTAGTGAAGATATGAGAAATTGCTATTATTAAAACATAAATGCTTTGCATCCTACATCAGTAAGTAATTATTCCTTGAAAAAGAAGTGCCAGAGTCTTCTGCTAACGCATCACGGACCTTCCTAGCATTGATTTTTACAAGAAGACACTTAGCTACGGCAGGAAAGAGTGGCTGTAGAAGAGAGGGACTAAAGGTAGTGCAGATTGTACTGTGTGCATACGCTGCTGGGCCGGACTAATAAATTTCCTTGCCAAACGACTGTTTTGAGTGGCTGCTCTGTTCACTGCAGTTGTGATTATTCAGAGAACGCAAGAGTCCCGTTGGGATTTCTGTCCGTGCTAGAAGACACGAGGACTAGTGATGGTGGCAGACACGAGGTAACATTGGGCAGGAGGTGCTGAAGACAGGCTGTCGAGACTTCTGTCCCCTGCCTTCTCAGGGTGCCGATGAAGGCTCCCTCCTTGAAGGTCGGAGTCAACGCAGAAGTCTGCTGAAACCCAGGCATTTTATTTTCCCTGGTGTGTCCTTGCTCACGCTGGCAGATTGACACAGAGTGATGGGTGCTGCTGACGTGGGCTGAGATTCACAACATTGGTAAATGAGGAAGTTTGAAAAAGGACATCAAAATGACTGTGGGAGATTTAATGTTTTCTGGATAATAGCGTTGTGAAGAATTCATCTGCTTGCACTTGGGCAGAGCTCACTGTAGTAATACAAGTGCCTCATGGGAAGGGCAGGGGAATACGAATTGGTGGAATACTACTGTCCCTTGGGTTACATCACACAGACATCATCGAGGGGGGGGTTGTCACTGTACAGGACTTCTGCAAAAGTCAGTCAGTCCAGAGCGGAGGTGGCTGGCTGGTGGAGACAGCAAGAGAAATGTTATAAGTTAAGAATGACTACCAGTCCCTGCTTGTGATGCTTGATTTATGTCGGAAGGGAATTTAGAGAGCTGGAGTGGGGGGAAGCTGTTGTGTACCTTCTGCAGGTCCTCAGTCTGGCTGAGGTTTCCCACAGTCTCAGGCAAGCATTGAGACTGGTCGTCTGAGATGACTTGCAGACCACAGCATGCTGACAGGAATTGCAAATGCAGGTAAAGATGGAGAATATAGCAAAATAAGGCAGTTTGAGGCACAAGGAATGTAGTTAAGAAACAGTGAAATTCAGCCTCATCTGCATGCAGGTGTATTGGGTAGAAATAAAGCAAAGCAGACACTGAATTGAGGCAGGATGCTTGACAGGCATTAATGGCAAAGGAGACTTCAGTGAAAGTTAAACAAGACCCTGCCTGGAGGTTATAGACCTGCTTAGTAAAGCCATGGTGCCTTCGCTTAAAATACTGTTTTATTTCTGTGCTTTTTCAGTGTCAGAATGACATAGACTAACCGGGTGAGGTTGAGATAAGAGAGCAATAAATAATTGAAATGCTGGAGGGGAGTCTGGAGAAAGAAGTGAGGACAGATTAAGTTTGGCAAAGTAGACTATGGAAAGCTATAAATCTACAACCCTTTGAGAGTAATACTAAGGAAGTGAGTACAGCATTGCTTCTGGGTATGTGTGATCAGATCCTTCTTGCCGTTGGGTATGATGAAGCTCTCTAGGCCTGGGTCTGCAAGGGTCTGCAGGGCTCTTCCTAAACAGGTCAGACTGAAGGAGCAGGGCCTCCAGGAAGCAAGAGCACAGACTAAAGGCTAGCAAGATGCAAAGCTCAGGGGATGCCAACTGCTAGAGAGCAAAATGAAAGTAATACTGCTATTTAAAAATGGTTTATCTTAGAATTAGGCTAGAGGAAGCCTGATAGAATACCAAATATTGAGAAGAATCATGTGGAGGGGATGGTTGGTTGGTTTTTTTTTAAAGAAAAAAAAAAAGTAGAAACTGGGAAATGCAAGAGATGAGCTGTAGCCTTTCTTTTTACTCTTCTACATGGAGACATTTGCATACATGGCCCATGGTACCACAGGAAATGTTACTTGGAGATATTTTCAGGTTTTGGAGGTTTTTTCCTATGGTGGTTTCTTTTGGTTTGGTTTTGTTTTTATAAGCTGGAAAATGGACAAAGCTAGATTGAGTGTATGGAGCTGCAATTTCATTACTGAAATGAGCTGTGCTCCCAGAGATTGAATGGGCTTTTCCTTAGGAAAGTAATTAAGGAAAGAAGCAGACTTGATAAAATAGCACAGTGATTTAAATGTGCTTTCTAAAACTACTACGCTGCAGTAAATCTTGATTGACATTAGCAATGTAAATAATCTTGATGTTCAAACTCTTTCTGCTGTGGAGACTGTGAGTCTTGAGGCAGTCCAAGAGGTTTTCTCTGTTTTGCATGAAGTTTGCCACTACTAAGAGTTTTACTTGTTTCCTAACAAAACAAAGAAATTAAAAACCCAACTCCAGAGCAAACAAGCTTTTCTGCCAGCTCAAAAGACGTGTGTTGGCTGCACTGATGCCTGTCTAGTGTTGAGCCAAGGGCTCCCTGTGCCTGGGGAATCCCTTAGGGTTCTGCTTGAGCCCACCCAGCCGGCAGCCAGCTGTCTCCAGAGACTGCCTGCAGACTCCTGCCTTTCGTCGAGCTGGGTTATAGCCACATCATACCCCCTTCCTGCAAGGCATGGGGCTGCCATAGTCCCTAGGATCGTATCCACGTGGCAAGGCACCCACAGCTCTAGTAGGAGAAAGAGGAAGCAAGATCTCCTCCACGATCTTCAGAGAACCTGTTGCGTTTCATTGTGCGCACTGTTGGTGCCATCCTGCTCTTATTTATCCCCTGTTTGTAAAGAGAAATGAAAGCAGTGCAATGATGTTTGGGTTGTTAATACTGCACAGGGCTTGACCTTACCTGTAGACTCCTGTGATCCCTGCTTTTGTCCCCAGGATATGCAAACTTCAGAGAGCTCGCCTCTCACCTGCAGTCAAGGTCAAGACAATGAGCTGCTTGTGTGACTGAGAAACATCTTTTAGGACAGCCATGGTCCGAGCCTGGAATGGAGCTGGTGAAAGCTGGGCTTGAAGTGTGTTTTCCTACCAAAGGCACTGACCCTGGGCTTGAGCTACCCTAATCTTATAAGATGGAGTCAAAGCCTGTCCATGTTGGTATCCATAAAGAGTGAAGGGAAACAGAAGAAAAAGAAGAATCGTTTTGGAAAAACAGAGAAGCACTATATGAACCTGAACACCTACATTAAGTACTTAGCTGCACATCCTGAGATTTTGTACGTACCTCCTGTCAGATATATGTAGAAATTAGATTTAATTCTGTATTTTTACCAGTTCTACTAAAAGTAATGCAGTCCACCATTACCTGTCCTTTCCTGGGTACTTGACTGGGTGGAAGAAGGAGTAGAGCTACTGACTTTGATCAATCATCTGTTTCTTTGCTGAGGCTGCGGAGAAGATGCTGGTTATTCTGGCCTTGTAGGAAGCTGGCCTATACAAACTGAAGTAGTATTACCACTGAAAATATGTCCTAGCATGACAGTGCATTTGGGATTCACCTAGTGACAGTGTGAATGCGATATTTAACACTGATGGAGTTTCAATACCCACCTTCCTGGAAGCGCTTCCAGTGAATGTCACCATCTAAAATGCCTCTTCTGTAGATCATAAAAATGGGGCCACCCTGGGAAAGGTGCATTGTTCTAAATGGCATCAGCCACTGGGGACAGCTGTGTGTTTTGGGTCTGAAGGGTGTTTGGTGGGCAATCGCTTCTACGTAACCCATGGATGTCTTCTGTGTCTGTGATGAGTACAGTGAGTGGCAGGGTAAGAGTAGGGTCAAGGGCACCTTGAGGACATTGGGACACAACTACTGTGAATATCAAGCATCTCAGCGTATTTGTGGAAAGATTGGCAAAATCTTAAGAATGTGGTATTTTCTGCCACCATCTAATGATTCACAAGAGAGCCAGCAATTCTGAGTTAGGTTGGATCAGGTCTTCATGGCTTATAGACCAACATGACTCTTGGTGTTAACACCACATGCAGATCCAGTAGTCCACAAAGTTCACAGGAGTATTATTTGTCCTTTATGCATAGAGGAGAACTCAATTGGCCTTTCCTGAAAGTTGCTTGTTTTTCTGACCTCCAGAGCTAAGGCTTCCTCAGTTTTCTTTGCTTATTCTGAAATAACAGTTGGAGTAATGATTATGTACATAGGGATTCAGTAACAGGGAGCTGGCAGAACTGCATATCATTTATCCTGATAAATGATACATCATTAATGGCTTGGGTTAAAAGAGTTTATGTTGCCAATTACCATTGTTTTATGGTTTCTTTTCCCCTCTCTGTTTCTTATTTTTAAGAGAAGTAGCGTATGTGTGCTATACAGGAGGTACTCCTGCTGTTTGTTCATGCATTTTCTTCCCATTCCTCAAAAATGGAGCAGTTACATGACCTCCGGATGTTGTTTCACCCTGAAAGACTCTGCTGAGACTTCTAAGTGCGTGTTGCTGTTTGGCAAGTTCTAACTTGTTTAGTGGGTGTAAAAAGTTCAAACGGATGAAACTGCCAAGAATAAACTCAAGATCTTGAACACTTTTGTTTAGTGTAGTCTCCCGTGTTAGAATCAGCTTTGTTCAATTCGATTTGCTGCGTATTGCCAGGGAGAAACCTAGGGATGTTGGAGTGTGTGAAATGTGTATTTGGAGGGGGTGTGTTCCAGAAAGGTTAGGTGTTTATAGCAGATGTGTGTATTTCGGAGTATAAAAAGATCAGTGTGCTTTTCATTTAAATGCTTGCTTCAGTGGAAGCAAAAGAGCAAGGGAAGATAATGTTGGCAGAGACTACAAGTGAGCGGGATTGTATCACATGAAAATTATACCAGATCTGGATTGGCTGCCTAAACAAATATTTGCAAGGAAAAAAACCCAACTTGTGCCTTTTGGAACTGACTGTGTTCAGACCTTTTTTTGGATTTGCAAGGTGATTTAGGGGAAGGAGGAAGAAATGGTTTATGTACTTTATTTTACAGTCACTTTTATTGTTACTGGACAGTGCAGGAAAAAAACCAAAACCCCACAACTTAAATGCACAAGTTTAGGAATTTTGCCCAAAGCAAGTCCCACAGGAAATATTCCATCTGCGTAGAGGCACGGGCATAAATACTCACGCCTTGGTCCAATAAACTAAGCGTGTGCCTAGTTTAAAAACTGTTGTAGGCTGTTTTAAAGTTAAGTGTATGCTGAAGGAGCACGGACTGGGGATTTATGCAAACACGGAGTATCAAAGGAGGCCAGATGGAGCATAGCCCACCCACTGCTCTGTGTTTGTACAGGGGGAGCCACAATCCAAATTCTTTCATAGGAGGGTACAGACCCCTCAAAAGTCTGAGGAAAGGACTGTCTAAGAACCAGTTTGCCATGGCTTTTGCAGGATCCATTGCCCACTATCAGGACTGTGCCTAAATGCCACTAAGTGCTCTGGAGCTGTCGGAGGCAGACAGAACAACTCCAGTGCTTGCTCAAGGATTAGCCCTTCCTGTCCTTCAGCTAAGGCTGTTAGCATTAAAAATCACAGCAAATTTCTTGTTTGCAGTGCCAACTTGGAAAGAATAATTCATTAGAATGTATTACTATTCTTTAATAAAGGGAATTTGTTCTTTCACATTTTGAATTTGAATAATTCAAATTCTGCTTGTTGCTGAGATGTTTCTTATGATGTAGGTTTGTTTTAATTAGTGATATCAAGTTAAAGCTCAGTGGCCTGAGGCAGAAACAGTTCCCTCATTTATTTGTGGGTTTTGAAAATGTCAGGCAGAAATGATAGCTGTTTAACTGCATGGGTCTTTTTCTTTTTTTCCTCTTCCTGAAGCAATACAATTTTCAGGTTGTTGTAGGAATTCATAGGGGTGCTTAGGATTTCCTCTGAGTCCCTCAAAAAGAGTGAAGTCATCAGACTTTTTTATGCAGGCAGTTCTTCCCTTATGAGCTATATCACTTCTAAAAAAAATAAGTAAAAAAAAAAAGTGTAATATTCAAGTTATTGTTATCACACTACTGGAAAATGAATAAGGATGCATTAGTGAAAGAAAAGCATTACTTTCTAGGTGAACATATAATTAGTTAACTGCAAGCCACTGCTTCGGTTACTGCTGGGAAGGGTAATAAAAATGCATTGATGAGCCTTTAAAAAGATTCAAGTGACTGAAATTTATGTCTGTGGGATAGTTTACAGAGATGCTTTTCTTTGGATGAGCCTTGAGAAAGGTTATGCAGGGACTTGTAAAGCTATTCCAAGCATTAGAGCTCAGGACGTGAGCAGGTAACTCCTTCCACAAGACAGCTGTGAAATAAAAAAATGTTTCAAAAGGAAATGTGAATGACTTCAGTCACATAAAGGATTGGTGCTAAGTAGATAGTTACTCTGGTGGAAAACTGCACAGGACTCTCTACCCATCCAAGGCAATGCTACAGGTAGATGGTACTTTGTTAATGCCATCATTAGAATTAAATCGTCTATTTTGGAGAAATTGCAGCTTTGTAGCAAGAGGCTTTATGATTTTTCTGTCCTGCCTTGCAATACCAAACTAGACAAAGTGGAAAAATGTGCAGCTGGAGCCGTGTGAGAGCTGTGGTTTTGTTGCTGAAGTTGTGCAGGGGAGCTGTACCCAAGGAGTGCCAAGTGGCTGACACCGCTGCTTGGCCACTGGGCACTCCCTGCTCTGTTAGGCAGAGAACAAAGAATCTGACAGAGGGTCTCAATTGGTTTCAGCTTAGAAGATGACATGTTATCCAGTTTTTCACCCTCAAAATTAGCACGAAAAAGAGTAATGTATGGCAATGAAACATTCTTTTTCCTGTACAGCTTTGAGAAAGCATTTGACAGTTTCTTTTGCAGTTTGCTCTGGCACATTTCAAAGTGTTAGAGTATGCCAATAAAAGAAATAATTAACAACACTGAGGCTTTAAATTGGGTTGCAACTTCCACATTTGAATAAGTCACTCAAATCTGTGTTTAGTTTAATATAAACACTGGTGTTAACAAAAAAACCCAACAACTTCCTTTCACCCTCCTATTTAGTACTACTCTTGACTATTGTAGAAAATTCTCAACAGGCACAGCATAGATTAAAAATGGTGCTAGAAAACTTGTTTTACTCATGGCAAAATCCTCTTATGTGGCAACCAGTGTGAAAACAAAGATGTGCACTACCCAGAAGATAGTGGGAATGAGGAAGAGCAACTCTTATAGGTTAAAAAAAGTATAAGCAAAAACAAGTTTTTATCTTGCAGCATTGTGATTCTCTAAGCTAAACATCTTACTCATCCTGTTTGGTATAATTTGAGACATGCATTTTCCATGAACTTGTCTGATCACTTTTGAACCATTTTATATTTAGAGATCTAAAGCATCTAGGCAGTTTTACTGAAAAGCAAGGAGAGAGGTGCTGACTGTCATGCTGTCCAAGTGCCTTATGTCTACCTCCTATTGTTCACAAGGAATAATGCCACAGACCAGTTAATAATCAATCTGTGATGCTGTTTGCATTCTGAGATGTCAAGGAGTGAAAAATGGAGGCCTACCAAAAGGTAATCCTTAGATCCATCAGAGATGAGACCTCAGAATTACAGGGTGATAGATGAATTGGCTGATGTTTTACCTTTGGAAAAGAGAAAGTTTCTAGGTTGCTTGGGCAAAAGGTGGACTGTTACTTTTTTAATAATAGTCCATCACATTTCCAAGGGTATAGCTGCTCTTAAAATAGAGGGTACTGGATAAGATTTTGTGTAAAATACTTCACCCCTCACTCCCCCTCCTCCATCCCAACAGGGCAGCCCAGCAGAGGTGGGGTATCGTAGATACTCAAAGGTGCTTTCTGCTAGAAAGTGAAGGTGCTTACTTTTTGCTTTCTTGAACTACTTTACAAAGACAGAAGTTATAAATGTGGTTTTCAGAAAGGTAAAGAATATTTAAAACCAACGTATACTGAATGAATTTCACGCTGACACACAGAGGTACTGTGATGCTGCCTGTAGTGCACACAGCTCTTGCAATCTAAGAAGCTTTAGGTATGTTTACAACTATCTTGTTCATAAGATTTTCCCCATAAACTCCCAGCTACACAGACCCTATTATTGAAAAGTCTTTTTCTGCATGATTTCAGGTAATTTTAAACAGCAAAGTAACTATGTCCAAGTAGTTCTGTTTGTGGAAGTTTATATGAGCTAAGCTGTTATTATATAGTGAGTTCTGTACAGGGTGTAGATTACAGATGGGTTCCAGTCCTCCTCTGGTCACTGTTCCTGCAGCCCCCAGCATTGCCTCATGATGACTGCAGAGGAGTTGCAATGTGTTGAGTGCAGGCACGTTCTCCTCGCTGTGCCAGGCCAGAGATGTACACGTGCACTGAAAACCTGACTCTGCTGTTATCCTGGCCCAAAGATCAAGCCTGGGTCTTCTGCAGCATGATGTGTCCCACTGCCTGGGCTGTGTTCCCTGGGTTTGGTAGGGTTAACAAAGCCTTCCTCTCTCTTTTCAGTGGGTCCTCAGGAGTAAAAAGAAGAATTAGACTTCATTAATGACTAAGAGAACTGCTGTTTGTGCTTGCTGGATTAAAAAGCAAATGAATAAATACAATAGCAAGGCTGATGTGATCACCACATGCATTCTACCCAGTTTATCTGACAAATATAGTTTGGAGTATAATAAAGGCGAACTCACTCTGTTTCTCTGCTTTATTGAAGCTACCAGACTGTGAGAGCTTATCGAAGCTGTGGGTGCAGGGAAGCGTCTGCTGGCTCCATTTAGATGAATTCTAAAACAGGAAGCCCTGAGAAACAAGGTGTCGGAGAAGTATTCTGGGGTTTTCTCCTTCCCCTATTTCTGCCTTGCCCCCCCCGCCCCCCATCATCCACTTGCTCCCATTTCTGACAGCTGCCTCCTCTTCTTGCAAGGAGAGGGCTCTGCCAGCATCCCAGCTGGCTGTGACCTTTCTGGGAGGCCTGTCAGAGACCTGCATACCATGATAGCTAGCATGAATTCAGCACCGCACCAGGTGAACTGTCTGGCTTGAGGCTTTCTTTACATGGTTATCCCCTGTAGACTTACTCTGAGCGCCTCTAAACTAGCAAAGCTTGGGTTAGCACAGTAGCCATCACTGAAATTCTTCCTCTCAGCACAAAGTCAGGGCTCTTGCTGAGGTTCTCGAATCACGTGAAAGTACGTGACTATTCCTGCTCGGGAGCTTACTTTGCTCTCCTTTGAGCATTTATTATATAAACCATCAGGAGAGATGCTTACCTGCGTAGTGGTTTTCTGAACAGTGTTTGAAGTGCCCTGAAGGCAAAATGATAAAGTTTGAAGAAGAAAATCCAGGTCAGCATATGTGCACGGAATGCATCGCTGTAGCAGGTCTGTCAGTGACTTCTATGGTACAATAGACACTGGAAGAATAGGCTATTCATCCAGTGCTGGTTCTGTATTTGAAAAATAATGGTGTTGTAGTGTCATAAATCACTTGTACAGCTTCTTTTGGCTTCTTACACAGTCTGCTGCCTTTTTTTTTTTAAATTTTTTATTCATACAGACAGCATTTAAAGGCGTATTTTAAACTGAGCCTAACTATTGACATTTTTGTGACTTTGTGATTTGTGGTTCCTACAGATAGTTGTTGATTTCATCTCTGTGCTCCCAGTGATTTTGATTTATGCATGCACATGCAATTAAATACTTATGCTAGTGCGTGCAGAGCTTGGCTTAGAGGAAAAGTACAAATATTAGCTCAATTTTGTTTTTAAGGGCTTTTCTTCTTCAAGTCTAACCTGTTATAAATGGAATGCAGCCAGTGAAAAAAAGGAAGTAGTTTCTTCTAGCTACAAAAATGAGGTGTTGCTTGGCCTTTACCCTACAAACTTTACTTGTAGACTCCCTGAATAATTATTTATCCACTTGATGTATGGTATTTCATTTCAGTGATATTGTTTAAAAATGTGAATTCTTGTTTATGGCATATTTCATTCTGACAGGAATTTACGGAGACTTCTGTAGATATTTGTCAGAAAACATTGACATATATAGGGGAAATAGCTTTTGTCAGCAATTCTTTGCTCTGCTGAGTGTTATGCATTGTTCTAATTGCTCCTTACTTATAAAATTGCATGCTCTGCTGTATCAGAAAGCATGATACATTTCCAGGCTCTGCCAGTTTGTGGCTGTTCCCTGACAAAAGGCTTTTTCCTCATCCTCCTTTTGCCACATTCTGGCAGGCTAGGTTGAAAAGGCTGAGCTGAGGGTGAAAGGTTCACCCGCACACATGTGGCCCTTTCTTTTCTCCTTACCTCCTGTGAAGATTACCCCATACCCTCTGGTGTGCTAACAGCTAATGACAAGCCCTGATGCTGACAGAAGCAACGTGATCCCCAGACTGCAATGCCAGCTGCTTTGGAACTGGGAAAAGATCCAGTTGCTCAGAGCAGCCTGTTTTGCAACAACAGCAGTAGTATTGGATTGTTTTGGGATCTGTATGCGATGGAGGCTCTGCTCTGCTGATGATTTAGTCTTACATGTCTAGAGGTAAGAGGGCCAACGTGTCCATTTCCATCTCTCTTGCTTGTTGGCAGTTACTTGAGTGTGGTCTTCAGATAACTGGACATGGATAAAATTAAGTTTTCCACATTTCAGTTTATAATTTGGAGCACCCCAGAACTGCACGTTGCTTATTGAAAATGCAGCCTTCTGCAGAATCAGACTGGCTTTCTAATTCCTCTCCGATACGCATGGAGTTGGCATCCAAAGGCATGAAACAGCAGCAGCCAGAGTAAGAGGACATCAGGCTGGCATGCTGACATGCTGTGCTCCCGTGTCAATTTATAACTGTGGGGAGGGATTAATAAGTTAATGGAAAGCTACCCAAGAATTAGCTGAGAATCAGGGAACCATGTTCATCAAGGTTGTTAGCATGATCAGAAATTTTCCCAGAGTGGCACAGAGGTTGGACTCCTAGATTATGTAGTACCTATCACAGGACAATAGGCAAATGACCCTTTTAGTGGAGAAGCAGGGAAAGGCAAGGTTACACAGAACAATCTTGCACTATTACCGCTTATTGGTAGAATTTGGTTTGGTTTTCATTTTGTGTATCTTGGCTGGTTAGTTATCATTTAGCTGTGTGGCCCTGCTACCGTTATTAAGAAATACTATCTTTGTGACTTTCTTGGAAGTATTTTACAGTTGTGAGCATTGCTCTGTTTTGCAGAGAGAGGATGTTGAGGAGAATGATGGTAACTGACATTCTTGAGGCCATACTGAAGCTGGAGGCAGAGTTACGTTGCCTCACAAGCTACAGTTCAGTTCACTGGCCGTTTTGGCTACATGGTCTCTCAGAAAGGAGGCTCGTCAAGGCGATAGGGGCAGGCTGGGAAATTAGAACTGCAAGTGTCAAAAATGAGAAAGGTTTGCCACTCTTCCCCAGCCCCTGAAGAGCGGATCCTACCTGGCATGCAGTGTGGTGGGAGATGGGAGAGGAGGCACCTTGCTCAAGAAATAGCTCTTCCTGTCAGCAAAATTTCCATGCTTCTTTTTTTTGCTTGCTCTGGGAACATTTGGCTTTCCAGGAGCCACTGGGTGACTTAAGGCAAGAACATGATGTGTGTCCTCTGCAGAAGACTGCCTGTGTTCAGACAGCTAATTAAGTCTTCATTTCTGGAGTAAAAACCGTGCAGCAGGGTTGTCAGGTGGCAAGGTGATGATAAATTCTGCTGTGGTACCCTGTGGTGACTCGTGTCACGCATATCACATCGTACTGCAACAGCAAGCGCCATGGAGGGGCATGCTCTGTGTAATTGCTTTGCCTTGTGTGCTGAACTGGATGCCAGTTCCTTTCTGGTAGTCAAAAAGTGAGTCCAAAATGCTCCCTTTTCTGGAGGAGTGGTGGTGGGAGCAGCTCTGTAGCTCTGTCTGTGTTTAATAACTGTGGTATGATGATGTCACCTCTGTTTTTCACCAATAAGCCACAGGTATAAAAACGGGGATTTCTGAATTTCAAATGGCTTGGATTATAGGGCTTGTGTACCCCTGAAACTGTTGCCTCCCCTGACTTCCATGTTTGTCCAAGAGATGACATCATTTTATACTGCATCTTATTGCCAAGTGAAACAGTTGAGACTA
The DNA here is from genome assembly GCA_024336885.1 of Actenoides hombroni. NCBI lineage: Eukaryota > Metazoa > Chordata > Aves > Coraciiformes > Alcedinidae > Actenoides > Actenoides hombroni. The sequence goes on from WUAM01000395.1 coordinate 12,948,380, forward strand.
ATGAAATGATTGCATAATGCCATTGAGAATGTGCTGCAAAATACACGGAAGACATGCCAAAAAATGAGCAGTCCATTGTGACTAACTCTTAGAGCAAGAGCATTGGTTATTAAAAAAAACCCAACAAAACCAACAACAACAAACACCACCAAACAAAAAACCAACCCCGTAGAACTTTCCTTTGAACTATTAAAAAATAAACACAAAAGAACATGGAATCCAAGCAACTAAAATACTAAGGGGGCCTTTTGATAGCTGTAAAACTCAAGCAGCTTACAGGAGCATGGACAAGGGGTGGTTGCAGCTCTAATGAGAAGAGTATGTACAAGATTAGGCTTAAATCTCTTTAAAACCAAACATGTTTGCCATGGAATTAGTTTTGAAGTGGAGAAGAAATTGGATTTTCCTCATCTCCAACCAACTCAACTGCAAACAACACACTTAACTTGTTTAAGAGCTTCTGTTTTCTACCAGAACCTGGATGCTTCTTTGGAGATGAATTTAGATCCTATGTCAGCTTGTATTTGGAAGAGCAGTGACACTGAGTGCTTCTGGAGAAAGACTAAAGGGCAGAACCTGTAAGTAAACGACTGCTGAAGAAGAGTGGGTTTTGCTTTTCCACCTTGCTGTGCTGTGTGTTCCAGCTTGCTTTGTGAACAGACAGAAATACTGCCTCAGGCTTGCATATGTCAAACTGGGTTGTATCCCTCTAGCAAAGCTGTGGGAAAGTTTAAAGCAGTTCACAAAGTGTTTAAATGGATCGGGAAAGAGCAGATTGTTGTTAATTGGCTTCATCTGCTCTGTCTGGTAGGAACTGGGGAGTAGCTGCACTTGCAGCTCGTAATTGCAGGTGGCTTCTGGTTCCCTGCTCTGGATGAACTGAGCTGCTGCCAGCTTTTCTGAGCCAAGGAAAAGGAAAGAGGTTGCAGAGGGCAAGGAGTGGCTCAGAGACAGAATAGTGGGGAGTCAAGTTGGGGTGAGGGAGGCAGGGAAATGCCACTGATTTAAGCTACTTTGCATGTGGATGCTGCATGTGGCCTCATATTTCTTTGGAGCAATGTTTGCTGGTGGTACAGGCATTCTCACAACCATTGCAGTCAAAGATGTTTATTTTTAGGCTTGCCTCAATAGTGTCATTTAGCCCTTGGGACAGAGGTGTATGTGCTTGGTTTTGTTCCTTCCTTTTAAAAGCTGTTCTTACTCCCTATCAGTAAGCTTCCGGAGACGATAAACAGATAGTAGGTGGAATGAATTTATGGATGATTTACTAAGCATCTGAAGAGAGTAACTAGTCATAAGATCATTAGTAATTATACTGGCTTTGCTGAAATAATTCCTTTCCAAGTAACTGCTGTCAGCAGGCATAAATTGTTCAATTGAGTCTTGTAACTCAGATAAATGTGGATTAGAATAAGTTAATATTCTAGGGAAAAGATGGAACAACTGTATTTATGTGGAAATCACAACATTTTATGTGATCCACTTCACTGTACGGCATAAGCCAACAAATGTAGTTTACACATTTTTAGAAGAAAAAGGGCCATAACAGATGCTGTGAGTTAACTCTGAGAAAACTATATGATCTATAATGCCATGCAAGAGGCAGAGGATTGAGGAGATAATTAGGACGTGGAATTCTTTTCAACAGTGATAATGCATTTCTTCATCCTGTTTTGGTGTGATTAATCCAAAGCAATACACACTAATCAGTACAGTATATAGCACGGGTAATGTGGGAATTTTAGTTGGAGTAAAGCTGTATAGCTCCCTTGTTTTTTACTGGGCATATGCTAACTCTCTGCACTTGTCTATGTGGTCAATAATCTTCTAGAGCTCCCTAAAGTTTACTTTTTGTGAAGAAAATACTGTACTAATTTTAGTCTCAAAATCTGCTCAAGATAACCATAGAAAATAGTCTAGCTATTTCTTGAAATATTCCAGCTACCAGTTTGAAACTTTTTGTTTGAAATTACATTATTGTTTACTTAAACTGATAAATGAGTCTTGGCAAGAGGAGACATTCAGGGCTGAGCTCAGACACATGCAAATAGTTCTTGTTTTCAGCAGAACCACGACTGGGAAGGAAAGAACAGAGTGGTGGTCCCTGTGGTTAACACAAAGCAATACTGGCATTGAACAGTATTTTATGACCTTATTAATCAGGAAAATAAAGCTGTGAAATAGATTTCATAATAACCTGACACTCAGAATGAGGCACAGCTAGTTAGTATTAAAGTTGTGTGAGTATTTTGTGACATTACTCCTGGAATTGTCCTTGGCACTGTTTGTAATTTCTCTGTTGGCTTAGAGTACGCTTCTTTTTAAGAGCATTTTTAACCCTCTAAAGAAGGTCACTTTTCCTTTAAATATGTGAACAGTAATAGTCGTTGTCACCAGGAGGATTTACGTGCAGAATGAGAACAGACTTTGTAGGGTGTAAAAGTTTACATTTTAGTTTCCCATACACAAAGTAAGTTTTAACCAACTTAAAAAAAAAAATTAAAAAATTAATTCCTAGTGCAGTGGAAAGTAAGAGAAGTTATCACTGTCTCCAAATGTACTTACAGTGTGAACTGATCTCAGAGAAAGGAAGAACTGTAGGAAAAACAGTAAAAAAATCTGTACCAGAAAATCCCCTTTAGTCTATCGTGTATGAGCCATCTTTTACACAATACATACTACTTGGGAAAAAGACTCTGGGTATTTGACCAGCAGCTTTGTGATCATTTGGCCTACCTTTAGAAAAATACCTTGAAAAATCTAGCTATTAGATTTAGTTCCCACATGAGCCATCAGCAACAGGTCCCAGTGCTGCCCTGCCTGGAGGAACAGGATGGGGGAGGCAGAGATGGAGACACTGCTGACTCCTAGGGGCCTGGGGGACGTCCCCCACCCTGCTCCCTGCAGGCACCTTTTGTGAGCCCCCATTTCCTACTGCTGGGCTGGGGCTGAAGGGCAGTCCTGGGAGTGGGGCATGGGCTAGCAAGGGCTTAGCTGAGTTAGCTGGAAGGAGCTAGGTGATAACCTGTGTTTCCTCACTTCACGCTGGCCAAGGGGCAGTTTGGGCCCTTAAATGCATGAGATGCAAAGCAGCTGTTAACAGGCCCTTGGATGATCTATAGCTCAATAACATTAACAGACAGGAGATCCCCACCTTTCAGAAACATGGGGAGTGGGGGAAACCTTGTGCAGCCACGTCTCAGAAATGACTGTTAAACCACACTTAATATACAGAGCCAGATGAGAATGTGTGGAAAGAAGCAAGAGTTGCTCAGAAAGGAGGGCGGGGAGTGGGGTAGGCAGGGATGATAAAATCAACAGGTCTCAGAGTAATGAAACAATGTATAGCTCTGTAGCAGTGAAACGGTTTTTTGGCTCTGATCTAGGAGGGGAAGTCTGGAGAAGATCAAGGAGCAATGAACAGAATCAGTTTATAAAGGACGAATTCTGCCAGGCAGATTTGATCAAAACTTTAGATCAAATTATACAAGTAGGCGATGAAGTGCTTGCTCTATCTAGGAAAGGACAAAACTATGTTCTAATGAAAGGGTAATCTTGCAGAAGCTTCTTGCCATAGCCTTCAGGTTTCCTGGTGCATGGGTATGTACCACCCTGAGCTGTGGGATGAGCAGGATTGAGTGGCAGCTCAGGGGAAGGAGTGCAGGAGAGCAATGTGCAGGACTGGGAGGAGTATCCAAGGATCAGGTTTTGCATAAGGGCTCCACTGAGGAAAATAAAAGCTGATTCTTTACTGAGGCTGTCAGAGACGTACACTTGGGATCATCCTTCCCAGACCAACTAGCCCGTGTTGTGTGCAAAGTCCTGACCTGAACTGATGGCAGTTTCATAAGATGCCAAGTGCTGTTTAACATTGTTATTACTCTCTGAAGGCAGAGGTGAGCTGCAGTGGTGTTTAAACTCAGCGCTGGGATTAATTTGCTCACACTGCTTGGCAAGTCAGAGAAATAAGTTAAATGGAAAAAAAGTTTCTAGAGAACTTAAAAACACACTTGAGAAATAAAATGAGATGTAAAGTGGAAAAATACAAGCTGGCACATCTGGGGGGAAATAACTCAAAACACAGACATTCCATGGAAGAAGAGCCTTGGAAAGCAGTAGTGCTGGAAAAGACCTGGAGTTGATCACAGGAGGGGAGATCAATAGAAGTTTGGTGTGTGATGGGAAAGACAAGCCAGAGTCTGTCAGCTTGCCTCCAGGACTCTCAATCACCCTGCTGTAAACCAGACATTTTTCCCAAGATTAGCAAGGAAGTACGATTTTTAAATTTCAAACCATTTTTCAATGAGTGAACTGTTGGTCAAAAAATTTTAACCACCTTTGTTAAAACCAAACTTTTTTAATAAAACGTAGGGGTTTTTTTTTCCGTTTGGTTGTTTAGGTTTTCTTGGTTTGGTGTTTGGCTTGTTTGTGGGTTGTTTGTTTGTTTGTGGGTTGTTTGTTTGTTTGTGGGTTAGTTAAAGCTTCTAGGTTGTAGAATCAGAACATCAGAAATAGAAGAGTCAACTTTTACCCTAAAACTAGATTAACTGAGGTAACTGAAAATATAGAGGTCTTAAGGCAACTCTTTGGTACTGTGGTTGCTGCATGGCAGTCAAAACTTAGCATGCTTAAGTAAGCTGGTATGTCTGAGGAGCTTTATGGGTAAGCTCTTTGAAGTGCAGATGCTGATCCATTTACAAACGAGGAAAGAACACTTTCTAAGTTTTTATTTTTAGGAAAAGATCCGATTTCTTTTAGAGAAATGTCTGGTCTACAATGTGTGGCTGTCAAGGAAAGGGCCTCAGCTAGGTTAAGTATAGCATAAAAAAATAAGTGGATACTAGTGGTTTTGCATCCAAATTGCATACTCTGTGGTTCGTGTGGAACAGGCATTAAAATAAAAAAGCATGAAGCAGTTAAAAATATCAGAAGCTTCTACTTGAAAGACTTTTGTTATTTTAGAACTGTAGCAATTCTAATTAGCAGACTTGTCCTTCACAGAGAAGGATATATCCAAAGGGCATGGCTGCAATCCAGCTGTAATTGCAAACGGTTCCTATAGGGCACCAGTCACAACTGTTGCCGTTGGGAAGCAGAGAATGCATTCCCTGTGCAGGGAAGGATTATTTTAGTGAACCCAGCCCTCTAATGAACGCCTCACTATGCAAGTAGTTTTACTACCCAGTGTAAAGCAAGCAATGCACATGCATTTCCAAGGATCAGGCACTTCGCAGCAGGAGGCAGGGGTGCTGCTGATCTTCTCCCAGCATCTCCATGCAGGAAACAGTGTTCTGCCTCAGTGGTCCCCCAAATTCTAGTCAAGTTTATCAAGCAGGTCATACCATTGTAGAACAGCAAATATCTGTCCTTCATTCATAATTTTGCTAATATTCGGTTTGAAGTTGATAGTGATGAGACAGCAGCCCAAAGCCAAATGTTTGCACCAGTAGCTGTCTCCAGTTCTTTCTGTAGTGAGTGGAGGGTCTTCCACATACAAATTGGGGAATGCCACTGCTGGGTATAACCTCACAGAGACAGCTCTTGCTAAGCACACTCATTTGGAAATAGAGAGATAGATAATCTGCACCTGTTTGGTTTGTTTTTTTTTTTTCCGCTCTCCTTCATTTTTCCCCTGTTGCTTCACAGGAAAGAATCTGTCTCCTGGCCCTGATCTGCTTTTGGAAATAAAGTGGTTCAGCCCAAGCAGGATAATCTCTCTGCATTTTTATTTTTTTTGGATTGTCACTGAGAACGGTTTCATCATGTTCTGATAGCTTTTATGTGTGTGCATGCAGTTTGAGTGCATTTTTAGAGGAACATCATGCAAACATTCAAGTCAAGATATAAAACATCTTCAAGTTAGATTTTTAGACATGGCAATAAATGAACGGCTTTTTGGGGGGTAAGCATGACTTGAGGGGACAGGAAAAGTCTGTTATCAGCTTGAGCAGTCATCTAAGTTTAAAAAAAACAAGCTGACAGCTCTGACAGCAGAATGGGGGGGTTGCTCTGTTCAGAGGGAGGTGTTTCAACTGCTTTTACTTTGTAGTTGTTGCTGAGGAGGAGGAAGTTGCCTTAAACCGTTGATGAAGAATAGTTTGCCAGCCAGTGTGCTGATGCTGGAAATACCCTTTACTCAGGGTGGTGAAGTTGCAGATGTAACTGTGGAACTGGCCCATACCCACACTGCAGGTGCTCCTGCAGTGTGCTTGCTAACTCTCTGGAATTGTACTAGAGAAAGGGGCTTGCGGAAATTACGGCATGGAGCATACAGAGCTCTCCTTTGCCTGTCCGGCACGAGCAGGCTTTGTAGCAACACTGCTGTTCTTGGAGTCCTGCAACTCCTCCTGTGTTATAGCCACAGAGTCTGGATCCCTGATGTGTGCTAAAAGGGCTTCACCTTGGCATAGTTGGTGGACCTTAGTGCCGCTAGATGCCGTGATTAAAAGGGGATAAATACAGGCAGAGCATTTCAGGTTGGTATATGTGGGCAAGCTTAGTTCTGCAAGGCTCTTGCACAAAGAAATTAATGATTGTGGACTCGTAAGTACTACATGGAAAATGTTTATAATACTGAGAGGAAGATTGACAATTCCCATAAGCACGGGAATAATCCTAGTCAAGGTAACTGAACAATTCAAATTAAATTCCTGTAGGAGCTTCTCAAAATAGGGAGGAAATAGCTCAGGTTATTCAGGTTTAATACGTCTAATAAAATAAAATATAAAATCCCATACTTTCCTTTTATCCTAAAACCTCAGTCTGTGTTTTTGTACTAGCATGTATGGCAAGTGATTGTCTTTTGAGGCAAATGTTTTACATCTGTCAGCTAGGGCTGGCAGTCGAAATGATGTGAAATGGAAAAAGAGTAATTCCATCTATTAACTCTGTGCAGCATTTTATCAGACTCATTGGAACTGGATTCACCATCTGTGCCTTTTTGTCAGGGTCAGTAATAGCTTTTGCTAAACAATTATTTGTTAGAGGGCTTTGTTTTCCCTGCAAGGTGAGTATCCTTAGTTACATGTACCAATGTGAATTTTGAACAAAATTAAGGGGTACTTGCTATATTTTTTAAAAGGCAGGTTTACTTTTCCTTCTCTAGTTCTGTCTTTGAAAAAATTAGTTCAACTTCTTTGCAATGAGTGACTCTAACCATCTTTTCTTTGCTTCTGTGCTGTATGGGATAGATTATCTGACAGAGCATGTTGTGTATTGTGAGGCCTTCTGAAACACAGTTTGTTAAAGCTGGTAAACCAGAAATGTTACTTGCGAGTTACATTGTGGGCTGGTGACACCTTTAACTGGAGCACCGTGTCCCGTGTTTACATCGGAAATATGATGCAGCTCCTTTGTGGTGTACTAGAAAAGATAACTTCACGTTATTTTGTGCACGAATTTACCCCTGTTTGAATTCAGCAGTCTCAAAAAAGGCAGCAGCTGCTTTTGGTCCCTACAAAAATAGCTCCCTTGGCTGAGCAGTGGCGGTTAGCATTCAGCTCGGGATTTACCTGTTGGGTGTTGCACTTTCTCCTTCACTGCCTCCTTTTAAAACTTTCTTACTTGAATCTCTTTGATGCACATTGCACTTCTCCCTCCTCCCCCTTTTCCCAATTTTGGGACAGTTCTGGATCTCCTTGAGGAGCAGGTGCTTCTGCTGAACTTGAGGAAGAACAATCTCTGTGGTCATGTTCTTCCTGCCCAGCTCCAGACAGATCTGGCTGCTGCTTTTGCTCATTAGAGTGAGGATGCAAACAGCAGCAGATGCCTGTTGGTGGTAATTAGATAAAGGAAATGAGTATTGTGAAGGCTGCAGTGAGAGGGGAGGTGCTTCTCAGGTTGTAGAGGGATCACTCCCATTCTGAAGGGCTGTTTGTAGACTTTCCATGGCTCTGCCTTTCTGACTGTTCTGCTAATCCAGTATCTGCACCTGCTCTCCTCTGTCCTTGGGGCTGCTTTCTGCCTCTTTCGGACTTTTGCATGTCCTTCTCCTCTCTTCCTCTTTTACTTTCATATGGCTCTATTAGTTGCAAGCTGGTTATTGTTCATCTGCACCCCCGTGTAGCGACAATCACTTGGAAACACCGATTTCTTCCTGGCTTTCATTTCTCAGAGTGTGGCCTCAGTTGCCTGTGGACACAGAGGAATAAGTGACCTCGGGCTGCAGCAGTTGTGTTTCAGGGCGGTTCAGTTGCAAGCTGGTGGGCTGGGTCTGGCTTTTGAGACAGGTCATCTTCTCCTGTGACTAGAGGAGGTGGGAGATTGCTGCACAGAGCAGTATGGGGCAGAGAGACAGGGAGGAAAAGCTGTTGTTTAGGAAACAGCAAAGGATGAGTTGCCTCACCCTAGCTGCTGTGCCTAGCTTAGGGAGGGCAATGGGCCTGACTATCATCTTTTTACATTCGCAGCCACGGAAAAGTCATCCTTTGATGTGGAAGGGCTGTGGACAAGTGAACCTGGGAAGGGGAAGGACATGGTGACATCATGCCTTTTAGGCCAGTGTTTTAACTGACCTGGTAGCCTGAAAAGAGGGAGAGACAGTTATAAAGGGCAGGAAGACTGTTATGGCAGGGCTGTGGGAAAGGGACACAGCAGACACTGGGGAGGGTCAAAAGCATCCTCCTCTGCTTTATCCATATTGACAGCTAACCTGTTGGCAGGCTTCAACCCTACTGTTTACCTATCTCAGGATGAGATGTGAATAATCTCTATTTAAGATGCTTTGTTTTTTAACAACAAAAGACAAGTAAACGCTCCACTGCCTAGTAACACAGTTCTTTGAAAACTGTAAATACAGTACAAATTCCTTTTATGTTTAGTGGTAACGTGCGTAGTCCACTCCAGGCACCTGACTTGGTGCTTTGCTATTACTTTGTGAGGTTCTTAGCTGCCAAGTGGACTTTATCAGCAGCTCTGCATGTTTGCAGAGTTTCATTCCAGATGTAGTAATCTGTCCTAATAAGCATTTCTGTGTGGTGTTTAACCTACACTTTTCCTCTTGCGCTCTTGCTACAGGTTGGAAATTCCTCATCTACATGACCAGTTTCCTATTCCAGTTTGCCTGACTGCTTGGAGTGCAAGCACTCCCCTTGCTTCTATGCCATTACCCAGGAACACACCCAGCCAGCACAGCTCACCTGAGACCTTTTCAATATAGACCAGGAGCTGATGTGTCCCATGCTGGCAAGTGCAGTTTAGTTGAGGGTGTGCACAACGCTTTAGAGCAGAGCGTGGGAGCTCTGGGCACTGAGAGGCTATTTCAGCCCTGCTTTTAATGTCTGCATTGCCCGGAAGGCTTTGGCAGTAAGTAGAAGTCAGCTATGCCTCACAGTAGCTAGAAGGAAATATAGATACTTATTTATGATGTTTAAAGGGGACAGCACTTTTACAAAGGCAGAGATAGACAGAAATTTAAAAGTCTGCACAATAATCCTGTTATCTACCGTTCTGTCTGCTTGGGTTAGCTCCATGAGCTCCTCTCTCCTCACAGAATGTTCAGGGCTTCCTGGTGAAGGCTTTTCTTTTCTTTATTTTCATCGAGGTATTGTGCTTGCAGAAGATGATCTGGAGCTGGGCAGTCTTGGTTCCCTTCTAAGCTTCTAAGCCAGCTATAGGTTTTGGTTTTTTTGTATGAAACCTTCCACTGGGTATTTCTTAAACCTTACTTTCATTGGGAATATATTTTGATGTCACAGTAGTTAATTTGCTGTCCTTTTCTGCTTTGGGAAATTATGAAGTGTCTTGGATGCGACTGGATGAGATAAGAAACTAGCTAGACAGTTAAACTGAGTCTGTGCAGGGTTTAGCCAAGCAGAAGAGCTTTTCTTAGCAAACGAAGCAGAATGACAATAACTCTACCTTTCTGGGTATCATATTGTTTTCGTGTTACAAATCCTATGGCCACTATAAATGCTGAACTTGCTAATGACATTTTAGGCAGCTAAGTAGCTGGGAGGAATGCAGGGAGATTGCTTTGGGCTCTTACCTGAAGGGAAAAAAAAAAGTACAATTTCAGTATATTTTTGAGCCACAGTGCTCAAAAAAATCAGTTACATTTTTCAAGGAGACCAGTGTAGAAACACAGGGCATGTGTCTGTGGTATGTCTGATGTATTTGATGTAAAGTTCAGTAAATAAAGATACTGAGTAGAATGGTGTGTCATTTTACAGTGATGGTAACAGACTAGTCCAGTGAGTTCTTTCTGCATCTCTAATGCCATACTTGCTTTGCAGTACCCTGCCCTACATTGTTTTCTTACTTTTCACAATAAGCCATGAAATACTAGTTAAGATAGAGGAATTACAACTTCCCACAGATTCACATTAGGTGAATGTTTTAATGCATCTGTGGCTGTATTCTTGACTATCTCTCTTGATGATACAATTCGAAGGCAGATGACAGATGCAGATAAAATGGATGACATAACATATGATTCATGTGGGAATGGAAGAGGAACCTCTGAGAAATATGCTCTCTCTTCGGAGAGAAACATCAACAGCTACAGTTGAGTGTGTCGCTTAATGAGCTTCCTTAGTCTGCAGGTCAGACCTGACATTAACCAAAGTGACGTGGAGTAAGTTTGATCAAATGGCTTAAAAGGTCATACGTAAATTGAGTTTTGTGGTCGCAGATGATTTTCTAATGGATTACAGGCTTTATTGTGAAAGCTTTGGGTACAATCAGTTTATACTTACGAGGGGCTCTGACTAAGAGTGATTAGGTGAAATTAAAAAAAGCAGGAAGCCAGGTTGAATTTCTCTTGGGGTTCATGAGGCTTAATTTCTTCTTAGACACTGACACTCCTTCAGTTTGGGGGATTATCTCCCAAGCTTAATAACCACATTCCATCTAGGGCCTTCTGAAACTAAATTGGATGAAGTACTGGAAAAAAAAACCCTGTCAAGACTAATTCAGAAAGTAGTAGTAAAATGGACTGAATAACCTCGGACTGTTTGAAAAGGCCATGTTTACCCTCTCAGCAGAGACTACACTGAAAAGTCTGGCATATCATAATTATTTTTCTCCTAGTGTACAGAAATACTGCAGTGCCTCAGATAGCTCCTGGTAAAAGTTGATACGGCTGTGCTATATTTATGTCCCTTGGACCTCATATTAATGTAGAGTGAGATCATTTTCACCTGGTATTTTTACAGCTACCTCAGGACTGAGACTTTCTAGCCAGTTGTACAGATTAAAAGGCCATGGGTGCTTTGACCAGAAAACAATACTCCCTTTTTCATGTTTGAAACCCATCTTATTTGGGTACACAAAATTGCAGAACTTGATTCATGGTCATAAGCAGGGGAATGTGGCTGCTCTTGAGGGTCCAGCTGATGTATTCTCACAGACCAGGGAATGACCGTTGCACGAACTCGGGTGGAGAACTGCATTCTTGAGAGTCAAACCTGAGTCTGGTTCCCTTTGAAGCTGTTTTTGAATTCGTATTTTCAGATTCTGAGGTTGACAGTTCTTCTTTGGTAACCTTACTTAAGCCTTTAGGTCCTCCTGGGTTGGCAGGCTGTGTAAAACCACGGATGTTCACTCAGTGTTTAGTCTGCGACTGCGAAAATAATGCATTATCTCTGTATTTCTTGTGTTTATTCAGATGTGATATTTTAATTTACTATTTACTGTTCCTGCAGCATTTAGATATGAATGAAAATGACTTCGTAATTGGTTTGCATTGCTAGGTAATGATAAGATGTGGGAATAGCTATATTTCAATCTAGAGGATATTTGGGCAATGTAATTTTTAAGAGCAAACAATTTCTTGTCTCTCATTTTTGGGGACAAAAGAGCTAATTGATGTTCATTTGCAAGTGATTTTCATTTGTAATAGTAGGTCATGCTGGATAGTGTGTGACAGTATGACTCAGGGTTTTATAAATGATGTCCATATAGTTGGCTTGTTTTGAAAAGCAGTTTGAAAAATAATAGGGTCCAAAGCATAAGTCTCTGCTGCTCATTTTTCCATTTTACTATACGGAGGAGAGTGCTTGTTTTTGGAACGCTTTAAATTAATTGTTATTTAGAATCAAAAGTGCAAAAGGCTATATGTTGTTTATACGTTGTAATTTAGTTTTTATTTATTATGAGTGGTACTTGAGAAGTGTGAACCGTCTATTGAAAGCAGACTGTTTATGTAGAGGCTGATCGTGGCTGGTGAGCCTGCATTAAGAAACTGATTTGACTTCAGAGAATAGTTATAGGGTAGTCAGTAAATGTTCCAGTCTTCCCACATGGAGTACTCATAGGTTGAGCTGGTGGGTATTTACTGAAAAAGTTGGGGATAATAGAGCATAGGAAATGAGAAGATTAATTAGGCAGAGGATAAAATGAAACAGTACAAAAATTGAGACAAAAAGCAAACAAATCTTTGTAATAGGCTTTTCAAACTCAGTTGACATCTGGTTTTGACTCAGTGAAACCACTGTCGTCATAAAACTGAGGAGCTGCACGGCTGCCTGGGGCATGGTGTGGGGAAGATGATTGGCAGTCTTGGGTGAACATCTTTAGAAGAAAAATAACTTTTTGCCAGAGTGGATGTTCTTGAGATTAAGTTCCCATCTGTAACAAAATATAGGGAATGTTTATTGGGTTCCCCTCTGCCTCCCAAGTTTACTAGATGAAAATTTGAACATTTTTTTTTCTGTAGCCCAAGAACCTACCTGTTCAGTATTTGGTCATCAAGGACTGAAAAACCTTTATCCATGAAAATCAGAGTGATTTTGCCAAGTAAGCATTCAGCATAAAAACTTCACTTTCAGATTCTTTGAAATGAGCTGCTCTGGTAGTGGATGCTTAGTAGATGTAGAAGATTTCCAGGTGCACCTTGGTGTGGGAATGGAATAACATCTGTGAACCTGAGGAGCGCTTTAACTGCTGGCGAGAGTTGCTGGTGGAGAACCCTTCAGTGATGGCTGTAGGCAGCAGGCTGGGAAGGAACTGCCAGCCTCCTGGGCACCAGCTCTGCCTTCCCAGGGCAGAGCAAAGCTCTGGACTCTTGGCACACTGTTATGTAGAATAAGGGTCTTAAAGTAATTGTTTGCTTTGGGCCTTCATTTAGGGTTGAAAGGTGGAACCGTGTAGCATGTTTCTGTTGCAGGTAACCCTTAAAAGCAGGTTTTAAAATTTGTTTTCAGTTTTCTTTTAAAAATAAAGGAGATTGCAGCAGATAGAAAGAATACAGCGGTGCCAGAGCTTCCTAGAAGCAAAAATGTTTGCCACTGTGACTTTCATTTACAGGATTCATTTATCACATTAGTGGGAGGGCTGGATTCAGGTCACCTTGTGGGATCCTTCAGACATTCATCTTATGGTTTGTTTTGTATGGAAGAAATATTCACTACTTCTGCAGCGGCAATTTATATTCCTGCAAGATTGCTGTCTAGATGAAGAGTCACAGTTTTACTTACAAGTGGAAGCGGGGGCTTAAACTGCTGGGACCATCTTCTTTGTATTGCTTCTACATTTAATTTATTTCTGATACCACGTGTAACGATTTAGGCACAATGTAGATCTACTAAGCACTTCACTAAGAATTTGGAGTCTAATCTGTTAAGAGTTTCCTGTAACACTTCCACTATATTGATGATGTTTCCATGTATAACAAGTAGAGAGGAAGATTATTGTGGTCATTTGGCAGTTTGGTTGTAGCCCTCCTGTGATGAGGCATCTCATTTTTGAGGAATGATTTTGTCAGCTGAGGCTGGAGGCATCGAGGGGAAGGGTTCTTGCCCTTCCTTTGCCCCATTCCTCCCTGGAAAACAGGCAGGTCTTGGGAGTTTGGGCTCCTTGTACACCTCTTTCTCTCCCACGGCTGGGCTGGGGAGCTGAACGGATAGGGTGCTGGAGGGCTGGCTAAGTTTACTACTAGTAAGGCTGAGGGACACATTAATGCCAATTTTAATCCTTGAAAGGAAGGGTGTGCATCTAGGAGCAAAAGTTTGCCTTTTGCTCTCTGGGATGGTGCAACTGGCATTGTCTCCTGTAGTGAATTTGCTAAGATTTTAAATGATGTTATTTGCCTTCTGAAATGGAATTATCCAGAAAAACTTATTTGAGGAAGAGGGACCCAAACTGCCTTTGCAGAAATGACTCGCTAGCCATTTTAAAGCCTAATGTGTGCAGAGTGACTAGTGCTCCTCTGAGGGAGCAGATGTACATGGGCATGGCTTGCTGGGGTTGCCCCTACTGTGGTGCAGTTTTTGAGGCAATTTATAAAGTTATATGAAAAATGAACTCTTGTTCTTAATGAAACTGGAGGGGAAAAGGACGTAAATGGCTGATTAAAATGATAGCTTTTAAAAGCTGGCTTCAGGGAAAACAAAGCCCTTTGAACTGAGCTACACATTGTTGTAGTAAAAAGTTGTATTGTAGTAGGGAAAAAAATATGACTTAAACATGTATAAATGTCCAGTTAAGCTTTCTCAATTCATAATTCTCTAAGATTGGTCAGCCTACTAGGACAACTCAAACATGCTGTCTTTTGGGTAGGCTGATACATCTTTCAAATAAGAGAAACAGGAAATTTAAGAAAGAAGTAAGAGTAACAAACTAGTGGTGTGAATCTGTTAATCAGTCTCAGTACAGATGACAGGAAAAGTATCATTACATTGACCCTGGTGAGTAAAACCCTACTGTTCTAGGCTTTGACTGGTCCCAGTGCATCTTGCAAAGTCTGGCGCTCTTAGGAGCACTGTGGCTGGATTTCTCTGTAGTTGCTGGTGTTTACATGTAGATGCTGCTGCTGTCAGGTGCCTGAGGACTGTTGGGATACACAGTGTTGCTACAGGACCTGGCTGTCGTTCAAGATGGCACTCAGTGTGTGGCTGAACTTCAGATACCCAAACTGCCACTTGGAATCGAGATGATTCCCTCCCACCCTATTTTAGGTGAGCAGCAAGTGCTCAGGTTTTTTTATTAAGACCATGAAACAAAATTAAAAGGGATTAAAACCGCCCCTTCCCCCCCCCCCCCCCCAATAATACAATTATGAGCAGGAAAAACAAATATGGTACTGATTCAAAGAATGTATTGATTTACAGCCTTATGAACACGCAAAGCCATGGCGTAACCTCTCTATATAAGGTAATGGTCTAAGCATCTGTTCCTGTGGTTAAGAGCTGAATGTGGTGGAAACATTTTGGGATCTATGCCTTTATCCACATCCTGGTGGAAACTTCCAGCACACGACCAAACTTCCTTTGAATTAAGTGTTACTTTTTGCTTCAGTTCAAAAATGTTGTTTGCTGAAGACGCTACCACCAGCAAGCATCTCCTTCCTTTTATTTTTTTTTCTCTAGCTGTGTAGTAAGTTGCACAGATGGTCTAGCATAAAGAAGGAAAATAAGGATGATGGTTTCTGATGGATTTATTTATATACAAGTCCCAGTGGATATAAGTATTAAATAGCTTCCATTTTTTTAAGTTGTCATGAGTATACAGAAGACCGGGCACACGTCACTAAAGATGGATTATATTTTTTTAGTAGATTAAGTGGATTTTAATCTTAAAGTGGATTTTTTAGTAGAGGCTTGTAAATGACTGAACTTAAATTTCTGGAAAATGTTAACGTATTGGGGGAGAAAAGAAAATGCTATTT
Source organism: Actenoides hombroni (assembly GCA_024336885.1). Taxonomy (NCBI): domain Eukaryota; kingdom Metazoa; phylum Chordata; class Aves; order Coraciiformes; family Alcedinidae; genus Actenoides; species Actenoides hombroni. Next base: position 12,963,984 of record WUAM01000395.1, read on the forward strand.
CAGGAGGAAATAATACTTAACAGCAGCTTCAAGATTTTTTTTTTTAAGAGTAGCAGATACAAATTGCCTCTACCTATTACTTTTTACACACAAAAGTGTTTGAACAGATGATGTGAAGTACTATTGGCTATAAAACCTGACCGTCTGTCTTCTGAGCAATGATGAAAGTCAGAAAGCTGCTGGTCAAGACCTGCTGAAAAGCAGCTTTCCAGTAATTCTCTGTTACAAGCTTTGGCTGTCTGCTAAATGTCAGGAGGAATGGACTGGTCAGAAAGAGGTTAAAGAGCTCACCTCACAGCAACATAGGTTATTGCACTTTGATTTTCCCCTCCTCTTTTGTTTCCATTGATGGCAACTGCTCAGCTATCATAGAGGACAGGGAGGTGTCTTCATCTCTAGTTGATTGCATTTTGGATCGAGTTGTAAGCAATGTTTATATGTGTTCCAATGCAAAGATGTGTTGAATGAAAACTCAGCTGGTAGCTGTATGTTGGCATGCAGAACACTGGAGATGGGCCCTGAACCTTTAAATGTAAAGGACTAGTCAGTATTTTTGGCATTCTTACAGTTAATGAATTATGTCTGTTAGTGAGTGGCAGTAGTTAGTATGCTGTGGAGTTGCAGCTACGGGGAGGTATGGCAAGTGTTTGGAAAGTCTGGACACCCTGGGGTTGCAATGTAGGCATTTTAACTTCCTCCTTCAGCTACTGGAGAGGAGGAGGAAATGATTCCTCTTTTCTCTGCTTTTACTTATCGGCCTGGATGACTCCATCCATAGTAATTTATTGGGGATTTGGGCTATTTCTAGCTCATGGTTTAGTTATGTAAATGCTTGTTCTGGAAGAGTGCAAGGGGTGGGAGTACGTTGCTAGATGGTTGGGGGCAAAGCAGAGGTCTTTTCCTTCTCTCCCTCCTGACAGCATTGCCAACTTTGGTGGGAGTTGGTTTATGACTCCTGAAGCTTGGGAGAAGGTGCTACTCTTCCTACTTTTTTCTTTTGCAGTCTTTCCTGTGTCTGCCCTCACCTACTGCTTGGCGTTCTCACAAGCCACAGATTGAAGGTGATGTGGTTTTGGTTTATTTCTGTGTGTCATGTCTCCCCTCCCAGTGTTGCTGAATGCTGCCAGATCCCAATTTTACTCTGTTGACAAGGTGACAGCCAGCACTGGAGATACCGGAGATACCAGCAGTCTCCGGAAGAATCCCAGCATCCATTAAGATTTGGAAATTGCCTGTCTTTTATCCACCAAGATCAGTAACTCCTGTTTTGCAGAGAGAGTTTAAATGCTCCAGGAAAAAAAAAAATAAAAAAATGCAGTCTTGCTAAAGGAAACTTCCAAGGAATAGGTCATTGAGAAAGTGGGGTTTTTTTCCGATGCTTAAGGAATACTTTTATTTGAGGACAACTTTATTGAACAGATGTCCTTTCTTTGTAGTCCACGGTGTGTATTTTTCAGTGTGAGATAAATTTACAGTTTAATGGCAAACTAATGTCTGACAGTGATAGTTACTGTAATTGAAATCACCTCCCATTAACTTAAAGAATACATTGCAGTCTTGTCTTTCTGGGCATCTGGGCATCTTCATGAACTGAAGCATGAAAGCATGATCTAGTGGTGTCTAAATAAAGAAAATAATTGCTTTAGAACTGCAAATACTGATATCCTCTAGAGACATGTTTGGTTGTTGTCAGGTTGTTCTACTCATGTATGAGCATGTAGGCAACTTGGTTTCTGTACAGTGTCTACAGTATTCTCTCATATTCTTCTAGTTCAAGACAGAGATACACACAGGAAACTGAAAACACTGGCAGACAGATTTTCACCTTCTGATTGCAGAACAGCAGTGTGTTTTGGAGCAGGGAGAAAGAAAAGATTTCCTGAAAAATCAGTATAACAGGTAGTGTAGTATGCTATATGTGGGAAGTTAATTAAGTACTTTGAACACAGAAGGGGAAGTTTTAAATGATTGGTGACTCCCAGATGGAATGGAATTAGTCCTGCATGTTTGCAGGTGGATCAATGTCTTTGGCTATCAAGTCAAAGAAGGTGGTCAGCCCTTTAAGCAATGGGGAATGAGTGATATGTTTGGTGGGACCGAAGGTGGAGTCTGAGAGGCGAGTGAACAGCCTCAGCTCTGAAGAAGAATTGTGTGGGCTCAGTGCCTGTGAGAATGAAGGTGGGTTTTGTGGTCGCTTTAATAATGAACTATAAAATAAACCCTGCAGGCCATTGAAGGATGGAAAACAGTTGTGAAGGATGTGCTAAGCTTTACTTACGTGCAAGAAAGTGCATTCTATTCAAGCTTTAATTTTAAGAGATGCTAATAAAAATTAATTAGGTATGGAAAATATTTCTTGCGCTAACTGAATTGTCTTTTTCTTACGTGTCTGCTTCACATGTGTGCATCTCATATACTGGTAAGTATGGTCTGTTTACATGTACACTTTATGCTACTTTTTTCAAGTTTAAAAGGGCTGTTTGTTTTGATAGAGCACCTCGATTCAGAATGATCGTTTTGTGCAGCTAAGGTGTAAGTGTGCTCAAACCTTGGCTAGTAATTAGTTTTTCTTATTATCAGGTAGAAAACTTGCCTGGGGACCTGAGACACTAAATTGACATAATTGCCTTGTGATATGGAGATGGATATTTGTTTTTCCACAGACTTACTTGTCGTGTTGTTGAAAACATAGTATTGATCCATTTCCAAAGAGAGAACAGTGGAAAGAGCAGAGAAATCAGGCAATATGATGCTCTACAACCACATAATAAAAGGCTCAGGTCAAAGAGTTTGAACTCTATTCATACTCTGTTCATTTTCATTTAGTAACTACCAGGGTTATGATGTGGGATGGTGGCAGGGAAAGAGGAAGAAAGAATAAGATACTGTGTAGAATTGCAGTGATACATATTTGCATTTGGTGTAAGCAGTTGAAGTGAACAAGGCTGTAAGGATAACAGGCAATTATGTTTTACTGAGAGATGCCAACCAGAGCTCCAGTGCAGAAGACTGTGAAATGATTACTATTCTCACATGGTGCTTAATATGCTTATCATCGGTATCCTTACTTGAGCTTCACGATTGTTAATCACAGGAGGCTGCATCGTGATTAAGCCCACTGTGTTAGTTGTGAATAGCTCTCCTACTTGAAACAGGAGGAGACGAAAAGCCTCAAAAGGATGGTTGGCTGGAAACTGTAGCTGGCAGAGGGATGAGGTGACAATGGAAGAGTCAAACTCCTGGTTAATGTAAGCAGGCACAGAATTAGATTGTAGTCCTCAGAAAAAGTCAAGTAGGTTGTTAGAATGGCTGGATGCCAGGCTGTTTCTTTTCTCCTTGCTTCAAAAACCACGGTGAAGTTGGAAACATGAGTGAAATGTTAACACCAGTGCAAAAAATCTCATTCTGTCAACCCCTATGTAGCTGGTATTTCCCATTGGGAATTGGAGTGAATGAGTGAATGGTTATTAATATGTAATGAGATCTTGTAGAAACAATAGCATTGCAAGCGAAGGAAAAGAAGGATTTAGAGAAGGGAGTCATTCATGCGAACGTTAGGCTTGCTGTGCTGGTGTGCTGGTGATAATAGGGTAGGCATGGTCCTGGAGGCTTGTGCCAGCATTTTAAAACATGGAAATAGCAGGATGCTTGGACTATGAAAGCAGACGCTCTCCTGACATTATTCTGTGCCAGTTCTCTTGTTCCACTTCCCTGCCTTTTACCATGTTTTCTCATTCCACTGGAAACTGCTTGGTGCAGGGGGTCACGCCTTTCATTTGTCTGTCAAGCGCTGCTACTTGTAAGGAACATATTTTACTGACTGCTGGAGGAAGAACATCATCAACACTAGGGCCCTGCGTGCAAAATTCTTTGTCTCTGCAAAGATGCGTTTTTCCCAGTCTGTGTGGGAACCTGTAACCTCTGGATTTCTAACAGCTGAAGGGGTGAGCTAGAGAAAGGTTCAGGCTGTATTCAGACCAAGCCAAGCGCTGCCGACCATCAGGTGTCTGGGCTGGCTGGGGGTTGGGTCTAACCCATTCATTGCCCTTATGCTGTGTCACATCATTAGAGCAGCCCCATTAGAGCTCGTGTCCCTCCTGGGTGAGGGAAATGCTGGAAAACCTCCTACCTCCATGGGATGCCACCCGTTCAGTGGATGCTTTCTGTCACACTGCACTATTTATGGAACAGGTCTGTGACATTGGCTTGTTCACCAGGGAATTTGGAGGCTGGTCCTTTCCGATGGAGCTCACCCTTACTGTAGCAACATGCACTCCAGTGTACAACTAGCAATACATTATGCCTTTTAATTCTCTATCTGCCAATAAGCATATTTTTTCAATAGAGTTTAACACAGTTTTTTCCAAGCTTTTGTCACCCAGAGACTGTACTGTGATGGAACCTGAACCTGCTGGGCCCAATTGTAAAATGATGCTGTTTCCTACTGGCAACTGAAGCATATCAAAATGGTCAAGCATCCCTCAAAACAAATAATAAATCAAAGAAGAAAAATTTAAATGTACATCATGCAAAAACTATTTATAGGCTATCAGTGGATGTAGTTCCAGGTCAGTATTTACATGTAACAGCAAAAAATGCATCTGGTCACGCTAGGTTTTCAAGTCATGGTGAAAATAATGCAGCAGTGTAGGAGAGAGGCCACAATGAGACATGAAGTGATGTTCTGGGCCTGTCTTTACTGCAGGTTTGGAGAGGTCCAAAGATGCTGTTCTGTGCCAAAGTTGTCACAAAACTGAAAAGTTTGAGGCCCTCTGACCACTTATTGTGGAGACACCCATAACAAGTCACGAGTAGTGCCTTGAGGAAAACACTTGAGAGTTCTTGCAGCATCTTTGCATGTGTTTCTCCTTCACCAGACAGACGTGGCATTCCTTGGCATGCCATGGCACTGGCTTGGGCTGTGGACGTATCCAAGTAAAAATCTGTTGGGTGAGGATGATGCAAAGAGTAAGCAAATGAAGAAAAGGCAAATTAAATTGCTATGTATTAAGCGTAGGTTATTAAAGGGCTAGGGTTACTTCTTGGTTTGCTAGTCTTGCTCGGGTGATTTTGCCATTTCGGGTGCTGTTTCATCAACAGCATCACACAGCATCTGAGCTATTTGCAGGTTCTGTTAAATTTGTTTCCCAAACAACTTTTGCTGCTATAGTCTGAACACAAATAGCCAACTGATATATACCTAGAGGGTATATTAAGAATACTGCATTAACGGTGCTCTTAATTGCCTCTTGCGATATGTTGCTACTTTGCTTGTGTGCTCTCTCTTACTTCTTCCATGACCTTTGCAGGTGTCTGCCCCACTCCCCATCTGCAAGGTGACATTTCCCTTACAGGCCATGTGTGTGAGAGATAGGACACTGGAGGCTGAGCAGAGCTGCAGGTAGACAGGCGCTCTAAATCCATGCCCAAATAGAAAGGATAGAAAACAGGTACAAAGCTTATTGAAAAAAATCATTCTTTTGATCCAACTCTCAGATTCAGCTTCCCCACCCTCTAGCCTGTTATGCGTTACCTTTTAAGTTTGCATGAGCTTCCAGGGTCATTTCTACTTCTAAGATCAAAAAGCTTTTCACAGTTGCACAGGTGAAGCTACGGTAAGTTTCTGGTACTTCAGAAATGCTTCATGGAAAGGAATTTCAAGAGCTGGATCATAAATATAATGGAGCAAAACAGATCCAAAGGTGGCAGGCTGTCTCTTCAAAGTATTGATGTGCGTGTCTCGCACCCAAACCAGCAAGTGAAATAGCATCATGAATTAAAATGCACAATGTATACTTAGAAGCAGAGGAAATACAGATGCATAACTGTGTAATGAGGAGTGCTTCTTGTAAACAGTGCAGCATGAGGGCAGAGATGCTAATTAAGCATGCAATTAAATTTGGGAGGATTATCAGAGCAGGTAAGACACCTGAAAGCAGGCCTTGATTTTTCTAGAGGATAACATGAATGACTTGCCTTTATTAGTTATCAGGATGTATCAGGATTCCTAGAGGAACTTAGGTTTTTAGTAGAGTTCAGAGATTTTTAGAATCAGGAAGGGGATGTGCCAGGGAGAAGGTCACAGGCTCTTAATCCTTTCTGAGAGGGCAGATCTGTCCTACACACTCCAAGTTTGAAAATACAAAAGATTTTTTTTTTTTAATGTAAATTAAACATTTATGACTTGGTGATTGATCTTCTTGCTCTTACCCTGGTCAGTGCTTTGCCTTGTTAAAGGATCTCTTGCTCTACTGAGTGTTACTTGCATGAAGCTGCGATTGCGAGTTTTAACTATAGCCAGGGATGCTGACACACATTATCTGCAGGTTAAAGAAATTACAGTGTTTATAACTTTCCCAAAGCTGGCAGCATCTAGGAGAGTCTCAGCCACAGTGATCTGTCACTGTCTTTATCTTCCCATTTGTACAGAGCTGTGAGAGCGAGCTATTCATCATCCTGCCCAAGGCCTGTGTGAAAATTCAAGGAGAATTACCATAGCTTCTAAACAGTCAACACAGCAGGCTCTGGCAGTTGCTCCCTGCTTTAGGTCTGAAGTAATGACAAATTCATCAAAGTCTCTGTGTTATCTTTCTCTGACACCCTTTTTTCCTTCTAGGCTGGTGTCAGAGCTGCCACCTTTTCTTCCCTTGAGAAGATGACGATCGGTTTCTCGCTATATCCCAGGAGCAGTTTGTGTGGCACAAAGCATGGTTTTGGTAGGAGGGACTTGGGGTGTTTAGGTTTGTTGTAGGTGTGGGCAGTGAGGAAAGAGCAGAGCGCCCTTTCTTCCTGTATCTTTAAGGAATCACTGAGGTGGAATGAGACTTGGTGCTGGGGATGAATGTGCCAGCTTATCTTCAACATAGCTGCTGCTGATCTGAGTACCTTAAGGCTGGAGTTAGGGTTTGGTAAGTTTTGAAAACACTAGAGTGAGACTTCGCATTTCTTTCTACATCTTTTGTGGTCCTCAGCTTTAGGATACAGGTTGAATTGGGAAGAAGAGTTGTGGTCAGCTTTGTCAGTGAAGTCAACCACAACTAGTGATTTGGGCGTTGATTAGACTTGCATTAGTGTTAGGGCTTGTTAAAAGGGAAGAGCAATTGTAAAAATAACAGGTCCCAGAGCTGTAGTGTGGGCTGGCTTTGGTGTGCTTAAATGAGCTTTTTTTTTGCCATGTGTGGTTTTGTTGTGGTTTTTTGGGGGTTTTCTTTGTGGGTTTTGGGTTTTTGTTTTGTTTTTGTTTGGTTGGTTTTGTTTTGGTTTTTATTTATGATTATTTTATATTTTTTTTTAACATATCACTAGATTTTGTTTAATGTTAGAATTTTTTTTTGGTACAGTTTTGGGTTAGAGAATTGTTCAGTTTCTGTCCAAGTCTTACATTGTAAGCTAGGGTGAGCGAGGAGGTGACTGGCAGCCAGGAATGTCACATTTAGACATGAATGCCATTTGTTTTCTTAGTCCAGACAAAATTCAGAGTTGTGGTTGAGAAGATGAGGGCGTACAGGGTATAAAAAGGATAAGCAGTTCAGTATAATTTTGAACCCTGCAGGTATCCCATTGGTAGCGAGAATGCTGGTGACATTACACACAAATGCCTTATGTATCATTTTGCAAAGGTCTTGGTAATTTAGGTATAGCTGGAGTAGGATTCGTATTGAAGTAAGAGAAAGAGTGTGGTAAAAGCAGCAAGGTGAAGTTTGTGTCTTGGGAGAAATTGTCATGGTTTGCACAGCCAGGTTTGTGGGTGCTGTTGGCAGTGATGAATTTGCTTGTGCTCAGACCTGATGCTGTGTATGAGCTGTGCGGTGTACAGAGACAGCTGGGGTTAGGTTTAGGCTCAGGATTAGGAGGAGATTGTGCGAAAAGATGGGTTGATCACAGAGTCCTGAGGAGGCAGTGGAGTTGGGATAAAGGCTGGTGCAGGTCACACTGGATGGGGATTGAAGTTTAGAAAAAGAGACGTAAGAGTTTATGTTCTGGTTGTGTCCTGCTGGGCTACAGAATTAGGAAGTGTACTTTTTGTTGTCAAAGGCATGTAGATTATGTTAAATTTTGTTGCAGATTTTGTTTCACCTATTTAATGGAAAGGGAATAGAGTCCACAATGAAGTCCAAATTTTTAAAATTTGCCAACTGCATGGAGTTCATTGCACATTATGAACAGGATTTCATCAATCTTGGAAGAATTCAAAAGATATAAACTACTATGAAACAGCAGAACTGTAATAACTGGAAGTTTTACAAAATATAGATTAAATGTGTCATGAATATGAAGAATTAATATTAAACTTTAACATTCACATTGCTGTCTCTTCTGAATTGTTGTTTGTATGGCTCGATATCCATTAAGCTGTATACTTCATATAAACTTTTGCTATAAATTACTTTTTCATAAACAGTTTTCATTCCTGGCAACCAAGGACACATCAGATGCTTTCTCATAAAAACAAATTTATTACTTACCGTACTGCTGTATTGGTTTAAAGAGATTAAAAAGTGATTACATGACATGATTAACTATTTAATTGAGTGTAATAGGAAGCCTGGTGCTTTCTAGTTCCCAGCCTCATCGCTGCTTGCTCTTGTGCTTTACAGGGCTTTTTAGTTATTATGGTAATGATCAAATCATACTACTGTTTCAGCAATATCCATTAATTTTACTTCTATGAAAGCTCAAAAAAATCTTGGAGCCTAAATGAATGTGTTGAAGTGAAATACTGTCAACTGCTTTTAGGCCAGGACTGAAAGTATTACTCATCCTGTTGGTTGGTTTTTTTTAATATAGTGGATTTTTTCAGCATTATAGCACAATTATTTGTGCTCCTGTTTACACAGATACGATCTTCATGTGTAGGGAGTGCCTTATTTCCAGCAAATAGCATATGACCAAAGTCTACTTTGGAGGCCCTGACTTTAACATCTACAAATCAAAGGGCAACATCCCTCTTGTGCTGGAAGGTTTCAGAAATGGAAAAAGCAGAGTTTCCCTTATCTTTGTACATCCTTCAGAAAATCTTCTTCGCTGCCAGCTGGTCTCCTTTTCCAGTTTTTTTAACAAGTCACGTTGACTTGCTGCTAATGAATTTACATGTTTCTAGTACTTTAAGGTTAAGTTCAGGCGTTTCCAAAATCCCTTACCAACCTGATGAGATGGGAGCTTCAGTCTTGTACCATTTTAAGGAAGCTTCTTCTCCAGCATTAAACTTGGCTGCAATACCCTCACTTCCTCAGGGTGCTTGTTAAGCTGTTCCTAAACACACAGATGATGAGAACCCATATTTGAACTAAGCTGTAGTGAAACCTGCCCGTGTGCATGACTATGCATTCTCGTGTCATTTTCCTACAGGGAGAGACAGATGCATCCCACTTTGAGGCTGCTAGAAGGACACTTTTCTTTGTTGCACAATGTGGTTTCTTAAGATTCAAGACCTTGGTCTGCTTTATAATGTAAACATGTAAAACGTCCTTTTGGCGTTACTGTATTACAGCATGATATATGGCACAGCATGGAGTAAAAGGGGCTTTGTCTCTACAGAGCCTTTGGGCCCTTTTTTTAGTAATCTAACAAAATCTATGCACTGAATCTGAAAACTGCTGACGGCAATGGCAGTTTTTCCTCTGGCTCTGAGCCATGCCTTTTGGCACCTTTGTTGTTAAGGGATATACAAGTGCTGGCTGAAAATGCAGAAAAATCATCATAACTTGTCATCTTCACAAAATGGGTGAAACCTTAGACCTTCTGATTGATTCCAGCTGCAAAGCTGAAAGTTCGTGTGTCCATGCGGAGCACACAGGTAGTGCCAAAGGTTTCTGTTCAGGTGTGCAGGCATTTTTGTACATTCGCAGCTTGGTTTGTATAGCACGAGCAGAGGAGGGAACGTGGGTGTGCACGTGTGTGAGCACAGCAAACTGCATCATGGCTGGAAAGAAGTGAGCTGCCTTACTTTGCATTTTCCATTGAAGAAGGAATTCATTTTATTCTTTTGGATGCAAAGCTTCTTTCATGGTATTCTGATCAACTTGTCTCAATTTTTGTCTTATGGGAGATGAAGGACCAGCTGAAGCACTGTTGGTGGATAAACATCTGCTGCTCATTCTGAAGGTCTTGCAGGTCAGTGTGAGGTGATGGGGGAGAGATGGTTATGTGTAGGTACTTTCTCAATGAGGTTTCAGGTTTCTCTAGAGGGAGGTGTTAAATATTCACCTCTGTGCATGCAATATCCAGGGCTTCTGCAAAGCCTACCTGTTCATTCCAGAGATACACTCACTGATTTTTGCTTATTATTAGTCTCCAAAACAGTAATTGGCAGACAGAGCTTCGAAAAGGAAGCTCTGGAGAGTTCTTTTGGTCTAGCATTTGTTCTTCTATTAAAACAGCCTAGGATTTTGAGGTTGTGTTAAAATACAAGTGTGGTGTGAGTTGATGTTTCTTTCTATGCTGTAGTTCTCTATTGCGAGTCCTCCTCTGCGGAGTGGCTTAAATGTCGTATCTGTGAGTTTGCTTTGTAAAGCTGGTGGAGTGTGATGTCTTCATGGAGATACTCTGCTCTCCTACCATGTGCATGGTCTGGTTTTGTTTTTAATGAGAGTTGTGAATTATGAAATTTACGGTGCCAGAGCAATTTCTGCTTACAGGACGCAAGGGAGGGTGTTGACATGTCTGACGCTCACATCTATCTTCTCAAAAGACTAACATGTTGGAGGCTGTAGAAAGACAGTTGCATCCATTTAAAAATGGGAATGGCTATAAAATGCCAGAGGTATCAGAATGACTTACATCATGCTCAGCTTGGAAAGCTCTTTGTTGTAATAATAAAATTTTCCATCCTTCTGTACAAATGATAATTTTGAGCTGTCTACTGGAGCAAGCGTAGAAGACCTGACTGTAATTGTTTGTTTGAATTTGACAACCAACAATGCCTAATATTTTCCTAATAAATTTAGCAGGCAAACTGTGAGCGAGTGAACCGTATGAAGGACTGTAGTTCCCTTACAGTGTTGCAAGTATTAGGCTGCAATTGCTTTGTAAAATATTTGTAAAATATTTTCAGCAGGTGTCAGTACTGCTGGAAATGCTTTATCATAGGTGTTCCTGAGTTATATTTTGCCTAAGGTATGGTCTCTCTTTAAACTAAACCAAAAGATGGCTTAAAGGAGGAAAGCAGCTGTATGTGCCACTAGAAATTGGAAGGGGCCCGTGCAATTTGGAAAGGGAAAATATTTGAGTTCTGGACTCTGCTTTATTCCAGGCAAGTCACATAATTTCACTGGTACTTCCTGGCTTATAAAAGACAAAATGAAGTAGATGAGATAATCAATATTTCTCTGACTACTCAAGTATAAGAATTTTTCTTGAGTGAATGTGTGTGAAATGGCCAAGATGGAAACGATATGGAATTGGCCGTGTTATTAGGCTTGTCATTATTAACAAGACTGTTGACTAGAACTGCCCTTTCTGATGATCTGCTTCTTTATCCAAAGATAAGGTTTTAACTGGGAAGAGTGAAGGGAGCTGGAATTTATACCCGCAGAAGCATAATACTAGCAATTTTAAAGAAATACTGTCAAATTCTGGGCAGGCAGCAGTGCCCGTATACACAGCCTGTTTGGGAAACGCAGGGCTATTCAGTTCTGCAATTACTCCAGAGATCATTTTGCAGAGATAATGTTCAGCTTGCACAGAGCATCTCTCAGGGCTAAAGTTGATAGGAAAAAAAGTGTCTCCAGGTTATTATGGAAATTTTGTAAGGGGAGGAGTTTTGCTGCTGACAATCCCATTGGGGTCAGTGGCAGATTTCCCACCAGTGTTGGTGGAAGCAAGATCTCACCCCGAGGCTGTTGGAGAAGTACTTGGAGAATTCTACAAGGAAATGTAGGAAGGAAGGAGCAGTGCTTGTGAATAGGATGTTGTACTGCATGGAAGATAGTAATACCTAGCTGTTCTCTGTGCAGAAAGTCTGTATTACCAAGAGATGTAACTGTAATTGAGGGTTTTTTTTTTTCCTTGCCGTTTCCTTTTTTCATGCTGCAGGACTTACCTTTTCCTAGATAACGTGAGTGACTTTACTTGGAAATATGCTGCTTCAGCTCTGGGTGAGTTCGTGCAGACATGGTGTTGCATAGAGAGGTACGGGTTTGAGGGGTGGCTGAGGGAGGCCCTCCTGTTGAGTCACGAGGTTCAGAGTGGACCCCCTTGCTTTCTGTAGACTTCCTCTCAGGGAAGAGCCTCTGTGCAGCTAAATCCACCTTTAGTCGCAGACTTGGCCAACATTTTATGACTAAGGATTGTATATGTGTAGCCACTATTAGAGTCAACATTTGCCGGTTTTTCAGTCTTGCCAAGGACATTCAGTGAGACAGATTTGCAAAACTGAAAAGATAATGTATTAAGGCAACAGATAGTATGAGTTCAGGATTACTGTTGATAAATACAGTTACTGCAAAAATTGAGCTCGAGTTAGGAATTCCCAGGTAACATCTGACAAAGTCAGAGGTGCAGATCTTACCAAAGAAGCATTCTGCTTGGGGAGGAGAGAGGTCCAGGCCTGTTGACTCGTCTGGATAGTTGGGAGTTCTTGTCCTCAAAACAGAGGTTTCTAAATGCCAGATTTATGCTCTTGATGAGGTGGGTCTGAGTCATACGCCAGGTGCCAGTTAGCTCTCCACAAAGCTTGCTGTGTTACTGCTGAGGCGGGGAGGGGGAGGATGAGGCCAGGCTTTGGTGCAGAGGTGCAGTTGTTACACAGTGTGGGAGATCCGATACAACATCAGGCTTGAGGCCTTCGCTGACCCAAGGGGTGACTCGGTTGTTACAGCTGCCGACCTTTATGTTCAACCATAAAACCTCCACCTCTGTCCTGTGCTTTAGCCAGGTTAAGCGAGCTGTTCACCTGTAGTCCTTGCTCAAGCCTGGTGCAAGGTAAGAGCTTCTCCAGACTTAGCAATTCTCCACTGGCTTAAGATGGTTCTATATTTCAAGACAGTAAGCCTGGCTATTCTTGACACATGGCAAAACATGGAACATGTTTTCAATTCTTATCAGTCTGCAGACCTGTAACAGCTCCCCAGCGGAAAGGCAGATGTGGATGGTGATGGTGAGATTCCTGCATCAGGTTCCCTTGTCTTAGTAACCTCCTGTGGACTCACAAGAACAGTCTGTGAGGTCTGTGGAGCATGCATGGAGGGGAACACTGAGCTTCCACAGCTACTGCCTCGTGTGCCAAGCATATCCTCTAAATGGATCATCAGACATGTTATGGCCAAAAGCCTACAAACACCAAGGCGGAATAAAGGAGGGGCAAATTATGCTAGCATTGCCCCTTTTGAGACAGAATTATAAATTAATTCTATGCCGTTCCTAAATTCATGTTTTCCTTCCTTTGTGCAAGCAGGAAATTGTTTAAATAATCCCCTAAATAGGACATGTATGTTACTCGATGTATACATGACTTAGCAGTGTTAGTATGCCATCAAAGTGTGGTGCAAAAGAGTGATTTTTATGCCACTCTGAATATTTGTATTTTGAACAGGAAACCATTATTTTGAAAGCCTTACATAACCTGGCTACAAAAGGGAAAATCAGCTGGTGACAAAGCTATGTTCACAGTGCGTGAACATACTAAGCAGTGGACATGAACATACTAAGCAGTGGTTTGTCTTTCTAGTGTGTCTTTTTGTTTACAAGCAACAACTAACACAAAAACCCTAGAAAAATTTACATTTTAAGTGGTTCTTCTTTGCTATGGAGGGAATGATTTCATTTTCTTTTTTAAATGACAGTATTTATTTGTCAATGTCCCGGCCTAGTGGAAGATGACCAGACTGAGATTTTGTTTGTGGGTACTGTCGTAGAAATGTTGGTGGTAGCCCATGTCTTGCACATTGCCATGTGCACATTTTCTGCTGGGATAAGCATGAGTAATGCAAATGTAATTCTCGTGGATTGGGGGGAATCAAAGGAGCTTATTCAAGAACCCGTAGAGTCTCATGCTTGGATGTACAGCCTCTTGTTCTGAATGCAGTCAAGCCATCGTCCACAGGCCCTGTAGTGGAGAACTGCACACTGAGTAGTTTAGGAATAGTTTCCTGCCAGCTGCAGTTGTTCTGGCACGACACCTCATCATGGCCTTGAATTTATCCCATTATAATTGGTAGATCTGTCTTAACCAGTGGAAATTCCACAGGAAAACTAAGAACTACAGTTGTTCCACCCCACAAACATGAGTTTTGAAGCCCAAGATAATGGATTCCGTTGAGTTTTCTTTATGCTTGCTGAGCCAAATCCTCAGTTATTGTTTAAATTATGAAGAAGATTGTCTAAAACCAGAATGTTTCCTGCTGTATGAGTGTCACCAGCTTTAATTCACTCCAAATGTGCTTTAATATGCTCCAAGGTTCATTGGTATTAATTGCAGCACATTTATTACCCTGCAAGAGCTATTATAAAGCTACTGCATTGTACAGGCCAATGGGCTATATGACTTCCCAGCGCTCCCTTCTGGTTTATCTTATTTCAAGTGCAGCTCCTTTCTGGAAGCTACCTCTGTAGCAATGACAAGGTAGCATACCAGGGCTGTGTCCTTGCTGCCAGCTGGATTCATATAATCTGTACAGACAGGTCACCTGCAACCTCCACAGAAGTCTTAAGTCAGTCCAGTTTCATGTTGTCATACGTGTTGTCTTTTTTTGCCTTCTCATTTTCAGCTGATGACCATTTTCAGCAGTAACAGAGATTGAGCCAGCTCTTGCTGATCTGTGTCCTCAGTATGGCAGGAGGCAGAGGTTGGCACTGGTGAGCAGCTGCCTGTGTTGCAGCTGGCCTTATTGGCCATGGATGAGGGGCTTCAAGGGGTGGCACTCAGCTTGTGCTGCCAGGGCCAAAGCAGCCAGGAGCAGCCGAGAAGCTGGTCTCATGGAGACAGCTGAAATGTGTGTTAAGTTCTTCTAGCTATGTTCAGCATGATTTTTGCAGTTGGCTTGCTCTTATTGCTGTAAGCCATTGTTCATATAGTTTCCTTCTGTCACATGGAGAGGTAAAAGAAAATATGAAGACCTGTGTGAGTATCCTTCTAGTAACAGCAGCCTGCATTCCTGTGTTCCCTTTTAGAACTAACAGTGTAAGGAGTTAATTCACAGAAGATACTTGGCGCCTTGCACTATTAGCTTCTTTGGCGTGTGTCCCATAACAGACAGGAGGTGGGAAGACATCAGGGGTTGAATCACAGAATTGTCACAGTTGGAAAAAACCTCTGAGATAGCCTCATCCAACCATCAATCCCCCAAAAATTCCCCACAGAAATACCCCAAAACCCCAAAGCACCTCACTGTCCCACTAGAGCATGTCCTGAAGTACCTCATCTGCACATTTTTTTTAATACCTCCAGGGATGGTGACTCCAGCACCTCCCTGGGCAGCCCGTTCCAGCACCTGACTACTCATTCAGTAAAGAAATTCTTCCTAACGTCTAGTCTAAACCTCCCCTGGTGCAACTTCAGGCCATTTCCTGTAATCCTGTTGTTATTTACTTGAGAGAAGAGGCTGCACCCACCTCACTCCAACCTCCTTTCAGGTTATTGTAGAGTGATAAGGTCTCTCCTCTAAGCCTCCTCTTCTCCAAACTAGCTTGGTTGCCCATCTCTGAACTCGCTCCAGCAACTCAATATCTTTCTTGTGGAGAGTGGCCTGGAACTGAACACAGTACTCGAGGTGCAGCCTCACCAGTACGGGGGCATGATCAACAAGTCTGCCTGATGACCTAAAGGGATCTGAACAAGCGGTAGTGCTATCCCTAAAGATAATCAGCCAAAATATATAGTTTTTGCTGTGTAAGAGGTTAAAAAAAAAAAAAGAGGAATGCTATTGTCATGCATGTATTTTTCTAAACTGACTTCTCAGTATCTTTTTTGTTTGGTTTTTTTTTCTTTCAATCCAGCAAAAAATCCCAGTGAATTAGTGGGTGGTGCTGAAGTAGGCTGGGGTACCACTCTGAGGATTTGATAGGCATGAAGGTGGTTGGCTCCATGGGGTCAGGCTCCAGCAGGGCTGCGAACAGAACCCATTGCTTGTGTCAGTAGGAGTTTCCATTTTAAATCTAGTGGAAGGGTTTGGCTTATGGAAAGAGCATTTAAAAAACTTCCAGTATTTGATGGACAGCGTTGCTCTTTCAGCCAGCAAGTGCAGTGTTATAGAGCTCTGCTCAATAGCTTAGATTTTCTTTAAACTTTTTTTTTATGAAGAGTTATCGTGCACTGTTACATTCTGTAGGATTTCTCTGTTGCAGGAGGACTGCAGAGTTTTATCCAGTCTTCATTAAAAGGAAGTGTGTTAGTTCATGACTTGGAACTGGTTTTGCAATTCCACAGAAATAAACGGATCCAAACAGCGTGCAACTGAAATTAAAAGCCCTGGGAGGACAAATTCAACCAACTTATTTTCCTGATCATATTTGGAAAACAGAGGGAAGGGCTTTGGGAATTTTTCAATTTGAAGCAATGTAAAAAGAACCTTGAACTTTCAATCAAACAGGCATGTAATTAAATTTCTCCCTGCTCCATAATTTTCTATTGTACCCCTGTTAGCTTTTTTGGTCACATCTATTTGCATCTTCACAAATCCGAAATGTCTTAATTTGAATAAAACAAAAGCCTATTCATTCTTGTGCTATTCATGTGGTTTAATTGGTTTACAAAATACAAATGTTCTTTGAAAGAAACTGATTTGATTTCAAGAGTCTGGTAGTTGTCCATCATATGTGGTCCTTCTGCTCACAAAAGGCGAAGGAACAGAACTAGACATAAATGGGCTTGCTTCAGCTTGCTTTGTTTTTGCTCCTGTTTTGGCTGAGCTCTTGCTGTTGCTCGGTGAATACAGTAGGAAAATATTCTTAGGGTTGCAGCTAATTGCACGAATGAAAATAGTTTTCCACATGTTAATTTTTAAATGGAAAACTGAAAATTCTTTTGAAATGCTCTACTTTCCTGTTCTGGGTAATATCAGCATGATCTCAAAGACTGCAAAATTCATTATGCTCTTGGAACACCTGGGCAGACCATATTACAGTGGTAGTGGGAATAGTGATGTATAGCAATGTCAGCTGGGGTTAGAGTGAGCTTCTCGATTATCTTGATATTTGTGTGATAAGTAAGAGAGAGCGAGTAGCTGGGGGAAAGGTAGCATGTTCTTGCATTCCAAACCAATCACATCTAATTAAATTTGAATTGAATTCCAACTAAGAATTAGTTGAAGTTCATTTCTGATATTTTGCATGGAATGATCTGTTAAGTAACCAATTGTTAATGTGGACCAAGATGTTTCACCCCGTGGGTCTCAGTAAAGGCCGGGTGGAGCAGGTGACACAGGCAAGTGGTGGGCTGGCACCCTGTCCTTCTGTTGTGATCAGTGTTTGTGCAGAGGCAGGATCTGTGCTGGGTGACTGCTGAAACAGCAAAGACTGCAGGATTAAACTTCCATGTCAGTGGTGCTAATAGAAACTTGAGTTTGAAAACCTTGCCAGATAAATAATTCCTTGACTAGGTGCGGGTTTCTGTTTTGGAAAAATCGTAATTTTTCGGTGCATCTAAGTATTGTCACTGCAGACATCTTCAGTGATACTGTTGCAGATGTGTTTCTGGTGGAGGGAAAGTCTTACACCTCAGAACACACTTCTTGGCCAGCCCCAGGGTATTCTGCCTTGTGGTGGCCCTGTGAGCAGGGGCTGAGCCTCTGCATCGGTCCCTGGCCATCATGTCTGGACACTCAACCTCGTCTGGAAGCTGGGAAGATACTTCCTCTGACTGTCTGCCCTGGTTGTCTGGCACAGATCTCTGCAATATTTTTTTCTGCAGCTGCAGGAGTTTGGAGGAACAGCCCTTGATGTCTTTCTGTAACAGCTCTTCCTTGGCCAGAAGAGGAGATGTTCTTTCTCTGTCTCTGTTCCAAGCTGAACAGTCACTTCTTGGGATACCTGGGAAAAGGAGGAAGGGGATGCAGCCCTGCAGGCTTTTCCATCAACATATTAGCTTTTTGATGGAAATATTAACCTTCTAGCCATAGCTGTATGGTAGCAATAGGGCAATACAGCACAGGCTGAACACCTCAGTGTGCAGGATGTCTGGTTCAATTTGAATACAAAACAAGGAGTCAATGTAGAAAAATGATAGTCAACTCATGAAGCTGATCCAGGGGTTTAACTGGCTAATTATGTATCCTTCTGCAGGAAGAACAGCATTTTATGCTATGGCTAGTTACTAGTCTATGTAAATTTGTTGCATATTCTCCAATGCAACCATGCAGGAACCATCAGCCAAATATTATCCATGTTGTCCTTGGGTCACATCTGAGAGTGTGGAACTATATGCAGAGTATTTCAGGGAGTCTTCCTGCCACTGAGTCATCCTTAGTAATGTCAGCTCCTCATTTATATGCCTTCATGAGACTATACCCAACATTTCCAGGCTAAACTCAGAAAGAGGAGCTGTCAGTGACGTGTCTCTAGCTGTCAATATAGTTTATGCTTAAGCACAGACAGAAGGGCTCGAGGAGGGACATTGCTGGCAATGTGAATCAAATCATGGTTGTCAACAGGTTGCAAATGCAGGAGAAAACTGAGAACGGATGGGCAGTGAAATTACAAAGCAGAAGAAAGCCGCTAAAGAATGCAGAGATGGTAAAAATGGAAAATATTGATAATTGGCAGCAATAATCTGAACCCATACTGTGTTACCTCTGTGGGAAAGTACTTAAATGTCAAAAGATTTATGCATGGCCTAATGGGGGGGTAATAGAAAAAGAGAAAAATATATTTGCACTGTCGGTTATTGCTCTGTATCTCCATGAGTTCTGAGGTCACTTTAAAGAAAATACTACCTATACTGAACTGCAGTTTAATTAGTTAAGCTAATGAATAATTAAAGTCTTGAATATACCCAAAATATCTCTCTCAGCTTACATACTTTGCTAATAGGATAAGCAAAGACCAGCTTCTTGTTGCAATTTGAAGGTTTTCAAAGCAAAAGCCTCCATTTAAGCTTTGCCAAGATGAACTAGATCAGGAATTCATGGTAATGGATTTAGCTACTGAATAGGCAACAATTTACCATCTAGTGCTTTTGTTGGACGAGAGTCATTAGGTGAACCTCATTTAACGTGTTTATCTCTTGACTTTCACAGAAAAAAAAAAGATGTAAAAACATTTATTTTTACTTTTTCTTCTGTTTTTATTTGTCATGGAAAGCAGTTCACCTTCTCTCTTTGTATAAAAAGTAGAAATCAGCATGGAATACTTGATCAGAATAGATTATAGAAGTATTTTTCAGTGATGGAAGTAGGGTTGCTTACATGATATTTACTGATGGTAGGAAGAGCTGATCACATCTGGTCATCTGCAGGGTGTAATAAATACTGTGTATGCCTGTGGGAGAACTGGCAGGGAACAGGTCTGTACCCAACCCAGCGATGCTAAGAAAGCTCTGTATTACCCAGCTGCTGATCATCTGAGCACCTTTGTTTTCCCCTTATATGCTGCTAACTCACTTAAGCATAAGAGGCAGTGTGTCAGGGGGTGAGTGCTTTGGGAGTTAGTCAGCCTGCCTCTCTGCCCTTGCAGGGTGACCTTGGGACACATCCCTCTCCTTGACACCAGCACACTTCAGTAGGTGGTGAAGAAAGGGCTCTAGCAGGAATGTTTTCTTGTGGCTGTGAGTAAGGCTGCTGTACCTTTGGGGGAGAAAAAAACAAATGGGCCAGCTCAGTGGAAAAGAAGATCAGATTCATTTCCAATACGGCGACTGCTGAAGAGGAACCAGTGCCATGTCCAGGACTTTGTTGAGCCTTGGAGGCTTTGATGGCCTGAACCTCTGCTACTTGGGTAAAAATTACCTTTTGAGAGAGTTAATGAGTGTGATTAGTAATCCTTGCAATCAAATAATTCTGTCCCTGTGCCATCTCTTCTGCAGAATGAGAAAACAGAACCCACTGTGTGACTGGAGCCAGCTGTTGCATGAATTCATCCTGCAAAGGGTAGAGGTGGCTGATGCTGATGGGATGACTTTGGTTTTAAGTGTTGATCTGGAAGGGTAAATCTTGCTTCTGAAAAGCTGATAAGCACCTGGGTTCACTGGTAAATTGGTGAGCACTGCTTTTTTTTTTTGAGGAGGATATTTGTGTCTTTCTGCCCCTTTCCTGAATGTGGTATGTGCAGAGTAGTGCTCCGCAGAGCGGTGAGCAGTAGTAGGCTTTGCGCATCGGAGTTTGACTTGACCGCTGCCAATGAAAAATGGTTAATGATGCTGTCACTGCTCAGTCTTCTCTAAGATCGTTCAGTGCTAGCTTTCAGACATCTTCTTAAAGCCCTTGTCTGGTGCAGGCCGATTTGCAGGATGATAAGATATTCTCGTTCCCTAAAGGTTTTCCTCCACCTACTTAGGTGTAGTCCTCTGATGTTATACAGTTGCTATGGAAATAAATGACATCACCATCTGGGGAAACATGGCTTTGTAGGAGAAATCGATAATCTAGAGCAAATAAATTGTCAGAGAGCTATGTTTTCTCCCTGTTTTACTAACATGGAAAAAAGGAGGTTGATGGGTAATAAGGAGGAGTTTTGATTGGTTTGTTTTTTTGCAGGACAGTATGAGTTTTCTAAGCCAAATGTCTGTCAATTCTTTCAGACTTCAGAAGAGCTATCAGTAATCCACTTAAAAAGATGTACAGGGAAATGCAATTCAGGGAGTTGGTAATTTCCCACTAGTTGTATCATGTGTTCCAGTTACTTCCATTTCATTTTCTGGTTTTGGTACCAGTTGGGCATAGAATACCATAAAAGGAGTTGAGAGAGATGTAGTCAACGGATTCTGTGAGATAATTGAGACTCCTGCAAATAGACGATTGCCTCCATCTTTCAGCTGGCCTCCCATTCCCTTACGCACTGTCCTCCCTTCATTAGGTGCCTCCTAGTAAACCAGGTGCCACTGCTGCCCCCCCCCCCCCCCCCCCCCCCCCCCCCCCTCAACCCCCCCCCCGCCCGCCGCCGCCCGCGTGGCGTGGTGGGGCGTGCGCGCGTCGGCGGCGCCGCCCCCCCGACGCCCTGCGGCTCGGT
>WUAM01000395.1:12985179-13025998 GCA_024336885.1 Actenoides hombroni
TGCCGCTTAGCGGCTGCTCGCCCCACTTTAGGCTCTCCGTCGGAAACCGGGGCGCCGCGGGCGCCGCCCCCCCGCCCATCCAGGGAATTCAGTACCGCCCCCACTGAGCCTGGGGTGTGGTAGGTATGTGATGCTTGGCAGCCCTGCTAGAGCCCAGCACAGTTACTTTGGTGATTGTACACATAAGGTGTCTCTTCCTAGGAATGAAAGGGCCTTCCCTGTTCCAAGAGGTAATTCTGGGCAGATTGCTGGAAGTGTATCAGTGGGTAAAATCTGTGCTGCGGAGTCGTCTAGGTAGTGTCAGTGCCATAGTTCTCAAAAACTAACAAAGTGAAGGTTGGAACACAACCAAATGAAAGTCCTAATGTAAAGCATGTGTCCTAAATAGCTATTTCTGACACAGTTCATAAATTAAGGGAATTAAATTGCAAGTATTTTAACTACCAGAGAAAAGCCTCTAGACTAAATATTAAATTCTGTGGTGAAAATAAAACTCGAAACTGTTTAAAAACCTGTAACTGTTACAGCCTATTTTGTGTGTCGTGTATGAAATCAGCTATTATTATCAGAAGTAAAGCAACTAATATTTTGCAGATGCCAACATCTTTATTGTAACAGCACAGGTCCTTACTAGCCAACATGTGGTGGAGGGTCTTAAAAGGCTTAGCAGCAAATTCACCCTTTCACAGGGAGGCTGAGCAGGGAGACTCTGCCATTTAGTGGATTTGCTGTCACTTTCTGAGGAATTAGCCAGCTCTTGTTGTGACTGGAGCACATTTGAATCCTTGGATAATTTCTGAATGAATCAGCTGTGCAAGGACAGCACCTTTCAGAGGTGGAGTATACTCATGTTGTACGTACCCATCTGTGCAGCAGTGGGCTGCTTTTCAATATTTGCTTAAAGAAAAAAGCAGGTTTGGACTAAAATACAGGTAGAGAGGGAGTCCAGCTCTGACAGGACGTGGCATTACAGCTGAGTTGTCACTGTTTATAGCTGAATGGAGGAGTTCAGCATTGCCACACCACTGTGTGGTTAATCTCTTTGTTTGTAAGCTTTAGATTTATCACTCACCAACTGTACAGCTGCAGAGGAAGCAGTGAAGAACGTTACCCAAGAGTGCCCATTGCAGCAGCAGCCTGAGCTGACAGTAGAAAGGAGAAGTTGTGTGTTATGTAGTTTGGAACTGAGATCTTTGAAAAACTGCCAGCTGTTGTTTTATGTATGAAGTCACACATCTGAGACACCTTATTGTGGCCTTCCAGTACCTGAAGGGAGCCTACAAGAAAGCTAGGGAGGGGCTGTTTACAAGGGCATGTAGCAATAGGATGAGGGGCAGTGGTTTTAAACTAGAGATGGGTAGATTTAGATTAGACTTAAGGAAGGAGTTCTTTACTATGAGAGTAGTGGAACACTGGAACAGGTTGCCCAGGATGGTGATGGAGGCCCAAGATAGCTTAATAGCTGGAACAGGTTGCCCAGGGTGGTGATGGACATTCAAGGTCAGGCTTGTTAAGGCTCTGAGCAACCTGATCTAGTTAGAGATGTCCCTGCTTGCTGCAGGGGAATTGGACTAGATGACCTTTGGAGATCCCTTCCAACCTAAACCATTCTATGATCTGTACAAGGCCCAATGGTATGTGCAATGCCCAATGGCCTGAGGGTTTGGTGTCGAACCTGTTTTTTGTGAAATCCCTTAAGAGACTGCAGATTTGCCAGCTGGTGGGATTGGGATCACCTTAGTTTCCCTTTTGCAGTAACTTCCCATCCCATGTCCCACCACAGCACAGTGATGGCTGCTGTTCACTAGCCCCAAACTGGTTTGGGGAACCCACACGAGAGGGTTGAGTTTGTAGAGTTCTCCTATTTTAAGCACTGGGAATGAAAACAATATTGGGAGAAATTTTATCTATGCAAAACTGTCACTGAAATGTGATAGAAACATTCTGTTAAGAAAACAAGCTTTATTATCTGCTATTCTTTTTTGTCTCGCTTCTTTAAGGGTGCATACGATAGCAGGAACTTGTTTCCTTTAGTGTCTTTCTGTTTAAATCTTTCTGTTTAAACTATTGGTACTTTAAAACTTCAGTGCATGAGATCACCAAAGTGTCAAGAGCAACCTGCAGGGACATGGCACGTAGTTACTGACAGAGGTCAAGGTCTGTCTGCTTCGCACAAATAGTTCTACTGAAGGCAATAAAACTCTTTGTGTGACCAAGGCAAGCAAGATTTGGCTCGCTTGGGAGATAGCTTTTAATAGCAGATGTTCACTTAAGAAGCAATGATACTGTTGTCTACAAATGTCCTTAGTAATAAAGAAGATGACAACAGAAACAGAGGAAAGGTCTTGAGGAGCAGAATAGCTCCCAAAGTGTATGTTTTTCATGACATATCAATTATTTATCAGGGATTTTTCTGTAACGTTCAGCTAGTCCGGATGAGGAGCACTCGTGCAAATATGATCAGTGAGTTCAGAGGAGCTGCCTAAATAAATAAAATGAGCACAGTTTTGCTTATTAAGTACTGACTGGTTTTCATCTTTACTCCAGCACATCAGGGAGTTTGAGTGTGCTCCTCCAAGTGAGAGGAAGGAAAATAATACATGAGGGTGGAAAGTGAGAAGTATCAGGATGCACAGCTTCAGTTAGTGATAGGAGTAGGTGCAGGCTGCTTGCCATCTTGGAAATGGCAGATAGAAATATCTTTAGGTTTAGAAAGTTTGTGCTGCAACTCTTCAAATTTAACTGTATACTCCTTGCTATTTTGGAACATGGAAGAGAGACTGGAAGTTTTCTGGAACAAGAAAGGAGTCTTGTTGCTTACATAATGCAAAAGATGGGTATGAACTGTGATACGTTATTTACTGTATTTATTCCTGTGTCTCTGTAAAACTAACAGAAAGGTGTCTGTTGCCCCATCTGGCTGCCTTTAAATTTATTTTTTTTTTAGACCACAAGTGACCATTAAAGGCACCAGACAACGACATCCATGAGCATATGTAGCAGTAGCTAGTGCAGCTGTACCCAGGCAGGGAGACACAATCAACTCAAAATAGTTGAGTGGGCAGCTCCCACTTAGCCAGGCAAGGTCTCTTGTCACCCAGGGGAGATGGGTGCCCAGCCCTGCACTGGGTCAGCTCTGCTTGCTGGTACTCCAGCCAAGTGCCTGGCAAGCCAGCACAAACAGATGTGGCAAAGGTGCACCTATTGCAGCGGTCGCACTGCAGTGCCATTTAATGTCCTTTGTCAAGTTACCTGACCATGCAAATACTTCTGTAGGATGCGTGTGTATACACACGCACGTAGAGATGAAAGCTGTCTTGTGCAGACAGCAGCTTTCCCATGTGATGGCAGGAGGAAGTGATGCATGGAAATTATGTTAATTAAATGTCACATTTTGGAAGTTAGATGCGAGGTCACTGAGTTAAAATACTGGTGCTGCGTAAAACAGAAAGCATGACTCTTGCAATTATTTCTAGAAATATTGTCTTTATAATTTGTTTGCCTTCTGGTAGTTTCTGGAAGCCCCAGTCAGGATGCAAGCTGCATTATGCTAAGTACGTGTATGAAGTACTTCAAAGCAGTCCCTTATTTAATGAGTGTGAGGTTCATCTCTCTTCCATATCCATATGTGAGAAGCCACAATTGCCTGGTCATATATGCACAGGACTAGCTGTATGCTTACATGTCTGTGTGCCTACACAAGAAGATAATGTGCCAATACACAAGTAGCTGTCTCTGTGAGGTAGTATTTATAAAAATTAAGTATTGAAAGCTCTTTTGTCTGCTGTGTATTTAAGTAGACACAGGATGGAGATGGGGATTTGTTATAGGCCACTCAGTCTCAGGAGAGAACAGGCTAAATGGCACTTTCCAGAGAGCTAATTAAAGTGTAAGGCTAGGTACGTGGTATAATTATAAACAATGATACAGAAGCAGCAGAGATTCTCAGGGGTGGTTTCTCTCTGGCACTCAAGCTGAAGGGCAGGATGTCTCCCCTTGGGTGGTAGGGTTTGTGGAAGGGGAAGATGGTCCTGTGTGGAAGCAGAGGTGGGGAGGCAGCATCTGCTCAGGTGTTTTGAAGTCCTCCAGTGTTGAGAAGTAACGCCCAGGGAGCTCAGGAAGCTGCCTGCAGCGCTCTCTGGAACAATAATGTTGATTTTTAACAAGTCTTGGACAACTGGGGAAATTGTGAAGGCCTGAGGGACTCTCTGGTCCTTCTGGTGTCTAAAAAGGGCCCAAAAGCATAACACCAGTTAGTAGGTCAAGTTGATTTGATGTTAGTTACAGGCTGACGGGGGACAGTTTGTTTGGGACTCTGTATTAATTTAATACTCCGAAGTATTAAAGGCTAAAAAATATAATTCCTACTTAGTGTGGTTTAACCACTGGTAGATTTGTGAACTTGTTTTTCCTTTTGATAGAGTTATATGTTTTTATGATGAAAACCCCAGCGATTATATAATATGCTTGGATTTCTCTAAATTGTATGAATTGTCTTTTTGATTAAAAGTAAAATCCAGAAAACTTGCATTGTATTGAAATAACCTGCTAAGTGGGTTTAAAACCTGAGATTTTTGAAATGAATTTGTTTACACAGGAACGATGAACCCCATTCCTGTCTTCCCATAGCCATTGGTGGTAGTGCAGGTTTGTTGGTAAAGTTTGCATAGGGAAGTGTGAGCGAGTAATGAGGATGTCGTCTTGCAGAATGATGTAAATCACTTTTGTTTTCATTCAGCCAGACTTAAGGTAATATAAGAAGGAACTAAGAGTCCCACTTACATAAATAAGGTAAGAAATTCTGTAATTGTTGTACATTTATATTCACCAGGCAGGTTTTACGTCTAGTTTGAGCTATTATATAAAAAAAAATCTACTCCAAGCAGTCCAGCAAGTGATGCCAGAAGTGCAAGCTGAAATGCAGGGAGAGGTGCTGAGGTAAAGAAGGAATCCCATCTGTACTATATGGAAATGTAATAATATAGAACACTGTGCAAGTCGCTCCTAATGTGCAGGTGGTTCAATTTTACCACCTCCGCAGAGCAGCAGCTGACCCGCAAAGAGCAGCGCAGGCAGCACGGTCTCTCCGCCTGCCAAAGCTCATGGTTGGCAGTGCGCTAGTGGTCGATGAGGTCAAGATTGCTTCACCTCCCCACCAGGTCTCCAAAGGCATGCTGACCAACAAGGGCATGTTTTGTGAATAAAATAGCTGTGAGGGAGCACGAAATACATTGTTCTGTAGCTCAACAGGCTCGGCTTCCATGGGTTGAAATGCTTTCTGTGCACAAGCTCTGGGGAAGATGTTTAGAAAGTAGCTTATCATTTAAATGACCATTTCTGAGGCCCTGCTAGAGGTACTCACCTTCTTGGACGGGCAGCATTCTTTTGTGCCAGCTTTAATTAAACACTTCCCCTCTTCCCCCATTTCCCCTCTCACTTCTGTGGGAGGGTATTTCAGCTTGCTGCCCTGAAGCAAAAATGATCACAACTATCGTGGGGTTTGGTTTTGGTTTGGGTTTTTTTTGTTAGTTTTTTGTTTTCGTGGGGTTTTTTGGTTTTTTTTTTTTTTGTTTGTTTGTTTTTGGTTTTTGTTTTGTTTTTGTGAGGTTTTTTGTTTGGTTTTTTTGGGTTGGTTTTTTTGTTGTTTTTTTTGTTGTTTTTTTTTTTTGGTGTGTATCTATTCCCCTTGTTTGCTGGCGACATCTGCAGAGGGTGTATGTCAACATCTGTTCCAGAACAGCCAGGTAGCAGGGCAGTAGGGGGATGTTGGGCAGGCTCTTCCCATCCTGCCCACTTGATTTGACACCTATGCTGACACCACGGACAGGAAACAAGTTTCAGTCGCAGAAAGCAAATTTAACAGAGTGAGGAGCCCGGGGTGCTGGTGGGCTGCCATGGGTGCAGTTGCAGTTCAGTACGTGCCTGGTTGGCAAATTAAATATTTTATTCCTGGGCTCAGCAATGACATTATTAATGACAAAATTAAAAAAAATAAAATAAATAAAAGAAGAAAAAAGTGACAATTCCATACTGTCATGAAAGCCACATTGGGCACTGAAGTACTAAGATTTGCAAACACTCTGATTCTTCACACCCTTTTGAAGGAATGAAGGTTTAGTTGATACCCTTTTAAGACACCATTAAACAGAACAAGCCAGGCTGTCGTGGGTGTAATTTTGTTAGCTGAGCTGGAACTTTAGACTGGGGGAGCATGTGAACCTCAGGTACTGGTGGATGCTAATTACCTCCAGCTATTAGAAATGGCCACAAGGCATTTGCTAAATGTTTGTTTGACAGAGGTGAACTGATTTGTCAGCTCTCCATGTGCTTTAAAATCTCCTAAGCAGCAACTCAGTCTGGGACCATATCTGGACATCTCATCTCAGTCAGGTTGGACTAGTCTTAGTGGTACTGTACTTAGTACTTAGTGGTACTTAGTGGTACAGTGTGGGGTGACTTCTAAACAACTACAGGCTTCCAATGTGAAGGTTCAGAAAAGAGACCACAAAAAGGAGATGCAGAGCTGTACAAACAGAGAGCATCATGGATGAAATAGATTGGAAACAACTGCTTATTTTTGCCTATAAAAAAATATAAGGTACTTCAGATTTAAAAGGTACTTCAAATTAAACTGCCGCATGGCAGTTTCAGGATCAGAGAGTAAACATTTTTTCATACAAGAAGTAATTAAGCTTGAATACATTGCCAAATACATTTTGATAGGAATATCAAAAACAGAGCTGGTTCCAAAAAAAGCAAAATCATGATATAAGAACTGATTACCTATTCACCACAAAACTTACATTGCTGGCTCAGGAAGTCTCTCAGTCATAGATAACTAGAAGTTGTCTAGAGAGCCTGTACCAGCAGCGTGTCACTGGCCATGACCTAATGCTCTTCTGTAAGTCTCCCATGTTAGAATCTGTTAAAGAAAGCATAGCAGGTAGATCCACCTTTTGTTTAACCTACTTTGGCTGTTGTACTGTTGTTCTCTGCACTTGCAAAGCTTGTGTAGGACTTCTTTTTCTTTGGTTTTGACTCTTCCCTCCTGGATGTACACTGTCATTAGAGAAGAACATACTTTATTTGCTTCTGTGGGGCTACCCAGACATGAAAAATTAAATTTATCCCGAGGTGTAAGCATCCTGCCCTTAGAAAGGAAGCATCCTTTTCTCTTGTGAGAGCTCCCACTGACTTCATTAAGATGACCATCATGACTAATGCCCTAAAAGCAAACTAGGTGATGCAGAGATATTGGAGGTTGAAGGGGATGCATCTAACAAAACACATTCTGGTTTTTTTGCCTTACCAGCTGGATTGGTACAAATGTTTTAGTTTCTACAAGTGGCCTGAAAAAAGACCCTAATTCTAGGAGGCAAACATTTAGATCATCCAAGGAAGAAAACAGGGAGTGTGACACCCGAGAAACATGGTATGGTGGGTCTTTTTTTTATTACCAACTTCTTTTTTTTTTTTTTTTCCCCTGGCTGCATACTTTAGAAAGGAATATTTTCTCCCCTGTTGTGAAGCTGTATTAATTTTTTTAGCAAAAGGCACAAGGGGCCTGACGATGCACAGATAAAAATCATACTGAGCTGTGCTTCCCGGAATGTGGCACATCAAACAGAGCTTTGTTGGACATTTAAAGAGCCTGTTTCATTCTGATGCCATTTTGACAGAACGCATTGTTTGCAAAGACCCTGGGAATTATGCCCATAAAATCCATTCAGCGGTTACATTTATGAGGCTTAATTCAGGCCCGGTGCAGTTGTTGTCTGGGGACCTTTAAAGGCCAGACATGAAAGCCGCATCATAATCCTCCCGTTGAATCTCATCTGCTGTACCAGGCTGTGTCTCATGGTGCAGCACGGTCACCGCTGCATGAAGAGGGCTGGGCTGTGGATGGAGGTCCAGGGGACCCCCTGCACCTCCTGCTGCTGGAGGGAGGGAGCTTGTGCTCTGCTTGGCTGGGGTCTTAGGGATGGTGGCTTGTGCTGGACACCCATCCAAAGGAGGGGCTGTGGTGGCGGGGAAGGGTAGGGGCTGCGTCTCCCCGAACAGGGCAGGCTGACGTGCAAGGCACCAGCCAGGATTGCAGCCCTCTGGTTTGGCCGGTGCTGCTCTAGGCATGGTGCCTGGGACCCGCAGCTAAAGGCAGCAGGCCTTTCCAAACAGTGCTGGGCTGGCAGGGCTCAGCACCGCAGCCTCCAGGGCTTCTCCTGAGCTGGCTGTGTCTTGTCAAGGCGGATGGTGGTAGGACCTGACCAGCAGGGCCAGTTCTGGGGCAGGAGTGAGGAGAAAAGAGATGGGTCTCATTTAATTCAGAGTAGGCTCTCCCTTTATGGATGGTATTTTCCATAGAAATCATTTCTGTTGCCCTCACTGCCTTCTTCCCTAGCCTGTGGTGGGGTGTGGTTGAGGGTACCAGTTTAACACCTCTATATAACACTGTAACAATATTTATAGTTATCTAAGCCATGTATATTGCGCAGCGTGACATAAATACTGTTATAGCATCATGTATGTTCTATGTAACACTATAGGTCTTTCCTTCTGCCCTTTGCCCATTGTCTCTGCTGAAATGAGGGCCAAAGCAGAGTGGTATACAAATTTCCTTAGTACTAATTCCTAAAAGGTGACAATAGCAATATTTGACAGCTTTAGGGAAGGACTGTTGTCTAATCTGTTGATAAATACTGGTGATGATATTTGTGAGTATCAGTAAGTAGGAAGATAAATTAGATACACACAAAAAAATTCTGAAACTCCTAGAGAAGTTCCACTGGTTGTGTGAGGTAAAATGTCCCCTGATAGTCCTTCAAGGATGTTGCTGACCCTTATGTAGAAGTTTGCACCATCAATAGTTACGTATGTTTTAGGACACAATAAACTGCCAAATACGAGCTTTCACTTGTATCAGGGAGGCACAGGCATGAGAACACTTTGTGCAGGAGGAGTTTGGGCTTGGATCTGGTTTAAGCCACCCATGGAAGTGCACTCTCTGCCTCTACGATGTGACTGCTCCTGTCAGGCACCAGCTATTCAGAGCCTGGGTAAAATAAGGCCCTTCCCTTCTCTCTAAAATTTCAGAGCCTCTGAAGTCTAGGGAAGCTCTGAACTGAAAAGCATCACAGGCCTCTGGAATTAATTGACACTTTCCTGGGCTATGAGTGAAATAAAAAAACTAGCAGTATGTGTTAATGTACTTCCTACAAGATTTTTACTATGTGAGTCTGGTTACACCAGTTGAAGATGTACAAACCCTTGCTGTCTGCATTTGCTGTATTGCATCTGTTGGTTACATATGTGATTATTTTCTTTTTGCTTCTGACATTTTTTGACTGGCAAAACTGTCAAAAAAATTTAAAGTTTAACTAGAATGGAGCTACACTTTCAAAGAAAAAATAAAGCTGTCTTGCCCTGGCATAGCTTTCTTTATTACCTGAATTGAGACAAGCTGCACTACTTGTTTGCAGCTGTACGCTCTATCTTCCAGTCAGCGCTGCTTTAAAGGTGCCCCTACCCAGAGGTATTTCCCCAGTGTACACAAAATAGAAGGTTTCCTGCCTGTGCAGTCTGCCCACATGATTTGACTAAAATTCATGTCTTCCTGCCTACATTTCTTTTTCTTTCATAGGACTGGTTTTTTGGGGGTTTTGTTGTTGAGTTGGTGGTGAGGTTTTTTCTTTTGTTTGGGGTATGTGTTTGTTGTTGTTTTGTTCTGGGTTTTTTTGTGGGCAGGTGATATAGTAAAAACCTCAGGGTTTCAAATCTATACAGCCAATTACTTTAGCAGTGGTGAGCAATGCAGCTTACACCCCTGGCAGGATAAGTGCTCTTTGGGCTCTGACACCTGGAGGTGCTGTGTGTCAGGGCATAGTTTTCCTACCAGGTGTAGGCTGTGAAAGGCTGCAGCCTGGCAGCTGACTGTCCTCTTGTGAACACTGAGGGTTTAGCATCTGGGCTCCAGCAAAAAGAGGAGGAGGAGGGCTCTCTGGATGTCACACTCTGGAGCACAAGTTAGACTTGTTGTATGATACAGTGAGCCAGCTTCCGTGCTCAGAAGCACACAGTTGAGAGGGAAACAAGTTGGTCAGGATTTGAAGATGAGTGTTGGATACAGGTGTTGTTTGGCATAGTGCACCCCATGCTCTCCAGGGTGACCCGCAGTTCTGGCTGGCTGTTTTGGGTCACGGCAGGAATGGATCTCGTGGAGGGGGGGTGAATGGTACTTGGCGAAGATCAAACCCCTCTAGAGTGGGGCAGGGAAGGTATCTTAAAGTAAACAGCCCTAACTTGCCCATTACTTTTGAAATTAAAGAACTTAATAAGTTTATATTCATTTGCCCCTGCTTCTTAAAATGTGTCAGCATAAATATATTGTTATGAGAGACCTTAAAGCTAAAACTAGGCACAATGTTTTACTGTGCTAATTGCTCTGCAGTAGCATGGAAGGGCTGTGTCTTGTCACCAGGGTACGTCTTAATTCTGGTATTAGTGTCTCCTTCCTTTTCTGCTGGTTGGCACTGTTACAGCACTTGCACCTACTGTGATGTGAACTTGGGCAGAAAGACTTCAAACTGATTCCTGAAGGCACTGTTGTTAGCACCACCACACTAAATGACCTCTCTTACATTGAAAATAAAATTACCAACTCCAAAATACTTAGAAACTTTGCAGTGTCTTTACTACCAGTGGCCCAACACAGTGCCTCTGTCTATCTGTCTGTCTGTTTTGAGCTGGAAAGTAAAGGGCCATATAGTAAGATGGAATCTTTTAAACTATAGCAAGTAGGTATTAGGGATTCTATAGAATTCCTGAATGGCACTGTGTATTTACCACTGAAGTTATACTGGGCCAACCAGATTAACTGTCAGGTTAATAACTGGCTTTCCGGAGAATTCTTGCTTGTCCAGGGTTTTTTGTTTTGGTGCCATACTCAGATTTAGTGTAGCTTCATGTGAAGTGTGTGATTTTTAGATCTTCTCAGCTGTTTGTTGTTTTCTTTTGACTAATAGAAACAAAATGAATCATCTTTACCTATTTTAGCAATACGTTATGTTAGCTAATGAGATTTCTGGGTAGATAATTCTTGAATAAGGCAGCAGTCTTTACAAACCACAGACCTGGGTTTGATACCTGAGAAGATGTTGAGAGGAAAAGGAAAAAAGCAATGTGCTGAAAGATGAACAGCTCAGTCTATTTTGCAATACATGCATAAAATGGTCTGGAGAAATGTTGGCCCTACACAGCAAAGCCTCCTGTGGGTAAGGAGTTCCTGTGAGACTATAACTTACCATCTCTGCAGTTACACACGATGGTACTGCAATCTGTAAGAGAAGTTTATCATCTTTCTCAGCTATGTGACTTAGTTTACTTGAAAGAGCTCTCTCGTGGGTATCCCCATGACCTTACTGTCGCATGTGAGTGGAACGTGGACATCTGGAGTGGCATGAGACATCAACCTGTGTGCAAAGCCTCCCAGGTTTGCTGGGTAGAAGTGAGAGGCAGACCACAGTCTGATTTGCTTTGCTGGAGGAACTGAAGTTGCATACGGAGATGGTGACGCCTTGTGCCTGCATACAAGAGACTTTTTTTAATTAAAAGTAGAATCTATTAGCATAGGGATGCCAGGAGAAAACAAAGTTATTTTTAAAGCTTCCTTTCATTCAGAAACTATTTTTGAAATGCTAATGGTGGTATATTTGCCTTGTGCTGCTGTATCATAAGCAAAATTTGCAAATGTTTAAGCACTATCCTATTTTGACACTTGGCAACTTCAGCTCAAATTCTGCTGACATGTTTTTACAGCTTGTTACTACACGCGTTGAAGCTCCAGCCTGGATAAATACGTAGCATCGTGAATGCACAGGCATTTAGTGTATGAAGTGTCTCTTTAGAACCCAGCAGAATGGTTTGGTTGCCACTGATGCATGATGCTCCTGGTCTGCAGTTGAATTAGCAGAGGACCATTGGATGGTGCCCTGCAGCGTTTGTTCCGAGAGCGACTGAAAGGCCTTCTGTTGAGTTTTAGACTGGAAGAAGACTTATAAAGACATGATGGTTTCAAGATGTTTTTGTTCTTTGCTGAGTGTGGTCTGGGCAAAGAAACCACGCCGAACTATAGCAGCCTAAGTCCCCGTGGAGTTACGCATGCTTTACTGTGAGCTGTTCTGCCACGGTAGTGGCTTCTGCAGCAGGGGATGAGAAGCCCTCAAAGAGAAGTTCTGTTGCCTGTTTTAGTGTCTTTATTGGAGAATCTTTCCCTGGGAGAAACAGGAAATTTTCAGTCTCTATGGAGCTGAGCAAGGAGGAGATTTCCTCCTGCTTCACCATGGAAGTTAGAGCCTGTTTCTGGGGAAGCACTAACTTTTGGGAGCGTGAGCAGCCCACTGAATCTCAAGATGCCAGTTGCACAAGTACTTGACTGAGTTAGGACTTGCACAGCCCTGACTTGGAAACCAAGACACATTGACTCTCTTATCTACAGTTGCTGCAGTCATTGAATTTGTACAGCGGAGGCTTCAATTTGAATGGCAGGAAAATTTCAAGAGCTTTCACGATCCTATCAGCCTCTGAACACTGACACAGAAATATGTCTTTTCTTTTGAACTGCCCTATGCTAAGTCCCTGGTAATTTTTATGACATTACTGCCAGCATTTAAGCATGTAAGGCTTTCTCACCATGAAAAATGAACAGACGGATGTGTCATAAGGCACTTTATGTTCTCCCAGCTCTCATAGCCTTCTTCTTCACCAGGGAGCTGAAGTCCTGGGAAGAGGATAAGCGGAAGTGTAGATAAAAATGATGGTAATTTCATGATAATAGTAAGCCAATCTCTAGTTCAGTTCCATTTTGCAGATCAGAGTTACTCTAATGAAGAATCTGGCCTAATCTATCTAATATCAACAGGAACTTTCTCCTGTCAGGGAATATTTTTGCCATGCATCTCTTGTCATGAATGGTGCAGGCATTCCTAGTGAACAGAGATATATCTGGGCTGCAGTTTCACTTTTACCTGGCTATTGTTGGGCTCTGACAGTTAATTCAATAAAAGTGATACAGAAAAGCTTGTCTGTGGAGCTGAGGAATGATATGGTGATGAGGAACCCAAGTGACTTTTGAAGAACCATCTCTGCATGGCTCAACTGAGAAAGCGGTGCTTTAGTTACAGGGCTTTTTGTTGTATAAACCAGTTGGGTTGTCTTCATATTCTTTAGGGAGCAGCTGCTGAATGCATCCTGTATGTGTCTTAGGGATCTGGGCTTTGAGGTGTTTGTATCCTGCTCATTAGTATTTCCAGATCCCCTCTCACTGCGGTGGCATCTTAAAACCTTATAAAATGTTTTCCTGTGCAGTGCTTTTGCACACAAGCCATTGCTGAGCATTTTGCAGGCAAGAAAAACTCAAACAGGTGAGGAGAATGGTCCAAGCATTCATGAGTTGAGCTTGAAAAGGGCCCACAGGAGGTTTTGTATGGTAAGCTGCAGTCAATTCCTTGGAAACCTGGGAGAGCCAGACTGTTGAACTGTGGGCCAACGGACGTGGGACAGGCAGAGGAGTATCAAGTGGGGTGGACAGAGGAACAAAGACAATTAAGTGCTTGCTGGTGAGTATTTCCTAATGTGTGTAAGGTCTCAGGAGAAGGGTGGTACAAACAATGTGATGGGGGGGGCAAGGGAAGATACAAAAACCTCCCAAGTCTTTGAGATGAGAGCGCTCTGTGGAGTGGAAAACCAAAGGTTTCTTACTTTCTTGCTTAGTTAAAATATGTAATTGTTCAGAATTCACAATGCCACTGGAAGGCAAGTCATAAGGTAAATGCAATTGATCCGTAGGATAACTGGCATTTTAATACAAGCAAAGGATCCTGCTAGCCTTTAAAAATACTGATTTCCAATACACTGAAATGTAGAGCTCGTGCAGGCGGCTTTCCAGGTGTACTGAGGAACATGGACTCGTATAAACACGCGGGGACCGTCGAGAGGCAGCTGTCCTTTGGCATTGCATCTCCTCAGGTGGGCTTCCTGCTGCGAATGGAGGCAGAACTGTTCCCCCAGGGAGCAGCAAAAACAAAGAGCAAGAATTTCTCCAGTGTCTGCTTGTTTTGAAAGCTTTGCCTGCCCACATGCTAAAATAGAGAGCTCCCTCTTCTCCTGAGCACAGTAGCATCTGCCTGCTGTGGACAGACAGTGCCAGCATCCAAATTATTATGAGCGCTTGTTAGTTGGGCTGGAAGAATAATTTAAAATGTTCTTAAAGCACACAGTGTAAATACGGAGGAATGATTGTGGATGATGAGGACAGCACAGGACTGCTGGGGATGATGGTTTGAAAAATGTGGCTTTGTGTGGGGGTTTAACTGAGGTTCTGCAGCCAAGCTCTGTTTATAATAAACTGTAAAATTAAAAGCTTAGGAAAGGATGAATGTGAAGCATTTAGCATCAGGATGCTTTGTCAGTGATAAATGGAACTTGGCTACTTTTGGTCCTTGGCAGCTTTACCTCTGTGCTGTGCCTGTTACCCTGTAGACCATCTATAATTGCACTGTCTGTAGCCATTTGGACCCGCAGCACAAACCTGGACAGAGCAAACAATTCTACTGCCCTGCTGTTTGGGCAACTTTTTAATCAGCGTGGGGTGGTCCCACGGTTCCATGTCCACGCCTGGTCATGGAGGCTTTCCTGAGTTTTGTTGTTTTCCTTTAGTCCTTGCCAGACTGTTAAGTACAGATGAAGCCTGGTTTCACCATCATTTCTTGACAAACTTTTCCAGGTCATAAAAGAATTGTTCTTTTCTCAGAATTTCTGGCCTTGGTTACCAAAAGCAGTGGCAGCATGTGGAGGACCACTCAGATTTCACACTCCCACCTGAAACAAAAGCAGCATTTTTGCAGGCGTGCATCTATGGAAACAGCTGTATTTGTGCTAGGAGAGAGCATTTATCCTCCTTTCCTGCTCCCCCAGCAAAGCTCTCTGCAGCTCTGCCAGCCTTTTGCAGAAAAGGAGAGATAACTGCTGGCAGGCTGACAGCCAGGCTCCCCAGGCCACATCCGGAGGTTGCAGGGATGCTCCTGCCCACCCCCTGGGAGCAGAAGGACAGCTGGGAACCAAATCAGCTGCTGCTGGTTGTTCCTGCTATGTGCCAGAGTTAAGTCCCTCTGCAAGTTTGGGGCTGCGTGGTTTGTGTGGTTTTCAAAATGTTGCAGTTCCTTCAGACTTCAGAAAATATGCATAGTGAGGAAAAACAGAGGAGGAAGAAATAACTGCTCACCGTGCTACATTGCAAGGTGGTTCATCAGTCATGCTTGTGTTAAGAGAGCACCTGGAATTGGAGAGGATGGGCACCCACATCTATCACCAAATCCTCAACCCCAGCCAGGAGATCGAAATGATCAGCATTGCTTTGTCCTTGCCACGCACCAGAGTTTTGTTCAGATTCTGGACATCTTGGGCATTGCAGTCCTTTAGGGGAACTTTGTGTCTTTCCTGCTCACTGTGTGCCTGTCTCATTTGCCTGGGAGCTGCATTTTGCATTCTCCTTAGTCAACATATATAATGGCAGGGTTTAAATATCATATCCGATAATTAGCTCTGAATGCATAGTTTAACTCCACTGCTAGAAGCATGGGAAAGTGCCTTGCCCTTGCTTAATTTAGTAGGTAAAAGGCAACACATTAAACTCAGCGTGGTGAAATTAAGCCTTTGTCTCAATTCAGGTTCACACAAACGTTCCTCAGAGCTCGCTCTGCTGTCACCTGCCAGTTTGCGCTATACGGGTTATAATAGCTTTTGTTACACAAGTTCCTGCACAAAAGGAATAGCAGATTACAGTCCTGCTCAGGGCTCGGTGGTTCCGGTTACTGCCTGTAGTGGTCTGAAAGGCACTAATGGCAATAGATGCATCAGCATGCACAGATTACCAAGAGCCATCACGCGATACTGAATGGTTTGTTTAAGAGGGGGTGCTGGCACGGCGTCAAGCGTATGCCGTGTGCCTGCACCTGGGGCACTGGCGTGGTGCAGCCCAAATGTGGAGCTACAGGCTCTGCTGACAGGCTAAGGAGCTGCTTGGTGATAATTTCCTCCCGTTGCCCCGATGACTGGACCGTTTCCTGTAGCATCATTTGTTTCGAGATAAAAGCCTTACTGTTTGTTCAGTGGTGTGAGACGGTGAGGAAACACTCCTGTGTTTTGTTTCTAAGCTGATTAAAAACGTGGGGGAGAGGCTATTCCCTTCCGGTTTTGGCAGTTCCAGAAATAAACCGTGGTTGAAATCTGCATGACTTTCATGTTGCCTCTTTGAGGTTTTGTTGGCTCAGTCAAGAGCAATAAAAATGGTGCCAGGGTGCAAGCCTGACCAAATATGTTTGTCTGTGCTTTCTAACGATGGTGGCACATTTCTGCTTTTGGAAGAAGCGCATGGCTGTCATACAAGGTACTGCTTCACTTGTGTTTTTTCAAGCTGGGTTGCTTTATTTTAGCTCCTAAAGCTCTGGACACAATAGGTTCTCTTGTCTGGTCTACCAGCTTAGAGGTGGCAGAGTTTAATTTGCTTCCATTTGAGTCAGAAGCTGTCCTGACCTCAGTGAGAAAAGAATCCTGTTCTGTACAGCTTTGCACTTCAGTGGCATGAATACACCGTTTAGGCACTTGCAGACCATACAAATCCCATCGCTTTCTTTGTGAATGAACAACATGCTGGTTCTTTGATTCAGGGCCAAAGTAGGTGAAACAGCATTTTTTGTATTTACAGAGGAGCTCTGCTGTCTTCATCAGCAATAACAATTTACCACGTTACTGCTTGAGGTGGCAGTTTTCTCATGAGGTGTTTCAGTGAACACAGAAAGGTTTAAATTTATTCTTATTTTCAGCATTCTTGTGGTAAACACAGCTCCTAGATATACAGGAACTATGGCTTCTAGAGCAGGTTTTGGTTTTGAATGTAGGCTGCATTAATGAGTGTAGGAATTACAACACCAGACTTATCAGTTGAACTAAAATACCATGTAGACCAAATGGAGGAGGTCTTTATGTCTAAAGCTTCTTAAAAAGAAAAAAGAAAAAAAAAGTTATGTAACTAAGAGATGCCGTGGGGATTTATAGTTAACAGAGTGATTATGGTATCAGAACAGACTTGGCAGCTGCTCCACTGCCACGCTGAAAAGATGCTGCTGCTGCTTCAGTCTGCCTGTGGGAGATCTTTTAGGGATGTGCTTTGGGTCATAGGGAAGACCCCCCTCTTGTTGTCGTTTTCACAAATAAAGCTGCTTTCCGTTTAAGTTCAATTTAATGAAGTTTCTGTCTGTCTCCCATATTTCTTTTATTTTTAAATCTTCCTTCTTTCTCATATTTGGTCTTTCCCTATCATCCATATTGGAGTTGGAACCAAAGGAAAAATTTTTGTGGGGCAGATTAATGGAAATCCCATAAATTTTGAGATTTTTAAGAATATATTGCTGTCTTCAAACCCCTTGGTGTTTTCCATGCCTTTGAGACAGAGGGAGGTGTCAAGCTTCACCAAGTTACAACCCCAGAAGGAGCTACAGGAGGGACCTTCCACAACATTGTTCCATCACCCGTGGTTTATTTTTTGGTAACAGGGAGATTCTTGTGTATTTTAACCCAATTAGGGGTTGATTGTCCTTTCCCCTTGTTCACTGTCCTTTCACTTCATCCCTTTGGTGTCCAGCTTTGTCCTCTAGCATTGTTGCAATTCTTCTTCCACTCTTTCAGTTTTGCCTTCTCTTCTCTCGTTGCTGCTTCTTCACCTTCTGCCCACCACTCTAGGACCTGGGTGCTGCTGGGGGGGGATGTGGGAGGGTGGAGGTGTAGGTTTAGATACCTGATGTGCTTATGTGCTGTATCAGGAAATGGGATTTCATGACCCAAGGGAACCTGTTGAAGCCCTGTCTTCTTAACTTCACCCAATGAGTGGGGAGAAAGTGCCCTGAAGATGAATTTCTTAGACCTGTATGCAGTATCTGTTCTTGTATTTTCAGAAAAACCTAAGCTACGTTGTGTTGACTGGAAAGTATCCCTGATGTTTTGTACAGGTTAGTCCTAGTACAGTCTCTCCCATATGTTGCACGTGGTGGCTGCTAAAAACAGAAGATACACCTTGGAGATAACCTTGGTACCTTCATCTTGCTCAGTATTTTCCTGTAGCAATTTCAACATACAGCATGTGCAGAATTACAAATGTTTATGTTGATTTTAACCAAATACCTTTTAAAAGATCTGCCACTGTACTT
Organism: Actenoides hombroni; assembly: GCA_024336885.1. NCBI lineage: Eukaryota > Metazoa > Chordata > Aves > Coraciiformes > Alcedinidae > Actenoides > Actenoides hombroni. The sequence goes on from WUAM01000395.1 coordinate 13,003,434, forward strand.
TTGAAACATCAAATACAGCACCATAAGAAAGTATGGCGGTCCCTTGTGTTGTCATTTGCTCACCATGGCTAGGAGACCATTTAATCAGCATTATGCAGGCACCTGATGGTGTAATGGTCCTTCAAGGGTAATACTGTCATTATTTATTCTCCATGTTGTGGTGGTTTTATGGGGGAGGGATGCCATGGTCTACGAACAGGAGCCTCATTTTGCGCTGGTAATAAAGGCTCAGTGGTACTTAATAAAATGAAAACAGGGGTTTTTAGAAGAGATGCAGATAATGAGATCTCATCTTGCCAAGAGACCACGTCAGAAACAAAGTTAGCACCACCACGGCTGCGTCACAGGTCCCATTGAGGAGCTACCTCCTGAATGCCCTGAAACCCACTGTGAATCTTCCACTGGTTTCAGTGAGGTCAGAGCTGCACCTCGGTACTATTGGAAATTTCTGCCATAGTCAGGCACGTGATTTGTGAGTCATCTTTAAACACTTGAAGTCCAGTCTTAGCTTTCTGTCATCCTTCCTGCCTTTGCTGCAGTTGCAGAGGGTGGCTAGAGCAGAGCCAAGGTCTATCCATTCAGATAATTGCTGTGTTTCCAGCTTATTTGCCTTGTTGACATATTAAAAAAAAACAACAAAAAAACCCCTCTTTTTCTTTAGGTCAGAAGAAAGAGTCAGGTACCTGTCAACTGCAGAATTGCTAACGGATAGCTATTTAATGGCACATTTTTGTTTACCAAGTAGTGCCATAGAGTCCATAGCTATAAAAAGCAAACACATTTTAAATCATATCTGTCTGTTGACGTGGGCTTTTGTTTCCTTCTAGCAGCAGCCTGAGCAGAGGCTTGATACTTGGCCTTGGTAGCTGGTCAGGACTGCAAATTTCCATTATCTTCATGCCATTCAAGTAAGAACTGGCTTTGCAAGTTGCTGTTGGGAGAGTGATACTCAAAGAAGCCTCCTTAACGTGAATATTGCAAGGTGCTACGTTAGTTTGTAGGCAGATACGTGGCTTTAATGGGTTATTAAAAGTGGTTTAAAAGGCTTCCACTGAGGGAGGGAGAGGGGAAATGTGTGAGTAACATCCCGAGTGTGGAGAGGTTGCTGGGGTATGATACCTTTCTCGTGCTGTGCAGGGAGTAAAGGAAATCGGCAACATTAACCTCCCCTGGGTTTTTTTTTTCCTTTGTGTAGCACTCCTTTAGCCAAAGGTATTAAAACTCCTGTAGATAATAATGCCTCTGTGGTGCTCTGGTAGTGAGGGTTTGTGTGGGTAGCTGTGCAGGGAAAGAGATGTTGTTATACGGTGAGCTTAAACCAGGCAATAAGCTGGGAGAACAGTGAATATGGAACAAGAGATATTAGGCTGACGTGTCCCCATGCGCCGAACTGTATCTGTCTCTGCAGACAAGTTTATTTCGGGAGGGGGGATCTTGCTGCTGCTAACTGTGAATGCAAAGCACAGTAGCCATTCATTTTCAGAGGATTTCTAGGTTATGTTCAGTTTTTCAGAGTCGCTTACACACTCCACGTACCTGAACTAGGGTTTCTCTTGGCTGTTGTCAAAGGTTTGGTGCAGGTGTTTTTCTAGAGCCTGAAAACACTTTTAAATCTCTCTAGATTTTTGCCCTATTTTAAGATATCTAAATTCTCTTTTCACACCTGACAGAGAGGAAAATAGATTTCATGGCTTCTGCTATGTAAGTATCAGTTTTGGTATCAGAGGCTTAGGGGTTGCACTGCTGTGGGGGATAATTCCCACTGTTTCAAAACAGCGACAGGGAAAATCTGGGAATGCTGAAATAAGCAAAGAAATATCAGCAATCTTTATTCCAGCAAAAATTAAAAACCAGTCCACTGGCATTTCAAAAATGTCAGGTTCATGTTACAACCGGAATACATTTGGGTTTTTTTTCCTTTTCTTTTGCATATGTTGAAAATCAGATACTTAACCGAGAAAGACATTTGGAACAAATACTTCACTTGAGCATCAATCATCATGCTATCTCAGATAAGGCATAGAAATGAGAAGAACTGTTTCATGCCCAAGTGTAATTATTTCATGCCCCTGGATGGATTCACCATGGGATGGACAAATTTTGAATAATTCTGCACTCTTAGGTATATGAGCAAAGTGTGAAATCAAATCTAATCTTAGATGAAACAGTACTTTAAAACAAATTCTAAAGTGTTGTGCAACAGGGGGGGATGAGAACATGAAAATGTGGAAATTTGTTTCTGTAAATAAGTGATTTCTTAGGGCTTTGAATATTTGCAGCTCCAGCTATAGACTGTGGTTTCAATATGGATACATAATATGATCTAAGATGCATGGCTTTGGCTTTCCAAAGGTGAAAATATCCATCTTAACTCTTTTTCTGCAGTTGCGTAAAGAACAACTAAACCAAACCTCAACAGATACTGATTTTTGTGTTGCTTCTTTGTTTTGGTTTTTTTTCTTTCCCCAAAGCTGTAATATTCTATGTCATGAACTGCCTAGTTTACATACATGTACGTTTTCCAAAAACGGAGTTAGACAAGTATTTGTGAGGAGGGTGCCCAGGAGGCCATGAAGGCCAACAGCATCCTGGCCTACATCTAAAACAGTGTGTCCAGGAGGAGAAGAGAAGTGATTGTCCCTCTGTACTCTGCACTGGTGAGGCCACAGCTTGAGTACTGTGTTCAGTTTTGGGTGCCACAGCATAGGAAAGACACTGAGGTGCTGGAGCAAGTTCAGAGAAGGGCAATGAAGCTGGTAAAGGGTCTGGAGAAAATGTCTTATAAGGAGCACCTGAGGGAGCTGGAGTTGTTTAGTTTGGAGAGGAGGAGGCTGAGTGGAGACCTTATGGCTCTCTACAACTACCTGAAGGGAGGTTGTAGTGAGGTGGGTGTTGGTCTGTTCTCCCAGGTGACTAGTGATAGGACAACTGGAAATGGGCTTATGTTATACCAGGGGAGGTTTAGGTTGGATATTAGGAAAAATTTTTTTGCTGAGACTGTGGTGAGGCACTGGAACAGGCTGCCCAGGGAGGTGGTGGAATCACCATCCCTGGAGGTGTTTAACAAATGACTAGATGTGGCACTTCAGGAGATGGTTTAGTGTTCCTGATAATATTTGGTAGAGAGTTGGACTTGATGATCTCGAAGGTCATTTCCAACCTTAATGATTCTATGATTATATTTGTGGTCAACACTGTGGTATTCCCTGTTAACTGAAACATGCTTTTTGTTCCTTCCTATTTCTAAATGGATAGGGTCAAGAGATTAATTTCCTGTCAGAAGGTCACATGAATGTGCATGGAAGAACAGACTTTTTCTAGTCTTTCTTTTTTCCTGTGTCTGGGTTAAAGAAGAAGCCCAATAACAGACCATTTTCCTCCTCGTCTGCATAAGGTACAAGTTGCAGCTGTCCAGGAGATCTTACCTATCCCCAGCCCTGTCGGGGAGCCTGGTGTCCCTGGCAGCCTGCCTGAGAGCATGGCTGGATGGATACTGGTGACCCTGAAGACACCCATTATACGTGCCAAGAACGGTACTTACCTTGTGTTTATTCTGTGTGCTGCCACATCTGCAATTGCCTGTCTCTAAGTCCTTTGTGGCAGCTGGTGATTAGAACCATCTTTCATAGCAAATACTTGGCTCATTTTACACAAACTTTTCTTACGCATCTGTTAACCTTCTAGGAAGTTCCTACAGATTCAAACTAAGAGATAAAAGGCAATGCAAAATGATAAACATTTGTCTTACCAACACCTCTCTACAAGATTTTATACCAAGCACATTTCCCTGAAAATAATCTATTTGCAGGCAATTAAATTCTTGAAAAGAAATACATAATGTATTGACTAGAGAAAGCTGTGTGTGTGTGTGTGCGCACTTTAGAAAAATAACAACAGTCTTTCTAAATCTTCCTTTCCTTAGAAATCATAAACATTTTAATGCATCACAACTTGAGCATAAGCAGAATTTAGGTAGGTGAATCTTTCTCAGAGTCAGCAGTAGTGAAAAGGAATAAAAGAGCAAGAAAGGTGAATCTGTGAAGTGTAGTTCTGAGCAAGTGGTGACATGAGGAATGGATGCCAACTCTGTCACTATAAAGAAAAACTTTTCTCTCTCTTCTACAGATGTGTACTGGAGGGAACTTGCAGGGAACAAGAGGAACCTGCAACATTAATAGCATACAGGGAGACTCTTCTGGCACAGAAAAAGCACTAGGTTGTTGTTGTTTCCTGTAAAAATAAAAATGGATGAAGAATATGCCACAGGAGTAAGGAGGAAAAAGTCCAAACTACGTATGACTGAAATGTTCACACACACACACACAGAATCTTAAGTCTGGAGTCCAATAATACTTTAATACTTAATACTTTGTATTCTCCTATCTTTGAGAAGGAGGCTGGCAGATCAAGTTTATATTAACCAGTGAACATCTCGCAAATGATCCTATGAATAGGTAGTTTAAGGGTAGTATGATGACATCTTTCAGCATAGGTATTGGTAAGAATTAGGTAAAATAATTCTAAAAGCTTGTGCTGCTTTGAAAGAGAAAGCCCTGATTCATTTGGTATCTTTGTTGTCCGCCATATGGGTGTGGAGTAGAAGGGCACGAAGGTGGTAGAAGATTCAGACATCTGAGTGACCTTTGCCATCATCCTGATGCAGCAGCATCGAGAGGAAAGGGAGAATCAATCGCCTGCCAAGGTGGAAGCCCTTGAGGCCAGGACATAGCACTTCCCAGGTGAGAGGATGGGAGCTGGAGGAGGCAGTGTGAGTAACCTGTGCTCTGGAGGGAACCACAGTTTGTTCTCTTTATGGCTCTTAAGAAGGTTTCTTTGGCATGAGAGCTGAAGATATGCATAGGAGAGGAAAATATGATACTAAGCAGAAGTCCTTCAAATCTTTATTTTCCATGAGGTACTGAGTAAAGGTCAGAGGTTCTGGGAAGAAATGTCCAGTGTTCTGACCAGTAACTGAATTATAATTTATTTGTGCAGTTTTGTTTCATTTCCTGTTTTTGAGATGACTGAGGGATTTGCCATTAGGAAATGTATATTCCAGCTCACTTCATGACATTCAACCCTTGGTGCTGGAGGTAGGCTCTGTTTACAGAACTGTAGTCGACCTTGTCTGAATAAACTAAAGGCACTGGGAATGTATTTCTGGCTTGCAGAGTTCAGGATGACCCACCTCTAACATGCAGTCACTTGAGTAGCTTAACAGTTGTAGCAACAGATGTTTTTCAGTTTGCAGTAGATGTTCTTTTGAGAAGGGTTTTTGAGGAAAGCTGGACCTACAGAACCTGCTATTGCAACAAAAGCCTCAACCAATAAAACAAGCTGCGGTTTTTGCTAAGGGGACCACGGCGCTGAGGGAGGCACATCCCAGACCATCTGTGTGGGGAAGAAGCTTATGGTTGTGCTAACCAAAGTAGACCCTTGGGCAGGGTGGGGAATGGCCCACAGGAACCTGCAGGGTCACTGGTGGGGTACCGGTGGCTCCAGTCCACCAGTGAATGTGGCACTGGCTGTAGGAGAAACGCTGGGCAGTGCTCTGGCCCTGAGCCCCAGTTCACAGAGGGTCCTTGGGCCTCCCTTTCCCTAGCCCCGGGTGGAGCTTGAGATAGCAGGCTCCTGTTTGATGTTGGCTCCTAGGTTTTCCTCCTCTTTCACTGAAATCCTTCTAATGAAATTTGTCAGTGAAGTCCTACTTTACAGCTTTTTCTTTCTGAACGGCCTGTGTCAGAAAGTAGTTGATGGTAAAGAAAACTTCCTGGTTTGCTTGATGTCATCTTCTTGCCTCTCCTGTTCCCCCACGCTGGTCAGTGGTACAAAAAAGACTGATTTGAAGAGTGCTCAGAGAGTGGGCTTTAGGTTTCTGTAACTGGCAGGAATTCTCTCTTTAGCAGGTTATTTCATTGAGATATTTATTGAGTGCCCTTTCCCTTAAATGTTTCCGGATGAAAAAACAAAGTTGTACCAAGTTGTAAAAATATTAGTAAGTCACCTGACAGGAATTACTTATTAGAAGAATATGAGTAGTGGATTTTATTTTGCTAGAAGAAAACCAAATAATTCTGCTGAATTTTGACTGTCACGGGCTTTCTAAGGCTGCCACTGCCCTCAAGTCTTGGGGATTTTTAGCAAAACTCCTGAAAGGTAGGTGCCAAGAAGAGTAATTCTCCCCCCAACTGCAAAATTAGGGACTTGAAGGCACATTTTTAACCAACTTTCTTCCACTTAAAAGTATTTTTGTTGTATGCTGAGCTGTTCAAATCAGTAGAGCTATGAAGATTTGCACCAGCTTAGAGACAGAGCGTTTTCTGAATGCACTTTTAATTCAGACTCTTACATAAACTGTTTTAATGGAAAGGAACCTTTCATTTCAAGGTGTATGCAAAGACTTTGTGTGGACAGTTAAATAACCTAAAATCATCTGGAATTACTCTTCTGGTGACATTTTCCATAACTACCCATATTTTAGAGAAAAATGATGTGTTGCCTGCAGATGAGCAGTCTCTTTCCAATCCCATTAAATTCTGTGTGGAGGTGTGAATATATATAGTTAGACTTGGGGACAGGCTGTGAAATGGGAATGGGAGACTTTGTTTCCAAAACCATCTCCGTGTTATCTGTTAATTAAAGTGACCTTCTTACACACAGGATGTTCTGTGGCTGTGGGAGCACTGCAGCAGCTCCAAATAAGCACGGAGCAGAGACAGGGTAGGGGAAAGTCTTTGCTTTTGGCTCTCACAAGAATGGAGTGCTCAAAGATGCATGGTTTGGGACTTGCTACAGATGGTTTCAGAGAATCTGAAGTATAATGAGTATATTAATAAGACTAAGCTCTTTTATTAATAAGAATAGCTCTCTTCAGAAGATGCAGCTGCAGGTGAAGAGCATGGCAGAAGAAAAGGGTGTTAGGCAGAGGTTAGGGTAAAGCAGCTCCTTATTATTGTGGGCTGAGGCCAAATCTACCGTGTCACATCTCTGTAGTTCAACAGGAGTTACTTTTTATAAAAGTGTGTTTATCCACAAAGTCTGTTCATCTTCATTTCAAACCAGCAGCAGTATGCTTAGTGGAGTGAATAAAATATGAATGGCCACTAGACAGCTGAGAAAGGCACCTCTGTTGTGTTTTCAATTGCTTGCAGAGGCTCCTGCTGAAAGCTGATGCTTTCTGTTATGCACGATCTTGAAATAAATGTTAATAATCTGATCTCAGGGCTCAGATGTTGTTCTTAACTGTCATGTGGTAGAAGCTTAATCAGATTGAGAGATGAAAGTTTCTGTGCAGGGAACAAAGTTCAGCGTTATGATCTGTAAAGAACTTACAGTAAATGCAAAACCAGCTGTACATAAGTTGAGGCACAGCAGTTAGGAACCTTAGAAGAATAGAGATGCTGTAGATAGGAGAAAGCAGATTCTTCATATAGCTTCTCTTGAGACTTGGTGCAGTAACAGAAACCCCAGGCTGTGCTAAAGGGAGTAGGAGTTCTTGGGGACTGTACAGCAAATATTTTCAGTGTATTAGAGGTATTAACCTATCAGTTATTCAGCTTGGGAAAACAAACTCAATTCTTTTGAAGAGAATCCTGTAATGCTCTATTTTTCATGATTATACTGTATTTCCCCAGAACGCCAGCTAACATCCACAAAATCTTAATTTACTACATAGTTGGTTGACAAGGGTGTTGGTGTTTCTGTTCTGCTGTTACCTGCTATGAAGCGCAATGCAGATGTTAGGTACATGGATGCAAGAGTAGATGAGTATGTTCCTTTGCAGACCTCTGTCTTTCAAAGATGTTTGTGTGAGTCCATACCTGAGGCTTGGTCAGTGGATTGCCTTTGCCAGGTGGCCAAGTGCTTTTTGTTAATGTAGACTTCAGCTGGGTGGTGCTCTGCAAATTTCAGGGAACAGCAAGGCCAATATGGACTTCATATACAATCAGTAATTGCATGGCTGATGTATGGTGTTGCTCTATCACTTTTTTCTCTTGTATCCCTTCTGATGGAGAGGTTTAAGGGATATTGTGTCGAAGGGAGCTAGCTTCGCCCTGCTTGGGGAAGATGGGAATGCTGATATGATAGATGACCATCCCTGGAGCTTGGATAGATCATGGCTGTCCGTGGAGGAATGCAGCATTATCTTGGCAGAATCTCCATCTGTTGTTCTCACATCTCAGCTATGTCTTCTGGCTTCCTTGTTGCATTACTGTCAAAGTTTAACAAGTCCCGTTGCTAATGCTTGTGTCATGGTCCCTCATCGGTCAAAGCCACGTTTGCAAGGAGCGGAGAAAATCTCCCAATCTGGTGGACCTCCAAAACAGTCTAGATGGACTCTCTAAATTTCTTGGAAGCAATTGTTTAGTTCTGTGACAACCGAATGCTTTTTAAATTCTTTTTATAATCACTCATTCACATTTACATTGCAGCATAAGGGTCTGTGTCCCTACCACAGCAGGAAGCACACTTATCTTGTAGGAGTGGTCTGGTGCCAGGGGGACGAGTGTGGAGTGGGGATGCGAGGCCTCCCTGGCTGTGCCCCTCTCAATTCTGACTGTAGCTTTCCCATGCTTCCCACCTGGCACCCTGGTGCCTCTCGACCAGGGCCAATTTACAGCCTCCTCCACTGAGTAGAGGAAGGGAGAAATTAATCTGGAGGGGAAATTGTTCTGCCTGAGTGGGCAAATGGAAGGAAACTGTCTCATCAACAGTGTTGCTTTAATCTCTTTTTATGAGCTACCTGGAGCACAGGGCTCTTTATCTGACCCACCACCAGAGCTGGCAGGAGCCCAGCAGTATCTCTGTGAGCTTGAGCTGAAGGATTTACTGGCTTTTGCCAGCTGCCTTGCCCTTGGCAAATCTCCCCGTGAGCAGAAGCAAGAGCAGGGTGTCCTGGTGCGTGCAGCTGGCTGCAGCCCCTGGGAAGCCCGGCAGCAGCTGTTACCCAAGTGCTGCACAGCAGCGGGGCCGGGCTCCTGCTCCTACTTCTGGTCTTTGAGGGCCCTGCGCAGTCACTCCATGGCAGATGGGTGGGAGCAGTGCCCGTGTTTTCTGAGGGTGTGATCCTGCAGACCCTTCTGCAGGCCAAGCGCTGCCTTCCCCTTGCCACGCGCTGGCGGCAGGCCTGGTGAAGCGCTGCTTTGCGCATAGGCCGCATTTAATCCCATATGAAGGGAAATGGTGCACCTTTGTGTACCTTTCGCCTCCCCAGGTCCTCCTGCGATTGTTTCCTCATCGCTGTCAACTCAACTGCAGCCCTCGGGCTGGGACTTGCCATCGGTCTGTCGAGAGGGTTCCTGCTGCAGCATGACCAGCTAGTGAGATCCTTCCCTTCCTTAGCCTCCCTGCATTGAGAGGCTTCCTGATCCATCCCATGTTTCTTCAAGGCATGGGAAGAGCCTCAGATGTCCTTTCTTAAATATTCACCTTGTTGTCCTTGACTGTAACTCCTTATTTATAGCGTGTGCCTGAGCTGTGCTATTTGACCTCTTCACATGTCCGGGCAAAGACTTTATCTCTGCTCGAGACTGAGTGTGGGCACTCGGCTTGCTGAAGCGACTGGGTTTCAATCTATCACGTAACGAGTGCCTGAAAAGATTAAAATGAATTGGAAAGCAATTACAGGTTAGTGATCATAGCCAAATTCATGGTTTAAATCCTTATTTTTTTGTATCTTGTAAGTGAATACAAAAATGTGCATGTAGCGTTTGGTTTAAAAGGAGATCTTGAACAATCCAGTCTGGATGTTAAATTGAGCACAGAGAGGGTGTAGGGAGACTGCCGCAGATGGTCCCATGAAAGACGCTGCTACTCGGAGAAGCTGCCTGCAGTGAGAGGGTCTCAGCAGCACGGCCCCAGCCAGCCCCAGCTGTGGGTGAGGGGAGGCCACCTCGCTCCCACAGCCACTGCGCTGAGAGCAGAGAGGAGTTCATGGGAAAACGGGAGGACACGCACCCTTTGTCAAGTCCTGGTGGGTTTGTTACTCTTCCCGCGGAAACCTTGGACCTTTTGTTTAGAGTACATCAGTGGGAAGCTTAAAGGCACTTGAAACAGCTTCCAACCCGTTTTTGGTGCTGGTGAGAATTACGGATGAACGGAGCCTGATAAGATTAGTTGATTTCATGAGTCCATTTTGCAATTAAATACACTTTCATTTTCCAGAAATGTTTTTCCAGTTCAATTTAAAAATTACTCTCGGATGAGATGGGAGATACCTCAAACCCTCTGCCCCGTTCAACAATCAGAGCACGTAGTAATATGGACAAGAAAACCACTGCTATTATTAGCCTTTTTCTCAAACTGTATAATATACTGTTACTGCTCTGAGTAATTTGAATTTATTATTAACATGGTACTTATTTTTAATTATTATTAATACAGTTATTATGTGATTTTTAGTTGTTATTAATACAGTTATGTGATTTTTAATTATTATTAATACAGTTATTCTGTGATTTTTTAATTATTATTAATACAGTTATTCTGTGCTAATAGCCTAACTGATGAGCCAATGTATGTTCTGAGTGCCTTTTAAAATTTCCGTCTAAGGTTCCAGAAATGGAAATAATGCAAGCAATATTAACAGTCAATCCTTTAGGCTGTTGCCTCTTTTTATTCATACCGTACCTACCTAGTGCTGTCCAACATCCCATTGCAACATATGGACACTGCCATCACACGAGTATTTATTAACCACCAATTATAGCAGTAAGCAGTAGAGAAGAAAATTTTAAGTCTACTGTGTTGGTATTTTTCAGGGTAACTAGCTGGTTTTGTTTCCTACAACTGCTGTAGTTGCGTGTTAGCTAACTTGTACTTCTGCCAAAGATTGTTTATTGCTTCCACGCCGATGCCTTGTCACTCTGTGGTTAATGTTATGTTTCTGAAGATGGCTGTGAATTCATTTTGAATTGGACAGCTCTGAGAGGTAAAACCCTGACGTGGAAATTGTGGTTCATAAACAGATGGATTTCAGTTTGAACACCAACCATTATTTGTTTGTGGATTTGTTTTTAATTTAATAAAAACCAAAGCAGAACAGGATTGAGCCTCACGCTTCTCAAAAGGAGTCAAGTTTCAGCACTGATGAGTTACTTGGGATGCTTGGAGGTTCATGACCTGAGTATGCAAATTCTCCAGATTACTCCTAAAACCCACTGGGCTGCCACTGGGGAGGGCTGGCAGTGTGCAGCCGGGGGCATATGCAGTCTTGGTGTCATGCTAACCAAGTCGCTGTGTTTTGTCATATCAAATCAATGCTTATAATCATATCAGTGTTTATAAATATCTAAAGGGTGGGTGTCAAGTGGATAGGGAGAGACTCTTCAGTGGTGCACAGTGGCAGAACAAGTGGCAGTGGTCACAAACTGGAATGCGGGAAGTTCCATCTGAACATGAGGAAAAATGTCTGTACTCTGACAGTGAGAGAGCCCTGGAACAGGCTTCCCAGAGAGCCTGTGGACTCTCCTCTGGTGAGATTCCAAACCCACTTGGATGCAGTCCTGGGCAACTTGCTCTAGGCAAACCTGCTTTGTCAGGAGGTTTGAGCTAGATGATATCCAGAGATCCCTTCTGCCTGGCAGGTTAGCACACAGTAGCCAGGGCTCACCCAGGGCTGGAATCTGGAGAGTGCAATTTCTGCCACGCTTCCCTCCCCCTTCTGCATAGAGTGATGGATTCACACATTAAAATCAATGAAAGGTTTAGTAGTTAACTTTTGTCACTCTCCATTTTTGTAGGAGTCGAGAGCTTTTTAACAGAATATTTCCTCCCCATACAGCACCCTCCAAAATCCCTTGAGGCCTCAGTAACATATAGATGGGATTTGTATGCGGTCTGTTCAACATCAGCTTGACTTATACAATACAAAGACGATGCTCGTGCGCTGACGCAGCTGACTTGGGAGTTGCTTTGGTAGGTGGGTTCTCCTTATTGCCATCAATAAGAGGTATCATGAAAAGTTGCAGATGAGTTCTGTGGCTGCTTGTGCAAGCTCAGGTTGAGCACAGCCCATTCTGGTGGTGATCTGTTGATTGCCAGCACAGTTTACTGTGTGAGCTCTCGCTGTGGTTAAAAGTGCCTGTGAGACGACAGCAGCCAGCTGTGATCCACAGAGGGGTGACACATCGACCATGGTTTCTAGCAGTGACGGCTATGACAGCTACACCGTCACATAGTGGTTCGCCCAACCCTGTACCTGTAGACCTGTAGTGAATCTTCCTGTGGCATTTGAATGGTACAGGCCTGTGCCCAAGTCCTGGGCTGCTGTGTGTGTCTCTTCCATCTTTCTTCTTAATATTTTTATAGAAGAGCAGGACTTGCTGGAACCATTTTCCTTTACAGAGAAGACTTAGGAGAAACATTATGTGCTTTCAAATAAGGCATAAAATGTACTTACTGATCAATTTTCTGTCCTCATTAAGTCTCTCAGAGGTGAGTTCAAGGGAAAAAATAAAGATGGGAAGAGCTTGGAAATGAAGTCTCTTTATTTACAAGGAAAAAAAAAAAGGGTAACTCAGATACTGAAAGGCTTGAAACTCAGTGGCTTGAGAGATGGAGGACAGACTCAGTTATAATGTTGTGAAGCTACACTACCACATGTATTATTTTCACTTCACTATCAGATGTTTAATGTATGTGGGTAGCCAGTGTTCACTTTTTGTTCTAAATATTTCATATGTGTAATGCGGTGTAAGATGTAGTTCCCGGTTGTTACGACAGAACAGAGATTGATAGAGCAAAAGAACCACTCATCAGTGTTTACACACACTACAAATTTAATGACAGATACATACTAATAATAGAAAGTTTATTCCTGTAATAAAGGAAAGTGAAGAAAAAGCACCAAAACTCATACCTCAAATCTGGAATTACAGTTTAAGGAAAAAAAAAAAGTCTTCTAATAGGCAATCCACTTCAGGTAATTACTTCTCTGGATTGCAAGGTGAATCATTCTCTCTTGTTCCTGGATGCACACAGGAGATTGTTTCTGTGTTGTGTTCCTGGAGATTATGGAAGTTCACAGCAGAGTGACTTTCTAGATTCCAGCACACAGGAAGGTGTCTGGAGCTAGCAAGATCCTGGCTCCCAGAGGTTCACAGCCGAAGCTCTGAAACTCAGTTTTTCACCATGCAAGGTTCCCTGATGCGAGGGTGTTGCATGAGTTTTGGGTCTTGAAAGGTGGTTAAGCTACCTTGCTGTCTGTTTGAGGTGAGTCTTATTTCTTGGATTGGAGCTCATGGTGACACAGGCAGAAATAGCATTAATGTACAGCTGTCTATTGTCAGTATGTCTTTCCCATTTGCCTGCCAGATCAGCAGCATAGCTTCAAGTTGAATGAATGAATGAATGAATTGTGAATTATCCTATGATGTAGTCCTTCAGAGAAAGAGAAGTACAGAAATCTACAAACTACATAAAAGAGGGAAGGTGAGGGAAAACACTTGGATAATTCTGCTGGTTTTCCACAATGATGCACTATTTGCTATTTTATTCTTCCCTAGTAATGGTAAATTTAAAGATACAACCTCTATTAAAACAATTCTTCCATCAGCAGCTTCTTATGTTCGGTGGTGTTTCAGAAAACACGTAAGAAAATGATAATTGTTGAGTTTAGGGAAGAACAGTTTACTTTCTTCCAGTTCATTGCCTATATTTTGACAGACATAGCATACATTTATTTCACTTTTCCTTCTTGCTTAGGATTTTCACAGAATGAGAGTGGAAGGACTAAATATGGGAGGGAGGAAAAAAAGAAAATGGGATAAACCAGCCTTTATAATATTTGCTATTGGAGGAGGATAAAAGGAGGGTTCTGCATAGAAAGCCCTGATTAGGTACACACTATTGCATGAGGAATTGATTTAGTTGCAGTTGATTGCTTCCACCAGGATGTACCTTCAGTGTGAAGAGACTTCCTGAGTTTTGCACAGAGAAGGTGGGCAGTCACATGCTAATCCTCAGGGACTGGGAATCCGCATGTGAGCACCACGATCTGCTTTCCACCCAGTCTGCTGACTGTGTGCATGCATTTGGTGACAACCTTAGGTTGTGCATGTCCCTGAGATTGTCTCAACTATGGGAGGTATGAGAACAAGCCCTGGCCACCTCCAGGACCCAGGAGAACATTTAAGAAGATGGGTGATCATCTTTGCACATTTCTTTACTCTTTCTCAAGCTCAGGTCTCTCTAATCTCGACAGTGGCACCTCGAAATACAGGTTATGGGTTAGGCCTACTCGGTGATGATGTTTTATCTTTGCCAGTCAGCATCATGGGAGGGACAGTTGGATTGGTCCTTAAGCTCTACATGCAGTGAAAGGTCTACACCTTCCCTTGTCTTCCTCCTCTCAGTAGGCCTGGGGAGGGAGATCAGCGTCTAAGTGAAGTGGAACTTTTTGTTGTGCCGTAACACCAGTGTTATGGCAGAGTGGGAAATTGAATGCCACCTTATGATTAGCCCCTTGCTACGTGTTCTTTGTTTGGGGTTAGCAGTTTGGTCTGTGGGATGTTTGTGTGCAACTCACACATTAGAAGGTGCACACCAGAAGCCATTTGCATTGAGAAGACAATTGCAGGTAGAACATGTTAATTTTTCCAGATGCCTCATAGTGAACATGCACAGAAAAACACTTACTGCTTTTATATAGGCTGCTTTTTGATTACATTAAGCGCCTCCATGTTTGTTAGACCTCAAGAACTAAGGAACTTCAAACAGTGGTTAAAATCACAGCTACCTGAAGCTGTTTCACCTGTGGGTTGTGATTTGGCTCTCTGCAGTGTTTATTGTCTTGCCTGGTTTTATCCATTGCAGCGTGGCCCATGAAGGAAGGGCTGGTGTTGTGCACTGTGCGCTCTCTGTCTCAGCCCTGAAGATGCCGACTTCCTCCCTTCTATTTCAGGAGGTCATTAGTGCTGATGAGATTACAGGTTGGTAACTTTAGGTTCAAGTCATTATTCCTAATTTAATCAATGCATTTGAAAATATTTCCTCTAATAAAATTGTAATGACTTTACGTGATTTGTCGTGCTTATCAAATCCACGGTTTTAACATTTTCATATTTAGAGGCACTGAGCTTCTGGAGAAGAGCATGCATTAGTACATCATCGCTGGGCCAATTTCCTGCCTCTTCATCCCTCTCTCCCGTAAATCAGAATAACCGGGTCAGTGTAATCATGGTGATGTACAGCCAGCGTGGCATTGGAGTCGGGCCTTCACAAACAGCTTAAAATCCTAGGAGAGGTCCCTTGTGCGATGCGAGCGGGATTACTTCTTTGCTGCCACCTTCATCACTCGGCTGCGTGCTTTGCCTCCGTGTGAAATAGACTATTAGCAGGCTTATGATGAAGGGGGAAATGACCATCTGTAAGGTAGAGGTTTGGCTGGAGAAATGGCTTTTATGTTGCGAGGGGAATGAGATAAATAGCTCCCCATGGTGGGAGCTGAATTACGAAGGCGAGGCGAGAGCGGCAATGTTACAGCAGAGCTGTAATAGAACAACAGCCTTGTTCAGAGGCTTTCTGATAAAATCAATCCAAATGCTTTGTTTTCAGGAGTGTTCATGGAATGAGTTGGGACTACTATTTAGTTCAAATTCTTTCTGTTTTTAAACAGGCTATGCATTTGGGTTCAGGCAGGTGAGGAAGGAGCAGGGGACGTGAACGTACTGTGTGCCGGGTGGATCAGCCCCCTGTTTGAATACACAAGTCCCCGTTTGAACACACAGCTGCTGCAATTTCATGTGCTTCTTCCCCAAGCTCAGCTTCTGCAGGGTGAGGCCGGGGTGGAAATCATGTGAGCGATTTTGATCTTGCAGGTGATGAACTCATGCATGGAGGGAGAATTGGAGTGTGCCTAAAGTCAAATGAGGGGTCTCTTGGAAGACTGAGATTTTTATTAGCTCTGGGGGCCTTGCTTAGTGTCCAAAAAGCAGGGTGGAGGAGATGGCAGGGGTAGATGAAGTTTTGATAGAGGGGCTGGTGCCAGGCAGTCTTTCTGCAGTGCCAGCAGAGGGGTGTCAGCTCAGTGGGATTCCCTGCCTGCACTTCAGGGGTGTTGGTGCTCCTCCCTGCTACCGCAGAGGAAGAGCCTACCTGTACTGCAATGCTTGGGATATAAATGACCATGTCCTCCTGCCCTCTGCCTCTAATCCTAATCCACTCACTCCTCCACGGGCAATAGTCCAAAAGCAGCATGTGGGTGAAAACAGCAAGAGAGGTTTTAGTCTGCGTTATAGTAGCACGGTGACTGGTGATATGGCAGCGGAACTGGCAAATTGCAGTAGGCAGATGGCAGGTCTCGCACTGAAAGGGAGGATGTGTAAACGACCAAAGATAGGTTTTTTAACAGTCTTTTTCAAAGCCAGAAGTTTGTCACTGTATGAGCGCTCAGTCTAAACATCCCTACAAAAATTCAAGCCTGAAATCTATTAGTGGTGTATTAAATAGTTTTGGCAACTGAAATGGATGCTGTGAATCACTGTGTGCATGTCTGAGTGCAGGGTGTCTGGGGTGTCCTGGGCTTTTGCCGTCCAACACAGCCCGGTCAGGCTGTGCCCGCTGCCTCTGCCAGGCTCCCCCGGGCTGGCCAGCCCACCTTGGGTCTGCAGGAGACAAGAACTAACTCTGGAAAAGGGTCATGCACAGAACATTTAGATTTGTGGACAGGTTAGGGCAGAGCCGTGGCTGGTGAAGCGGTGGCATGTTGGGTGTTGCTGTGCAGCCTGGCTGCCCCCAGCACGTCTCTGCCTTTGGCCAGATGCCTCTGTTGCCACAGAAGAGTTTGGTTCTGCTTGGCCTTTGGTCTCGAGGATGAGAACTGCTGATCACCTTCTGCATCCCCCATCTTTGCCATGCAGGGCTGTGTGGTGTGTATTGCAGCTCAGTGGCTGGATGGGTTAGCGGGGACGTGCCTGTGCTCTCCAGACAGCTGAAAAGACCAGGCTGGCTTTTCTTCTATTCTGACCTCTATTCTTCCTTTTTTTTCTGGCTGATCTGTTTTAACAGTGAGATGCAGTTAAGGAGAAGGGTATTTCCTGTAGAGCGCAAATTGCCATGTGCAAATATGTAATGTAATTCAGCTCTGTGGAACTGGAATATTCTGTACCTACAGCAGCACTGGAGCTGCCCATTAGTAGTGCCTGTTTTCTTTTTTTCAGCCTTTTAGATACTGCAGGGAAATAATTTTCTGTTCCCAGCACTTGACAGGTACAGTGATGTTAGATACCTCAGGAATGAGGAAAGGGTGATAAATGCAGTCACTGAGAACACAGAAATAACTTACCAGAAAATTAGGCTCAAAACATTAGCAGCTTGAACAGCAGATCCTCATCCAATCAGCAGCAACCCAAAACTAGCTCTAGTGATTAAACTGCCCTCCTTTTATCAACGTCAATAGTGCAACTCTCAGTAACATTTCTTGAGAAGTAAATGTACTCCCTGGAGAACTGTTTCCTTTTTCAGGTGCTCTTAATGATGATGGAAAGTTGGACTGAGCGAGGTGTCAAAAGCTCTTTAGCTTGTTCACTTCTGCAGTGTGCTGCCCATGCCTGAGAGCTGCTTCCACATGGGCCCCCATTTAGGACTTTTCTCTTGTGTTTATAATTTCTTCGCCTGCTTCATGTGTCAGTGTACTTTTTCCTTTTTTCTTCATCTTGCTTCCTATGACTCACGACGTTATTTTTGTTTATGTTCCCGCTCTTCTTAAGGGCTCCCCAATCACTGTAAGAATACATTGCAATATGCAACATTTTATGGTCTCTCTTATTTAATTTGTAGCCAGAAAATGAAGTTAAGCCATGGAACAAGCTTTATTTGTGGAATCAGAGAAAGTGCTTCTGCAAGCAGCCAGCAGCATCGGTAGGACCAGGACGCATATGATGATGGGCCCAACCAAACTATGTGTGAACTCAGAAATTCAGGGTGAAGCTGGTGGCTGAGGTAGATGAACAAAGTTTGTAACTGTCTCCTTTGAGCTGAACAGAAGAACCTCTGGAAACATCAGAAACAGCAGCTTTGAAGAAAAGAGCTGCAGTTCTCACTTCATGCCAGTGATCCTGTGAACCTGGGATGTAGATTGAACAGTCTGTTGATTTGTGAGCTAGCTGATGTTAGCCGGGCCAAAAGGAACCTCGGGGAATGCCCCTTGGAAGCTATTGGTAAATGAGGGCTGGTGTGTCAGACCAGATTAGCTCTGTCGAAGCAATTAGCAGTTGAAAGAAGTGGAGTTAGGCTCCATTAGAGCAGTGGCTCTGGAGAATCAGTGTCATGCTGTGTGGCTCTTCCCTTATCACCTCTCCCAGTGAAACTCACGGATTAATACTTCGGAGAGGTGGAAGGTGGTGTTCAGCCATTGCATTTGAGTCCCACCCAAATGCAGGGTTGCAGTGCCTTGGCTGGGGAGAGGCTGGGGCAGCTGAGCGCTCGCCTGTGTGTGTCTGCAAGGGGTGATGTACCAGTCAGGAGTGGACTGCAAGGCTTTGCATTTGCTGAGGGGCCACCTTTTGTCTGACGAGTAAAAAAGCTGTTTGCGGTTTCCTAAGTCATGCATTAGGCATGCACTGTACTGAGATACTGCATTTAGCAGCTGTTTGTTTTTACATTCCCTTGCTGTTTGAATAACAGAGTTCAGCTGGGTAGTCCCTGATCCTGCAAGCATGTAAGTGGCAACAAGAGGTATGTTTAGAAAGAAAATACAGCCCCGGGACTTAATTCAGTGGTGCTCAGTCCCTAATGCTGTCTGAGCAGAGTATTTCTTGAATCTCTTGCTCTTAGGTATTTCCTCTTCTTTTTTTTTTATTTACATTAGGAGAAGATAAATCTGTTCAGCAGCGTCTGTGCATCACTACTGACATCTTAATTTTCAGTTAAAAGATTTTTAATTAAAATCTGACATCATGTGGTGTGAGAAATGAGAGTGAATTGCAATGATACATGCAGACTGACCTAATGTCGATGTATGTATCGGTTTCAAGAACAGCTCTATCTGATTAAACCAAGAGGTAGCAGTGTATGCTGGAAGGGACTCTGGTTGCTACTTTTGTATAAATTCTGCCATTGTTCTACCAAGGTAATTATAAGGAGAGAAGTTGTGTGCTGGTTTTCCCAGTTTCTCTCTGCTGCAGTTCTTCCTCCCTCATTCTGCCTCTCTTTTCCCTTTCTGGATGCTGCGGGATCATCCTGGCAAGACACGATTGCTCTGTTGGTTTCAAGGACGTACTTGTGTGGGATAAAATGTTTACTCTTGCAATGGCTAAGAACATACCAAGTCTTTTATAATTTTACAGGTTGCACTTGGAAAAGAGGTGGTGAAATCCCTTCGTGGCTCCACCTTAGATGTGTGTCAGTGTGGGATGTGTGCTCACACAGCTGCACGCCTCTGCTCATGCCTCTGTGCTCATACCCACGTGTCCTGTCTGAAGCCAAGGGACTTAATGCAGATTTATTCTCAATTACCTATGTTATTCACAAATGGAATATAAACATGTCCAGGATGTGTATTTTAAATACATTTGTTTGCCAAACATTGTCTGTCTCTCTGCACAGGCTTAAATAGGAAAAGAAGAAAAGATTTTCCAGGCCTTTTAGTCCCATTCTTTCCTGAAGCATAAACACCTGCATCGTGTAGACTCAAGAGACATTTTCTGTCTCTGAAAATTCTGGTTAAACTATGGGCAGTCTGTGAGACTGTGCATATGGTCTGCTTGTGAACCTGGTTTTGGTTTTGCATTGGACCAGCTCTGCGCAAAACTCTGCAAAAATAAACATTGTTTTGTGTCATCATCATTTAAGTGTAGAAAAAGGAAATGGCAGGGGTAATGGGGCACGTCTGTGTAGCTTTTCTGGTATTGCATGAACAAGAAAACTCAAATACAAAAAGGTAAACAATTACACTGAAACTTTCAAGAAAGAAACCAGCATTTGGTATTATCCAAACTGAACTGTTTATTCCATCTTGTTTAATTATCGTGGAACTTGAGGTCAAAGGGATGTGGTTTAGATTAAGAAGTTTCAAGTCCGTTTCTCCCGCCCGCCCTCACAGCATGTTTATGGTCAGGAATAAAAAGGATTATCTTTCAGATACATAGTCATTTTTTTCTGAAAATATCCGAAGCGGTCTAGTTGAAAAAATATTCAGGAGCGGTGGGCAGTGTCTTTTCTGCACTTACAAAGAAAGACTTTATTTTGCTAAGACAACTGTTTGACTTATTTTTGGTGCATGCTGATATATTCCTGCCATGAAGATGTGATTCACAAAGCGTGTAGGTTTGATACAGAATTAGAGCAATCTCTGAAAACAGAGGGGTGGTTTTGTGGCCCAATATAACAGTGTGTCAGCAGCATTCACAGCTCCTCTGCCCTCTGCTTCCTGCACAACTGTGGGTGAGTGTCTGAGATCAGAAAAGCACTAGAATATCTTTTAAGTTCCACTGAATACAGTAGATCTGTGTTTAAACATTTTATTGACTCAGCAAGAGCTGGGGAGGTATCATCAGCTCTATGCTTCGTGCAAAGCAAAGTAACTGAACTTCTGCTCAATTGCACATTACTCTGGAGTCGGATTTGTTGCTTCAGTGGTTGGTATATCAGCACCTCTGTATACAATGATATGTGACATCTGCACTTGAGCTTTTCGGAAATGGGACGCAAGGAAAACCTGCTTCATACCCAGTCTTGTATGTTCTCTTACTTGATTTCAGAATTTGATTTCAAGCCTTGTGTGTTCAAGCAGCAGAGAAAGAAAAAGCTCACCAAGTTTAGCATTAAGGTATCCAGAATGAGCATGCCACCAAAAGTAAGCTATAGCATAACAGGCCAGCTTGGTTAATACTCTAAAAATGTTCTACCCTTCAGTTCTTCACAGGTTTACTTGCTTCCCTCCTCCACTTCTGATAGCCATGTTGACCCTGAAATCAAAGAGTGTGTTCATATCCCTTCCAAATTTATCCTTTGTGTTTCGGCCAATTTGTGGATGGTGTGGTTTCCATACTTTCCTAATCTTTCCTAATCTTTCATGTGAGTTTATTTAGGGGCATGTTGTTATTGACAGGAGAAAATGATGTTTTCTGTCAGGATTTAGGAAGGGACCGATGATTGAGGTTGGGTTGTGCTAGCCTTTTAATACAGAAACAGCACAAGCGACATCTCTCTGTGTCAGAGTGGTAGTGTGCAGCTCTTGCTGAATGACAGCACTTCACTTGGGGCACTTAGACAGGTGTTTGCATTTTCAGATAACAGCAAATGGTTCCAGGTTGAATCATTCATCTTTCATGAAGGCAATAATACCATTTCAGTTTGCCGAGCTACAGCAGTGTGCTTTGATCAATAGAGAACGTTCAGCAATTACAGAGTATCTGACATGCCTCAATTTACCTAGTAGCTGAAGAGCTCATTGACAGGTAATGTAATTGGCTTTGGAAAATTAGTACGTAGTTAAAAGTGTTTGCAACTTTACTGCACAGAAAGAGTTGATTATTTTTCTTTTCTCAGTTAATAATGATCCCAACTGAAAACACTGTCTGGAAAAGAAAATTGAATTCATTTTGTTCATGTATAGGCAGAAGGAGGAATATATTTTCCATAAGCTTCAATATTGGTTCAAAATAGAAAAACAGCAGAGACAAACCCCACTAAAATTAATGAGCTGTGGAGTGTACTGTCTATGGTAGTTCTAATAGATTTTATTTTTTTTTATCTATCTGTAAATTATCTGGTGCTACTAGAGTGTTTTGTACTGTTCTCCAGACTCCAAATACACCTTAAAAGAACATGGCCAGAAAATATAATTAAGAATGGAATTTTCATGTACCTCATCCATTACCTTTATGGGCTAGATTTGGCTTTTATTACATCTAAGCAAGTAAAGAACAATTGCTTTGTGTGAACTAAGAGAATTTAATCTGATTCAGATTAATACTATCATTGGGGCATTCATATTTTACTGTTGCCCCCCTTCCTGAACCTACAAGCATGAAGCATGTGCATACTGTTGAGTATATAGAAAGACATTGTCCACTCTATTTTCTATGTTTTCTATATTTTTGCTTTAAGAAGCACGGTGATAGAAACTGCACTGAAAAACAGTGTATGCTGTGTGCAATAAATAGAGCTGTTGTGCAATTACATAAGGTAGCTCAGATGAAAGAGTCACTATGTTCTGTGTCTGAGAGAGGAGACTTAATTAAGACAGACAAATTCTCCAGGGTATAGCAAAGCAGTTCCCTGGATATAGTCCTGATTATGCTGTATTTCTTTTAAATTCATTACCAAAGTTTTCATTATTATAATTAAACAGATATAAAATATGTCTGCACTTCATTGCATAAAGCTTTGCTTTAGGGTCAAGACTGGAAATGTTCTGAAGAGCTTTGAAATTGAAAGCTGGCAGGCAAAGCAAATGAATTCTATAATTTTCTGCAAACTATATAATTTTTTAATTATTGTCCTTTTTAGTCTTCCATTAGGAGACAGACGCATTTAAAAAATAGATAAATGGCATATTTAGAGCAATATGGTTTTCCTGCAGCCACCAGCTGGGGGGGGGGGGGGGGGGGGGAGGCCTCTGG
>WUAM01000395.1:13026007-13037803 GCA_024336885.1 Actenoides hombroni
TGGGAGAGAAGTGCCAGCAAACCCCAAACTAGTTGACAGACACAGTTAAAAATTCTAATTCTGTACAATTGTTTTGGCCTGAGACACTCACTGCTGATGGCTCCCTGCCCACCTCTGGTCTCTTTTTTCCAAGAGTTAGCAAATCCTGCTGTGAAATGGCATGGGTTTTGCATAATTCTCTGCAGCATAATTCCGTCACATATTCTGTCCTGGCTTTCAAACCGTAGCTCACTTATGCTGTGCCTTTGCCACCGCTGGTGCACGCTTGCAGAATTAAACATTGCCAATATTTAACAGAGGTATTCTAGGTCCTCCTCAAATTGCTTGAGGAAGAGTGTCTGTTGGTGTTAATGACAACCCTGCGAGATGCTAAAGGAAGCTTGTGGTTTAGCAACAAGGTCTGTGGCTTTTTATCGTTAAGAAGGCAGATAAAAAACTTGGACCTCCCAAACCAAAAAAATTCCCCAAACCACTGGCTCAGCTGCTCCCACCCCTGCTGTTAGACACCTCATTTTCTGTCATGTATATCACCCGTAGGCCAGGGGGAGGATGGAGACCTTGGCAGAGACTGCCTTGTCTCTGAAGGTCTGAGATTTCTGCTTCAGAAACATTTTTGAGTCTTAAGGAAATAATGAGTCTAAATCCAGAGCAGATAGTGTTTCCTAATGGGTCTTCCAGGGGTCATGAACAGAACTAAAAAGTAGGGGGTTCCCATTTTTGTGGCTGCAAACCAAACATTTGTCCTATTGCTCAACATTTTCTAAATGTTGCAAGTGTGCAAAACTATGGGAGATTGGAGGTGTTAACTTTCTCCTCATAAAGTACTAAGTTATGTTACAGTTACAGTATAATTGTACAGTGGTTAGATTTTATTTTAATTTTTTTTAAATACCTCTGTTGCCACTAATTCGTAATGTTTAACTATTAGCTGGATGGAAGCAATTACACCAGACTGGTGATAAACCATAAAAACATACGTGCTATGTGAAACCCAAGGGACTGTAATATTCAGATATGGAGCTAATTTACTTGTGAGAAAAAGGAATTATCATTTTTTTGGCAAAATATATAACCAGAATAAAATTGCATTACAAATGCAGCCCTGTATAAGCCAAATGAATGATTTTTCTCTTCCTGAGACTTGAACTCCAGGAAGCAGGAGAGCCCTGCCCTTGAAGGTGGATAGTTTTGAAGAAATGTAATAAAAATGGTAGCACATCACTGCAGCAAATCAGTTATTCTTTAAATAAATTGGATGTTTACGATGCTGCAGTTTGATGTGAAGGCTTATCAAAGCACTTGTAGCTTGCATTATTTAGTGCTGATTTTGATGAGTAATGCAGACATTCAGCATCTGCATTGGTAAAAATTTTGAATACGCCCACTTATTAGAATCACATAACATGATTTAATGAGGCTACCACAGCTGTCTCTTGAGTACTTGCTTCCTTTGTATTAAGGGGGAAATTTGTGGTTTGCTTTCAAGGGATGCATTTAATTTGTTACGCTGTTGCTCAGTAGACCGTTGAAGTAATTGTTTTGCTTGTATGTGGTTTTTAGCCCTGTCAACTCCTTCATCAGTGTGGCAGCATGTTTCATGGCTTTACGCAGCCTGCTCTCATACCAGCAGGTGTAATTTATACCTACCACCTAGCTCGTCAGCCTAAGGCTGTTGAAGGTGAATATATTGTATGCACTGTGCACATAGTTGCAAAGCTAAAAGATGAGAGTAAAATACTTCAGAATTGGGGTTTTTTTGTGTACACATCCAGACATGCCACGAGACCTGTACGTACACTCTGTAGAGGACCGATCAGCCAGTTTTCCCTAGTCCTGGTTTTGTGATGAAGCTCGTTGGCA
Source organism: Actenoides hombroni (assembly GCA_024336885.1). Lineage (NCBI taxonomy): Eukaryota > Metazoa > Chordata > Aves > Coraciiformes > Alcedinidae > Actenoides > Actenoides hombroni. Next base: position 13,027,868 of record WUAM01000395.1, read on the forward strand.
ACGGCTAGTAAAGCACAAACAGGACAACCCAAGTCCACAGGCATACCATGTGTGCGGGGAGGTGGACCATATACCCACCCACACCGAGCAAGCTGGGGTGTGCTGGGGCTGCTGGAGGGAATCTGTCTTGTGGGTTCGTGTGGAGGTGGTGCCTGTGCCCCTGTGGAAAGCTTGCACGCCAGCTGTACTAACTTCTACACCTCAAGAATGGCTTCCTAAATTGATAAACAATTTCCTTGCAAGAGCTAATGAATTTGTTATATACACTGAAACTTGCTTTTCTCTCTCACAGAAAGCTGGGGCCTTTAGATAGCATGCTCAAGGCAAAGTTTCACCCCCATTATAGACCAGCTAACAATGCTACTATTTTACACACATAGTTCATAGTTGGCTTTATGTATTCTATCTCAACCTACTTAATAATTCAAATTATGAATGACAATCAAAATTTAAAAAATATATTCCCATTAAACCAGTTCCTTTATCTTACTGATTTTTGGAATTTCATTGCTGATTTTAAGGATTGGGGTTGATCTGAATCACCATAAATGTGATTAATGAAGAAATAATTTAAGTTGATTAAAAAGAGCTTAAAATAATGTGATTAGACTATAGAGATTTGGGTGGCTTATTGGATTACACATATTATTCCTGGAGGATTTTTGTAAGATTTGGAATTAAATTAAATTTGTCATCCTATTTTGGGCCCCCAGTGCCTGGTAATTTCTTGTGCCATGATACCAGACAGAGTCTCTTTATAGTCACATTCCATGGTTTTCTCTGGAAAAATACAGGATTGAGTTTTTGAGATAATAGCTAAATAATCAGGCCAGAAGATACCACTGAAATCTGTTATGTTCTCTATTATATAAGGATGAAACAAAATTGTGTTTGATCTCATGGGACACCCTTTTGGAAGGCATCAGGTGCTGGTGAATGCATTTTTAGTGATGGAGACTCTCCTGCCATCCTTGAGAGGTTGTGATCATCATCAGCTATCCTCACTGTAGGTTGCTTTTGGTATGGTTGGTGACAGGGTGTAGGGTAATTTTGTTTGTTTGTTTTGCCCTTTTTTTTAAAAAGAAAAAAAAAGCCTGAACTTTACTTTGAATGTGTCCTCTGAAGTTTTTCCTTGTATTAATTTGGGCTTCTGCCTTTGCTCCTGACAGACAATGTGTGTATTGAACTAAAAGAATCTGGAATCTCTTATTTGAAGGTGTTTTCCAAAATCTTCCTGATTATTGCGGCTCTTATGAGCTCTCTCCAGTTTTCAAGGTAATTTGTAAACTGAGAGTATCACATGATGGACAAAACCAAAGATACTAGAACTTTTCTATTCTAAGTAGATACTACGTGTATACAACCAAGTATATACCATTGCAATCTTTTTGTTATATTCTGCATTGATCATCTGCAATGACAAAGTTGAGGGTTTTTTTTTCCCCAAATTATTGTTTACTGGACCAAAGTCCTGTAAATAAGGCCTGCTTGTAGGTTTCTGACCTTGTATTTTTGTCCTTATTGGAACATGTCTTTTTTTTATTGTTTTATTTTCATGCAGTGTTTGTCAGGCATTTTTTCGACTTTTATAATCACTGACCCGTATTCTTTGTTATTAATCGCTGTTCAAACCTTGCATTTGTTTCATCTTCACACTCCATGTATATTGACTTTCTGCTTTCTTCCAGGCCACTCTAAAAATGCTAAATGGCATTGGGCTAAGAATGGGTCCCTGCAGGATCCCATTTGAAGCATATCTACATGATGAGTGTTTCACATTTAATATTGCATTTGAGACATATAATTTATCTTTTGTGTGATCCATTTAATGTTTTCTGAGGGTTTTTTTTCATTGCTATATCTTCTTAATTAAAATATCATTCAGTACCAAGTCAAATGCATGACCGAAACCATAATATATTACGATCTAAGTATATTACAATGACTTTATTATGTGTATCAACCAAACTTTAAATCCCATAAGAGATACTGTGTTAGTCTGACAAGCTCTGTTTTCCCTAACGTTGGAAATAGTTAATGCAAATAATATTTTTGTTCTTTCTTAATCAAATATTTTTTCAGTTTTTGCATTACTTTGACAATGAAAAATACCCACTCATAGATATGCTGCAAAACCATCATTCAGAGGTGTAATGAAGGGAAGTACCAGTAGAATAAGTTTTTCTTAGGTCTTTCTAAACTCATTTGGCTTTTTCTCCTTAGCTACTACTGGATTTCTCTTACTGTCATTTAGAGAATAAATGCTCTTTTGTGCTATTAACAATACCAGTGTTATTGCTTAGTGATGGACTGCTGGTGGGATTCAGCCTCTTAATTTTCAAATGAACTGTCTGGACCTTCCCTGCTGTAACTACCACCTGCCATCAAACCCTTCTCCTGCTTGTGTCAGCTACGCTGGTTGCTATTTCCTCCTTTGTCTATTTTCTTTCTTTACTAATTTCCTAATTTTCCTTACTTTGCTTTATAACTCACAGCAACAACAACTTCTCTTATTTTCAGTTCATACTGTATTGCTTTCTTGTAGCTGTTTTTCTTTCCTGTTAAAAGAGAAAGATTTTAACTAGCATAACCTTCTTGCTGACTTGTCTGGCTGAGGTAGTGTTTTCTGTGGACTCATTGGAGCAAATTAGATGTTTGCCTACAGGTCATCTTCTTCTGTCAGGTTTTAAGGAGAACTTCCCACAGATGCAATAGAGGTCTTTTTAAAATTAAAAAAAAAAAAAAAAAAAAGAAGTCTTTCGAGTTGAGATAGGTCAGATTCTTACAATTCTCTCAGTGAAAGTCCCTAATTTTAGTTGTGGTGGTTTGTTTTTTTTCTGTAAGCAAAGGATGTAGAGGAGGTCTTGCTCTGATTTAATGTCTGTGTCTGAATAACTACTTTCTTCAAAATACTTAGTGTATGTTGTTTTGAAGAGATACAGCCATAAACAAAACCACTGCAGTTAAAAGCCTGAAGGAAGGCGTGTGCATAGTGTGCTGTGTTCATGTTTGAAATTGTGCGTCATGGGATGTGATGCATGATGCTGTTCTCCCAGGCAATGTGGGAATGAAAAGCCCACCTTCTGTAGATTCAAAGGCTTCAAGCCCAGTAGGTTGTATCTAGTTTGAATGCTAGCACTCACTGAGTCCTGTGCATCACTGCGGTTGGTACCACAGTTTATTCTGCACAGGGAGTGCAGCCTGTGCAATTGCACCAAGATGTTGAGGAGGGTGGCCACAGTAGCATGCACAGCAGGCCGTGGCTTCCCTGCTAGCAGGACCATGGGTGAGGACCCTGAAGCTGGGTCAGGTATCCCCGTGTTAGCTCGCAGATGAAGGTGTAGCTGCATCCACCTCTGTGCTAATGTATGGAGTAGCTTCTAAATCTTCTACAGAAGTGGGAAGTTACTCTGGTCTCTGTGTTTTGGAAGGACATTGTGGCAGCATCCTCAGCACTAGCTGCGGAGCTGTCCTATCCCTGACTAACAGAAGAGGTGAACGTTAACGCTGTGCTGAGAAGTGCAGATATTGCACTGCTTGTTTTCCTATTCCTTGGGGACGTGGCAGCCCTATGTCAGGGTAGCGCTCTAACTCTTAGTGAGCCTGCGCAGTGTTTGATGGTAATATTTTAGTGTTGTTCTGGTCACAGTGCTGAGAGCTGCCAGGAAGATGCTGAGACACTGGGTCTTTGGTGTTTCCCAGCTCTTGATTTAATTTCTTCTTCGTTTTTTTTTTTTCTACTGCAGTTTCAGGCTGGTTACATGCTCTGTGCACTTGTAGAGCCTTTGCTTCATGCCTGTATAAAGAGTGGACAGAGCATGGCTTCCCATCTGTCCCTTCTGGGGGTTGCCTGGAAATTTTCTCCAGATGTAGCTCATTCTACTGTTATCCGGGTTATGGTCAGTACAAGGCCCCACTGCTGCAGTCACCTCCATAAACCTGAAATCAATGTAGCAGTTTTAACTAGGCATAAACGAAGGGAGTTTGTGTTGTCTGAACTCCATCAGTTACTCTTGGTGCTGGCTTGTCTCCAGATAGGATTTAAGGCATGAATTTGATCTGTTAAATCTAAGTAACTTGGAACCTTCCAACTTGAGAGACTGTTCTGCTGTGCCACCTACCAAGAGTGGTGATCAGCTAAAATACTCAAAATGGGTCCTTAATAAAGACCTCTGGTTTGGTTACTCGCCTCCTCCCTGGTCTGAAACAGCACTAGCTGTTGTGCTCTGGTACAGACTGCTCAGCACAGCTTCCTTATCTGCAGATGGGAACTTGTAGGAGCTGGGGTCTGCTTTGCATGGAGGGAGGAGCTCTGTAAGTCAGGTCTGTGATTGCTGTAGGGTTAGTTGCTTTAAGTAGACACCCCTTTTTATTTTTGCCTCAGATGCATTCACAGGAGAATCTGTAAAAGAACAAGGGTTTGTACAGTGGAGTTCTCCTGGGAATGCTGCAGCCAAGATCTCGTTTTCCCAGGGCTTGCTGCTACTGCTTCTGTTTTCAGAACCTTTCTCAGGTTTATATTCCCTTAGAGTGTGGGGATAAATTCAATCTATGTCCAAGATGCCCTTGGAGACTCTTAAGTGTTACAGTCTGTGAGCAACCCAAGTACTTTGAAATAACAGTGCATTTGGGACTGGCAGTGGTTGGAGACATTATGTCCAGTGAGCTGTGTCAGTCCCTTCCAAACTAAAAGCCTCCTCCCAGCTGAAAGCAGATCTGGCACTTGAGGTGTCATAAGTGAAGTTCTTGGTCCACAGGGTGAATGAAGATGATCCATGAAAAGTCTTCTGCATCAGGTGGGGTCTTCCATAGGGCTATACAGACACATCATGTATGTATATTGAGGTGTCATACAGGAATTTATTTCTCTGTATATACTGCTTAATACCTAAAGGGATACTTGCGCCTTTATTTAAGGCCTGTCCTTGTGGAAACCAGTTGAATAATGAAGTGTAAAAAGAGAACTTCAGGAACAATGATGGCAGAAGGAGCCGTGAAGTGGTAGCCTCATTACAGGCACTCATGTTCTTGTGCTCTTGGAAGCTTCTTGACTTTGGCTTCATGGCCCTAATTATAAAAACAGGAAGAAGTAGTAACTTCAGTGTGTACCGTGCCAGAAAATAAAGCCTTCTGGCATTGCATGGTTTCAATTTCCAAAATGTTTCCAGATGCAGCCTTACCGTGCTGCTGCTTTTTTCCTTTGCTCTTATATGTCATTTATAAAGCAAAGGTAAATTTTCTGCAAGGTAAAATTGAATAAATTTGGCAATGGTAGTGATTTTAGAAAAGACATTAAAAGCAAAAAAACCACAAACACAACGAAGAATTTCTTGAACAGCAAATAATCTTGGTTCAGATATTTTTCTCAAAGATGTCCTCCAGACATGCTTCTTCATCTCTCTCCAGCCTTACACGCTGTTATTTGAAAGGGATTTGTAGTAATGGATGGAAAGAGAAAGTAGACAAGCCTTTATAATATAATCTTGCCTCCCGTTGAACTTCTCCAGCAGGGACTATTCAGTATCCCAGAATAGTTAAGCTATTGGCTTCATGATTTTTTCCTGGCCTTGGGGGTGCACATTTTGTAGGGTGACATTTCCTCCCCTTATGATGAGAAGCTGACTGCAGAGTAATTATTATCAATCTTGGTGACAGTCCACTACCCACACCCGATGTTTGGACTATCGTGAGTTGAGAAAAGCCTACTGTAAATGCTTGTATTACTGTTCCCCATGACACTTTTCATTCTTCTGTGTCTGAGACCATTAGTCATTGCTTCTCTTGAATGACGGTAGTGCTTAGGCTTCTGTGAGCTCAAGGTAAACTACTAGTTAGTGACAACTAGCTGGATTTGCAGACATGCTGGTGTGACTATTTTGGTACCTGGAAAATTCTTGGACACTGTGTTCTCATGTATCTATCCATGTCATATTTTTGGTCTGCCTTAGAATTTCTGTTTATTCCATTATGTGTGTATCTCAGCCTGTAAGAGTGCATGTGTTAAACTTTCGATCCGATCTTTATTCCACGTGTGCTCAAATCCCTGAATTAGCAGGAATTTTGCCTTGAAGGGGCTGTTGATCCCCCAGCATTAACATCTCCTCTCGCAATCTGTTGAGCTGTGCAGTTAGTCCAAGTGTGACTGGCAGCGTCCCTGCAGCTGCCTTTGCCAGCCAGGTGGTTGTTTGCTTGTTCGGCCCCTGTGCAGAGGTAGCTGCTTTGTGCCGTGAGTTGTCAGCATGAGTAGGTAACCTTTTCCTTGTTGTCCTGTGAGTTGTCACAGTGGATATCTGATACTTACATCCTACAGGCCTTGCCAAGGAAGATTAGAGGGAGCTCACCTCACTAATTTGTTGTGATAGCAGAGCCTGTGAGGATAAGTGATAGAATCTGCAAAATGAGCAATCCTGGGATGCTCTCTGAGAGTGATCAGAATGTGTCTGAGATTCACAGAAGAAAGCTTTGTGTCCTTGTAATGAATACCCATTTCCAATGAGCACTGCAACCTGTAGTAATCATGTATGGGTACTGTGGGTTCAAGCACTGAGTCGCGTCTCTGATCAGATGGACTAAGCATCACACGTGCATGAGATCTGGTTGCAGCCCTGCCTCCAACATTGGCTTTCCGTGTTCTCTTTGATAGTTTATAGAAATGTTTCCTGCTCTGACTAACTTCATTACAGAAAAATTACACCATCATTTATCAACCCAGTACACAGTGCTTTGAGTGCCACTAATGACTCACTGCCTTCTTTCATGTTTAAAGGTGCATTTTCCCACCACAAGTACTGTAAAGCTTTAAAATTGTGGGGGACTGAGATTCTGTCTGTGTAAAACTGAAATATCAAGAAGCATCCCAAAATCCTTTACCCTGTAAAGTTAATTAGTTTCTTCTGGAAAACAAACAAATGAAAAAAACCACCAAACCCAAAAGCAAATAGGTAATCAGTTGGCCAGTGACGTGGATCATCTGGAGTTTCCAGAGCAGATAGCTTTTAAGATGCATTGTTTATTACAATCTATTTGTGAGGCCAGACTAAGCTATCTGCTACTGATTTGGGGCGGCTGACACGCTGGAGGGAAGGGATCCATCCAGGGGGACCTTGACAGGCTGGAGAGGTGGGCCCATGCCAACCTCATGAAGTTCAATGAGGCCAAATGCAAGGTCCTCCATCTGGGTCAGGGCAATCCCAAGCACCAGTATAGGCTGGGCAGTGACTGGCTTGAGAGCAGCCCTGAAGAAAAGGATTTGGGAGTGCTGGTGGATGAGAAGCTCACCATGAGCCATCAGTGTGCTCTTGAAGCCTGGAAGGCCAATCGTATCCTGGGCTGCATCAAGAGAAGCGTGGCCAACAGGTCGAGGGAGGTGATTCTCCCCCTCTACTCTATTATATTACTACTACTGGAGGTGGTGGAAGCCCCATCCTTGGAAGCTTTTAAGACCAGGCTGGATGGGGCTCTGAGCAACCTGCTCTGGTGGGAGCTAGTGGGGTTGGAACTAGATGATCTTTAAGGTCCCTTCCAACCCTGATGATTCTATGATGTCTTAGTGCTAGGTTCCTGGGAAATGGCAAAGATCAGAATAAAACTTCTCCTTTAGTAATGGTGATGCTCACTGGTGAAAAGGTGAGTTGGTATTTAGGGAAATGGCTCTTAACCACACTTAGTAAGTTTAGTCCTCAGCATCATTACTGAATTTCACATCATTTCACAGAAGTCCTGCAGCTCCTTAAGGGCTTTTGGTATCTTAGGGTAAATGATGCTTTTTGCCCTTCTCATCCTCTTTAGCAGAATCCTGGAAGCTGTTAGAGGCTTTTCAGGTAATGTAATTTCAGACAAATAATAACTCATGACCTTGACTTCCATGTACAGGGTTGCTGTACAGCTTTTATTATTGCCCTGTTTCTCAACTTAATTCTCAACAAATTATGTCCTATAGTTTTGACAAAGGGGGTGGAATGAGGTGAAAATGATATTACTCATATCTTTTTAATCCCATATATTTATTTCTGTTAGCTCTCTGATTTAAACAGCAGAACATTGAGCGGTCAAAGATCAGGATGGATGGGGTGGAGTTTTCCCACAACTGCTGATGGCTTACTGATCCTACTGTTTACACATTCAGTCCCTCTGACGAGGATGATGTGTTCAACAGGAGAGCTTCTCCTATTTTGGGAGCGTGCTTAGGCTGGAGCTCTGAATCCCTCCTTTAGAAACGTTTAGAAAATGTTAGGATATAGTCAGGCCAACACTCGGGTATGTCTCCCTGGTGTTAACTGATTTCAGAGCAGCTGCACGTACGCTGCAAGCTAAGCACGTGTTGAAGTGGTCTTGCTCAGGAACAGGAGTTGGGAGTCAGGCAGTTAGGTCACCTTATAGAGTGTGTCCAAAGAACTGAAGGAAACCATAGTTTGAGTCACTTTATAAGAAGTGTCTTGCCTTGGAAAGCACAAGGTTTCCCATATAAGTAGAGATGTCCTTTCTGTACGTGTACAGTGCATGCAAACTGGTTGTGTTTGTTTCCACTATAGACCTGGGTTATCTCTGGTAGAGAAGGTCTTCGGGTGGAAAATCTGCAAGTTAGTTGCTTGTTTTCACACTGCTGTCGATTTCTCTTTTTTGGCAAATGACATCCTTTCCTTTCATTGTTTCACTGCCCCAATAGATTCAGTGTCATCAGTACAAGTGACTGGGGATAAAGGGATGTCCTAGGCCAGTTACTGTGTGGTAAGATCAATTTTGATGGACTTAGCACCTTGGAGAAAGATGCTAATATTCAGGGGTATGAGATAACTGTGCTTTCTGATTGCTTTGCTTAATGAAGGGAACAAGTGCTCTCGTGTGGGTGAACACAGTAGAGAGTTTTTCTGATAATCTGCAGTGTGAATGTTTTTGGCAGGTAGCACAAGAGATTGAGTTTGCTATTTATTCACATAAGATGTTGGCAGCTTTTAGTTTGCCAGGTGGCTGTCCTTGTTCCTGTTCTTAGTATTCACTGAAAGGTAAAATGAAGCGAAAGGTAAACCAGAGAGTCAGTGTATTTCAGTCATCTTCTCTGAGCTCTGATGTGAGTGGAGCTGAGTGAAGCGAGGCCGCATCTTGAAGAAAACAGTCCTCTACTCCCCAGGGTGATCCCTTGGTACAGGAGGTGTGTGGCCTGGTTAAACCATGGTGTCAGGATCTTGAGATGCTCGTTCCAGCAATATGCATGTGGTAGAACAAAGGCGAATGCCTGGCTTGTCAGGCTGAAAAGACAGCATTAGAGCTTACAGAAACATGTTTTGAGGTTTTGCAACACTAGAATAAAAAAATCTTCATAATTATGAATGAAAATTGTCACATTAAATTGAAATTAGCAGTTCTCACTTTGAAACACTGAGTATGTTCCTGTTCTGTGGAGACCAAGAGGGGAATAGCTGATGCAGTAATGAGCTCTGTAAAGCAATTGCAGTTTTACAAGGTTTGTGCATTATACAGTAGATTGCGGACATTGTTAGTATCAGTTAAAATATTCCTATCAACATCAGTAAATTTGTTAATTTTAGACATTAGTCTATGAATTAGACTTGAATTCTATTCAATTGATTAAAAGATATGGGGAAGTTCTACCCAGAGATGAACTGCTGTTGTATGATTCTGATGTTCTTTACATACATAGAATCGTAGAATTGTCAAGGTTGGAAGAGACCATGAAGATCATCCAGTTCCAACCCTCCTGCCATGGGCAGGGACACCTCCCACTAGAGCAGGTTGCTCAGGGCCCCATCCAGCCTGGTCTTAAAAGCTTCCAAGGATGGAGCTTCCACCACCTCTCTGGGCAACCTGTTCCAGTGTTTCGCCACCCTCATGGGGAAGAACCTCTTCCTAATGTCTAACCTGAATCGACCTATCTCTAGCTTTAATCCATTCCCTCTAGTCCTATCACTGCCTGACAGC
>WUAM01000395.1:13039164-13057333 GCA_024336885.1 Actenoides hombroni
CGGGTCCAGAGGAGAGCAACAAGGCTGGGGAAGGGACTGGAAGGAAAGGCTTATGAGGAGAGGCTGAGAGAGCTGGGCTTGTTTAGCCTGGAGGAGAGGAGACTCGGGGGAGACCTCATCACTCTCTACAATTACCTTGCAGGTAGTTTTAGGCAGGAGGGGGCTGGACTCTTCTCCCAGACAACCAGTGACAGGACGAGAGGACATGGCCTGAAGCTGTGCCAGGGGAGACTTAAGTTAGGTATGAGGAAGCACTTCCTTACAGAAAGGGTCATTACACACTGGAATGGAATGCACGGGGGGTGTGTGTGTGTGTGGAGTCGCCATCCCTTGTGGTGTTTAAGGAAAGTTTGGATGTGGCACTTAGTGACATGGTCTAGCTAGGTGTCGTGGTGTTAGGTCTTAGGCTGGACTTGATGGTCTCGGAGGTCTATTCCAGCCTCAATGATAATTCTGTGTAAAACTAATTTAAAAAGTAGCTGACCTGAGGCACTTGCTTCCTTGACTTTCCTATTATTTTTTTAAGACCAATTCTCATAAGAAGTACTACAATACATGGCTAGAATAATTACTCTTGTCAGTAGAAGTCATTGTACCAGTTTAATGAGAAATCTTTAGCATAAGGAGTATAGAGTTTTTGATTTTGTTCCCAGCAGATCCTGTACCTTTAAATCCAGTTGTTGGGGGGCTGAGGTTTTGAAAATAATTCTGAATGTTATTGAATGGAGTGAACGACAATAGCAGTTTTATAGAAAAATTTATATTGCCTAATTTACTGCAAATATCTATACAAACATGTAAACAGTGAGTGGGGATGTTCTTACAAGCACCAACACTGATGCTCTGTGGCTGGGAGAGTTACTCAGGGTCCTGCTTAAGCACAGACAGCACAGAGCAGCAGCAGAACAGAGATGGGCATTTCTTTGCCTTGAGATTCCTGCTCAAAATTCAGGTAGTAAAAATCCCTTCAACAGCAGAAGGCGGAGAACTAGGAAAGTATTGCTGGCAGCTAGGGAAATAGGAGGGAAAGAAATTTTTACAAGTCTTTCACTATTAATTAAAGCCTTGAATGATGTTTTGAAAATGTTTTTGGTAGCTGTTGCATAGTTTGTATACTAATGGAGTAGATGGAAATCATGCAGAGAAAAAAAAGAATAATTTGCAATTTATAATTTTTGTGGAATGTTTTGAATTGATATTATGTGGGAAAAGATTTCAATTTAGTTGCTACACTGAAATTGCAGATTGCAGAAAGCTTTGCAAGCAGCTGGGTTTACATCCAGCAGCAAGTATGTAGTTGATACTGAATAGACAGTCACGTGTCTAAGTATTTTCTCAAGAGTAGTTAGAATATACGCCCTAAAGAAAAAGGCTTTGGGTTTCTTGCCTGGTTGTCCAGTGCTTTATGATCCCTGTACACAGAAATTACCAGAATAGCTTCTTTTCAAAGCAAGTTTAGAGACAGGAGAGTGTGAAATAGGTTAGGCCTGAGCAGAGGGGTACATGGGCCTCCTACGGGAGCAGCCACGAGAGCCATGAAATTGTGCATCGAGCAAAGATAGACTTACCAGCCTAGTGAGAATGTCTGTTACCAAAGGACACTAAAACATACAGATAAGAAAGCCCAGACTCTCCTGGGTGTAGGTCCTAGAGGTCTGATGCATGACTGTTGTTAGCTGTTGTTTTAGTTTTGCTTGAAGTGTCCAAGGTTGCAGAAAGAGGTAGAACTGAGGCAGAACACCCAACTGCTAAGGACCAAGATACCCCACATCCCCACTGGTATGCTGACCCATCCCAGGCTCTCCTCCCAGCACTGCTTCGGAGGCTTCTTCCCCTTCTCCTCCCACATAGGCTGAAACTCTTTTCTCATGCCTTTTTATCCCAAAGTTCCTCCTTTATTCATGATATCTCTTAAATCCTGGTGAGATTCACCCCACTTCAGCTTATGCAGACCTTAACCAGGTGCTGGAGCTTGCCACAGAACCCCTTATCTGATCTGAAAATGTATGTGACACAACCGGATACCACCTCCTCACAGATGCAGTGAGTTGCTGAGATCTGGAAGGCAGTTTAATAGCTGAAAATGTCATTCTTGAAAACTTGGTATCTCTAATACTGCAATCTATCAAGTTGCTGTATAGCTCAGTAAATTTTATAGTTCAGTAGGGAACTGGATTGTGGGAAGGGATTATATGTTGTGTTTTGAGGTTTAGAAGAACATGAATTACCTTTACATAAGCATATCTTCTCTATAATGTATGCACTTGTGGAACGGTCAAAGAAAACTTGGTCATTCTGGTTTTTTATGTTGTCATTCCATAGGATCCTTCAAACCAAAAATGCGGAAGAAAGAAAACAGTGTCCTTCAGCAGCATGCCATCAGAGAAGAAAATAAGCAGCGCCAGTGACTGTATCAGCTTTATGCAGGCTGGGTGTGAACTGAAGAAAGTTCGTCCAAATTCCCGGATTTATAATCGTTTTTTTACTCTGGATCCTGACCTGCAGGCTCTTCGCTGGGAGCCTTCCAAGAAGGACCTTGAGAAAGCCAAGCTTGATATTTCTGCTATAAAAGAAATCAGACTAGGGAAGAACACAGAAACATTCAGGAATAATGGACTTGCAGACCAGATTTCCGAGGACTGTGCACTGTCGATAATTCATGGTGAGAACTATGAGTCCCTTGACTTGGTTGCCAATTCAGCTGATGTGGCCAATATTTGGGTATCAGGGTTAAGGTACTTGGTTTCTCGTAGCAAACAACCCCTGGATTTGATGGAAAGCAGCCATAATACTCCACGGTTTGCATGGCTAAAAACTGTATTTGAAGCAGCAGATGTTGATGGTAATGGCATAATGTTAGAAGATACATCTGTGGAGCTAATAAAGAAACTTAACCCCACCTTAAAGGAATCAAAGATTAGATTAAAATTTAAGGAAATCCAGAAGAGCAAGGAGAAACTGACAACACGAGTAACAAAAGAGGAATTTTGTGAAGCGTTTTGTGAGCTTTGCACAAGACCTGAAGTTTATTTCTTACTTGTGCAGATATCTAAAAACAAAGAGTATCTAGATGCCAACGACCTCATGCTGTTTTTGGAGGCTGAGCAAGGAGTGACCCACATAACAGAAGAAATGTGTCTAGATATTATACGCAGGTATGAGCTTTCTCAAGAAGGGCGGTTGAAAGGTTTTCTTGCAATTGATGGATTTACTCAATACCTATTGTCCCCAGAATGTGATATTTTTGACCCGGAGCACAAAAAAATTGTCCAAGACATGACACAGCCTTTGTCACATTACTACATCAATGCTTCCCACAATACATATCTAATAGAAGACCAGCTCAGAGGGCCAGCTGATATCAATGGTTATGTCAGGGCTTTAAAGATGAGTTGCCGGAGTATCGAACTAGATGTCTGTGACGGCCCAGGTAATGAACCCATTATTTGTAACCGTAACAACATGACATCGCCACTTGCCTTTCGAAACGTTATTGAAGTAATAAATAAATTGGCCTTCTTTGCCTCAGAATACCCCCTTATTCTCTGCTTGGGTAACCACTGCTCAGTACAACAGCAGAAGGTAGTGGTACAACACATGAAAAGGATCTTTGGAAACAAACTATACACAGAAGCACCTTTACCCTCGGAAGCCTACCTCCCATCACCCGAGAAACTGAAAATGAAGATCATTGTGAAGGGGAAGAAGCTGCCCTGTGACCAGGATATATTGGAAGGAGAAGTCACAGATGAAGATGAAGAGGCTGAAATATCCCGGAGACTGTCAGAGGACTTCTCAAGGGAACCAAAGTTGATCTGGCTCTGCAGGGAACTGTCTGACTTGGTATCCCTATGCAAATCTGTCCAATACAAGGACTTTGAGACATCCATGAAAGCTCAAAATTATTGGGAAATGTGCTCCTTCAGCGAAGCAGAAGCCAGTCGGATTGCAAATGAATACCCTGAAGATTTTGTCAACTACAACAAAAAGTTTCTGTCCAGGGTGTACCCCAGTGCTATGAGGATAGACTCCAGTAACTTAAATCCTCAAGACTTTTGGAATTGTGGTTGCCAGATAGTGGCAATGAACTATCAGACCCCGGGGCCCATGATGGACCTACACACTGGCTGGTTTCTACAGAACGGGGGATGCGGGTATGTTCTCAGGCCTTCAGTGATGCGTGACGAAGTGTCTTACTTCAGTGCAAACACCAAGGGCATTGTTCCAGGGGTCTCTCCCCAAGTCCTACATGTCAAAATAATCAGCGGTCAGAACTTTCCAAAGCCCAAAGGTGCATGTGCAAAAGGGGATGTCATAGACCCCTATGTCTGCATAGAAATACACGGGATTCCTGCAGACTGCACTGAACAAAGAACTAAAACTGTTCAGCAAAACAGCGATAACCCCATTTTTGATGAAAGCTTTGAGTTCCAGATCAATCTACCGGAGCTGGCCATGATCCGTTTTGTTGTGTTGGACGATGACTATATTGGGGATGAGTTCATAGGGCAGTACACCATCCCGCTGGAGTGCTTACAGCCCGGATATAGGCACATACCGCTGCGGTCTTTTGTGGGTGATATCATGGAGCACGTTACCCTCTTTGTTCACATCGCAATAACCAACCGAAGTGGAGGCGGGAAGGCCCAAAAGCGCAGCCTCTCAGTGAGGATAGGAAAGAAAGCAAGGGAGTACACCATGCTGAGGAACACTGGTCTTAAGACCATCGATGACATCTTTAAGCTGGCAGTGCATCCTCTACGAGAGGCGACTGACATGAGAGAAAATATGCAGGTATGACGTTTTTGTTGTGTGTTGACATGTCCTGGGTGTGTAAGTGAAGGTCCCGGTGTGAGCTGCGGGTACAGCAAACTTGCTGAAGCTGGGGCAAGCTGGGGAAGCTTCAGACCCACAGCCGTTGTCAACCTTTAGCTGGATATTGGAAGGCTAATAGTTACAGGTGTTAACAAGCAAGCAAATGTGGATTTAGAAATGTTTTAAGAATCACTATGCTCTCTCTATAAACATTTCACTGGGTTTGGTTTTTTGTCTGAGAAAGCAGAACTGAGGGTGCATTTGTGTCCCCAGGCCTCAGGTCTCAAAAGCTTAATTTCCTCACTGGTCCTGGAAAACACCAGTGAGCTTTTGTTTTGCTAACAGTGAGGGTTATGATCTTAATTTTCTTTGTCTGGGTGTGTCATTAAGGTCTTGTCTGCACCAGAGAAACCCACCGTGCAAAGAGCAGCGTGCATCCGCAAGCGAGCGTTGCCAGTTTGTCCAAGAGCTGCAGATGTTCAATGTAGGCACTGAATGCCACTTGGATTGCAGTGTCCTCCCTGTTAAATAATGCTGCTGTCTCAGCTGGCTGGGCACCGGCACAGACACCAGTGCCATGTCTTGACTCAGAGGGTCTCCTGGCACTGCGTCCCCCTGCCCATGCTGCTCTGACGGCAGCCGGAGCCTGCCGGGGATGTCAGGTGCCAGGTGCACAGCACAACTGCCCGGGTTAGGCCTCCTTGGTGGTTGACGGGAGGTGACGCGGCAGAGAGGCCACACAAGAACCAGCCTGCCCAAGTGCTCTCCTCTGCGGTGGGGCGACTCTAAGAGTTAATTAAGAGTCAGCACAGTTCTGAGGTCCAGGCACTGCCTAGAAACAAAACTGAGTAGCATTAAACAATGAATTTTCTTTAATAAATAGCTGAAATCAGCCGTAACTATCTCCTTGGTAAAGATAGAGAAACAATTCATTTTTCTTTCTTGAAAACAGGAGAAAAATGCGAAGCACTTCATTGACCCTGCTCTTCTGGACAGAGTCTAAAGCAAATTGAATGTTGACAGCTGGAAAAGTTTACAAAATGACATAAGTTTTAAACCACTCTCGAAGGAATAGTCTTAAGCATATTTTTAAGAATGGGAAACTCTTCCCAGCCTTTCCTTTCCTGCAGGCCTTGAAAGCAGCTAGTTTGTATTGCTGACTTCACCTTCTGTCTGTATGTCAGACAGCATATGTGAAGTATATAAAAGATAAAACTCGAAACCTGTCTCAGAAACAGCATTAAAGTGAAATTCTGGTACAAGATCTTATTCTGGGGAATGCTTCCCAAAGACATAGTCATTAGATTTAACTGCATGCTAATGTATTGGATTAATGAGAAAAGAATCCATTAGGTGAGCATTTTCTGATGACTCTTTCTCCAGCAAGATGTGGGGCAACATTTACAAAGTATGGGTTGTTGTAATACACTCTTGCTTAGATTTTGTGCATCTTAGTCACTCACTGCATGACTTCAGAAGCTAAATGATGAGGGCATGTCAACCGTACATCCACTCACTTGATAAAAAAATACATCCTGGCATGTTAGTTTAGTTTGACCTGTATATCCAGTATTGATTTTCGTACATGCGACCTATGAAGGGGAAAGATTGTTTGTGTTTCTTTATGATGTGGTAATGAAAGCCTGAAAACAAAGTGGTTTTTTCCTGCTTGCCTTTCCCATGGGAAATATGAGGTCTGTCGAACTTGTTCTTGCTGGAAGATGATAATGACAGGAGAATGAGGTGATTACAGCATCAAAAGCAATTGGAGTCTGAACAGTTGGGAAGAGAAATAACATTTTAGGCTGATGGCTTAATATGCTGGGGACCAGAGTACGTCCCTATTGGGGCTGGATTTGCAATGCAAAGTAGCTGCAGATCTGGCAGCTGGGATACCTGGGCCTGGGGGAAAGCTGGAGCTGGCAGCAGGGGGAGCGGAGAATTCCCGGGGCTGGCCAAGAACTCCTGTGTGCACCAGCACCCCTGGGGTCCACAGGGGACTGGGGGATGGTGGGCAGCAAGGTAGCACTGCCCCACAGCAGTGAGGAGAAGCAGGCAGGCACCGACGAGGTACTGGCAGGTAGGGGGGGGACTGAGAGGCAAGCAGGAACACGGCTGAAGTATTTCTTCTCCTTCCCCCAGAATGCCATGGTGTCCGTCAAGGAGCTGTGCGGGCTGCCGCCCATCGCCAGCCTGAAGCAGTGCATCCTGACCCTGTCCTCGCGGCTTGTGAGCAGCGACAATGCACCCTCTGTTACCCTCTGCATGAAAGATGCATTTCCCTACCTGGAGCCCCTGGGGACTATGCCTGATGTGCAGAAGAAGGTCCTGGCGGCATACGACCTGGTAGGTGCTGGCTGCTGCAACCTCTGCCATTCCCCACGTGGCACTCACGGGCCTTCACATGCCCAAACGTTTCGGTTACGTGAATGAGGCTCTTCAAATGACTTAGGCTGTGCAAACTTGTCCTTTAGTCACCAAAATGCCACACTGGGCTTTTTGTTGTTGTTTGGTTGGTTGTTTTTTTAAACAGTTGTGACTAGCACAGGTTGGCACCTGAAGGGGACTTTGTTTACAAAAATAGCAGCAGTTCAGCATGTACTGGCAGCTATTAGTCGTTGTCCTTGAGAAGCATCGAGATCCGCGTGCTGCCTTTCCCTTGCCTCCCGCAGCAGAGGGCAAGGCCATATGACAGGGAGCTGCAGTGTGGGAGTTCCCAAGCAGAGCTGAGATGTCCCCTTCCCAATCCTCCCCTTCCTGCCTTTCTGCAGCACTGTTAATTAGCACCCCGGGCACCGCCAGACTGCAGGCGGTGGTGTTCTTGGGAAGGGCCCTTCCAAGTTGTAAGGGAAGTTTTAAAACACCCTTTTTTTTTTTTTTTTTTTTTTTTTTTTTTTAGCATGGGGAAGGAGAAGTCAGCGTGGTACAGGAATACTTATAAAAAGGTAGAGAGATGAACTGAAGTCGTTCCAGGTGAATTCTGCTGCTCAGCCTTGTATGACATATGTCACTGCCGTGGGTGACTGAGCAACAGCTGTGGGTGACATCCAGCAGCAGCAGCAATTGCTGTCACACTGAGCCTCTCAGGATCTGAGACTGTCCTGTCGCTTCCCATCCTTAGTAGATGGTCTGCAGCAGCTGATAGCAAGCCACGTAGTTTTGCAAGCCCCGACTTAAATTTTATGCTCTGACAACCAGACTAAATCACGGTGCATGTTCGGTGCATGACAGTTATTTCTGCTGCTTATCTTCCTAAAGAATAAAATGGTTAATAACAGGGGGAAGGCTATCAAATTGCTTCCAGAGATGCTAAAGTGTTGCGAAGAGTGACTGCAGCTTTGGCCAGTTATTCAATTTGCCAAATGCTCGCCTCCTTTCCCTCTCGTTTTTTGCTGCTCTAGCTTACTTTTCAGGAGAAAATCAGCTTGGGGGGAAGAGGGAGACACTGATGTTGATTAAAAGAGAAATACTAAAAATACCCCTCGGTTCCTTCCGGAGTAGTTTATATTACTTGAAGGTGATTAAGTTGTGGTAATAAAACACCAACTGTAACAATACCAGAATGAGGATTTGCAAATCCAGTTGATAGCCATATTTTAAATGGAACTTTTTTTTGGATAGATTTGTTATATGGTGTGATGTCTCTCTGAAGGAGCAAATACCACATAAATGTATTTTCCTGTCTTTGGGGGCTTGCTTAATTGAGTTTTAACAGAATGAATATGTCATCTCTTATCTTTGTAGTTACACACTGAAGAATACACATGGGATGTTTCAAGGACTCCTTAAGCTTTGGAAACAGTTTTCCAATTTAAATAGGTGAAAGGTCTCTTTCGGATGCAGACAAAACCACTTGCATAACTGTTTTAAATAATGTTTTCTCTCACATTTGTCTCTGATTGAGGAAGATGTACCTCGAATGGCGAGAGACACAGCACAAGGTGCTTAAAATCAGAGGGCTGAGAAAAAGAAGGGAATTCTTCCATGCCCATGTAAGGGTTGATTAGAAATGTAATTATGGTTAATGAGAACATGATACTTTAAATTATTTTTACCCTCTCTCTCTGGCTGGGACTGCCTCTTACTTTGCTGAAACTATTCGCTTCTGAAAGACCAAAAGCTGCATTTAATAAATGTTTTTGCTACATTTTGGATACTTGCCTTTTGAGGCAGTGCCAGCAGCAGAACACTGAAATCTATTTAGCTTTTTCTGTGCTTAAAAAAAAAAAGGAACCATCTCTATCAGTCTTGATATTTGAAAATAACAGTGTGGGGACGGCTTTGCAGTTTTAATGTTGAGAAAGGGCTCTTCCTTGCTATGGTGTTTGTAATGAGTTGGTATAATTCAGGGTGTATATCTTTTTAGTAACTTCTTTTTTTTTCCTTTTTTGTGCAAATGAGAGCACAAGGAGGTGCTGGTGGAAAGCAATATAAAATATTTTAGGTATTTATTTATATTTATTCACGATATACTACAGTTCAGCCTTTTTGGTTGTTGATAAATATGTCTTCAAGGAACTGGATCCACAAGTGCTTGCTGCATGTCTTTAATTCCCCAGAAATGTCTCTTCACTTCAAAGCATTTTTGTGTGAATAGGCCTAAGAGCAATTTTAAATGCATAAAATAAAAGCTGTTGATGTTGGCCTCTCTCTTGTATGAATGGTCTGTACTTCTTAACTCCTTTTACAGTAAAATGGAAAAAGTTTTGACACTAAATCTCACAGGGGAAAAATGTGACAGTAGATCTGCCTCACTTGCTGGGCTCCACAGCACAGATAGCCAGAGTGCTGAGCAAACCCTTCCTCACCACCCGTCATGGTTTAGGGTCAGGGCAGCCCCTTAGACCTGTAACAGATGCTCTTTGTTAACCCCCCTCCTTTCCCAAAAGGGAATAAGGGAGAGAGTTTTAGTGATTAGAAAAGGAAACTAGACCAGCTTTAATGAAAATAGTAATAATAAAAATAGAATATATACAAACCAATATCAAACCCAACCTCCCCAATGGCAATTACGTCACCACTGATGCTGTGGAGCAGGCACTGGGAGAGTCCCAAACTAGGCCCAGCAGCAGATGGGAGCTGTGTTCAGGAGCTGGATTCTGGTAGCGGATTTAGGAACACACAGATTGGGATCGAAGGCAGAATGGACAGAGTCCTCCTCAGATGCTCTGAGGAAGAAACCAGAAGAGGACCTGAGCCAAGCTGAGCAAAGCTGGCAAAGCGGGCCAAGAGGACAAAGAGAGCTGAGACCCTCCTGATCCCTCAGCTTTATACCGAATGTGATGTCTATGGGATGGAATACCTCGTTGGTCAGTTCAGGGTCACCTGTCCTGTCCATTCCTCCCTGCAGGTGCAGCCTTTTGCTTTTCTGCACCCCGCAATGTGTTACCCAAGCTCCAGCAGTGTCCTTGGTCTGCACACCAATCCTTGGTAGTAACTCTAAACATGGGGTGTTATCACTGCTAGAAGCAGACACTGCCTGTGAGAACACACTGCTGATTTCAGACAAGGCAGTTAGTTAGAAGAACTGAGCTGAAAAGCAGAAGAACTGAGCTGAAAAGCAGAATCACTGAGCAGAATTTGTTCTGTTCTCACTCAAACCAGGACACCACCTCCAAAAAGACCACACATTTCACATTCCTTAAAAAGTCTGCTTTGAAGATAATCTCTGAGGAAAAAAGCCCTAATAGGTTAGATTTTTTTTTTTTCCCCTTACAGGCAATTGGCAACTTAATGTGCCTTTTTTGTTTTTGTTTTTATTTTTTTCTTCAGAGAAAGTATAAACTCTGCCCAAGTGTTTAATGGGGCATAGACAGGTCTGACATTGCAGGCAAATAGAGGTGCAAATGCTTGGAGACCTGCCATGATGATCTGGAAAATAATTAACTGTCTGCTTTCTCCTGCTTGGCTTTTGTCAGCAGGCTTGATAGACAAAGTCTGGTTTGTGCAGTTTGTTTGATTTTTTTTCTGGGCAATTAATTTTACCATTGTGTTCCGCATTAAATATATTAAATATTTGGGAGAGGCCTTATAAGAATAAAATGTTAATGTGCTTTGTTTAAGGAACTGGAAGGATTTTTTTGGACTAATTTTTTGATGGTTGCATTGCAATGATTTAGTGAGAATCCACTGTTCTTGTGTCTTGTGCAGGAAGAGCTTCATTGACGATACTGGTTTGTATGGGAGTTTCTGCAGAGGAGAGCAGGGAATGGGATTTGCCAATCCCCAGAAAATAAGGTCGACTCTTGACAATACTTAGAAAACATTTTTTGAAGTGTGTCAAGTACCAGAAATACAGTTTGGAATGGTTTATTTCAACTTACAGCTTTGGTTGGTACCATACATAGAGGATGATGAATGGATTCCGGTGATGTTGTCATTGATTCCCACACATACATCCTAGGATATCGTAGTGTGTCACTTATAGAGCTGTTCTTCAGACCTTTCCTTTCCCACGAGGAAGGCCTTTCCCTCTCTCCCTGCTTCCCTTCCTTGATGACTGGGCACAGGAAGATACTCACTCCAGTGGGCAGCATGTGCAGTGTGTGCCTTATAACCTGTCAAATCGATGCTGGTGTTCATTGATCACACCAAAAAAAAAAGGAGATACTCAATGTGAAGAGAGAGATGGGGCCCAGCTGGACCTGACAGATGGTTGAATTATTCATTGCAAACAGTTCTCCTGTGAAGTTGGGATTTTTTTGGTTGAGAATTGTTCAGAAACAGATTGTGGTTTTTCTGTCTGCACGATATATTCATGTGCTCATGCAAGCATGCATGAACTCAGGGACACTTGTGCACTTTGTTTCTTCATTATTGGTTCAGCATTATTTTTCCTCCAAGATCAAATGATTCATTCATTTGCAAATCAAAAGCAATAAACAAGTGATGATAAATGTTCTTGGTTTTACCCAGTATCCTGGCTTATGTGCATATAGAATTTTTTCTAGAAAAATAAAAGAAGATTCCCATGTATCTTTGCGTTTTTCAAACCATAAACAACAAAAAATATGAAAAAGTTGAACACAGAAGCTATTTGTTGGTATAAACTCATACTGGCATTAACGATTTTCTCTGTTTTCAAGCCCCTTTACTGAAATTGCTTAGAGATATGGTTTAGTGATGACCTGGCAGTGCTGGCTTAACAGTTGGACTTGATGATCTTAAAGGTCTCGTCCAACCAAAATCATTCTATGTTTCTGTGATCTTGTTGCTTTGGAGTAGACAGGTAAGGAAGGACAGCATGTCTGTAGGTGCTGTTGACAGATGACAGGTTAGTTAATGTCTCTGCAGACATGGACATATGCTGGGGATTTTTGAGAAGAGAAGCAGTACCCGTGATGCTGCTGGGGAGTAACTCAATGTGTTTGATGGCAGTGTTTCTGTTGACACGGGTATTGGTCCACACATGCTAGCAGAAGTCTACTGAGGTGTCTGTGGAGAGGAACTGCACTTTGTCTGCTGTTCTTTCAGATTCAGTCTTTTTGAGTTTCTTTGTCGTATTCCCAAGGAAAAAGTCCATTTTCCCAATTTATGTCAATACAAAATGACTAAATAGATTTTTGTGAGCTTTTCCACTGAATTTCGTATTTCAGCTGGGACAGTCGTCCCGAAAGGAACATTTTTCATAATTCTCTGAGCAGCTGAAGACAAGGGATATTGCAGAGCAGAGCAGCCACTGCCAAGGAAGTGTCATGATGCACTGACGTCAAACACAGTCCAGTAAATGGACATTGTCTTGAATTTGTATCTGTTTTTTCCATCCAAAATTGGACATAGGATGGGAGAGCAATTATCCTGTTTCTTTCTCCACTTCTTATAATTATCTCATTTACCCAAGAATTTCACAATTTCTCTCTCTGACAGCCCACATCCCATTGTGCCTTTTAGGATAGGACCTTAAACCAGTCAGAACAGACTTTTCTTACAGAACGAAGTTCCAGTTGGCTATCTTAGTTACTCTGCTTTAGCATAAGCATACTGAAAGTTCACCTCTCCCCCTGTTCCTCCACTGCTCCTATTGTTTTACAGAGGACTGGTCTTCATGCACCAGCTCACGTCCTACAACACTCTGACACTGTATTTCCCCACAAATATTTATAAGCAAAAACATGAAACTGGAATTCAAGGTGAATTTTATTCAGTTCCCTCTGCAGTTTGTGTCAGTAAGGTATTCCAGATGTTTCCAGCTGATGTAACTATCCCTGATAGCTGTTCCTCTTACTAGGCTTTTACAGGAAGAGGTTTAGATAGAGAAACCTAGTTTGAAGCCTACTGGGACAGAGCCAAGGCAGACTAGTGGCCAGTGTTCTTCCCCATGTCCTGGCGCCACAGGCATATCCTTCCTTGTTTTGCCAGACTAGCTGGCACACAATTGACTGCCTGGCTGTTTCTTGTCCCAGATGCCTGCAAGAAATGCTCAGTGCTAAAGAGGAAATCCTATTCAAATTTTCATGAGCTCAATTTGTGCTTTAGTTGATTTTCCAAATTGATTATATTTTTGTAGCCTCTTCTGGTTGTGTGACTTTTTATTTGGTTGGTTGGTTTTGTTTTGTGGTGTTTTTAGCAGTAGAGGCACGATGTACTTGGTGCTCCTTACCCAGGCAAACCTCTTCCTTGTCAATGAAAGGCATAGGAGATTGGGACAATGGCCTTGAGGAGACACCTGAGAGAAAGCTTCTTTTTTAGTTTGATGTTCAGTCAGTTTCTGTTCTGAACTTTGGAATATTTATGAGAGGATTCTTTGAACTGTCCCTTTTGTATCATTTATTTTCCCAGCAGGACCAGTGCTTTAATTTGCCACCAGGAGTTTTTCCTGTCTTTTCTTGTCTTTTTTTGGTGAGACTCTGCTGTGTTAATTTCCTCTCCCCTTTTCACTTTGTTGAATAGTTTATAATGAAAAGAAGAAATTGGTCTGTGGCACAGGAGTTCGTTAAAATAAAAAGAAATAGCATTTTTTTTGTTCAGTTTGTACTGATCCGATGATTAAACTGCCTTTAGTACAGACAACAAATAAACCTATTAATTTATTGTGAGTAGAAATATGATGCTCTCAGTGTTAAGATATTTTAAGTTTCACTCAAATTATTTTTGTAATTAACAATTAACAGAAGTGGCAAAATAAAGAATCATTCTTGCCGTGAAGCAATGGATTTTTAAATTCAATATTGCATGCTATATTTAAACACTTAAGTCAGACAGGTCAGTTGTATTTTCAGCCCATGGTCTATTCCATGTTCTTGGTTTCATATATTGAACACGAGAGAGCTCCTGGGTTTGTGCCTGCTCTTTTCCCATGCTTTTGTGAGAAACTGGCATGATGTAACTGTGTGCTTCAGGTAGATTAAGATGAATCAAGTTTAGGCTTCTTGCTTTCAGTATTGCATAAGAGTATTTAAATTAAATAAGCTATTTTGCAGGAAAAAAAAAACAAACCTAACCTATGCAGATGAGGCTTTGTATTCCTCAGTCTCATTAGTTTATTAAATGTGACATGTACTTCTGGGACTTGTGCCACGTGCTCCTTTTGTCAGTTTGAACAACCCCTTCGTCACTTCTCGTTGCAAGCGTGTTTCTGGTGCTGCAGCCTCTCCAGGAGGGTTAGCACCCCCAGGACTTGCCAAAATCTTTGTGCCCCTACTCCCATAGAAACGTGGTGGAGGTCCCTGAAGGGAAGACCTTTGTTCCCACAGAACTCTGAGCAAGCACAGAAGGGACCCCACATCCTCCCCACAGATCTCTGCCCTCGGGACCCAGGGCCCAGTACTGAAATTACCAGGATCCCAGATGATGTGGAAGTGTGTGGTGATTTCTCCCATTCAGCCGCCTTCTCTTCTGCTTACACTAATAGGTGTACACTGTTGGTGAGCAAGGAAGCTTTTTAAGTCCCTGTACCAGCGTCAGGTTTTGTGTGCTTTCACTCCTATTTCTGTCCTTTTTTCCCCTGCGGTAATGTTAAATACATCACTCAGTAAAGTTTATGACCTTCTTTTTGACATGGGAAGTGCAAGTTGTCCTGAGTGATACTGCCAGCTTCAGCAGCTGCTAAAAATTTCCCCACTGACTCCAAGTGGACCCAGATACCAGCATCCATCTTCTAAAGGTTGCTTTTCAATATATGTTACTTCAAGGTTAATTCCTTTAAGCTCAGCAATCAGGAGTTAACACTCTGGTGAAGCAAGAATTTCCAGAGAGGACTCTTGCTCTTCAAGAGTCACTCATCAAAGAGCATTGTGGCTTGGGAGCTGACATTACACAGAAGCCTGCTGGGCTCCAGACAGATGGCTAGGACTTGCACAACTGCCCAAGACCATTGCTCAGCACATGGAAATTCATGCTGCAAATATTGTAAAGTGCACTCTTCACACTCAAGACAAATTGGTAGTTTTTGAACCATTACTGACAAAACTGGACTTGAAAATCTCAGGCTGTTGTGTCATTTATGGGGCTACCTTACCAGCAGAAAATCTTACAGCCCTCCATGCTGTATTTAGGGTTCCTGGTTCTTGTCTTGGCACCACAAGAAGGAGGTGACCATCCCCAAGCAAGGTTTTGGATGTGGTGCCAGCTGGAAAATCGGGATCATTCAGACTGGGAGACCATGGACACATTTCAGGACCAATGCCAAAAAAGAAAAAGTGTGTCTAGATGTCATGACACAGAACTGTGAGTGGGAGCTGTTGCTGAGCAGAGCCATGATAGAAAAGATTCCCAGAGGTTGATGGGCAGGATGAAGTGGGGTATCTATGGCCAACATGCTGCACCTCTGGCCAGCACCCTCCACTGTGACCAAGAACCTTCCAGAACTGCTGCAAGCTGCTCTGTGTCCAGCATGAAAGGATGTGCAGGATGCTAATTTCTAGCTGAGTCTCTCATCTGCTTTTACACACTGTAGTCTGAATACTGATAAATTGCTCATTAATTCCAGTGAACAGTTACTAGTAACCTGGCTTTTTAGGTGACCTTCACAATGTTTATATAGTAAATATCCCCCTGAGGTACTACCTTGGGTGTAAGTGACAATATATAAGAGTGGAAAATTTAAAAAAAAAAGGGGGTGGGGTGGGGTGGGGAGAGGAAGTGGCTTTACAGATTACTTTGGCTATTTATTCAGAGTTGCATCAGTTCTGTTGCCAGGATTTGCATAGAATCCTTTCAAGAATATCTATTGTGGTGTGCTTTAAGGAAAACAAAAAGAAAAAAAACCCAAAACAACCAAACCAAACTCTCAGACATACCCTATGCTATAATTTTATTCCTGAATAGCAGTTACTTCCTGTTGTACTGTTACTTGCATGAATCAGTTGCTGGTTCTTCAGAGTGATCACCCAGGCTTCATCCTCGCTCAAGCCCATAGTTGTGGTCTTTCACTGCAGCATTAGGGAGCAGGATCTGAAACTACACACACAGGTGGTTCTTGAGAGCAGAGCCTGGCTTGCCATGTAGAGATACTGGGTCCTGCACACTGTGTTATTACCGGTGATGAAGACACCACAGGCTGGGCAAAACCATATCTCTTAGTTGGCCCAGGGTGTATTATTTCTGATTAGTACATTATTTCCTAGAGGGGACTGGAGGGGGGGGAGCAGCACACCAGGTGGTCCACCACTGGCATCTCCTAAACCCAGTCACTCAACTGAGGAGCTCGGAATCCACTCCCAGGATTTGTCATGGGACAAAAGCTGCTTATCTTTGTCAAGATTACTGCTGAGCAGGAAGACGGGAACAGGTTAAATTCTGCTATATGATTTGCTTTTAATTGTTTGTTCTTGCTGAGCTGAGAGTGGTGAGACTTTGATGTCAGCATCAAAGGAGCAGAGGGCTGCTCTACCTACTTCGCACGAAGGGAAAACCGACATCCCATCCCCACTTTTCTCTTAAAAAAATGGATGTAATACCTTCATGTCTGAGAATCCTAAAACAGGCATGACAGAAACTCCTGGAAATGGATCCAGTAGTTGTTGAAGGAAGATGTGGTCAAACTTAGATTATCAGATTTATGATTCTTAAGCTTGGGGTTTTTTTTTGTGAGTAGTAGGATAATTTCCTGTGGCCATGTAGAGTTCTTTCTCTATGTATATGTATGTGTGTGTATGTAAGGGTATAAAAAATACTCTCAGAGGTTAAGTTCTGCTTTAGAGTTCTGAGCACAGGACAGTTGGAAGCTTTGGATATACTGTCCCAGCTTAAATGCCTTGACCTCACTGGGCAAAACCTTGCTGCTAGGTAGGAAGTACAGGCACAGACCCCCAGGGAGCCAAGCCCAGGGTGATGGGTACATGGGGTGCAGCATCTGTGGAGATGCTGGGACCGCTTAGCAGTGTGGGCACTGGCTCATGGGCCCCATGTTTGCATGTGCTAGAGGTGCACATTTGGCCCCTGCCCGCCTCTGTAGTCACTTGCAGGATTTTTTCAGGATTCTCAGTCTCTTTACAGCTCACACCAACTTCAGCATTTGTAATTGGTGGCTGAACAGCTCCTTCAGCACAAAATGACTATGTGCTGTGGTACAGAAAAGCCAGAGGGTGGGTAAAAATTGGAATTTCTTTCTAGATGACAAGCAAAAATATCAAAGAGGAAAAAAATCAACATGATGCACGAGCAAGTAAGCAATAAGAATGAAAAGCAGAGAATACTATTGAACGTAATTTCAATCTCAGGCATATCCACTGGGCATGTTCTGTTAAAAAACAATTTTGCATTCTGTAGATGTATTGGGCTTTTTTCTCTCTGCCCGTAAAGCTGGGAATGGATTTTGTTTTTCTCGTGTTCTTGTTTATAGGAAAGGCATAGGTATTTTTATTAAATGCAGCCTGTCTTAATAGGTTTGATTAGAAATGAAGATGGTGCGTGGAGCAGAATTTAGATCTGAATTTCTCCAGAATTTGGAAGGTTGAGTGTGACAAGTGGAAGCATCTCTCCTCTCTTGTGTCTAATTAAAACAATATGACATGCAAATTTGCAAGTGTTAATTTAATACTATTATACTATCTTCACTAAAATCATCAAAAAGTACTGGTTGTGTTGTCATATTTAGTGTGTTTGAATGTAGGAAGGCTTTTAGCAGTTGTAGCATTTTGGCAAAGCTTTTGGATGGCAGCTTCTGTAATTTCAGGACGTAACATTAGCCAGTATTCAGTTTGCTTAATTTCTAATTGGCACTGCTCTTATGCTGCTTGGATTTGATAGGGATTTGTGGGGTACATCCCGAAAGAGTGAGATTATTCTCAGGTATAGTTTGTTATACAGCATGCTCTTGCCTTCTGTAACAGATGTACGTGTGTGGTGGGTTGACCCTGGCACGGCACCAGGTGCCCACCAAGCCCTTCTATTGCTCCCCCCACCCCCGTCAGCA
>WUAM01000395.1:13057433-13076810 GCA_024336885.1 Actenoides hombroni
AAAAAGGAGACACAGGCTTTCCTGGGTGCTGTGGGTTTCTGGAGAATGCATATTCCAGATTATAGTCTCATTGTGAGTCCGCTCTACCATGTGACCCGGAAGAAGAATGACTTTAACTGGGAAGGTTTTTTTTCACATCAAAGGAGAACATCGTTTGCAAGGAGGGTTGGGGAACTTGCCACGTAATGAACACTTCATCTGTTTGCTGTTAATGGGCTACTCTAGGAAGATGGGTAGATATGGGTATATCTTGAGACTTGTGTGTAGGCTTGCTAAAACTGCCTGCCTTTTTCAGGTTTGTTTTTTGCTTCTTCTAAACTTCAACAGAAATGCTGAGGATAGCATAGGATTTGGATCTGAATTTCTCCAAAGAGAAACTCAAGAAATACTGTAGCCATCTGAACCACTGTAGTGCACAAATTCAGCATGGGATTAAGTACCTCTTGAAATCAGCACTGTTCATAACGTGGTAACACTTCTGATAATCACTTATGTCAAGGATTGATTTCTCCTTTTGTTTTAAGAAAGGGCTTCGTTTCATGCAGAATGAATTTTGTTTGTCTGCTACTCTGCTTTCTTCTGAAATTACTTGTGTTTCTTTCACGTGATGTGCAGTGTTATCTCACTGATGTAAAACAGCAATTTTTCAACTTCTGGAGCAAAACATTTTCTGACCAACTATCACTTAGCTTGATACAGATCTGGGAGCCCTGATATGAAGGAATGATACAGTCTTTACAGTATTACTTACAGAGCAGAGCTCTTTTTAAGTTTGAACCTTTGTACTTTTCTGTGGACTAGCTGTTCCAGGAAACCCTAGTAATGCTGCTTTTCTCTCCGTTTATGTTCTGACAGATGATTCAAGAGAGCAGGGTTCTCATTGAGATGGCAGACATCACTCACGACAAGATTGTTCAGTGCCAGAAAGCAGGTAATCCTTCTTTCTTGTGCAGCTCTGGATGGGAGACGGGAAACAACGTGCTGTAATTTACTTGTAGTTTGTGACTAATGCATCATCTTTGAGCTGGTATTTAAGAAAGTATCTTCATCCTTCCCTGGCAAACTCAACCCTCCTGAAGGCTCGTCCTCCAGTAGCAATGCAGTCGTGGGATCAGGGAAAAATCCTCAGCTTTCACCTTAAAAGCTACTTCTCCATCTGCTCTACAGCTCTGACATGTCTGACAGCATTTAAATTAGTCAAATGAACTAGAAAGGCATTAAATTAAAATGAGGGAGTGAGAAGGCAGCTGCCTTTACTGAGCTCTGTTCTCTACCCCAAGCATTCCCTGAAACACAGAGGCAGCAAGAGGTTTTGAAACCTACAGAACTAAGCTCTGTTGCCTATCTTTACTTACTTTTGCTATTTAGGTTTGGTTTAGACCTTGGAAACTGATGCCAATATAATTCCACTGTATCACAGTGAATCTGTGTGGCTGTGCATGATGTACATCAGGTATATAGGCACAAACCACTGTATGTAGGCTTAAAGTAGACCCTATGTTGCTGGTGCATTGTACTGGATGTCTTTATCTGAACTAGGGCTCTGTCTTGTGTGTCCCACTACAAATGGAAGAGCTGGTTTCAGAAGTAGCTACCGGCATGCTGCAGATTCACACTCCTTTTTCAGGATGGTAGAGATCACCAAAGTGTCTGTGATTCACAGTTTTGCTTATTCATGGAAACCCGTCTTCATCGCTCGTTCAGGATAGTAGGCTAGACTTGCAGCTGGGACATGTCTCCTGTAGTTTCCATTGACACACAAGAATTAGCCCTGCTAAGAGTGGTAAGAGTCCACATTTGGCAATGCTTTGCAGATAAATCCATCAGCTTCCATGTATCAGAAACCACGCTGAATAAATAGAGATTTACGCTGCAGAAATTAAATGTGGGTTCAGTTCATTCAGTTTTACAGCTGCACCTTTCCTAACCTGTAGCAGGCATTGAAGGTCAGTAGTGCAAGCACTGACTACTTTATTTAGTGTTCTTGGGCGTAGTCTTCTGGGACCAAAACAGTCATAAATACCATTGTTTCTGATAGGCATTTTGGGAATTGGCAAGTGATGCAGGCTACAACCATTTGCATCTATTAAATGTAAATAATAAATGAAACCAGTGTTTTGTAGTAAATCCTTTATTTAATCTCTTTAATTAGAGGAAATCTGAAAACACTTTCAGTGATAGCTTTTAACTGATTGTTATGTGATGCAAGAACAGGGTGGAGGCCAGCCCTTGCTCTCTGGGCCATGCTGGCACTGTGGTGTAGCAAAGGGAGGAGAGGCAAGCAGCTATGTCTTACCGGATTTCATGGGGCATATCTTGTGTCATGCCTTAGCTTCTGTGTATCAGCATAAGCAGCATAAAAGCCTTCATCAGGTGCAGAAGGTTTAGGAATGGGATAGTGATGGGAAAAAGCACCACTGGGGTGTCTTTCTAGATAGTACAAATTAAGAGCGATACGTTGCACTAAATTATGCAGGCCCTCAGCAGCATCAGGCAGCTTTCTGCCCACCCTGCTCTGTGCACAGAGAGAAGAACCCTTGACAGTTGCCTGGGCACTGGCATCTTTGTGAGAGGAGATGCGTGCAGTGAACACTATGCAGGACCGTGCCACCATACTGGTGTCCAGTTCCCCTCT
The DNA here is from genome assembly GCA_024336885.1 of Actenoides hombroni. NCBI lineage: Eukaryota > Metazoa > Chordata > Aves > Coraciiformes > Alcedinidae > Actenoides > Actenoides hombroni. The sequence continues at coordinate 13,060,069 of WUAM01000395.1, forward strand.
CCTCCCTTCACCCAGCAAACACATTAATTTTTCAAGTTTGTTCTCTTAGCTGTTGTATCTACTTGTATTGTCATTTGTTTTGCTTTGTTAGCCTTAAAATATCATTTGTGCTTGAGAAGAAGACTGGAGAGATATGAAGTGCTCTTCTGAAGCCTCGGGATTCAGACAGAGGAAAGGAGCAGGGGAGAGAGGATCCCTTACCATGCTCGATTGCCAACTAGTTTGTTGCACATGTTACCCAGGCAAATTGTTAAATAACATTTTCAATGTGTCAGGATGAAACACTCAAAATTAAGAGGTGTCAGGGGTATAATGGCCTGTGACATTGTCCTTCACCTCACCCCAGTCCTGCTCACTGTGAACATGTGTTTCCACCAGACCTCTGCCTCACACCATAGCCTGTTGTGGTCTGGGTTCCCTTCTTCACGGGGTCCTGTCCACTCCTGCAGATGGCTTTGTTTGGGGTTTTTTTCATGTGCGGTTTCAACCCAATACAGTAGTCAGCAGCAGCTTGGAGGACTGAATTGCTAAATGTTTTTGTTGGTGCTCCTGCCCAGAGGTTAACATCTGTTTGTGGCCCTCTCTTTGGGGCAGCACCGTCTCCAAACTACAGATGAGGAAGTGAGATGCAGAGGGAAAAATAACTAAAAGTATGCTGCATAAAGGCAGGGCTGTCATTGTGGAGCTGAGCACCATTAGCCTTTGTATTTTTCTTTTCTTCAGGACAAAGGAAGTTATTTGAAGGTTTTCTTTCACTTAGTGAAATCAAATGATTTGTATGTCAGTTGACATGAGGCACACCTGGAGGGGAATCTTGCTTGGAGTGTGATTATTTAGAGTGTTCTCTAAAGAAGTGCTGCAGGAGCTGTTACCCTTGACAGGCAAAACCTGTCAATGGGTGAAGTTTTGGTAAATAAACAGTAGAGAAATCTTGCATTGTGTGAGGCTGATCTGCCTGAGCATTATCAAGCTCCTGGAGTCAGTGCAAGGCAAGAAGAAACCTATTGTTAGTCTTCCAGGAGTGCTTCAGGCAACTGATGCTGCGTGCAAGCCTGCCTTGGGCTGTTGAAGGACTGACTCTTTCAGCTATCTGCTAAACAGCTTTCTGCATCTACTCCATGCAGGTGTTCTCTTGATTGGCATTTCTTTGATGCAATTTCAAGGAAGCTCAAATTTGGCAGTGACATTTGCCTTAAAACGTTAGGGGAGGGAGAGCTATGCAACAACCGGAGATGGAACTTTGGTCAGGCAAGATGGGCTTCAGACATTCTGGATTGTTTTAGTGCCAGTTTGGCTATTGTAAGCTACAAATTATGGGAACAGAAGCAGCTCTTTCTCCATTTTGTCTCTTAATCCACCCCAGAGTCAGATAAATGTTTGTATATGCTGTGCAAATCGAGTGGAATTGGTGGGCTAATTGGCCTCCTTAAGCTTCTTAATATGCTCCCAGATATCCTGAATGCTCGTATCCAGCAACAGATTTGCAGACATTTGCCACAGAAACCAGCAATGAAATGTAATGTTTCCCAGGGATGTGGTTGGAATTCTCAGTCCTCCAGGCTACAGGAATAGCAATCCTGTGATTAACAGTACGTGTTTCTGACATAATTTATCATGGTTAAGTACAAGGGCTTTTCTGTATGACTGTGATAAAGGTTAATGAGGACCCACGCACTTGAGTCTGTATTTGCTGTGCTGAACAGGTATCTTCCACGTCTGCCAGGCTGACTTCCAAGGTAGAAAATCATCTCTTCAAGGCGAGTGACAAGTGATTGCCTCTTGCTGCAATATTGCCAGCAATTCAGGCTGCAAGCAGAGGTGCTGGAGGAGTCTTTGTGCAGGGACCAGGCGTGTGCCTGTGTGAGATCCCAGCCCTGGACAGGAGAGTTACATACAAAGTAGAAGCACAACTGCAAGGTTGCACCTGACCCTTTTCTTCTGGAAGATGCTCTCCTGGATGGAGTCATAACAGGAAAGGGGGGGAAACACAGAAGGGGGTTGTAGGAAGTACCAGCTGTGAGACTGAAAATGCGCACTGAACATTTTATAGGGAAAATCAGTTATGCACTGGGTGACAGAGCAATCTGTGTTTTTAGGAATGGAATTCCATGAAGAGCTTCATAACCTTGGGACAAAGGAAGGTTTGAAAGGAAGAAAATTAAGCAAAGCCATTGAGAGTTTTGCATGGAATATCACAGTGCTAAAGGTAAGCACAGAAATCACCACTTCTTGTCACCTATTAACTTTGTAAGAATTTTAGCTCATCTGTTTGTGCTGTCTTACTAATACTGAACCAACTTTTTTTTTTTTCTTCCTTAATGGGATGTATAAATTACCCCCGATTGTTGAGATTTATCAAATATATCTAAGTACTCCTCTGGTTTGGAAGATGTGGAAAGGAATTTATCTAAGACTGAACAAAAAAAAAAAGGGAATGATATCTTGCAGCTTGTATGCTCGGGGACCTGGTTTTGGTTGTCCATTCTGTCCCTTGTACCCTGAGCATGACGTGTTTGAGGTCACAGTGTCTTGGATACTTGTTTTGTACAATGAGAAATAGAGCATCTCTTTGGGAAGGGGTGGGGTTGGAGGGCTGTCATGGAAAAACACGAGGAATATTGTAGATCAAAAATGTCAGGGTGATGTTTCAAAAGTGGAGCACTCTCCAAACAGCTAAGAAGGGAATTCTGTCCTTCCATCCTGGCTGAGGAGAAACACACTGTGTGGTGAGCACACTTACCAGGCTTTAGCTACTGGTTCAGTGCTGACCAGCCAAAAATTGTCACGGTAACTGAATGTCTGAGCCTGGGGCGAGTTACCCAGAGACAACTGAAAATGGACAGGTGAGAGGATCTGGTGTGGCCACAGCAGACAGCAAGCAGAGGACCCGAGCCAAGCATTCAGGTTGTTAACATTCAGCTCGTTAACATTCAGCTCATGCTTTCTTGCACAGCTCATTTCCCACCTTGCTCTGATAGATCACACTTCGATTTCCCTTTACTCTTTCCCTGCTGCTCCCTCCTCCTAGCTCCCATTAAGCAAGTTTCCCTGTCTGAAAGCATCTCCCTGTGACCCCCCCCAGTGCCTTTCCCTTCGCTGGTATCCCAGGGTGAGCCAGCTGATGAAAGGGAATTTTTACAGATTTCCTCATCAAATATACACCTAAATGTAACGTGCAACAGTGATAGCAAGAGCAGTAGGAGATGTGCCCTTCAGCATCATGGAGCTGGGAAGAGCACTAACACGTCCTGAGCAGGAGAGGGGTGAAAGGAGTGGGGAAGAGAGAGGCTGAGGGGCAAAAATGGGTGGGAGGGGCTGTTGGTAATAGAGGCGGGTTAGAGATGACCTGAGGCACACCTGTGGTTCCTTGGTTATCTTGGATTCACCATGAGAGGGAGGGGAAGTGTAGGCTCAGTTAATAGGACTTCTGATGAGGAAAAATGGCAACCAACTCAAACGTGATGGAAGGAACTGACCTTTTCCACATGGCATAATTGAGGCAAGTAGCTAAAGAAGACAAAAAAACCCCCAAACACTCAGCAGTTCTGAACATTAATTCAAATACCTTTAGCAGTGCTAGGCAAAATAAGTGCCTTATGCTCAGAGTCACTCTAAACACAGTCAGAGTTACTCTAAACTTTTCCATTTTTAGATGTTTGCCAAGTGAGAAGTTTGAACTTCTGAGGGTGACCTGTGATTAATGAAGGTACAAGTAGGGTATCAGAGAAATATTTTCCATGAAAAATAATTGCTGCCTAGCACATGTTGTCAACATATTAAAGAGCATTTCAAACATCTAGTCAAGGTCAAGGAATAATTGACATGTTTCATTTCTAAGCCACAACTTCTTTTTTATCTTTCTCACATAATAAAATATTAACAGAGTTTGTGGCAGCTACCCACAGGTATAAATGCACATGAAACACCTTTTCATTCTGACTGAGGTCCAGCTCGGCAATGACATCACACAACTGGGAATGTGGTTGTACCTCAGGTGTCTGATATGAGACCATCAGTCATTGTTCTTATTTTTCAGCTTTTTTTTTTTTTCTTAAAGAATACTACATTTCAGTAGCCCTGCCCATAACAAACCTATTTGGTGGTTACAAGCTGCATCTTGTGTTTGGCACTGACTCTCCCCTCTATGCTGATGAGAGCTCCCCAGGAGGATTTGGTGAGGAGAGACCGAAAACCCTGACCGACTCGAGCCAGCAGTGTCTTCTGTATGTTTAGCGTCAGGGTGGTCACTACAAATGTATTTCACTAGATGTTGGTGTAACGATGTGAGAAAAGAAACAAATAGCCCGTAACGTCTCACAAATGCATCAGCTCCTTTACAGTAGATGAGGTGAGTGAACGGCACAACACTGAGGGGAGAAAGCTTCCTTGTGCGCTCAAGGTTGTTGGAGGCAATTACATCATGCAGCAGTAGTCAGTTTTTATGAGATGCCGATGAGCAGTAGCGGGTGTTATGTTGTGCTTGTGCCTGGGAGATGATTAAGAATCTCTTCCTGGGCTAGTGAAATCCAAGGCATATTTAATTAATGCATCTTTTTGTAAAGACTCATTGCAATAGGTAAGCTCTGAATACAAAGAGGGAGATGCACTAAGAAACGGCTACTGGCAAAATCTTTAATCTTGCTCTCGGTAACTATTTAAAGTGTATTTTATAAAACTCATAACTGTGGACATTCTTCATGTTTAAAAATGCCCTGAAGTAGTTTTAGGAGGTACCTGGTGAGAATGAATCAAAATAATGTCATTTTCCTCCTCAGTTTATATAAACTTAATTACATATTAGTAATACCCACTAGAAGGACAAACTGCCAGAACATAAAAATGTCAGTACAAACAGAGACACTATAATTTGGTGACAGGCAACTTTGATGTATGTGCATACTTTAAAAATGTTGCATCTTCTTATTTGGTCTTGCATTTTATAAAATCCTGTCAAGCTTGCGGTTAGTAATATGGAGAGGCACAATGTCAGTATGCTAGAGAGACGAGTCATTATGATCCCAAAATTAGTCTCTCATTTTTATTTCTATTTCTGTACACCGCTGTCTCTGTGCCTCTGTTTTCCTTTCTGTCTTTAATTGTCAGTAAAATGCAAGGGTAGCAAAAGAAATTTTGTGTTTACCCCCTCCTGGGGACCATGATGCTAGGAACCATTTGTTTCACCTTTAATGAGCCCACAAAACCACCCAGCTTGGCCAACACTCTCTTTTGCATTAGAAGCTCACAATTCATTTTCATGAGATATTTGCCCATTTTTTAAATAGCCAACTATCCATTTCACAGGGTGAAGGGGTTCACATGGCTGGGTGGGCTCATTCTTGTTTGTCCCCAGATGCTGATGGTCCTGCCTTCCCCTGGCAAGGCCAGTTCTTCCCTGGCACATGTGGCCACTTTTGCAGGAACTCCTGCCTGCCTGTGACTGGAGAATGGGGGGTGCCAGGCTGTGTAAGAAAGAAGCTGAGATGTCTCATTAAGGCAATTCTTGCCTTGAGCTAGGGTGCATTCCTGAGAGCTGGGACAGAACCACTTGCACTCAGTGCCGCCATAGAGCACTAGATGGCTTTAGGTCAGGTAAACTCATGTACATATGCGTGATGTGCGTGGAGAGCCAGCTCAGGTCTGCTCCCTGCCTCTCCTGGGGCCCTTCTGCCCACTCCATCTGTCTCTCCTGTGGGATCTCGTCCCAAGCGTTTTCCAGTAACTGAGGCACACTCGGCATCTGTCACATGTGCAAACTACTGATTTAATGACTGCTCTATGAGGTTTTGAGAATGTTTGTGGGGAAAAAAAAAAATGTTGTAGTCTGCAAAACTGCTCTCCTTGCTGAGGCAAAGCTGCAGCAGACTACCAGAAGGTGTGTACTTGGACCTCCTGACTGGGGATCCGCCTGAGTCCCAAGAGCCTGGCAAATCAGCCAAGTAAAGTTTGAGTGTCTTGACTGTGGTTCACATTTGTTGCTGTGACATGGGCATGCTTAGTCTGTCCGCAGACATATTTTGCTGTGCTGTCTTGTGCTTTGGTGGGTCAGCATGTACAAAAAGTGTAGGAACAATACCACCAGATATTTGCCTGCATGTTGGTAGTAAATATCTAGTTGGTTAATATACCAACATTGTGACTTATTTATGGACAAAACATAGGAAGACAAAGATAAAGTGGCTTTTTCTGGTTTTGCCTTCTACTGAAGGGGAAAACACTCAATTATTTGAACCTAGTCTCTGCTCTGAAATACATTCAGCTTTTTTTCATCTCTTTTGCTGCCCATGAGAAGATTTCGCCTCTGCTGCCATAAGTGTGTTTTGTTTTACTAGGAACTCCAACTGCTAGTGCATGCTACAAGACATCAAGTGGTTAAATTTTCAGGGATAATTTCAGCACCTGTCCATGAGCGTATCTGCTAATTATCCTGCATTTAAATTAATGCTGATTAGATGTCTAAAGAGAGAGGTTGCTGAATGCAGAAGGTGTACAATTATTAATTTGCTAATGCAGTTCTGTCTTTGGGGTAGAAATCAACAATTTTATGATGTAGTTGTGATCAATGTTAGCTCTGGTGTAAGTGGCTTTATGCAGCAAAAGTGTGCACAAAGGGCACTTTTGGAGGATGATGTCCACAGACCTGTTTCTTCATCATATTCATTTGTGACAATCAGTCTTCAGTTGCTTGGGAAACCTGCAGCATCAGGACCTCTCACTTCAGTAGCAGAGCCCCAGATGTGCACTTTGAGACTGCTTGGAGAGATACAAGCCAGATTTATGAAAGATACATATACAGACTATCTGGCATCACCTAAACTGAGATTAATTTAGCATCAATACAAGGTATCAGTTTTCTTTTGCAAAAAAAGCAACATGCCAGACAGTGATTGTTAATCTAAGCAGTTTATGCACAAAGGTACCACACAGAATTGCTGCTGATCTTTGGAAGAACTAGGTCCATTCACAGCTTTAATGTAAGGATTATTATAGTGCATTATGGGAGTGTTTTTTAATGGGTGCTCTCCAGTACTCTAAAATCATCTTGTAAGTAAGATTTATTTGGGTCTTTTCACATCAGTTCTTTTTCCTGCAGTTAGGCAAGAACCATGGCTTCGCTCCTTGGCATGCTACAGCATGACAGAATCTTAGGGACATTTCATGTAATTAAGCACAATGGTAACAATACATTCTACCCCAAGTCATATAAATGCGGCTAAAAGATTTGCACGACAATTTACACTATCTGTATCTTCAGTGAGAGTGTGGTGAATTCACAAGCTGCTGTAAAGCTGCTGTATTTCACGTACCATGTATTTCTTACCCTGTAAATGTCAGTTAAGCTTCCAACTGCACCCTGAAAAATTCCTCATACGTCCCTCCTTTTCCCACCATATTTCCGTGGACATAAGCACATTGATGCTCAATTTGTGACACTGCAGAAACAGAGGAGATACAAGCTATAGAGTCTTAGCAACAAATTCTTGTGATTTGCTGTCATCTTGTGACGGTGATAGTTCAGCAAGAGCAGCAGGCTGGAGTGGTTTCTGTGGCTTGGAGACTTCATGCTTGCCTTTAAATGCTGGGCTTATTGTATTATTCTATATCTACTTGTCTCCAGATATCCCTAGATAAATATGTTTTGAATGTGAATACCCCAAAGGCTCTTCTTCTGGAGTGGTTAAATGCCTCTCCTGCTGTCCAGTCTCCATGTTGTCTGCATTTTCAGAGTGGTGCTTGTAACTTTTAAACCTCTGCAGACTCTGTGCCCTGGCTACCTTTGAGCGATGTGCTGCCTTAGTCCAAGACTGGCTCCGCTACTGCTGAGATTGGCTGAGCCAATTAGTCTTTGATGGAGTGACAGATTTTACAAACATACAAGAAAGTGCAGAGCTGCTCTAATTATTCATGTAGTAACTAGATTGGGCTGGTCTCTTATGTATGAACTGAAGGACAAAAAAAAGAAAAAATAGCACAAGCCAACTGGCTTTCTGAAAGAGTGCTAAAGAGAAGGTGAAAAGGTCAAGCAAGGTTAATGTCCATTTATTGTTGTAAATACCAATCTGCTTAGCTTGAATCAGTTTATTTAAAAGCAGAGGGAAAGCTGAGGAAAGAGGTAGGTTTAGTTTGTTCTTTACTGGGCACGTGAAGAGTCTGGAGCAGCAGCATGGGAGCATAACCCGTTCCCCAGCCCCTTGAGTGCTCTGACTGTGGTGCTGAGTGCAGTGGAGGCTTCCAGCCTTGGAACTTATTCAGAGGGCAAAGCCTGTGCAAGGAGTGTAATCCCAGTCTCTCAGCAGTACTAGTTAATCAGCTGGAATATACTGTTCTTCTTGGCTGTCAGCCATGCTGCTGAGCATTGCTCTGGGAAGGATGTAGTGAACAGTCTCAAACAAGGACCACATGAGCTCTCTGGGTACCTGGCTGCTTCCTGTGAGCTTTTGAAGCCCTGATGGTGTTTCTGACAAGGTCTGTTTTCTTGGCCAAGGAAAATTTCAAGACGTGAGTTGAATTTAGGGCAAATCAAATATTCAAGTGCATTTAACATGTACACAAAGGGCACCCAGGCGATCTTCAATCTGCAAGTGCCCAATGCTGGCAACAGCAAGGACTAGCAGGGGAAAGGAGAACAGTGATTGCCAGGGTTCACAAGTCTCCATCATGATACTGTGAGTTTCTGAAGAGATGTATTAGGGCATGGAGTCCCAGGATGGCTTGACTGAGGAGAAACTGTCCCATATTAACCCAGTTATTCCTGGGGTTTTGTCCAATAATGTCACAGCAGGAGTGCTTCATTGACTGGCAAGAAATGATCATCCAGACATTTGGATCAGGGAAGAGTCGGTGTTTAACTGTCCAGGCACAGGGATCCACATGCTCCTGTACTTGCCAGCCTGCAGTGCTGGTGCTTGTGATGAGCAACACTCACCTCCCCACCTTGTGTGGCCCCTGCAGGACCAAGCCAAATTAATAGTTTCTGTTAATTCAGGGAGCACAGACCATTTTCTGACTTTTTTACAGCCTGTAACAGCTATTTGGGTTCACAGAAAATAGGATTGGAATGGCCTGTGAGAGACTATGTAGTTCTTTCTGCTGCCCAGATGTAGGATCGAACCAAATATTTAGCTGCTGTGGATCTAAGACCTACTCACATACTTGCTATGGAAGGTGCTTGGTATGAGGGTTTGGTGTTTCCCCATGGTGACACCCAGTGTCTGGGTGCTCCAGGGACCTGCAGTCACTTGGAGAAAGAGCTGAAGGTCAGAGTTAACTGAGCAGAAATGCATGTCTCTACCATTTTTATTACTTCCTTCTTACTCCTTCAGCACCAGGGCTCCACTCACACAGGTGTTTCACAACAATAGGTTTAGGGGCAAGATGCTCTTGCCGTCAATGTGTGACCCAAGTGTAGGACAGACCAAAAGTGAAGGGTCACCAAAGTTCATCCAGAAAATAAGTGCTGTGAGCTGCTTTCCTTTGGTGAGGTGGGGACAGGACGCTGCAATCCAAAGCTATGCATTTCAGATATAAATATTATTTCCAGTGGTGTGGGTGCGTATGTGTGCAAACCGACATATATGTATATATAGGAGGTGAGAGAAGCCATCAAATATAGATGTGGAACAACAGTAACTCTGGAACAAAAAGAATGGATTAGAAAAGTGAAAGACGGTATGAAAACCCTCGAGTGAAATCTTGTCTTTGCTCATTTTCCTTGCATTTGACTAAAACAAGCCAGAGAGAGATGAAAAACAGTCTTGTGATGTGCCTTTTATTTTGAGTAATGTGACAAATTGCCAAAAGCCACTGATCCGATGCCAAGCTGCTGGCTGTGCATGCAGGGTGAGGGACATTGTGTTGCAGCAGTGGTGGTGGGAGACAGGACCGGGGGCATGCGGGGTCACTGTGCCTGGTGCCCCTTGTACCAAGGCCCCTTGGCAGCGTGGGCTTTGAGCCTGGCAGAGAGTTGGCACATTGAGTTGCCATGTATAGAAACCAAGTTTTAGCATCGCTTCACAAATGGAGGCTTCTCAAGATGTATAAGTAGCATTAGTCTGCCAAAATAGATGTCTGACTTTCGCCGATGTGCAGGCTGGCAGCTCTGTGAAGCCCCCTGCTTGGTCAGCTGTCCTGCCCCAGTTAGCCCTTTGTGCCTCACTGCCATCTCAGTCTTTTCTGTCACTTCTCCCCAGCCTCAAATCCCCCTCCCCTCTGCATCTCATATTAAATCATGCTAAAGCAGTGGGAGGACCACCACGCTCTTTGTCTTACCCGTGTGTCTGATTCTCCCCCATCCATGATCTGTCTCTGAAGACTCTAAAGGTGTCTCTACTTGTGATGCAGTTTATGTGATGAGTTTATCGTTCTGTATTCATACCACCTTCACCCTGGGGTAGCTGTGGGGGATCTGGCCCTGCTGTGCTCCTGCTGGTAGGGCAAACCCCTACACAGCCTGAGCTCCAGCTGCGCTGCTGCCTACTCTGTTCTCTACCAACTTAGCAGGGAATTTGGCGCCTGGGTGCAAAGGCCAGCTTCTCTCCAAGGGGTGTCAGTTACATCTGCTTCAAAGACTGTAGAACTGGAAAAGTCATTAATAATGTTCAGGTGATGGTGTGTGAATACAAAGAGAGTTTGTTTTCCAAATACTGCTCTGAGCAGTAATGAAGGTATCACTGATGAGGAGGTTATTTCAAAAATCAGATAGATTACAAGTTCCTGAAAGGTGCTCATCTTTTGAGGAAAAGGAACTACTCCTGTACATATGTGTGCTTGAGCAGAACTGAGCTGGAAAATAGGTAGTACTAAGAGGGGGTGGAAAGATGACTGAATGGAATAATGTTTGTAGATGGTTCTCCACAAAGGGAGGATTGCTTGGGTGTAAAAACTAGGTCAGTGTCATCTCCCATCCACTGGAGGAGGAGACAGTAAAGGAACTGCAAATGGTGCAGGAACTTCAGCAACTTCTGCCACCATTCCCTTCCCTGCAATGGTGACATTTTTATCTGAGACACAGATATCAAAAGACAGCCGAACCCAGTGGTGGAGTTAATTAACGCAGCCTGGAAGACGTGAAAATTGGGAATCTTGTTTGTGCCAATCTGACAACATGACCTCATTCAGAGGAATTAAAAAGGCTGTAATGAAAGTATAAGTTTCAGCAGAATTTCACACATTTCTTGCTTTTATCTGTCAATGGCTGTCCTAACAAAGAAAGAAGGAAAGTGAGCAGCTGGCTGTGTGAGGTGTTAGAGGTTGTTAGAGATTGCATTATAACCTGAGCCGAGCCACTGGCCCTGCCACCCACAGTGTGCTGGAGGCACCAGAGCCTTTCCTCCAGGTCCTTTCATTGCTCATAGGGTGGCACTGGGCTTGTGCCCCAGGCAGTGCTCCTGCCCCAGTGCCTGGCACTAGTGAGGTGCTTGGAGAGGCCTTTTCTTTCCCGGGTTGGCAGTGCCCTATGGTGCCTCACTTGGCTGATTAGTCGTGACACTGAAGACCTCAGAGGGGCTTTTCTTTGCTCCCTTAATGTTGTTTCAGGGTGGTCAGTTAAGCAGGTGGTATCTCTCATGTGCCGAGACACATGAGATGGGTGTTTTTCTCTTGGACTCGGGGGCCCGCTATTGCTTAGAAATCTCTAGTTATTTCTTTATGCGACTTGGAGGATTCCTAATGGCCCTCAAGTAGTGTATCAGAAGAGAGATTCAGTTGCATGTTTGTTTATTATCGAAAAGATATGTTACAATGGCATATAATTTCAGTGTTATTTAAACCTCCGCAATTAAGGAAATTCACTTTGCAACCTAGAATTTGCTTTGGCTACGCTCATCTCATCCCTCCCCAGCTAGCACACGCTGCTGGTGCCAGCCCACATAGCAATGACCCTGCTAGGACCTGCCAGGGTGTTTTGTCTTCCTCATGCTTGAATCAGCGTTGTGTGTCCTGGTACAGATCCATCAGAGCTGTGATTGCTTCAGGGTAACGAAATACGGGTAGGGAAAACTCCCTTTGTTTCCCTTCAGAGGTCAGGTCGGGGCCCTGCCTGAGTCAGGGGGAATTTTACCCAAAGCAGTCCTGTTCCTACACTGTTAAATTCCCCGGTTCACGTAGACATGGGTCTGTGCCACTGGGGAGCTTCTCCTTTCAGCAGTCCGTGTGTGCACTGCTGTCATACAAGGGAAGCAGTGTGTGTCTGAGCCAAGGGTTCCATTTCTAGGGGGTCCGCCGTGGGACAGAGCAAGAGGGAGTTGCTGGCTGCAGCCTCCACTCATGGTCATTTCTTCTGAATTTGTGTAGGGATGAGACCAGGGTACTGATTTGCACATGATGGGAACATTAAGAGAGGATGACTTGTACATTGTTGTTTTTTTTCCCAGCATTTGCTTATTGTTAAATTTGAATTGTGCCGTTCTCTGGGCGCCGTAAGCCGGTGCTAGCCCAAAATGGTTATATTTGAATATAAGCTCTGGGGTGTGCCAAAAGCTTTAACATCTTCTACAAACTACCTTTGTGGTATATTTGAGCTCATTACAGCTATTCTCAGCAGATCACATACCAGTTTCCCGGTGCTTATGAAAGATGGGAAGTTGACTGCCCCTTTTGTTTTGTGAATTAACATGCCAGCATCTACAAAACTCTTCTCCCAGTGGGGAAATGGGTGTCTAACGTAAGCTAATTGCCTGGGGGAGCTCAGGAGGTAATGAAAGCTGCTGGTTGCTCCATCGACACTTCCTCCTCTGCTGTTGCCGAGGTGGTGGTTGGTTTTCCCTGGCACTGTCAGTGGCCTCAGTCAGATCCAATAATGTGCTTTATAACTGAGTGATACGTGGCCCTGGTGCATTGCTGAATCTGGGGGCAAGCGTGTCTCCGTATGAATGCCAAGTTCTCCCACTCTCCCTCCCCAGCATAGGTAGGGATCCTCTCTCCACATGTCGGGATGTTCGCAATACCATTGCTAGCCAGGACCTTTGATGACTTTTGTGCTGGCCGAAATACAGGAGTCAGGAGAGCTGAACCCTGAATCCAACAGGCAGCGATTTGCTGGCATGACCTTCCCCATTTCATTGTGCCACTCCAGCTTCCGTTACTGCCTCCTGACACTGGAAAGAGAAGATGTCCATCCACGCTGCTAACATATTCTGAGGGCTGTGGTTAGAGTAAAATGCTATTTAACTCAATGGTGGTATTGATTAATTTTTGTAGCCTGAAGCCACCAGCAGCAAAGAACTGCAGAATAAAGACTTCTGTGCTAACATACATGATTATTGGCAATATGAATCCGTAGGGAGGGCTTGCACAGTTACTCGAAAGCCACAGACTGGATTAAGTGAAAGTTGTAGGTGTTAATTGAGACCAGGCTTTGCAATTATTCTTCCCCAGCAACCCTGGTAGATCCCATAAGCCCTAAATGCGGCAAAAGTTCCCAAAAGCTTGCACAGGAGCTGGGGAAATCAGAGTCCCAAGCGCTTGTGCGTGGAAGTAAGCTTTGCTGTATGAACAGCAGATTAGGAAAACGCAATCTTTTATGTTGTATCTTGGACAGCTACAGTCCTCTTTTGCCTGGGTCAGATGAAATCGAGTGCAAGATGATGAACACTGCAGGAGCTAAAGGACCCTTTCTTATGGGTCCTTTCCCCAGGTGGGTTCCAACTGGGGAGAAAAGCTGAGACAAAACCAGTGATTCTGTTGCTGTGGCAGCTGCTGTTTATTTTTAGATCACAAAAAGAAAAGAATGGCATTGCTTATGTCAGACAGGCTATGTACATGAGAAAGCAGACTAAAAAGACACAACAAACAGGCAGAGGAGTAAGTTTAAAAGGCCCATGCAGTAATTTTTTTCTCCAGCATCCTTTGTGTTACGGATCAGACGTAGGTCACTAAGTGTCAGGAGGAGCACTACTGATATGCTGTGATTGCTCCGAATTGACAGAGCAGGGAGTGACGATAATTGCAGTTAAGTGCTCTGCATGTTCTCACTTGGTGTCACCTGGGCTCCTGCCCTGTCCTGGCAGTGACCTGGCGATGCTGGTGTTCTTGGCAGTGGGGAGGAGGTGAGCCTTATGAAGGCACTGAAAAACACCTGAAATTTTTTTTACCTTTTTTAAGTAGTGACAAGGGTGGTGGGAGTTGCAGAGCTCTGCTTGGGGGGCTTAATTTAGCAGTCTGGGTTGATCAGGCTGAAACTGGAAGCTGCTGGCAGCATCAGGAGAAACACAACTTCCTTCACAAGGCGGCTTAGTGGTCTGAAGCTGGAGATTCATCCTCTCCAACCCTCACCGGTAGCCGTGGGGTATTACTACAGACTTCCATCAGGCTTCAAAATTGAGTTCAGTTTTGCCAAAAAGCCTCTTATTTTCTGTGGCATGGCATTGAAACAGATGGGAAGTTAAGTATTTGGGTTTTTTTGTTGGGTTTTGTTTTTGTTTTTTATTTCGTTTCTGCACTTACGCTTTCATGTGATTTGTAGCTATTGGTCTCAGCTTGAAGCTTTCTTCTTCAACACAAAGTTTTTTGTGGTGTTCCTCAACACAAAGTTGTTTGTGGTGTTCCTTCTTGTGACCAGGTTAGAAACTGACTCTCCACAACACCCCACACGAAGGGAGGAGAGCAGCCAAACCAGAGGAATGTCGTGTCCCCTCTGGGGGAGTTGGAATAGTGAGCTCAGGTGGCTTCTGCAGATTCCTGCATTCCAGTCAGCCGGTGATGTTTGCCAGCTGCCACTGCAGCAGGAGGATGTGCAAACCGTACAGTTGTTAAGAAATTGGTGTCTGTGCCAGGCAGTTACTCAGAGACAAGAAGAGCTTAAGGAGCTGTGCACAGGAACAAGCAGTGTATGGGCGTGCTCTGTTACCTCTCCAGAAACGCTGAGCTCTGACTGGCATAATTTCATTTCACCGTAATTAGGTTATTTCAGTTAGCATTAAGCACAGCTGCAGGTATCTTTTTTTCAGCTGTTGTCCTACACAGTAGTTTAAGGAGAGCAATGAGTCTTTGTGCTACATCTCCCGTAACACTCCCCCCACAGAAAAAAACCCAACAAACTAGCACAGGTGCCTGTTGCCTTCAGTCAGAACAGAATCAGCTCAGAGATAGACAGTAAACCCTTTCCAGGTTCTGATGAACTTCAGGGACGTTTTGCTATCAACACTTGCAATGAAGGACTTGGTTTTGATGTTAATGGTCATAGATCATAGAATGATCATATAATGTATTGGGTTGGAAGGGACCTCCAAAGGTCATCTAGTCCAACCCCCATGCAATAAGCAGGGACATCTCCAACTAGATCAGGCTGCTCAGAGCCTCATCAAGCCTGGCCTTGAATGTCTCCATGGATGGGGCCTCTACCACCTCTCTAGGCAACCTATTCCAGTGATCTATCACCCTCGTATTAAAGAACTTTTTCCTAACATCTAACCTAATTCTACCCTTTTCTAGCTTAAAGCCATTACCCCTTGTCCTGTCACTACAAACCTTTGTGAGTAGACCCTCCCCTGCTTTCTTATAGGCCCCTTTCAGGTACTGGAAGGTCATTATAAGGTCCCTCTGGAGCCTTCTCCAGGCTGAACAACCCCAACTCTCTCAGCCTGTCTTCATAGGAGAGGTGCTCCAGCCATCTAATAATTTTTTTGACTCTCCTCTGGACCAACAGGTCCACATCCTTCTTATGTTAGTGGCTCCAGAGCTGGACACAGTACTCTAGGTGAGATCTCACCAGGGCAGAGTAGAGTGGCAGGATCACCTCTCTTGACCGGCTGGCCACACTTCTTTTGATGCAGCCCAGGATTCAACTGGCCTTCTGGGATGCCATTGCGCATTGGTGGCTCATGTCCAGCTTTTCGTTTACTAGTACCCCCAAGTCTTTTTCCACAGCACTGCCCTCTAGCATGTCCTCTCCCAGCCTATATTGATAATGCTGGTTGCCCTGGCCCAGGTGCAGGACCCTGCACTTGGCCTTGTTGAACCTCGTGAGGTTCACCTGAGCCCACTTCTCCAGCCTGTCCAGGTCCCTCTGGATGGTATACCATCCCTCTGGCATATCAACTGTAGCACCCAGCTTAGTATTGTCAATAAACTTGCTGAGGGTGTACTCAATGGCATATCTATGTCATTAATGAAGATATTAAACAACACTGGTCCCAGTACAGACCCTTGAGGGACACCACTTGTCGTGGTTTCCCATCTGGAAATCGAGCCATTGACCACTACTCTCTGGATGCGACCATCCAGCCAATTTCTTATCCACTGAACAGTCCACCCATCGAACCCATATCTCTCCAACTTAGAAAGCAGGATGTTGTGGGGGACGGTGTCAAAGGCCTTGTTGAAGTCAAGATAGATGATGTCCACAGCTCTTCCCTTGTCCACTGATGCAGTTACTTCATTGTAGAAAGCTACCAGATTGGTCAGACAGGACTTCCCCCCCGGTAGAGCCGTGCTGACTCTCTTGAATCACCTCCCTGTCCTCCATGTGCCTTAGCATATCTTCTAGGAGAATCTGTTCCATGATGTTCCCAGACACAGAGGTGAGGCTGACAGGTCAGTAGTTCCCAGGGTCTTCCTTTCTACCCTTTTTAAAAATGGGTGTGATGTTTCCTTTCTTCCAGTCACTAGGGACCTCACCTGACTGCCAGGACTTTTCAAAAATTATGGACAGCAGCTTTGGCAACTGCATCGGCCAATTCCTTCAGTACTCTGGGATGCATCTCATTGGGTCCCATGGACTTGTGTATGTTAAGGTTCCTCAGGTATTC
>WUAM01000395.1:13077314-13105703 GCA_024336885.1 Actenoides hombroni
CTGCCAGCTCTGTTCTGCTCCCTTGTCCCTAAGGACGGTTTCCCAGGGAGTCTTACTGACTAACTCCTTGAAGTGCTGGAGGTTTGCTTTCCTAAAATTTAGGGTCCTGACTTTGCTTCTCATCTCCCTCACACCCCTTAGGCCAGTGAACTGCACTAATGCTTGATCGCTGCAGCCCAGGCTACCTCCTATCTTGATGTCCCTGATAAGTTCACTAGCATTTGTGACCATCAGGTCTAGTATTGCATCCCCTTGGCTAGGGGGGTCTATTTCCTGCCTTAGGAAGTTGTCATCTAGGCACTCTAGGAGTCTTCTGGATTGCCTACAGCTTGCCGTGCAACTTTTCCAACACGTATTGGGGTGGTTGAAATCCCCTAGTAGGATGAGAGCCTGTGAGCGTGATGTCTCCTGGAGCTAGAGTAAGAAGGCCTCATCGATAAGCTCCCCTTGATCAGGTGGCCTGTAGTAGACATCAACCACAAGGTTCCCTTTGTTGTTTCGATCCCTAATGGTGTAGCTTGCTGCCTGGGTGGCTGTGAGTCAGCTCAGAGGGCATCAGGGAGCAGAGTGGAGCGGGTGGGGTGGTGCCAGCTATTTCCAGCCAAGTGTTTTGCTCAGAGGTTACTTTGCACAGGTGTTTTGTTAGCTGCAAAACCCTATCTTTTCCTGCAGCTGGTCCTTTTACTCAGAAAAATGAGACGCAAGAAAATTCTGCTCTTTCTGCCTCATTTTTCTTCCACTTGTTTTGTTTTCCTGGAACTTGCTGGAATTACCAGATGGTGCTGGTACATGTGGGGAATTGGGTTTTGTGACCAAAAAGGGACTAAGAAATAAATGTCTACACATAGAGCTTTGATTTTCATCTCATAGCTGTGTATCAAAAATAAATAGTGCGCCGAATTTCTACAGTGATGTGGGGTTTTCTTAGAATTGATTGTGTGCTTCTGGGTTCCCAGTCAGCCCTTTGATTTCAAACATCACCAGAAAAAAGGCAGGCTCCTAGCATGGAGGGGTTGGCAGGGAGAGTCCGTACATTTGTGACTGTGCTTGCAAACTGCCTGCTAAATGTAGTGCCTGAGAGAAACACGAGCAGCTGAACTGCTCAGCCCATGGCTAACATCGTATTAATGGCATTATTTCTGAAAGCAAATTCCTGCTGTAGCAGTTACAGGCAGTCAGTGTTCACATTCATGGCTTTTGACAGCCCGATATAAGGTAATTTAATTTAAACACCCAGGTGAGAGTGAAGCGAGAGGCATTTTTTAGAAGAAAGAAAATAAAAGCCCACTCTTTTAATACATAAAATGCCTCCTTGAAGGAATAGGTTAGTAGCCAAACAGTGCAATTGATTTGCAAGAGCCCATGGGTTTCAGTGTAGAGCTCTGAAGATCAGTAGGGAATGCTACAGCATGAGTGCTTTTGCCACTTAATTCCTTCTTGGCCTTTGGTCTAGGGCCGCTAGGGCTTCGGAGGGCACTTGATGACCATATATGTCCTTTGCCTTGATTTCATTAGGCAAATCCTGTAAGAGAATTCCAAGTACAGACCCTCTTTCCTAAGTTGCCATGGCTGCACAAGGCCGTGATATACTTGTGCTGGCAAGGCCAGCAGCCAGAATCAGAAGTTTTTCTGAAGTATTTACTTCTTCTCTGATTGCGTGACTGTTTTTGAGGTTCTTCTCATATGACCAAACTGTTCTGTTCATTTCCATCTCCCAGGCTGCCCTCAAGGTCTGCATTTGGCTGTGTCACAGGATTTGGGAATATACAACTGATGGGGCTGACAGTTTCGTAATTAAACCAGGGAGCCTTGCCCGATGTGGTGCCGAGGGGGCTGTCTCTTGGTATCCAGCACAGCCATTTAGATTTTAATTGCACCTTTCCAGCAACTGGAAAAGAAGGCAAAAAATGCCATGGGTGTTTTTGAAGGGAGCGCTGCAGAGGCAGCTGGCGTTCCTTCTTCCCAACTGCTCACGTCACTGCCTTGTGCGCTGGGATTGACTGCTTGGCTGCGCTATGAGTTTTCACTGGCCTCCTAGAAAGCTAAACAGGCTAATGTGGAACACTTCTGTAGATCCCTGCTTAATCATCCTCTCCAATGCAGGCCTTTGGAGTGAGGCCCAAATGGCAAAAGAATTCAGTTAAAAAGTTTTGGGGTTTGTGTGGGACAGCCTAATAATGAACAACTGGCAGATTGGTCTGGTTTTGGAGTTTAAATATAAGTAGCTAAAATCAGATGGAAGTTGTTAACACACCTCCTTTACAGTTTTAGCATCAGGCTCCATCCCTGGTCAGAGTACCCGACTGCAGTCACAAAACCATTGGGTGTGTTGACAGCGTAGTCCAGCCCATGGCTGCGATGAGTAGTCACGCTAGAGCCATGAGAGAGGTTAAAATTTGATCTCTGTTACGTGGTAGGGCCATTCTGAATCCTACTTTACTTTGTTATTTATTTATTCTATTTCTTATAATTTATTTAATAATTTTCATTAACCTCTTTTGTGTCCCTTTGCTATGGTACCTGAACACCTACTTTGGGCTACAGAGATTCATGCTGCTTCAAAGAGACCTGGACTAATATACTGGAACCTGCTGGGTGCTTGGGGCAAGCCAGGGCCAAAAGGGCTCTGTGGAGGGGCTGTAATCCAGATTCCTGCCCACTTTCCCTTCGACTGTTGAGAGCCCCTTCTGCTTTTGTGCAGGGAGCTCTTGGCCCGGTTGCTTTGGAGTTGTCATGCGAAGTCTGCCAACCACCTGGAGTAATACTGGGATCGTTCTCTCACTCTCACAACTGACCATGCTGGAAAAGAGACCGCGCTTTGTAAACAGTATTCACAGAGATGGTTATCCCTTAGCAATTCATCCAGCAGTTATCCTGAAGTCAGGTGCTTGCTGGCAGGAGGCTGCTGGTTGGGACATATCACCTTAGGGCCATGTGTCTTGGCAAGTTGGTGAGTCCCCTGGAGGCTGCCAGTGTTGCTTGCTGGGGTGTTTTCATTTCCGAGACTTGCACAAATATCAAGTGCAAACAGGATTTTTTTTTTCCCTGCCTAAGTAGTAAAACAGCTGGGAAATACAGTGCAGCCAAAGCTGGCTCTGCCCTCCTGGTGCTTTTTCTGAGCAAAGGAGCTTGAGTATCTTTCTGCTTTATGAACCTGATCAGCCTCCTGTATAATGAGAGACAGGCAGGAAAGCCTGGAGCCAGCATCCATGCAGCTGGTTCATGAAATAAATGGAGAAAGGATGAAGTGAGGAGTAATTTGGGTTAGATACAGAAATACTGGAAGATTGTTCCTGTTAACTATTCTTCCTCCTCCCCTTTGTCTTCTTCCTCATCTTTGCTGTCCTAGATGTCCCATCTGCTGGCTATGATGCATTGAGCACATCAGCCATAGAGCTTCTGACCTCATTTCTTGGCACAACCTTTGATTCAATTTTAATGCTCATCTAAAAACTCAAGTTGACTTTGTATCATGTAACCTTGTGACAGCGCTGCACATGACAGTCTGTTCCACAATAGATTTTCTTCTCTCCTCTTCCTTACAGAGGTTTAGTGTTTTCTGTAAGGGTGACTGCCTTGCCCCAGGTGGGTATTTTCCTTTTCATACATCTCAGATCCGTTCCCTCTGTGGTACAATTGAGTCTCAGCTTTGTTTCCTTCTTGCAGATTTTTGCTAGATCCTTCTCTGGGAAACGGGAGAGAAGGTCTCTAGCTGTCAGCAACACACTGATACACCAAAAGGAGATGTTCAGTTTGACACCTGAAATCACTGGCAAATAGTGAGCAATGCAGTGACTCAGGCCCCAGCAAGGACTCGTTTGGATCACCCCATTTACTCAGTGGCAAAGCTCTTACTGTTTTTAGCCAGGTAGAAGTAAGCTCTAACATTTAGTTCAGAATTGGGTGTGTGGGAAGCTACCCCCAAACCCCATTGATATACCACTAGCACAAGGAGAGACATTTAAGTGCCCTCTTTTATATTCGTGGCCTTTTTACCTTCCTAACAGGAAGTGAATTTCTGCTGTGCAAGGGTTTCAAATAAATTGGCAAGTAACATTTGGCCCCTGCTTTTCCTGGGGGGGGTAACTCATTTTTGCCTTCCTTTATTTTTCAGTGTGTGAGAAGTGATTATACTCTCTATGTATAATCTTTGTGTACTGTAATTTCTCATACCAACATGTGCATTATGATCTCTGGCACAGAGAATAAAGCAAAGCTCTTGACAAACTGTATGCAGTAATAAAAAGGGTGGGGAATTTTAAAGTCTGCATTGATACAGAAATCCTCTGTATGTTTTTGGAGTACTCTGTTCTGAAACATGCATGCATCACAATCAAATTCATAGCAATTGTTCCCACGTTTAAGTCTGAAGGAGGCATGGGAAAATATCTGCTTTTGGTAATAAGTTTAACATAGCAGTCTAATCATTTCATTAATGATTTCCTTCTCAGGGTTACACTTTCAAAGCCATGTGCAATCATTTAATTGTGCGCCTCCTTATTAATATTAAACACAATTTTAAGTCCCACTATGATGCTTTGAAAACGCACCTCTTGAGGCAAATGCCACCTCCACGCGCACTGAGTATCCCAATATCACAGCAGCACTCCAGTCTTTCTGCTTTCCGGGTCCCTTGGCACAGCCTTTGTTGCCGTTACCTTACCCAGGTTACCTCTGAGACGTGGAGTGACGCAGCGCTTGTGGTTGTTTTATTTGGCCATGTCTGGCTTTTCCAGCCAACCACTGCTGGCCTCCGGAGATTTTACTTTGTGGTTAAATAATAATAATGTGAGAGCTTGTTTCTTTGAGGGGAAAAGTGAAAAAATAACAGTAAATAATCATGAGCATGATGTGGCAGGGGCGGTAGGACCTCTGTTATTTATTGTTTGTTTACTCAGCCCTTGAGGAGCGGCAAGGAAGGATCCTATAATGTGCTGTCAGAGAATGGATCTGCCTGGAGATAAGCGACCGTCTGCTTCGGCAGGCACCAGATTACAAAATGGCCTTCGCAGCCACTGCTTCAGCCTCCCTGAAAACGGCTGGTTTTCAGTGCTGGCAAGGCCCTGGTGCTCAACATGGGATTTTCTGCTTCGCCACTAGTAAAGCGAGGTGTGGGGCAGCCTGTCAGTGCAGTTCACCTCTGCATGGGTGGAGTGGTGGCCTTTGGGGTTCTTCTGCACCCCTCCAGCGCCGATGAGGGCAGTTGCCAACACTGGGGCTTTGGATCCTGCCTGCGTGACAGCCAGGGTCCCCAGGACTGGCCAGTGCAGCATGACCCACGTGTCACAGAGTGTCTCCTGAAAGCATAGGAATAGAAACAATAATTACTGGTGTACATACCCATGCCCAGATATTTATATTTATGTAGAAATATGCATTTAACGTATGCAAAAAAAACCCCAAAACTGTGGAGTTGAACACAAAATGGTACCACTTACCTAACTCACCTTCTCCTCTCATTTCCTCAACCTCAGAGACAGGGTTGTTGGATGATACAGTGAGCTGTCAACTCAAAAAATTTAGGAATTTGATGGGGGGGAAAAAAGAAAAAGAAAACCAGCATACAGAATTCCTCCCATATGTGACCATTACCAAAGTCCATCTTGAACTGCTTATGCTTCTTAAAGCCTTTCATGGGTTGTCACTGAAACGGAGCGGTATTTAAAGCCATGCCAGATTATCTCTATTTTCTAAGTAGTATTGACCTGTCAAGGTAAAGGCTTGTAATCTTATAGATGCTTGGCAATCTGCATTATTTGTACTGTAATGTTAATTTGTGCTGAGGGTCCACTGTTGTAGCTAGGTGTTTGAAGCCTGATGTTTAAATGTTGCCTAACTCTAAATAAAAACAAGCCTCTTGGTCGGTTTTTTAAGTAGAATGCTCGGTTAATCTCTTCTGACTTAATTTAGCATCCTGCCAATTGCTGAGTTTAACCTTTCTCACAAGTATATATTTTCAGGAAGGCTGATGATGTTGGTAGCAGAAGGGAGGTAGATGGGTAGATGCCGAAGTGGACCATCACGGTTGTTCTTTGTCTCCAAGGGAGATGCTTTGTTTGTAAGGGCAAAGAGGATTGCTCTGTGCACAGAGATGATTGCAATGACTGATTTATGAAGGTTGTTTCAATGCAATCATACTTCTAAAGTTTACTCCGGCTTCTCTCCAGTATTTCGTTTGTTAAGGTGTTGACACAATTTTGCTGACATTTTTCTTAAGTGGATTATGCTCACAGCCAGTTTTTCAAAGCAAACAGATGGCTTTTCAAACGGAGCATGCCCACAGACTTTTTTTTTTTTTTTTTTTGTGGTGCCTCTGGTATTATGACAGCTCTGTCAGTGGGGGCTGGTTTGTCATTAATTTTCTTGTGACAGATGATTCAAAATCTTTTTTGCTCCTTCAGCTTGCTCAAATGAACCAGCTGTTTAAAAATACAAGGAGACTAAGACATAAATCAATTGGTCTGTACATGAATGGAATTGCACTATTTTGATAAGTCAGTTTCTGTTTTTAGATCACTGTAAAATAAGAATTTCTTGAAAATATTGGAAGTATTCTTAGGAGGAGTGTTTTTCTTCTTGGAACCTGAAGACATGTTGTGCATTGCCTCAGATGAAATCTGTAATCTGAATTGCCTGGTTACTTAAATGTGAAATCAGAATATGCATAAGGGAGAGTGTGTGGCTCAGCACCTTCACACAGAGTGTGAGGCTTCTGGGGACTTAAGATACGAGTCTTGGCAGGATGGATCAGGCTGTCATCCTCCAAGCGAGGGTGTATCAAATCCCAAGTATTTTCCCTTAAATGAGTGTTTCAGAGAGGTCCGTAGGCAAAGGCACAGTCCTAGACCACCCTGAGAAAGATTTCCATGCTTTACCACCGCCCTGAGAAGGAAGAGGAGATAGGAAGGAGGAGACATGGACTCGACTGAAGCTCTTTTTGTGTCAGCGTATGGACCTGTATCTGTCTTGTGCTGCTGCAAGACAGGAGATCCTCCTCTGTCCTCAGCGTGGGTGAGTGCTCCCACTGCCTGGAGAAACATTGGCCATGGCACAGCAGAGGACAGGCTTCTAGAAGCCTTTCCCCAGAAACCCCAACAAAGGGGACACTGGGTGCTTCAGGGTACTGGGCCATCATCATCATCATTCATCATCATTTTATCCCTCTGTTGCACTGGCTCTCCCAAGTTTTGGGCTTAGTTGTTGGCGCTCTAGGGATGTCTACTTTGAGTTGCTTCTTGTACTCAGGGGAATTTTCTGTTCTTGTGCATGAATACATAGTGCCAGGTTTGACTCAGGGAAGTTAAGGCTGCAAAGCATCATCACACTGATTTTGTCTGATCGTTGGTGCAGCCTTTGGTATCTTCAGTCCTGGGTGCATGATAAGGAAAAGCAGCAGCCCCACTGCAGCTAAAACCAAACTATTTAAAACTGCATTTGTGTATTGCAGAATCTACCACCCTTTTTGTTAACATTGTCACATCATTAATAATACTGCTATTGGATCTCTTTGCTTATGCTGCAGTGTGATGTCCCTGTCACTACAGCACCGGCACGATTCCTGTGCCATTTGCAGACAGGGAGACTGGGGTGTGCCAGGGGCTCGAGGCAGCTACAGGGCTTCTGGATTCCTGTCTACTGCCTTTAACCATAAGTTCAACCCCTGTCCTAAAAGCAGGATCACAGCTATGTGAAATATGTGCTGGTGTAATTTAGTCTTGTTTGTTTTTTTCAAAACCTGTCTGCTCTCTGGGTCCCAAGCTGTTCATCTGTGTATTCCCATAACTGTCATGCTGCTGCGATACAAATCTCTTCAAAAGCCCTTCCTACCAAATCGCACAGAGCTGCTCGCACAGTCCCAGTGCTTTTTGTTATTCTTGCATTGGGTTGAATTCCCAGCATCTGGGTAGCGATTTGCATTGTTCAGCAGGGACAAATTCATGTCACCAGGAGATGAGGCAATCATGTTGTCGGGCACAGGCTGCCATCCCTGGATGACGTGGTTCCCCACGTGGTGTTTACCAGTGCAGTGGGACTTGCAAGCCATCATTGTTCCTTTGTTGTGATCATTGTTTAGAGGGACTCAGGCGGTACAAGTCCGATGCCAGGCGCTGGCACAAAGGGAACTGTGCTCATCAGTGTGGGATAAATCTTTCCTCTTAGCTCTGGGTAAAGGGAGAGCAGAGAGATGCTCCCACTGCTGAAAGGTGTCATGCTGTGCCTCTTCCAACACATCTGGTTTGTTTTGATTACCAAAGGAGGGTCAGCTATTGGTCGCCCCTCTTGCATGCGCCAGGTCCTGCTGTAATCTCCTATTTCTCCTCTGAGACCCCAAGAAACATCTGTGGCTCACAGGAAGGTTGGGTTAGGTTGCAGGGCTGCGAATGTGGCATTTCAGTCAGCAGAGGTATTCCTTCTGAATATGCATAAAACCAGCTAGAGTGGATGGTGTACTTTAAGCTGTGCTCTGCGTGACATTAGGAGAAGAGCAGCTCAACTCCTTAGTGATACTAAATTTTAATAACCAGATGCATCACCTGGCTTTTATTTATTCGTATCCTCTAACACCAGAATCTTGTTGCTTCACAGCACTTGAGATATCAATATTGCATAAATATTCATTTTGACATTTGTGAACACCCAACTCCTTAATACAAATTTAATGTAACACGTTTTTCCTGATAGTTACAAACTGGATTGACATTCTGTTAGTCACCTCAGCTGCACATGCTCGGAGAAGATGCAGAAGCGGGCCTTAGCTCATGAAGCCTCTCATACACATTCACCTGCTCAGAGGTCCCAGCTGGATTCACTAATTTACCGTAGTGGTAGAGGATGTCATGTTTCATACAGGCGCGCAGCTTGGCCTGCCACTGCTAAAGCAGAGCCCAACCCTGAGTAGCAAATCCGAATGCAAGGGGGAGTGGGTAACCAGGGTTTCACAGCTCGTAGGGGACCCCTGGCTGGGGACATGCAGCCGTTGCCATGCAAGATATGACACTGGGACACGAGGACATAGCAGTGGCACAGGGACAGGGGTACCATGTGCCATCGCTGCCCCATCCCTGGCAGGTCCTCACTGTTGATTGTGGAAGAGGAAATGCCTTCTCCTGCGGGCCCCTAAGGCCAGGCCCAAATTACCAACTAAGGGGTGACCAGGAAGTGAGAGGAGTCTGTTGCCCATCCTACTCACTCTGCCCACTGTGCTGGCTGCTGCCTTCCTCACTGAGCTGGGTGCGGGGCTGCAGAAGGGGCTTCAGTCCCTTCCCTGGGGGCTGACATTCATGAGGGGGCAGAGGGGATTTGAGACAGGACCTGGGACTGTTCCACAGCACAGAGCAACGTGACAGAGACAGGAGTGCGTTATTGCCGCTTTCGGCACTACCCGAGTGACGTGTGTGATCCCTGACTCTCTCCTGCATGTCTGTCTGTGCATCCTCAGGGCCAGGGAGATCTCCTGAAGAACGCCAAGAATGAAGCCCTGGAGAACATGAAGCAGATCCAGCTGGCGTGCCTGTCGTGTGGACTGAGCAAAACTGGAAGCGGGCATGCAGATGCCAAGTCAAAGCGGTGCCTGGAGGCAATACAGGAGAAGGATACTGGAGATGAGAATGGGAGGCTGTGAGGGGAGGCAGAGCTGTTGCGTTTTGTCACAGATTTCAGTAACTCTAAACTATTTTTTTAAAGCATTTAAAAATTCACACAGGAATGCCCTCTACAGGGTGTCGATAGTATTAAAATCCTCACACTGTCAGTATTTTAATGCAGTTAATTTAGCCAAGTTGAACTCTGGTAGTGAGATTTCTTACGACGCCG
The DNA here is from genome assembly GCA_024336885.1 of Actenoides hombroni. Taxonomy (NCBI): domain Eukaryota; kingdom Metazoa; phylum Chordata; class Aves; order Coraciiformes; family Alcedinidae; genus Actenoides; species Actenoides hombroni. Next base: position 13,087,128 of record WUAM01000395.1, read on the forward strand.
AGCTGTATGCGAGCACGTGTGCGCGCACGTGCGGATCCTGCAGACGCCCTTTCACGCGTTACATTCCCCATTTGCTAATTTATTCCTTTGTCATCTTTGAATAGGCCAGTTCATGCTGAAGATCAAAACAAATAGAGAGTATTTGTGTCAGTTCTGTGCTTTATTTTACTCTCCAGCTTTTATCATTTAACGTATAGATGACATCGCTGTTACGCCGTTGAAACAAACAAAGAAATGCCACAACAAACGTCATCGACAGCTGGTTTTGTGAGGGCAAAAACGGTGGTTTGCTGCAGATCCTGAATGTGACTTTTAATGAACAATTCAAAAGAAGTAAATGAGGTATTTAATGTTCAGAATTGCTGGATAGATTATGGTTAGATTTCCGGTGTGTATTTAACTGATTTTTAGCAAACTGCTCTTCAGGATACACCCAGATAGCACACACTAATGTAAGAACTAGCTGATTTATTTCATTCCAGTAAATCATTGCTACTTTGTAGATCTGCAGACAGCTACGGTCTTTGCTGATAGGCATTAACTCGTGTAGTAATGAACATAGCTAGTCAGCCCCCTAGTCACGAGGAGAGCTGTGAATAAATATCGTTCAGCGATGATGAACTCTGAAGGTGAGCTTTGGCATGTTCTGAAACACCCATTGGTGCCAGTGGTTCCAAGGAAGATCTTAGAGATTTCGCTGTGAACTTTACTGCAAGAGATATGAGAGGTCAGATCTTGCTTGCTGCCTTCTGCTTAGATGTTGAAGTCAGTTGGATGAAGCCAGTAGGACCTGGCCTTACGTTGTCGCAGTTAAGAATCACGCTGTGCTAGAAATGTGAAGCAAGGCTGCAGAAATGCTTGCTACAGATGTAGTGTAGGGAAATATTTTGGGGAAGGAAGAGGATACCAACAATTTTGGGCAGCAGTTACAAATATCCTGACACGTGTTATATGTTTAGAAGGGATAAGGAGAATGTCATAAGGCGATGCATCCTCGTCCTTCCCAGCGTCCAGCTCATGTACGCTCACAACATTCATTTCAATCGTTTTAAGTACTGTGCTTGAGTGTAGTATTTGTGTTACCTTTAACAGGACTAAGTGTTTTATGGTTATAAAAAAAAAAAGACTATATTTATTTAAAGCATTGCTTTTATTTTGAAAAGCTACTTTTTAAATTAATTTGATTAACAAATATGCTAATTTTCTGAACTTAACAAAAAGTAATTGCTGAAAGTTTGACCATTGGAGAATCTTATATAGCTATTGTGTTAAGTTATTTTTGACTTCTTAATGACACTATTATGTTCATGTTGCACATTACTGAGAGAGTAAAGCTATGAAACAACTTTGACCCATGTTTTTTAAGTGATTTAACACAGAAGGTAACCAGGGAGACTAGGATAAAGGTGGGGTTAGAGTGGGTAAGTTGCTTGAAAGAAGGTCCTATTCTAACAGGAGCTGTAATATTGCAAAGATTGTAACTCAGATGCCTTAAATACCATTTCAGTAAAACTTGCCATACTTGTTCAGATCCAGCCCTAAATCCTGTTTATCTCTCTATTTGATTATGAGTGTGTATTCAGCCTTCTCTGAGATCTGGAGAGGAGTGTCTTTGGTGTTTCAAGCCCAGATCAGCAGTGTAAGTGTGCACGTTCATGTTTTGCCCTCCTGGGTTACCTTCCTGATTTCTTCATGGGTTGTGTTTCTATGAAAAACAGCACTTGCCCTTCAGTGTTTACAGTTAGGGAAGATGGCAACTGTTACCCTAGCACCACCAGCTGTGAAGGGTCAGCCTTCGGGCATCATCTGTCCCCTAAAGGAGAGGTTGCTTCAGGAAGGGTAATTGGCTTGCCTCTTGGTGCTTCATTTAAACCTAGAAGGAGCCTGATTTTCTCCACTTAAAAGGCTATCCTAGCCTTTAGTACAGGAACTGCTGGCAAAATACCTTTTAAGTCCTCCTTCCTTCTCTGATGTTATCAACAAATGAACATAAGATTGCATAGAGAAGGGCTTGTTTTCTGTGCTTACATGGAAATGGGTACTACATAGCTCTCATTCTGTATCTGTTTGCAGAACCAGAAGACAGTGGCTGGATGGAAATCCTGTAGCACACACACACGTTTCATGCCACGTTTGGCATTCACGTCATATCCCGTGCCAAGGTCATGCCGAATGGCTTTCTGTGCCAAAATACAGGGAGCAGAAAACCTCGAGCACCCTGGATTGCCCCCAGCAGCTGGGGCTGTGCCTGGTGCTGGTGCCCACAGCCCTGCCACTGGAGCAGCTCCACCCTCCCTCTGCACAAAGAGAGGGCTGGCAGCGAAAGCTCATCTCACTGATCTCTGTGCCCCCTTGAAGTCACTGGCAGTGGAAGTGGATGATAAAGCGGCACTCAACATAATAAAAATTCATCCCTGAAGGAAAACACACACAAAAAAGTCATACCCAGCAACAACACATGGGAGACTAACGGCTTGGCCTTTCTTTCGTGAAGTGTTTCGAGGACACGTCCAGCTTCTTGCAGTGGTGCAACAACCTCCTCCAGGCCCTGTGCTTGTACAGTTTGCCTGATGTACCACCTGAAGGGGTGGACATTATCTAGAGCAATTCTAGGGAAGAGATTTCAGGAAAGGGTTACAGGTATTTGTAGTTGTTTACAGCGTGTTTTAGCAAAGAGAAATCAGAAGCTCCCAGGGACTGGCGCAGGGAGGTGCCTACCAGAGGGAGTGCAGGAATGAATCGACCCGAGTTCTTGTTCCAGCTCTGCCACCGAGTCCTACATATTTACAGTATTTATTCCCCCTGAGTCTCTCATCTGTAAGATAAGACTGATGATGTTTTCCTTCCCAGGCAGAGATTAGGTTACACATTTCTGAAGCCCCTTCACATGTGCTCACACTCTCAGGAGAGCATCCAGGAACTGCATTTGGGCTGTCTTGTAACACCAGTGTCTGCCAAGTCCCTCCACCCCTGATGAGGGCAGGGGAGCCAGCACGTGTCATGAGGGCTGAGCTATGACCTGCTTCCCTCTCCTGAGGGCATCGTTTCCTCCAGTGCTCAGCACGTTGTCCATGTGCTTGTGTGCCTGGCCCCTACCAAACTGCGCCTTTGGTCGAGTGTGGCAGAGCGGCAGCCACTTCAGAAGGGTTAGGTTCCTGCAGATTTCCCAAGCAAAGATGGGGCAGGTGACTCGGAGAGGCCCCGACAGTGCCTTCCTTGGGCCCCAAGGCTGCAGTGTGATCTCTGTGTTAGGCACTGGGGCCCATGAGGGAAAGGTGGATGCAGAGGTGTCACTTGAATGTTGCTTCTTATGTACATGAAAGAATCCAGCCATGAGGCATGGGAAGAGGCTAAATTAGCTGTTCACAGACCTGATTAGTCTTAAAGCAGCAGCAATAAGTCTTACCATGCTTCACATGCTGACATGACCAGCAGGACTGACCTCTTCCCCCTCCCTCTCTTGAGAGCATGAGTTAAAGTATCATGCTGTTCTGCTGCTTTCTGTATCATCTTTTCATGCATTTTATTCCCTGTTTTTAAAGGGATAATTCAGCTTCCCAGTGCAAACAAGGTGAGAGTTTATCATATTCCTCCTTCTGAGTTCGTCATATTCCTCCTTCTGAGATTCCTTTCCCAAAATAGATCATTATCAGATAATTGCATGCACAGAGAGAGCTTTCCTGTATAATAAACTATCTCTTCCATCTATCTATTCAGACTAAAACATTAGGTCATAGCCTCCTTGGCTTCTGTCTCACTCCAGTAATGACAGACGGCAGTTTCATGTTGGGGACTAATTTGGGAAGTTTCAGAAAAGAAAAAGGTGAGGGGGTTGCGGGAGCAATCTCTTCTTGCTTCCACCACTTGCTGGGGGACTGGGCGTGGTGGCCCCAGCTCATATTGCAGCAGCAGTAGATGTACGTGTTCAGTAAATCTGGGATTTACTTGTAAAGTGCAGTGCTTAGCAGGGGAAAGATGACTGTGAAGGATTAAAACATCTGGGCACAGAGAACGTGCACTTGGGAATGGAGCAAACACGAGGCACCCAAACATCCTCCCTTATCGTCTCCTCTTGCCTCCCTGGGCAGGCATGAAAATCCGAAGGTTTCCATAATACCATACGTGTAAAAGTGTCTCCAAGTTGCCACACTGCACAGAAGGTGGTGTGTTTCCCCAGGCAACTGGTAAGTAGTGCCAGGATGCATTTCCCGGGTCTGAAGCACAAGTGCTGTTTGAGCCTATCCTGGCACGGTCCCTTCGGGTTGCCTCTGCACACTCTGCACACAGTCTTGCATTTGCTCTCCACAGCAGGTCCCTGAAAAAAATGTTTCCTTTTTAAAATAATGTTGAGGAATATGTGAGTTCAGTAACCCAGATATGAGTGACCAGGTCAGGCATGTGAGGCAAGCGCTGTCCCACCAGCTGGTCTCTGCAACGGAGAGTACTCCGTGAACATGTCCCTGAATCAAATGGGTCGTGAGGATTTTCTACGCTCGTTAATTACTTGAAACTATTTAAGAATAAATTACTTTTGAAAATATTAATGGAGCCATTTCAAGAAAATGTGCATAAATTAAAATCTCAGCAGACAACGCATAAGCAGGAGGCAGTGTTATGTTTGACAGCTGTTTGCTGTGCAGAGTCCACACCATCCTACTCAAAACTGGAAGAAAAATGAATGATTACAAAGGCAAGTTTGAGTTATTGGTGGTTTTAGTATTTTCCCTGTTAAACAGCATGAACTTATTAATTTATTAAGGCATTAATTAGGATGGGAAGCAAATGTCATATGGAGGCTAAAAGTGAGCGAGCATGGATAGGAGGTGTCGTGTTGGCATGTCATGTGTGGGGAGGGACGCTGGGTTGGGGGGGTGAGTGCTGGCTGAGAGCCCCCAGGAGGAGCCATCGCCCTCCCTGCAGTGGCAGTGAGGGGCTATTGAGGCAGGGAGCAGGTTGGTAACTGTTGGGGTTGACCTCCACCAGCAGAAGTCTGCAGAACTCGGCAAGGGCTGGGTCATAGTGGCTATGGCAATTGGTTCCATCTGTGGGGAGGCTATGGGAGAAACCCTCAGGGGACAGACAGTCCGCGGCCACGACCCTGGGACCTAGTGACAGTCACACCACTGGAGCCCTCCTGGAGCTGGGCAGGTTTGCAGAATCTGAGGCTGTATCACTGCTGATGCTGGATGTGAGAAGCTTGTTGCTGTGGCCCAGTAGGTAGGAGTGCTGTTCAATACAGTCTCTGGCTGCAGGTGCCAATCAGTTTTAAGCAACATCTCATTAGATCACCTCATTTGACTCTGGTGTGCAAAATACAAAATTGCTGTGTTTCAGTCATATAATGTGCCACCAAAAGCATCATAGATATTGCTGCTTGCTGCAGTCCTTAAGGTGTTATTTTTTGTAAGACAAAACTGATGATCTTTTTTGAACCAAAACTATTAGTCCTCAAAGTCAACCTGACTGAATGCCTATAGTTCATCCACAGCCTCTGAAGTGCTTTTAATCAAGAGTTTAGAATATGGGAAGAGATTGAATATGCCAGGTGAAGCATTAATTTCAGAGGGCAACTGAAAATGCATCTAAATAATATACTAGGTACACAGGATGGAGATGAGATTAGAAGTAGACAAAGACCAGTATTAATCTAGCTTGTCTGACAGCACGTTATGGGGACAGCAAAGAAATACAGGTTAATTATTTGTCTGCTTCCTCAAATAGGGTCTGGTGGACCAGCTACAAATAATACAATTAGAAATGATATACAGATCATGATTCAGACAGCAGGAGCTGCTGTGATTATTTATGATGCTGATGGATGGGGAAGAGTCCTGGAAGCAAAGCACAGGAGGAGTTTGCAGCTTTGCAGTTGCAGCACAAGGGTGCCATGCATGGGGAGAGGGTGAGCAGTGCTGCTGCACCCTCCTGTGCAAAGCAAATAGGCTAAACTATTGGTTACTGCTGCGTTTTGTCACCGGGTTCTCCCAAAGTGAAAAACGAAGACATAGAGTAGTGCTAGAGAGGGAGGAGCAAAGTATTGAAGAACACGTTGGTATTGGCAAGTCCATTGCTTGTTGATGTTGTTCCAGGGCAGCACAGCTACAGCTGAGCCATGCTACTGGCTCCCCCTTGGCGCTGGAGGACATCTGATTTGCTCCTTTCCTTTGTGGTCCTTGGTGGTCTTCTATGTTTTACGGAGTCCAAGCCATGAGAAAGTACTTATTAGTGCAGTGCTTTTGTGCAGGACCAGCAGGCACTCAGCTCAAGGCCACAGGGTTCCTTCTCTGGGATATGTGGACTGCCCTGGGCTGGCAGCTGCTTGCTGTGGGACTGCTCACTCAGAAACCACCTGGTGAGGCTGATTTTAGGAGGCTTAGACCAGCTACACTGTGAGTGGGTTCAGCTCCCACCAAAGCCAAACTGTAATTTCACCTGCTACTGCCGTGACTACATTTCACTGGTATCTTGTCTGTAAGCAGCTGAGTGCCCCCACAAACCGGTCCACTGATGCCTGCTGAGGCCTGTCCTGGCCTCCCAGTGTTTGCTGCCTCACCAAGGCAAGCGGTATGTTGTCCCAGCTGCTGAGCGGGAGGGTGGCCACACTGTTTCAGAACTGCCAAAACAGTCTAGAGGTGTCCAGGAATAGGTGATGATGTGGTAGGGTACCTCCTTCCTTGTAAGACCAGCCCAAACAGTTTGGAAGTGATTGAGGGCAGAGTTGAAGAATTGTCAGAGTAAACCCAAACCACCGACTTCAGAAGATAGGCTCAGGTTTGCAAACTGCATTTGAGGTGGGCTAGGACTAACATGCTGCAAGGCATGTGTCCTTTAGGGCAAGCAGAGCCCGATCCTGTGTCTCTGGAAAGCCCGCTGCGGTATTTAGGGTGGGAGCAGAGGCAGGAGGTGTGCCATCCATCAGGCTGGGGCGATCAGCAAACCCAGGTGCATCTGTGGGGCAGGAACTGTGAAAACTTCCAGCATTGCCATGTTCTGCACCTCTCTGGAGTTTCAAACCTGTGCCACATTGATCATTTGCAAAGGAAAGCGTTTCCCTGGGCTGCGGGCATCTGCAGACCTCAGCCTCTGGGGCAGTGCAACCGGGCTGAGCAGGGAGAGCTCTCCAGGAGCAGCCTTTGTGTCTCATCTGTGCTGCCCCATCTGCCAGCCGGCATGCTGGGACAGAGGTGTTACCTTCAGCTATTTGTCAGCAAGCTGGGCACCGTCTGTTGCCACAGCTGACCTCCTTACTGAGATAGGGAAAACCAGATGTAGACTTGCATCTGAACCGTTTGCCATTTAATACTTGCATTTCTCATCGTGGCCTGCTTGGCCCCTGCCACTGGCTGTTTTGAAAACTGGGGGGTTGATTTCGGCGGTGTTCTCTCATCACAGGATGTGTTAGAAGAGCTACAATGAGTGCAAAGAGTTAATGCCATTGAATGGTTCTACTGAGCATGATGCTTCTGCTCATGCCAGTGTGTGTCAGTACCACAGAAGAGAAATGTTTTTATTTTAATTTTTTCTGTTGTTCTTATTGATTCTAACTTGGTATTTCATAGCAAGGTGATTGATTGTGATAAACCTGCAGCCGTGATTCAGCTGGAATTGTCTCTCCCAGGTCTTGAGAAATTAGTCTTTCACACTTTGTGCACGGAGGCTGTTGCCAGGGGATATTTTTGTTTGTTTTGGTGGTTTGTTTGTTTGTGAGTTGTTGGGGTTTTTTTTACTGTTTGGGTTTTTTTTTTCTTTTGTTTTGTTAATGCTTACAGTTCATAATTAACAGCAAATGAACACAAATGTCCACAGGAAAAATGTTTCTACCAGGCATCAAATTAAGGACAGATGAAAGTCTCCAATATGGACTCAGATGGCAGAGTTAATGAAGACAGAATGGCACCAGTTTTGATTCCTCCCATTATTTATATGAATGGGATGTGAAAATTGACTAAATAGCATTTAGTAACGACATGCATGGGTAAGAGCCTTAGGCATGGTGAGGAATTCTTACTGGGTAACCTTACTTGCCTGGGGCCTCTGGATCACAACAATCCGTGGAGAAAAAACAGCTCATGTGTCCATAGTAGCCAAGGGAGCGGGTAGTAGTAAGACCTGCCTTTTCTTTAAGGCAAGCAGGACACAGATGGTGCTCTGAGCCATATTCTGGAGAGGGTCAGTGCTGCAAGAGTGCCTCCCTGCACGGTATGCTCCAACCACTGGCAGCTCCCAGGAGGGGGCCAAGGGGGCTCCTGCTCTGAGAAGCTGCATAATTAGCAGCATCTCAGCCTGACAGGGAGACCAAAGCGGGGTCCTGAGGACAGCAGTGCCAGTCGCTGCCTGTAGCAGCAGCTCCGTGCACAGGGCTCCCAGTCATCTCATGCAAGGCAGGTATCCTGGGCAGCTAAACCCTCTCTATTGTCAGTACTTAAATAGGTATTTTTAGGCACTGGTTTGTCCTACCAGTTTTAGCTGTGCGCTTTAGGAGAGGATTAGTTTTATCCTAACAGTGCCTGCTTTGTGCCCTATCTTACAAGGGTTTATAGTAGAAACCCTTGAAGAGAAACAAAGCCTTTATCAACATAGAAGACAGCTAGCTGCAACAGCTCATTGCAAAGCGTACATTTGTGCAAGGCCAAGCCATGTACCTCTTCAGTCATTGTTTGCGTTCTTTGGACAGGCAAATCCAAGGAAGATGATGTTGTGGGGGCTGTGGGAATTCAGGTAACCCTGTAAAGACGCAGGTGCAGATGCTGCTGTAGTTTGCTAAGAACAGTGTTGCAATACTAAATGGTTTGCACCCTCGCATCTGCAAACACCAGAGGATGAGGAGAAAGCGTGGCTTGCAGCTCACAGACCTGATGCTCACTGCTTCAGGCACTGGGGCCCGAGGTGGACCATGGCCTTCCCATGGGGTGACCAGTCAAAAGCATCCCCTGTAGCAAATGCCAGACACCTCCAGCTCAAGCTGAGTGGCATTTCTGACAGGTACAAAGCCACAGGGAGGAAATGGACACCTGTAAGTAAAGTGACAGATTTTGTCTCGTATGGCACTAACGTTGCAACCTGGCCTGATGGGAACATGAAAATAATCTTCAAGAGACTGAAGCAGGCACAAGTACAGGGTCATCAAATTTGGAAGGTCAGCATCAGGGATCCTAGGGTGTCTCCACTGCTCCCACATAACAGTGAGGCAAATTAACCTTTTTCCTGGGACTGGCTGTGCTTTTATGGCACATCATGAATCCTCTATTTCCTTCTCCACTGAAAACAGTTGCACCTTCTCCTGGGAAAGGCAAATTGATTGTAGGGAGTTCAAAGAACAAAAGCTAAGCAGGTGGCTTTCTAGATTATACACTTTTCTTGGCAAGAGCTATTTCTCTGAGCTATGTGCCTGGCCTGTGAGAGAGAAACACAGGGAGCACTGTAATTCCCCAGGATGGGAGCAGCAGTGGCTGGAGGCTCTGCAGAGTGAAGCTGAAAGCTTGAATCTGTTTAACTACACATCCTGTTAAAACAGGCAGCTGGACAGAAAATTGCCTCTAATGGCATCCAGAATGGCTGAGACGTCAGATGGGGATTTAGTGCCATTGCCTGGGTGGCTACGTCTGCCAAAGAGACTCGGTGCGAAGCGCGGCCGTGCCTCTGCCTCCTGGCCTGGCAGAGGGTCAGCCCTGGTGCATGGGCAGAGCAGGGCAGGGGGGCCTGGCACACACCCTGCTCAGCACCACAGGACACTGCACAGGCACAGGAGTGCTGCAGGGGTGCAGATTGGCATGGAAGAAGGTGTGCAGCTGCTGGTCTCGGGATGTATTTTAGCAAGTGAGTGTCTTCCTCTTGGAGAATGCACCTCAGTCCTTGGGAGGTCCCTGCTGAGTGGTTGGCTTGTGGCAGATCACAGGGAATTAAGCCGTGAAGTCACCAGTTTTTGCAATGCCCATTCAAAGGGTAGAGAGGTTTGTCCTCTTTTCCTGGAAGGGCTCCATGAAAATTCTGGATTCCCAGGGCTGGGACTGTCATTATTTTAACACTATTGTACCCTGCAATGTTTCTGTTCCCATGTCCATCAGGGGAGTCAGCGTGCCCTCACTGGACACAAGAGGCACATGGAGACAGAAAGCACAGGGGACTGGCTAACTGGGACCTGAGATATGTGGCAGAGCAGGAAATCAAACTTCTCCCTGGGAATGCAGCACAGCCCTCTCCTTCCCCATACAGGCCCCACCTCCTGGTCCTCCATGAACCTAAATCCAAGAAAAACTTTTAAGTAGGGGATTAAGCTTTTCTTTAAAACAGATGGGGGAGATATGATGAGGGGTAAAGGTAATTAATGACATCAGCCTGTCTTTTGAATGTAGATCGTTTTGTAAGTGATTGAATAGAAATTTTTGAAAGCAGACTTTAAACAGGCATAAGATTAGCCAAGATTAGTAAGGATTTCTGCTTGATAGCCTAAATCTAATGTCTTTCAGTTAGTAATCCTTCTTTCAGGTCAATGAATCTTCTTGTAAGAAGGAAAAAAACCATAGGTTATACAAGAGAGTTTGGGGGTTTCACTTGTCATGTGAAAGGGATTTAGGGCTGTTGCCAGCACCTGAACTGCTTCCAACATTTTAGGGAGCCTACACTGTCCTCTCAGAGGAAACCACATAAACTTCTTCTCTTGTGCTATGCTGATGCTCATATGAGGAGCTGACCAAAATGCTTCAGTTACAGAATTTTACTGATCCTGTCATACAGTAGTATCTCAGCCCATCATTTAGAACAAGACATCACAGGTACCTTTTTTTCCCCCGGATAACATTCTACCTGGAAAGCCTAGTCTGCATAGCACGAGCACAGGCTGCAATGTAGCAAAATCTACTGGGGCTAAGCAACCCCCTTTGCTTCAGTGAAAATACCTGCATACCACCTGCTGATGGTGAGAGTTTTGTCCTGAAGAGGAGCACAAAAAGCTGAAAGTTTCCTGCAACCAAAGTACTTTCCATCTCCCACCACAGGTAGGACTTTCTTACAAAGGGCTCTTTATTTGCAGTGGTGTGCTGCAAGCTGGGCTACAGCAGCTGCATTCGCACCTTGACACAGGCTGAGAGGTCTCCACGCTGTGTTGGCTACAAGATATACTGCACAGTCCTTGCTAAGAGGCTGCATCTCACCATCCCTGCTGGTTATGTTTATCCACCGTCTTCCAGCTCATGATTTGCAATGGTTTTTGAGCAAACAAACCTTTTTTGGCCATGCTGGGGCAGGTTCCACCTCAGCTGTTTCTTTAGGTCAGGGCAAGCAGAGGCCTCCCCAAGAAGCCTCACGCATGTTTTTTTTCAGCTGTGCCACAGTCCTCTGCCCTGTTTCTGGCTCTGCTGGTGGAAGGTTCCCACGGAGCTGTGTGCCCCTGGCCATGCCCAGGACATCAGCACGCGCTGAGCAAGGTGATCATGGGAAGGTTTTCAATGAGCATGTCAGGTCTCTTCAGAGGGCTTCACCTCTGCTTGCGCTTGGCTTGAAGAGACAAAGGCACTTGAAGTCTCTTCTGTATTATCATTAACTTCAGGCACTGCAATGCACCTGGTCACTGGGTTAAAAATCCTTTAAAATGCTGTTTGAAGGCAAAACCAAAGCCTTTTCTGGAACAACTTCAGATGCTGCTGCAGCAGGACAGATGAATTGTTTAGAAAATAACTGCCTTTGCCAGTTTGTCCTTTTCATGTGAGTTTGTGCTGCAATTGCTCCCTTGGGCTGCACAGTGTGAGCAGAGGATGGGGAGGCAGTGCCTATCTTTGTAGGCAGAGCCAGAGTGCCTGAGAAAATGATGAAGGCTTTTCCCCTAATGCTCAGGGCACTCCTAAATGCATGTGTGTGGGAGACCAATTATGAGCTGCCACAGCTGCACATAGCCATTGTCATGCTGAGGGTGAGAATGCCTCCATATGATCAATGTGTGAGGTCCTACATGTGAGCCAGTGGGGGTACCACAGAGTGGCCTTCATGGTCGTGTCCCCCTTCCTGGTGGGAAGAGGTGGGATACAGCTTGATGCCATGTGGACAATCACTTCATGGAAGAGAGTCTTGTTCCAGCGTAGATAAAGTGATCCCCAGCTGACCTTGCTTGACTGAGAGGTGTCCTTTCCACAGAGCATACTTGTCATTTCATCACACAGGCATCTACTGGGGCCATTTCTCTATCAATCCTACAGACTTGATCAAATTCTCCTATTTCCAAGAGCTGAGCTAATGCTGCAGGTACTCCTGCCCTGCAGCAGCTGTGAGGCAAAGCCGTCATTTAAACCTCAAGGAGAGATATTTATGTTAACATGTCAGATGTCACATTTGTGAAGGGCTACATAGAATGTAAGCATGAGCAATTACTGTGACTCAGCTGGTCTGTTGTAACTTGGTTGTCTTGTTGTATCCAAAAAAAACCTGCATTCAGTTTCCCAGAAGTTGAATGGTGCTAAATGTACATGGACAGCTAAAATGGCCTAGATTTGAAAGTTAATTAAGGTCAACCTAATTAAGGCTTAAGTAGTTATGAATGTGAGTATCCCCAACAGTATTTAATGCAGCTTCACAAATTTGCCTTAAATTCTAACCTTTAGTTAATGTAGACTAAATTTCTTGTTTGACAAGTGCTGAGCAGGGGAACTACCCATGAATCTGGGGCAGCTCCTAGGGGGTTAATGCATGGCTGTTGCTCAGTGGCTGAAGCTGGCAGCAAGGTGAGAGAACAGGGCAGTTAACCAAAAAGCTATGAGGTAAAGAACCCCCAGTCTGGGAGGCTATGTTTTGTCGTTATAATCCCTCACTCTTTGGCTGAGCCATATGGCAGCACTTCCTTTCCCAGCTCCTCCCCAGGGCACAGGTGATGCCAACCCCCTGCTTGTAAATTAGCTGGTACAGTGATAAATGTGAGGGCAATGGGAGCTGCAGCAGATGATTGCACAGTTTCTCCCAGCAGACAGTGTGATACCATGCTTTCATTGCTCTTGCCTTGCCAAAAGGGAGAGAGGAGAACAGAGATGCTGGCTGGCAGTCAGGGCTCTCTCAGGGTTCACCACCAGTCATCTGCCCTGCTTCTGTCCTCTGGAGGGGCTGAGGAGACCCTGCCCAAGGTGGCCCTCATCAAAGGGCAGCATCTCTCCCTTACAGAAAGGCAATTGCTGACGAGGTTGTAGCAGCAACGCCGCAGCCTGGAGACCTGAGCCAGCCCATGGTCGTGTTGAGGGATGTGACTGCCTCAGCTCCTCCATCTCCTCTGGCACCAAGGTGAGGGCAGTATCTCCCTTGCCTGTGGCAGGTGAACCTGGCTGCTTCCCATGGCCTCTGGGGAAAAGCTTATCTTGCCTTCCTCATGGAGGGAGGCTGGGGCTAGTATAGAGGCACCTCAGCCTGGGAAGCCTCACTCTCAGCACCATGGGGGAGCATGTTGTTCAGCCTGGAGTTTCTAGATTTTGTTTTGTTCAATGTGGAATAGGTCTCTGGCCCACTGCTGAGCCGGCAGCCTGTCCTCTGTTTGCCTGAGCAGCTGAGAGATTTTCTGTGCTAAGTGAATGCCCTCCTGGCTTGTGAGGGGCAGTGCTGTTAATTCCTGCTTGGCAAGGCTTCTACACTTGTGTTTTCTTCTGAATCATAGAGTTCAGTGGTGCAAACCACTCTGTCACTGTAATTGAAACTCAGGCAAGCAGGAGAGCCCATACCACATACAGAGGTAAGGTTTTAAAATGAAGTCTTTCTTTTATCTATGTAAAGAGAAGTCCCTAGGAATCATCTTCCACTCTTTCTCTCAAATCAGTGGGGCATGTGAATGAATACTGACTAACAGAGGGGAGATGAGTCTTCTGGAGACCTGGAGCAAGCACAGTATGTTTCCATTTGTGGAGGGGGAAATAACTTCTTGTGCTGTGACTGTATGGGAAGCAAGGAGTGAATTTTTCACCTTGACTTCTAGACTGAAGCCTTCCTGGATGAGGGAAAGCTGAACTAATGTGGCTACTTTGAATCAAAGCTGCCTTTTAATTGTACTCTGATGCAAACATGAAACAAGTTGTACAGCTTTGGCATGATTCTCAGCCTTCTGTTTTTCAATATTTATTTTACATTGTTTCAGATGGATTTCAATGAATATAATTTATTCACCATCCATTTGGCATCTTTATCTGAGCTTAATATTCATCTGTGGATTGAGTAAAATGAAAATTTCAGACCTTGAATTATGTATGCACTGTGGCGCTGCTGGCATCTCAGGCTTAAAGACCTTTGTGTAGTTATTTCAGTCTCACACGGTTTTTTGGTGTCTCCTAGAAAATTACAGGGAACTTTTGCTGGCCTGCTGGAGAGCAGCGGCTGGCTGCAGCAGGCTGTGTGCCACTGGATGGGGAGGAGAAGGCTGGCAGAGCTGCCCCCTGTGCTGGGAGCTCAAGAGTCTCCTCTTTGGTCTCCAGCTGTGAGTCCTTCGCTTTCCCCCTTTAGCAGCAGTGGGCTGCACTGCTCCCCATTCTGTTTTTCCCATTGTTGTAGATTTCTCCCTGCTAAGCTTTTTCTTGGCCATGCTTTCTGCATTGTATCCTCCCCTCTCCCTTTCTTCCCTTCTCCCCCAGTGAGCATGGTGCTGCTCCCTGGCAGTTGCCATAGAGATAACAGAGCCTTATCTCTACCTCTGCTCCTGCCCCTCTGTAGCTTGGCTGGCAGAGCCAGCTGCATCATCCCAATTGTGCCAGCCTGCCCTGCTCCCTGCTGCATGGGCATGCTGTCCTGCAGACTGACCAGCTGTGTACCCCTGTCCTGTGGTGGACAGCTGAGCCATTGTATTGTACTTCAGCCTCCCAGTAAGTCACACTGATCTGTGTACAGTAGCAGAGGATGCTGAATCTTCAAGTAGCCCCATGGCACAACTGGACCTGATGATCCTGCTGGCCATTCCCAGCTCTGTGCCCCTAAATCTCAGTCCACCTTCTACCTTCAAGCTGACAGAGACCCTGGTCCTCTTTGAGTGTGGCTGGAAAGCTCCCTGGTGGAAAAGGACCTGGGAGTGCTGGTGGATGGCCAGATGAACATGAGCCAGCAGTGCCAAGAAGGCCAACAGCATCCTGGCCTGCATCTAAAACAGTGTGTCCAGCAGGAGAAGAGAAGTGATTGTGCCCCTGTACTTGGCACTGGTGAGGCCTCAAGCGAGTACTGTGTTCAGTTTTGGGTGCCACAGCATAGGAAAGACACTGAGGTGCTGGAGCGAGTTCAGAGAAGGGCAATGAAGCTGGTAAAGGGTCTGGAGAAAATATCTTATAAGGAGCACCTGAGGGAGCTGGAGTTGTTTAGTCTGGAGAGGAGGAGGCTGAGAGGAGACTTTATCACTCTCTACAACTATCTGAAAGGAGGTTGTAGTGAAGTGATTGTTGGTCTCTCCTCCCAAGTAACTAGTGATAGGACAAGAGGAAATGGTCTTAAGTTATATAGGGGAGGTTTAGATTGGATATTAGGAAAAAAAATTTTTACTGAGAGAGCAGTGAGGCATTGGAACAGGCTGCCCAGGGAGGTGGTGGAATCACCATCCCTGGAGGTGTTTAAAAAATGACTAGATGTGGCACTTCAAGACATGGTTTAGTGTTCCTGATAATATTTGGTAGAGAGTTGGACTTGACGATCTCGAAGGTCATTTCCTACCTTAATGACTCTATGAGTGCAACAGCCAGAGCAGTGAGAGTGCCAGTGCCTGTGAGCACTGAGGTGCTGTGAACCCCTGTTCACCCCAGTGGGGTATGCAGGAGAGAGGCAGATGGACAATGAAGGGGTAAGGGACTTCAGCACAGTTGGTCCTTTCATTTCCTCCACTCTGTGCCCTGGCCATGACTTTTAAGTTGCTGCAATGTGTAGCTGACTGAGTAACAGTGCTGTGAGATTCAGTGCTGACGAGTGCCTGGGAGATGAGAGGTAACTGGGTTTTCTCCCAATCTAATCTCATGCCCCAGAGGGGGAGGAGATCATGTGGAAACTAAGCAAAGTGCTGGCAGTTAGTGTCCTCTGCTGATCTCATATGATTATCTGAAAGGATGACTTGGCAGCTTTGTACGTGCTGTTCTAAAGCTGTTACCTTGTATGTTGATTCAAAATGATCAATATGCCTTCAAGAAGCTTGTCCTAAATCCTTCTGACAAATTATTAATAGAAGTCATTTGAGCAGTCGAACTATTCAGAAAACTTAAAAGTTTTTACTGTTCAAAAGCTTGACTGCTAGGAATGCAAAATGCAAAATAATAATTTTGCTTTATACTTTTCTAAGAAGAATTTCTGACAGAAGAGACACTTTGTCCTTTTGAAGTGCAGTAGAAATAGCAACACAACCACTCCACACTAGGAGACTACATTTGATCAGATGCAGACAGAGGTACTTGAAGAGCCTGCTTTTTCCTCCCGTGATCACAGTCATTTAGAGCTTTATATGGCAAAAATGAACAGAAGAGCAGAGAACTTTGAGAAGTTCAGAAAAGGGAGTGTATTTGAACAGGGTTTTTCAAGCACTGCAGGATAAATCCTGTCCTGTTTCCACTTAAATTGGAAGAAAGCAGTGAGATTATGAACTAAGTGATATTCCTAATGTGCAGTACTAGTTAACCGTTGGATGTTACAGAAAACATTATCTTTGTCACCTTCAGCAGGGCACGGGGGATTTGACTAGAGGTGGAATCACGGGGAGATGACTCTGTCTTCCCTGCAGAGTCTCAAATGGAAGAGACGCTTTGACAGGGTAAATTAGATGCAGGACAATGACCTTCTGATCGCAGCAGGTTTCAGTGGGCTTATTTTAATGGGAAAACTGTGAGCTGAGGGCAAACTCTGATGATGACTCAGAGTTACATATTGCAATAAAGGAGTTGTAGGGCTTTTATTTTCAATGCCTCTGAGATTTCCTGTTCCCTACTGACACCACTACTAAAATGTTAAAAGACCTGAGGGGTCAGAGAACAGCCCACTTGCAATGTTTGCTTTCCTGTAGAGCAGCCACTAGCAGGACAATTTTACCAATTGGTCAGAACCCAAAGAAAATTCTGCTGCAACTTCATAAAATCTGCCTCTGTCATTCAAGAGAGGAAGAATTGCCCGAAAAGAAGTCACTGACTTGGCCCTCTGATGCCTAAAGGTGAGTTTGAGACATCCCGAGTTGTTCTGGGAAAGTGTCTAATCCTCGTATTCATCTTTAAATTGTGACTGATGCTTTCCTAGCGAGGCTGGGCTGTTCCTGTTGCAGGCTGTTCCTGGCGGTGACAATACTGCATGTTTGGGGTCCTGCCGTCACAGGATCCTGATCTTGTCTGCAGACTTTGCTCCAGCTGAAGTATAGCTATAAAAAATCAAAATGCAGGATGTGGAAAGTGTAGAACTAGTTCATATAAAACCAGCTTCTCTCATCAGATTACTCTCCAGTACATTGGGTTGTGGGCCAAGGTTATTCAGACGTGCCAGCTGACAGTACCATTGGATTTCAAGCTGTCCCTGCTTTTGAAGTTTACTGCTTGTCCTGTACCTGATGGATGGGGTGTTTTAGGCCTCAAAACTGTCCCAGCAGTGCTTCCGAGCCACTGGGATTATAACTGTGAAACATTAAAAAAAAAAAAGTCACTACTTTCTCCCCATGCTAGCTAGAGAAAATAGATCAAACAGATAACAGCTTTGAGAGAACCTGGCTGTGAATATGTTTCCCCCAGAACTGGAGCATTGCATGTGTTTATGGTCACAACAGCTGTAGATAAGCATGTCCCCTCCAGCACGACCAACCTGTTATCCAGCAGAAGCATCAGTCGGCTCAGGCAGCCTGTCTGGTGCCCAGTGCACTGGCTGCTGTAGCAGCACCAGGGCAAGGAGTGACAGGTTTAATCGGGTGATGGCTCTGCTGAACAGCGTTGCTGGAGCTGAAATAGAACTGCAGTGGCTGAAGCTAGCAGCTCTGCTGGCTGGGTGAAGGATGTTCCAGCTGTACCGATCGCTGTGTAGTTTCCAGAAATGTATCTGCTTTTCTTCTGCCAGAGTATTCTGAAAAAAGCTGCAGGGCAGCAGGGAAGGACACAGGTGGCCAGCGGCTCCAACGCAGTCCAAGGTTTTCCCCACTCTGAAGGGAAAAACTCATCTGAACGTGTAACAGTCTTATCTGTGTGCATCTGTGTCTGAAGCAGAAACTGAATTTTTCACTTCTTTCTCATGCCACTGAGCCAGAGGGGCTGTCTGCTTGCCTGGCTCACCAGCAGCACTAGGCAAGCCCCCGGGGCAGCCTGAGCACCAGCTTGAGGGCTCATTTTGGGAAACTTGTGGTGACCTTGCCTTTGCAGGTGGCTGGTTATTCATGCTTGTGGTGTCTTCATTGCCCTCCCCCTTGTGGTGTTTATGGATATGGCCCAGCACAGCTGTCTGTGGTACCATTGCCCTGGCTGCATGAGCACACACAGTCTGTTTCTTTCAGAGACAGTTCAGAAAGCAAAGAAGATTAATTTGCCCCATATTAACACATCATCAGTAACCAAGGAAGTAGTTCAGAGAAGTTCTGCTACTATATCTCAGTGATTTGTAAACTTATTCATGGAACCAAAACTCATTATTTCA
>WUAM01000395.1:13105933-13132988 GCA_024336885.1 Actenoides hombroni
GAGACGTATCTTTGTCGGCACATGACCGCGCTGTGCCGGGGGTGGCCCGACGCGGCCGGGGGGCGTTGCGGTGGTGTGTGTTCGTGTGTTTGTTTTTTCTTCTTGCACTGATTTCCTGCCTGTTCCTGTTTGAAAGCTTTACTGGACAATGACTGAAACCTTTTGTCTTCCTTGCCAAATAAAGCAGATCCTCACAAGCAGAACATGTCATGTATCATGTTTTGCAGACAAGCTGGAAAAAGAACTTGGATGCTTCACTTCCCCTGAACTTGCTGCCAGATCTCATGGGCCATCATATTCAAGCTACAGGGCAAAAACCTGCTTTGCAGTAACTCCGTAGGAGCCTCACTGAACTATCTTAAAGATTGGGCCATATCCTGAGCAGTAACCTGAGTTGTGCTGCTTTTGTGCAAAAAGGTTGTGGTAGTTCTGTTTCATGAAGGATCCCACAAAGTTCAGAGGAATTACCTGGTCAGTAGGAAGTTTTGCGTGACTGGGTGTGCAAAGCTGTGCACTGATGTTAAATGCACCCTTTGTGCACAGTGTTTTATGCCCCAAGAAGCAGTGCAGTCAAATGTTGATTGTAACAATAATCTGTCTTCTGCAACAAAAATATTGGGGAAGGAGTTGGATCAAAGACATCTTTTGGACCTAATTACTCACAATTTTCCTTCTTTTGAGACCACTGAGTCAGGAACAGCATTTTCCTGGGTGCTCTGTACACGTGGCAGCTGGGTGTCCATCACATGAGTATAGATTTTAGTGGTGTTTCAGGAAGTCTGCTGAGTGCTTTTTTCAGGAGAAGGCCAAGACAAGGTGTTGGTGACCTTCACGCATGACCTAGCCCTGAAAGTAGAGGTCTCTGAGTTATCACAGTTTCTAGTGGAATATTGCAATAAGGTACCTGGAAACAAACCTGCTTTAATTATAGTAATCCATAAATCTTATGTTTGTCATTAAGCATTGCCCTGCTGTCGACTGGGTCACCACAGTGTCCAAGCTTGCTTTCTCAGGTAGGCTTGCTCACTGTTCTCCTAGAACAGAGGAAGTCTTGTCCTGAGGTCTAGACCTCTCTGGAAGCCAGGGTGTATTTGACCTCAGCCAGGTTTACTTTTGTTTGTAGCTGGGCAGAGATGTGACCTGGGCAGCCCCATCCTCTAGCATGTATCTTCTGCACAGCCCTTGCTAGATGGAGTATGCCTTTGTGGCCATGGTAGAGCTGGGCTGCTAGCTATTGCAGTAGGCAGAAAGCAGGTAGGTTCTAAGGCTCAATGAGCTCAGATATGCATCCTAGAGCATACACAAGGCATCACACCACATTTATAAAGGGCATGTTGCCTCCCCACCCAATGCAGAGCTGGGAAGTTTGAGTTTTGAGGTAACTGACATTGGAGTATGAAGCTGCTTCTTCAGAAATGACATCTTTTCTTAGCTCTACCTTAAATCTTTGTGCAAATTCTCTAGGTAAAATTTCCTGAGGAAAGTCTAACAACAAATCAGCAGAGGTGGCGAGAGGAAGTGGGTATGAAAGAAACTTGCTCCCCTCTAAACACTCTATTTTAATTATTATTTGTGAAACAAGGGGGCTCTAAGTATGCCAACCAAGTATTCTCAGAAGAACAGAACTATCTGCATGTTTTATCTTCAATAATACTGTGTTGTTTTTCACTTTTCTATAGGGAATTAAGCTGCTGCTTCATGAGGTGGATCTGCTGTGGTGTGTGCCTGTGTCCCAAATTCTCATTAGATGGGGAGAAGTTATGTAATTGGCAGGAGGAGATCAAAATTCCCTCTATGTTGGGCTCACTCAGTAAAAACAGTATCAGGGGAATAGACATGCCAGTGTAGGCTTAAATAAATAGAGCAGAGGCAGTGGACCTGAATGACATATGGAAGGGTTACGGGAAAGAAAACAGTAGTTTTATCTGTGATTTAAGAGTTTAATGGGTCAATGGCAGATTAGGGGTAAAACCAGTTTTCATCTGTATGTTACAAACAGCTGATTATTGTCATAGAAATATTTTTTTTTCTTTTACTTTATTTTTCAATCCAGTCTTAGCTGCCTTGTGTGAAATCTGGCAGTCTGTGTAGGATCAGAGCCCATTCCCACTAAAACCAGCTTAAAGGATTCCACAGGCTTATTAGCTTTCCAGGGTCTAGTCAACTTAGCAAACTTCTATCAGGCAGATGTGCTTTTACAGCAACTGATTCTAAATCATTGGAATTATTTCTTGGAAAAGATAAAATTCATGAAGAAAAGAAACTCCCTTAAAATTTCCTAACAGATAGCACTCTGATGACCACTAGCCTCCTAAATGCAAAGCGTAAAGGGAATGACAATGTGGCATTTGATTTCCTGAGTGCTAAAATACCACCTAAGAACAACAAATATTGTCCCTTTTTTTTTTTTTTTAAATGGAACCATGCACGTGCTGGTGCTCCTGCATAGTCTTCTCAGTTGTGCAGTGTTTTCCCACCATGCTTGCAGCCTTTGTACAGGCAATGAGTGTGTGTATATATATTTGGAGTTCTCCACAGGGGTTCACGCTGCTCACCTTCCTCCCACTCCTGATGTAAATATAGATGGGCAGTAGCTTCTTTCTAAGAAAACATGTTCGGTTTTACCAGGCATTTAAAGAGTTCTTCTGTTAATCCTGAAAACAAAAGAGGAAAAGTATAGTCTTGTCTTATATTATTGTTAACATATCATTGTTTATTTATGTGCAGTCTACTTTCTTGCTTTCCCAGAACTTGGTGTAACAGAGCTACATTTTCATTGCTCAGATCCCCTTCTCTTCCTCTTTTCCTCTTGCCTAATAAAAGCTAGCTATAAAGCAGCCATATAGTGCTTTCAGAGCACTAGGGCATACCCAGAGGGGAGGTCTGAGTGGGTAAATGTAGTCTGTAACAAGCCAGACTAACTTGAAGGAATTCCAAGTTAAACAGAGACACTTCAACAAATTTCCATTGGGCTCTGAAGAGGTTAGAGCAGGACATGTGAAGGGCAAAATCATCTCTCAGCACTCAACAGGAGCAGAAGGTCTATAAACCCTGGAGGATTATTGACATTTCTTGCTCTTTGCCTCTCATTTCTAGTCTGAAAATCATCAAGGCCTCAGTCTCTTCAGAGCTTCATCACTGCAAAAGACAATCTTTCCTGACAGCTTCAGCTGGCTTTGGAGTGGAAATGCCCCTGGTGCACCTCAGTGGTGATAAGTTATTACACACTGATCCCAATTTCGTAATGTCCCCTGCAAAAAATTAGAAAATACCTGCCTTCATGAAATGTAAGCTTTTTCAGAGAGACAGAAAGAGATACCAAAGGCTGAGAGGAGATGGGAAAGAGAACGTTGCTCACTTTTCCATTTGGGGATTGGGACAGCTGAGTCTCGCTCAGCTCTTCTGGGTCCTGCCTCTCTGCTTGGTAATGAAAAACAGGACCAGAAATGATTGCTTAGCTATAGCAATACTGCAGCTGGGAGCTGCTCATTACAAACAGCCTGTGCCAATATGGTGTTGTGGAAAAACTCTTCAATACCTCTGCTACCTTTTAAGTGCTCCTTATTTTCCTTCCCTTGTCTCTGCATCCTCTTGTAGCCAGCTGCTAGGAGGCCTTGTGCATCCTGCTTTGTGTTTGGCCTCCTACTCCTGGCCCTTGGCTCTTCCATCAGCTGTTTGCAAACATTTCGTGCCAATTTAATAAACACTAGACATCTAATTTTAGAGAAGGAGTGATCCCAGATGATTTTCTGACTTGTACTGTAATATATTTCTTTTCATAAAAATAAGTTTTGTTCTTAACCTTCCAAAAGTGATATTGCACTTGGAAAAGCAGCCATGTCTGGGCCTCTCTTACCTGCTGTTTCTCATTTCCCTGAAGAGAATTACAAGTAAAATTACATGACAAGGTCTTTAATCACAATCTGAAGGTTAATACCAAGGGTTTATGCTCTGCATTTCCCTCAAAGCTTAGCAGAAATACTTGATTTCTGTGCATGCCACAATTGCTGTGCCATGCCAGCTATTCCCTGGTTATTACTGGCTTCATAATAGAGAATCAGGCGGCTGGAGATAAAGCTGTGATACGGCAATGCATTGCTGGGGAGTTGCTTAGGGGAAGCCTTGATAGAAAGCCCTGTTCAATTATGTAAGTACTGTCAAAATTTGCTTTAGGAGACATTCTTGTTTTCTTTTTATCAGCCTGAGAGAAGACACCCTATGAACATTTTGCACAGGAACTGGTTCTCAGCCCAATGAATATTTGCATGCTCCCAAGTGAAAGGAAACCGGCATTCAGCTGAGGGGTCTCATGTGACAGGGACAGAGCTGTGCTGTGTGCTGGGCTGCTGGTGTGAGAGCGGGATGACTCAGCTCTGCAAGGCTTTCAGTTCAGCTGGGCAAGTGAGCCCTGTTGGCAAGCAGGTGCTGGTGTGGCAGAGCTACCTGTGCTGTCGGGTGTGCAGCTTGGCAAGTCACCAGTTGGGCCAAGCTGATGAAGCCTGTTTTAGTATGATATGAAAAATTGAGTTTGTGACCAACTGAACACATACAATTCCTGGTAGTGAATGTAAGTGTCAACAACCTGCACAAATGGCTAGTAACTCCGTTATGTCTTTCCTGGAGAAAACTGATTCACTTTGCTTTTCTCAAGGGAATTTGATCCTGTGCATCTTTGATCTGGTCATTTGGAAATGTGTTGTTCAAGGAGATCAGTTGTCTCTAGGTAGATCTGTATATGACACTTTTGTAAGTATTGTATATACATATTTTAAACTCAAGAAGCAGGAGAAACAGCTTTTTCTCCTTCCACCCTCTGCCCAACAACAGATAGAGAGACAGACATATGCACACTTACAATCCAGTGCTTCTTCTGTCTCTCTAATATCAGCAGCACAAGGTTTTCTGAGAAACAGAGATGGTTTTTATTACTAAAATTGTACTACTTCTGTTCTTTAGCTCTGCCCAGCCTATCGTAGGTTAAAAAAGAATTAAAGCCTCTGGCACAGGTCCCTCCTGGGCCTGGCCTGCCATTTCATTATAAGTCTGACTGATAAACATGGTGGAAGAGCAGGGAAGAGGGTTTTAGCTCAAGTAAGCCTGGCAATAATTAAACAAGCAGTGTTACTGACCAGTATTACTTGTCATACTGGCTAATACTTCTTGGTTATACCTGTAGGACGTGATGGAGGTGTCTGGACTAGCTCTGAGGAGAGCAGCTTGAGCATTAGAAGCTGTAGCTTCACATCAAGTGACTGCCCCTGTTTAGACAATTTAGCTAGTTCACTGGGAGATAGTCTGTCCCTTTCTCCATAGCAATGGCCTGTCTCTGCAGACACACATTTCTTGCTGCTTGTCCATTTGTCTCCATCCACCTGTTCTCTCTTACTTACACTGAAATTACAAGTGATTTCAAGCAGGAATGGTCTTTAGTTCTGCTTATGCCTCACTAAACACAAAGGGATCCTAGACCCAGGGATGCCACTGCAATAGCCATAAATGTTCTTGCTCGAAGCCACAGTTAAACCAAACATTTTAAATGTGTTGTTTGAGGTGTCATTGTCTGGCTTTTCTTCTAGGGTCTATATGAGCACAAGTCCTAACTGCTACTATGTTGTTTAACAACCACCAGAAACTCTCGTGTGGACGCTAAGAAAATGTGTTGGTCATTGTTTTGCAATGTGAAGCCATGATGGGAAGGTATGATGCAAGAGCTGTTTTAGTGCTGTGCATACTTCTGGTAATGAATACTGGGGGACTGCCTCTCTTAATCATGGGCTAAAGTGGAGTTCCTCCCCGTCAGAACTTGGTAAACCTTGCTGGTAGTTTTCTTTGTAGTTCCCTCTGAACAGCAACATGCAGTGGTGGCATAACACTACAGAGTTTTAACTCTTTTATACAGCAGTTTTTATTCCCTAACAGTAAACGGATTTAAAGCTACCACGAAGCAGAATATGCCACTTTCTTGTTCTATGAAGGGAGAAGATTTCAGCAGCTGTGAAAAGCACACCCACTCAATATTTCATATTCAATATGAAATAGTGATTACTGTTGTTGTAGCTGATGCAGTAGTGATAATGTAGAGGAATGGGTTACAGTCAATAGAAATTATATTCATAAATTGCTTTTTTGATGGTTATGCACATGCAACATCCATTGGATGACGGTAAGGGTTGAACATCTAACTTCCACTCGTGCCCAAGATAACAAGACTTTCTGTAACAACTATCTCCCAACTGTGTGGAGAATTGAATTTGAAGCTTGCCAGGTCATGGGCTGTTTTGTGTTGTTCATTCTTGTCAGACAGAAACAAGAGGCTAAGATCTGACAAGAGGGGTGACTTCATCCTTTGGATACCAAAGCTGAATATTCCAACTCTGGAAGGAAAAAAAAAAAGGAAAAAAAAAAAAAAAAAAGAGAGACACCATTTGATAGTTGTGTGGGATGTAATTGGTATTATTTTTGTCTCCCACCTGAATTCATGCACCTAAGGATTACATTTTTGTTGTTGACTCCTTTTTCTCTGTTGAATTTACAGCATCTGTACTGAGCCCTTAGGACTTGATCCAAAATCAACACAAGTGGATAGAATATTTTTAGAAAAGCTTTTTGGTAATTGTAATGCCTGTGGTGCACAGAGAATTTGCAATGATTTATTAGCATTCTTATAACTAACATGATCTAGTTAGCTTTGTAGAGAGATGTAATAAAAAGAAAAGACAAAATTACATAGTCTTGGGTAAAAGAAAACACAGGCTCTCAAGTACAAGGAAGGCTGGGAAAATTCTGTTTCTTCCCCATTATATCAGCTGGTTTAATAAGAGGCATAATATATCTAAAACCTCTGTCTTGGATGTAATCACTGCAACTTTACAGAACAAGACCAGTAGGATGCCTTGGAACACCACTTACTGCATTTCTTTCCAGAACTAGAATTTCCCATTCCTTTGCTTATGTGCAGTATCCCTGTGAAGGAAGAAGCTCAACCTTCATTTACAAACTAATAATTGATAAAGTGTCTGAGTAATAGTGATTTTTTTAAAAAAAAAAAGTAAAAGAAAAAAGAAAAAGACACTGTATTTCAATGGCTGGTCAAACAGCAAATCCATAGGAGTCTCTCTTGCCACATACAATTTCACTCTGCTGTCACTCCAAAGAATCAGCTGGGTTTGTAAATGTACACAAATATCAGGGAGTGGCAGGCTCTCACAATATACAGCCCCTCTAACCTCTTTGTTCTCAGTACCTATCAGCCAGGATCAGCAGAGTATAACAAACCCTTCGATTGCTTTCATTGTTTTCTTCCATTTCAGAGTCCTCTTTTTAATACTTTTTTGCTGCGTCTGTAATATGAAGCTAATTCTAAGTCAAAACGTTGTCAGGCGTATACTTCCTTTGTAGGTTTAGAGTTTGTGGGTGAATAGCATGTCTCTGTGCCACATTTAGCTTCATGATTTGCTGGAACAGCCTGTTCCAACATACCATTCTTTTTTTCTCATAGGCCTCACCTTTCTGCCCATATGAAATGCAAGCTGCTTACTATTTTGTGTCTTGCTCCTATATACTGAAATAATTCTTTTCCTACACTGTCTTCCTTCTACTGTCATGTCTTTTCTACATTGCAGTGATGTTTCAGGCTCTCTTCAAGCCAAGTACTGTGCTTGATTGCTGCTGTGTATTTAGGATAACGGGTGCTCTAGTGGCCTAGGGTCTCTGGAGGAGACCGTGGAAGGAGATGGTCATGGTTCCCAGGGAACCGAGAGGCACGGGATCTACATCCCATGTTTCAATGCCAAACTGTGGAAGGAGATTCTAGACATTTCCTAATGTCTCTGTTTTCTTGTAAGCAGAAACTGCAGTTGCCATGGATATGTGTCATGATCTTAAATGGAAGGAGAAGTGCATGAGAAGGCACATGCCATGGTGCAGTCTGTGTATTTAGACAGCAGTCATTGCAGACAGTTGTAGCCAGTTAGATTCAAACTCAGCAATGTAAAGTCTAGACTGATCTACTAAATGAACAGAAAGAACCTGGACAAACAGCAAAGAAGGACTGGCAGAACGTTATTTGTGAGTGTCAGTCAGCAGTGAACACAGGTCAAGAAGCAGGAGTCAGTAGACCTGCTCCTCAGTGGGCTTTACTAGCCATGATTCCTTTACAGATCTGTGCTGAGAGCAGACCCCACTCAAATAACTTGAATAACACCTAGTGTGGTGCTGCTGCTGAAACAGAGAACACAGGCATCTAAAATAAAATAGCACATCTGAATTTCCTCCCCCTATTTATAATTGTGTTCAGAGACAGAACATTTTTCCTAGAAGGAGACTATCATAAAACTATTGGGTGGAATAAGAAAAGTGCATGTGCACTTTCTAAATTTCCCCAAATTCAAGTGCTGGTGTGGGAAGTGGATTTGGACTAAAAATACCCAGGAATTTTAATTTTTGGCTGGCAAAAGGCAGCGACCTGAGGGACAACTTAGGTAGCTAGGGCTCCTGAAAAGATGCCTGCAGGCTTGATTGAGAGGAGGTTTGTGCAGCTGGCTAGCCATCAGAGGTGTATACAGTACTACAGTTTTCCCAGTAGCACTTTTCGGTGCTTAGTGCTCTTCTGTAACAGTGTTTATAGTTGATGTTCTTAGAATAAAAGTTGTTCTTAGAAGAGTTAGACCTGCACATCTTTAGATGTGTTTTCAGGCATTGAACAAGTGCTGAAGTAAATAGCCATGATTCTCTTCTTCACAGGGGTACTGATGTGCTAAGAGTTTGAGTTTTCCTGTTTTCTCCACAGAATGCACTCACATTTCTTTGTCTGTTCTTTTATCCAAGTACCTGCTTTACCTTTTCTCTTTGTGTTTTGAATTAGGAATGCATCTCTGCAGGAAGCACAGATTTATACAGAGGAAGTTACTGATGTAGGTGTTTCACAAGTACTAGGTTCACATTCATGTTCTTCAAAATGAGGGATTAAGGCTTTGGATTTTTTATCTTCCCAAGCATTAAATGAAGCATTTACTTCTCACATTTTTTTTTCTTCTATGAAGAGCAAAATCTCCATAGGATTTTCAGTAATATTCTTCTTTTCTTTCAATGGTGTTTGATGCCCTGTGACAAATTCCGGCTTTGCTAAAATCAGTGATGTGCTCTGAGTCTTCAGTGACACTGGGGTTTACCCCTGTTGTGTTGGGGATTTTAGATGTTGGCTTGATAAACATGTTGTGTAATTCTGCCCAAGCTCTTGTTACCACTTAAGGCTTCAGGTTTATATGGCTATCTTCTCTGTGGCTTTCTTTGTAGAGAAATACAATTTCATAACAGTTGTGTCTTTTCTGTCTCTGGACTCCTGTGGATGAGCAGTGTGGCCTTGTAGGAACATCCCTTGGCAGTTGGTAGGCTCTTTTTAAAAAGCCTACTCTCAATGCCTCGCTGAGATCTGTTTTTTTCAGTGAGTGGGTACCATTTCACCTCTGAGGTGCCCCAAGTGCCCGTGATGGCTCCTTGCTTTGGAGGGTGTGGGCTGTGAGCCCTGGCCACTGGTTTCAGATGAGCCTAGCAGATTTTTCTGGTTTAATTTGGAATGGTGCCTCCTTTGGCTTCAAGCATTACAAAAGACAATTTTCTATTAGAGAACCAAGCTCTCCTGGGTACACTCTCCTTCAACAGTGCTCATGCTGATCTTTCGTCTCCTCTTTCATTACCATGGATATTTGGCAGACCCTTGAAACCTTTGGGCACTCACTTGTCAGCCTGTCCTGGAACACTACTTCTTTTAGGGTTATGGTGCTTTAGGAAGGACCAAGCACTCAGGGATCCTGTAGATGCCATATGTCCCTATGTCCTTGTCCCTCCATGTCTCCCCAGTGTCACCCCATGACCCTCTCTCTTCATTCTGTCCCAGTCCTTCCTGCATTCCACCTACTATTCCTTCTTGACATGCTCTAGCCACTGCTGCAGCGTCACCTGGACGCCCCAACCAACCACCAACCCATAGGGATCCAGGTGTCTAAGAGACCCAGTCATCTGGGGCATCCATCCCACCCCTGGGGACTAAGTTGTGCAGATAATTTTCAACAGTGTGTCTTTATACAAAAACTGTATACTGCAAAGAAAAAAAGAGATATTAGTAAATATTGAGTTAAATAATGTTATTGTGTGTCACATGAAGTGTATATTTAAATTGACTTGCTGCCTTTGGTAACTTTTTTCAGCAAATGGATGAAAACTTTGTGAAATAGTTCAGTTCCAATTAAAGATCTGTCGGATTTCTGTGAGATGAATAGTTATAAAATTGAGGATATATGCACTGCACTATTTAATATATAATGGAACTCTTCTGATGAATATGTGAGCTGAGATTAAGGCTGCTAATTTAATCACTGACAGCAGAGTCTCTGCATATGGAAAATAATACTTTCTGCATGAAAACTTTCATTGCTGCTAATTTTTCCATGTGGTGATTATACATGCAGGGATCCAAAAAAGGCCATTTTCCTGGAGACAGAAGCAAAACAAAACAGCAGAAAGCTGTGCGTCTGACTTCGCTGAGAGAAAAATGTGATTCTGGAGTGGAGCACACTCTGTGACTTTTTATTGGAAAAATCAGTCAGGTGGAAAACTCTTGATCAGTCATACCCTAGCGTTGCCTCAACTAACCATCTTATTTCCCATCTCCCAGTACCAGTTTCAGGTCTTTGGAGGAGAACTGTGCTTCTTTAATGGGAAATGGATAACTGCCATGGTGTTACTGGCTGGTTCTCTGCCCCAGCACACTGATGGCTTCTTAAAATTACTGCTGATTTCTCCAGACCAAATTGTATGGCTTTGCATGAGTGCTGCATCTCCTGAACGTTAAATAAATCTTGCGTGCACTGGTGTCAGGAGACAGAAAGAATAAATAGTCCCCAGGCAGACAGAAGACTATATTTAGGTCTAGACTGAGTATGCCCTCTGCCTGCCAAATCAAAAAAAAGAAAAACCAGATGAAAATGCCTCCTCCTGCTGGAGAGTTATATATAATTTTTTCTTCATTGTGTTTTAAAACTTTTAAATATGGATGCAGCTTAATGTCAGACAGCTGCATGGTCTTTCCTCTGTGAGAACCCCAAGATCATATGATGTTACATCCATGCTGTCAGGGCCATGGCGCACTAATATGTGCCCTCACTGTCCCTGCCCAGCCTCCTCTGGGGCCTTCTCCTCACCCCTACCCATGGCTCAGGACCCCACTTCAGTCCCTGCCCCAGCAACACCATGGGAAGCTGATCTTCAGCTCTGCCACAGCCCTGCCCTGCCTGGCCATGGCTCTGCCAAGCCTGGCATGACCTGCATGCTGACATCCTGCCTTGCCTCAGTCCGTTTCCCATCCCCAGGACCTGCGCAGCCATCCTGGGGCTGTGCTTGATCCTGGTTCCCTGAACCTGACCCTCACCCGTGGGGGTACAGCTGGGCCTGGCCTTGTCCCACCCCCAGGCAGGTGCCTGATGGCTGGGACTGCCCCCAGGCTACCCTGGTCCCTTGGCTGGGGTAGTAGGGCAGGACCTAGCTGTGAGCCAGCTCTGGAGAGTCCTCACTGCTCCTGCACTTCACAGTGCCCTGACACGCGTGGTGTCATCCCCCAAACAGCACCGCTGTGAGGCCCCTTTCACATTTCAGCTCTTATGAGAGATGACTCCACAAAAGCCTGAGGCTGAAGGGAATACAAAGGACTTTCGTGACTCCTGCTTTATGATTTTTTATCAAGAGCACAAGGTTCCCTTTTAGAGAGACATTGTGCCTTTGGTACAAAGGCTAAGGAGTGTGCCTGTGTTGTAGTAGAGTATAGAGGTCGCTGAGCTAGTTTTAAATGAAGTGCGCTGGGTATCAGAGTGGAGCCCGGGCATGGGACTCAGCATGGGTTAAATTTACCTTACTTCTCTGCACCGTGGCCATACTCTCTGGTTTAGAGGTCTGACAAATGGTCTGCAGGTCTGAACATTTCATGAACAGCCTGGCATTAATCCCAGGTTCAAATAGGAAGCAAAGAGTGCCAAGAGACATGGGAAAAATGAAAAGTGCTGCTTGTCACAAGCACTTAGAGGACTTTAGCCCTTCAAGAGGGCATTGTGAGCTCCTGATGAGAGCAGACTTTCATAAAGTGCTTTCCAGTTCTACAGTGTTACAGCCAGGCTGGATCTTTTGTTCCCAGCACTTCTAAAGTTGTGGGGAATAAAAAAAAAAAAAAAGCAGCCAATTGTTGAAAGCCTTTCCCCCCGCCCCCTTTTTGCCAAGACTGGCTATTCTGAGTAATGCTGAGCCTGTGCACACTGCGTTACCAAGAATGAAACTGCAGCTTATCATGAAATGGATAACCACAGTGTACACCTTTGCGGGAAAGACAATTAGAGAGATAGGAAAGCAACTGTTATTTTCTTCTAAAGCTTTTTTAGAGCAGTCTGTCATCCCTAGTCTTCCCTTCTACGTATTGCTTCCTTCCATGTGTAGACTATGCACAGATGTGAGTGGAGCACCACCGACTCCATGAACCTGAAGCGTTTTGGAACATGTTATATCATGAAAGTCAGGCTGCTCAGGTGCCACGTAATGCTCAACACAAAGTAGTGCTTCATGACCTGCTGTTGCAGCAAGCATAGCTCTGTTTTAAATCTTTCAGTACATGATTATGACTCACCGGGTCATCTGTGTTCTGAATGCAGCAGATTCTGTTGTGTGGGTATGTGTGTATGTGGTCTATATGTCAGTGTTATTCTAAGCTAGGGTTGACTATTTAAGTACTTCCACTTCTCATTTCTCTGAACTAGAGATCTTTATAGTTGCTTAACCTGAAGCTAGGAATGTAGTAAATACTGGATGGTGGGATTAGGAGCTTTCTATGCAACCCATTGGAGAAGTAACTGAGTTTTTGCACAACTAAATACTTATTTCTGGTATCCAGCAGAATGAAAATCTTCTAAATTACTTCAAATTCCAAGCTGACTATGGATGACTATGGGAATGATAAAATTTCTTTAGCCAGCCAGGTAAAACACTAAGGTCGTTGATCTTGGTCTGCAGTAAAAATGCTGCTTTGATTAAATTGTCACTTAAATGGGTATAAATCAGGAATAGCTCACGTAAATCCTACGTCTGTACTTTGCCTTCTGTTGAGTCTCATGGGCTTGACAGTGATGTGATCTAATTTGAAGTGTCACTGAGTATTTATTCAGAATGAGTTTTACAGGAGTACTCTGGAACACTTCTTTACTTGAAAGGAGAAAATAGGTTAAAAGAAAGATAATTTAAAAGGAGAAATCAAGGCAAGAATACTCAGCATGAGGGTCTAGTTAAACACATGGTAATTACTGTTTCTAATCCTTCTGGCCAGACTTGCAATACTGGGAGCTTTTCTGTTCTTGCTCCTGGACCTGCTGACTGCTTAGGGGACAGAGCATTCCCAATTTCCTCATTTTGTGTCAGCTTAAAGGAACAGTGTTGCCCTGGGTTAATTAGGATAGGGTTAATTTTCACAAGCAGCTACTGGCCCAAGCAGTTGGGAAGGGGTACAGCCAGGATAAACAACCAAATTAGCCAATGAGATATTCGATACCATACTGATGTCACGCTCGCTATGAAAGGGGAGGGCATGCCTGGGGCAGGGAGGCCTGTTTTCAAATCGTTTCAGTGTGTGGCTTCAGTGTGCAGCTGGAGCAGGGAAAGCAGCGTCTTGGGTACTGGTAGAACCTCATGGTTTCTATCACTCCCTTTATATATTATTTCGTTAGTATTATCATTATTACTGTTGTTTTCTTCTTTGTGTTGTTCTATCAAACTGTCCTTATCTCAACCCATGGGATCTCACCTTTTTCTTCGTCCTGATTCTCCTTCCCATCCCACAGGAGGAGTTGTAGAGGGGCCAGAAAGCAGTAGGCAAGCAGCTGCATGGTGTTTAGTTGCTAGCAGAGGTTAAACCATGACAAGTGTAAAGGACAAGATGCAGCATATGTTAAAAGTATATGTCTGTGGGCCACATATTTCATGCAGTTGGAAGGCTGCTGTCTTATAAAAATAAGTAATACAGCCGAGAGACAACCATTATGGTCAGGCATATGGGCAGCCAAGTGAATAATGCTTCCAGAAGGAATGCCTACAGTGCAGCAGTTGGGAAATACTGACTAAAAGTCCTAAAGTGGCTGCTGGCCCCTGACAAGTCATTTCTGCTGAAGCAGACGTCTTTCCAGGCTGATAGTTTCTAAATGCATTTTCAGGCTTGTGCATATTGGATGTGTTTAGCTGAAGCTGGTTTGTTCTGCCAATCTGTATCTGCAATACCTCCTTATCATACCCATCATTTCAGCTTATCATCACCCTCTTGGGGATCTTCAGTTCCTCAACAGAACTGGTTGGAAACCTCCCCTCATGCATCATTTCCTGAAGAATTCAATCAGCTTAGCAGGAAAGGCTGAAAGCCAAAAGGTACAAATAAGCTAAGCTTTATTTTGGTAAAGGGGAAAATTAAACATATCTGCTACTTTTTTTTTCTGCCTCATCCTCATTGTATGTGAAAGGTGAGGATGAAATATGCCTCTGTCAGACACTGAATGCTGTTAAAAAGACAGGTCTCTAGCAAGATGTTTTGGGGGGTGTGTGATAAGGGGGGTTTATATTATAGTTTAGAATATATTAATGTCAAATTGCTGGCAATCCGAGCAAAGCTATTACTTTGCAATCTTTTGCTCTCCTATTTTTGGTTTTGGTTTGGTTTACTTTTATTTTTCTTTCTTCATTACACACATACATTGTTGCTCAGAAGTTTTATTCCTTATTTTAAATAAACTCTTGGTACAGTAGTGCCAGCAACATAATGATAAAGCAAGTTCTTTTGCAAGGATCAATGATGAATATGTGACCTATTTATTTTATTTACCCTGTATTAGAGCTTTATCACGGTAATATTTGATCATTGTGAGAAAATTCATGTCAATAATATTTAAGATAAAATGGAAAACAGAACATGATAACATTGATATTTCTACACAATCATGTCTGCTTCAAAACAGCCTTAGGATCTTGACCATGTCTCACTCAGCAGTCATATCTTTTGATGCATGATATTGCTGTGGGCTCCTGAGAGTTATTTTGTTACACTCCAGTACTGATGCTTGTTCTGCCCACAGTCTGCTCAGCCCCTCACCAACAAAGGTGTCTGTGAGACTCATTTTGTCATGTATATGGCCTTTTGAAGTCTCAGTTAAGAGAAGTGTTAAATGTACATGATATTCTTAGCTGCTGACAGCTACAAGACCTTTTCCTAATCAGAAGAGGCAAGTTCAGAATATGTTTGTTATTGCTGCTGTTGTTCTTTTCTAAAACTTCCTTACAGTAATCATGCCAAATATCACTATTTGAAAAAGGTGAAGGAGCTGATGAAGTTAAATTCTGAGAATGCTTTGTCATCATAAAATGGTAAAGAATGGCTGCAAATGTTCTTCGTGAAAAACAAATGTAAGGCGTTTCTTTTCCCTGGCTTTGTTTGAGTGGAGTAAACCCCAATTCATGTTAACAGGCATGACAGAATGGCAAGCACCCCAAGCAAGAAAATGTATACCAGCACTTGAAAACGAAATAGTTGACAGTTGGTTCCTCCTTGCAGAGACTTAAGGCTGGGAATTACTGACAATTAGTGGCGAAAGCCACTCTTTCCCCAAGCAGCAACAATGCTGTGCTTGACTTTATGTCTTTACTGACATTCACCTATTCAGGTCTGCCAAGTGTCACTTCTGGAGTCTGAATGACTCTATAGCAGAAACTGCTAATATCTTCTACTCTGTGCAAAAAGCTCTTCCTCTTCCACTCTTTGAGGTTTCAGAGTGGAGCTTTTCTAAGGTAAGCACACACAGTTTTAAAGACACGTAGCTTAGTGTGTATATCAAATGTATATCATATAAACACAAACTAATCTTTTATTGATGTTCTTGTAGCTGTGAATGCTGATGATATAGGAAGCGGTAACGTGACCTTATAAAAGTCATTTATTAGTACATGGTAAATTAGGCTCCCATTGCAACTCCCTTGTTATTTGCTAATTTACAAAATTAAGTTTCCCAGACACAAATGGGAATTAATGAGGTTTAACTGTATTTTGATTTTAAAATTTTCCTGACTAATCTCTTCATTGTGAGTATCAGATGTTCTTCAAGGTTTGCTTGTATAACGCAGTGCTGAGAGCAACTGAATCTGCTCACTGCTGCCAATGACTCCAAAACCCCTGCATACCGTCAGCGTGTATCTTCTGCTTTGGAGCATAGGTACCTGAAATTGTGCAGCTTTCATTGACAGGTATATAAAAAATGAGATGTGGTTTTTAATGTAATTAGCTCGGTTTCATTTAGAGGAGTCAATCTCAGATTTCAGCAGAGTTTACACAATGTGATCATACTGAAATGCAATATTAGACAGAAGCAAGAAGTATGGAGATACAGCTGGCAAATGCTCTGAGAGCTTCCCTGCTGGATGTGAATACCTGTCCTGGCTTCAGTTTGGGGTAATTGGCTGAAGCAGCTGAGAGGGACCACAGCCAGGATAAACAACTGAGCCAGCCAATGGGATATTCAATACCATACTGAGTCATGACCCTGTATAAGGAAGGGTTGGCCTGGGGTAGGAGTGCCTGTTTCCAACTTGCTTCAGTGTGGCTGGAGCAGGAAGAGTTGGTGTCTCAGGCACAGGTAGTGCTTTTGTTGTTTCAAGTACTCAGTATATAATTTCATTAGTACTATTGATATTACTGTTGCTTTCTTCTCTTTTTGTGTTGTTTTATTAAACCGTCCATATCTCAACCCCTGGGGTCTCGCTTCTTTTCTTCCTCCTGACTGTCCTTCCCACCCCGTAGGAAGGGGGGTGAGGGAGGAAGCAGTGGGTGAGCAGCTGCATTGTGTTCAGCTGCTAGCAGAGGTTAAACCATGACAATACCTTTGCTGGGAGCACAATAAAGAAGAACTGTGTGTTAGGAATTGCGCTGTCTTTAGTCAGCATCTCTTTTGTAACTACATGATGATCCAGAACTTGCTCAGTTGCTGCATGAGCTCATGAGTGGATTGGCATTGCAGTAGTGAGTATTTTTGTGAGGTCAAAACATTGCAATGCACTTAGTGATGCCTTAGGTTAAAGCCATTTTAACTGAAAGAGTGTATGAATGAGATTTACAGCAAAGGTCCTTTCTTCTTTGTAGATCATTGAAGGATGGAGAGCCTGGCCGTGCCTGCCTGCCTGTGTGAACCTGGCTATTGATCTACATAGCAGCGGGACCTGGTGTTCCTGTAAGGTAAGGGCTTTGAAGCTCATTAAGCTGTTGAATGCACATGCGTGTCTTCTAAAGGTTAACACTCTTAACTGTCTTATAGTTAAAATCTCCTCTGCTTGATGGAAGCAGGAGGGATTAACTGGTTACAGAGATCTTGGAAAAATCTTATCTTCCCTGTAAACCATTAAGCATGCCAGTATCGTCTTTAAAACATAAAATATACATATGTGTTTGTAGATTTTACGCATTGCTTGCACATCTTCTGCTACAACCAATATGTCTTAGTCAGCTATTCTTGCCTTCCAATGTCACCAGTGTCAGACTGCTAAAGATTAACTTGACAATTATTTTGAAAAACACCACCTGAATTCATTAACCTCTTGTAAGGACACCTGATGTTGAAATATGCTGTTGCCTACTTCTAAGCCTCACATGGTGATGCACTTTATGTTTTATTGCTCTTAATGCTCTATTGGCAGATACAACTCAGTCTTTCTTATAGTAAATGAAATCATTATATATTTATTTGACTCTTGGGTCTAAGGCCCAGGTGCTCTGATGTGTATTAAAGAAGCTAATGAAAAATTTTGGTGGGCCCTTAAAATCTTAATTGCTTTCTGTTTAGAGATGTCCATTAGCAGTTACTACTCAAAACGCTACAATACTAACAACGCTTCCATATTTCCAGTGAGACTTAAGCTAGGCAGTTACCCATGCTTGTTGTTAATATTCAGGAGAGGTCTCCCCTCCCATAGTATGCTTTCCTGATTAATTGGTCTCAGCCATCTGGTTTGACCTCTTAATGATTTCAAAGGTGTTATGCTTTAATAACAGAAATAAATAAAATAAACTTTATATCAATTTCAGCCTAGGGCTTTCTTTTCCTAACTGTGAACCAGTAGTAAAGATGATTACTTTTCTAGCAGTAATATTCTTCCTAGGAATCTTTTCTAGGGAGTGCTGTAGAGTTCATCACTGTGCTTTGAATTCCTTTTATTTGTCTAGGGACTTTGGGTTTTGTGGGGGTGTTTTGTTTTGGCTTGTTTTTCTTTGGGTTCATGCAAGACCTTAGCTCTAGGCTAAAACTGTATATAAAAAAGGGAAATTACAGGGGTCTTATCTCTCAAAGTAATTTTACTTTATTAATTTTTGGTGCTGATGGAATCCCAAGCAAACTCATTATTTGGTGAGTTGAGGGGAAGACAGAAGAGGTAAAGAAGAGGCAACCGCTGTCAGATGGAGAGCGTTTCCAAGAAACTTCAGAGCAAACTTAAAGGAATAGCCAATGTAGACAAGAATAAGTATTTCTCAGAAGGTGCAGTTCTTTGATCTTTCCTGAGATATTTCCTCTGGCGGGAGTTTCTGAGAAACTAGTCTGCTGTCAGTTGTCAAAACTGCATCTGAAAAACAAAATGCAGTGGGGAAAGCTCTCATTATCTTGCTGTTCATCCGTATTTCTTTCTTTTTTCCTGTAACTCTGGTAGTCTGGCTGAACTGGAGTCACCAGTGGGTCTGGATACGGGCAAGGGGTTCTGTGTTGTGAACTGTATTGACTCTGAAAATTACGTTAGAGACTGTTATCTGGACAATGATCTCTCATAGTAAAGCCCTAGATCACAGGGATAACTTAAAGGTCACACAGCTATGTACAGACACCTGAGCTGGGTTTGTTTGTGGTACCTGTGCCATATGGCACTGCAATGTGCTGCACAGGTGTTTTCCCATTCTGGTATATCTGAAAGACAAAGCAGGCATAAAACTAGAGAGGCAAGCTATCTCTGTAGAGTGCTGATGAAACTTCTGCAGAAATTCTGTATCTGCTTCTGGTAGACTTGTTTACAGCTTACCAGGAGTACAGACCTTGAAAAATATAAAAACTTCTTTTGCCTCACAGTCCTGGGGAAATGTTTTTGCACAACTGCCTCCCGAGTTCTTTATGTATAGAATTCCCTTCCTTTGTATCTGCTTCAAAGTATCCAGTTGAAGCATGAAAAGAGACTGTGTCAAGGAGGATCTTGCCTTTAAATCATTAGATAAATTGGATTCAAGTCATGCTGATAGCTCTGTAACATACCTAACTCTTTATCTTACCTTGTCCTTTTCCTCAAAGAGAAATGCCCTGATTTAGAATAAATAGGATTTTGCTTAATCTGGAAGAATAGCATTCAGACCTGTTTCTTTTCAGTGTAGTTGTGAGCTGTGTCTCAGGATTGGATGCTAGTGCCATTGCCTGTGCATTCTAGGAAGTGAATGCAGCACACAAATAATAGAATTATTTTTTTTAATGCATCTAATTATGTGATTATTTCTTTTATCTACTAGCATTAATGATGGGAAAGATTTTTTTATTTTTTTTTTTTTCTCTCATGCATATACTATAATGTGAAATTGTAATACAATTCTGTGTGTTTGGATTATACTGGGAATATGCTCATTTTCTGGAGGTCATTCTCCAGGTAAGAAATCAGGGTGTTAACACCTGCTCTCTTTGTTCCTCCATTTCCCAAGATATTCTTGTATGACACAGTACTGAGCAGAGTAACCCAGGCAGATCAAGAACCTGTTGCCAGTCCCTGCTATGGGTATGGACCTTCAGAGGAGCTCACAAGTCTCTGCTAGCAACAGTGATGTGTGTGGAAACAGCTTGCTGCCAATTCTGAGCAGGTTGACAGCTACACTGGTGACAAACAAAAAAACCTGAGTGTCATTTCACATACAAAACTTGCTTAGAAAACAATTCTCAGCATACTGAGATCACAAAACACTCAAGAATGAGACACTAGAAAGAAGAGCTGGTATTTCCACACCTTCCACTCCCATTGCCAAAAAGGATTCAAGCTTTCTGGGGAACACTCCAAAGTGATCTAGATACAGAGCTGGGCAGGCAGAGAAGGTGAATGGTGTTGGCAGCCAGGCAGAGAGCCAGCTAGCTGTTCTCTTCCAGACTTTCACGGCTGCACAGCACATAGCGTCTCCCTGTACCACTTAGTAAATTTATGCCATCACCAGCTGTTACCAGGGAAACACAGAAAATACAAATTGGGATCTTGGCAGCTAGGTGTAAGAGGAAATATCTTGCTCTTTTGTGGGTCAGAAAGGAAAGCCTAAAAACATTCCAGAACAGCTTTAAATTGTAAACAAGTTGGGGTAGGTTAATAATTCCAAACCAAACGATTATAGCAGCTAAAGTGCCAGTGGGATCGCTATTATGTCACTTATACAAAACAAACATAGGAGATCAAGTGCAGGACCTCTGACTTCCTGCAGCTTAAATGCGTCTTTCAGATGTAAGACAATTAACTGTTGACTTAGAACTTCATTTCTAGTGGATTTAACAAGATGTTTTTAGAGATGTGATATCCTCTGACCAATGATTTTTCAGAAAGTGCTGATAATTGCTGCTTCTTGAGAGAGAGTTTGCTGGTGTTTCACAGCAAAGAACGTATGTGGTATAGAGTTTTGATAAAACTGTGTGAAAATACCATTACTGTTGTGATGAAATATGTGCTTTTTATGGCTTTTTAAGATGTGGCTTTTGGGAGAACTGATGTCTTCAGGCATGTATTTTATGGCTTTTAAGTGCTTGAGATTTTTGAAGTCACAGAAATCTCATTTTTGTCTTTTAGTAAATTAGCTGATGTTTTATGTTGCATATTTAGATGAAAATGTTGCTTTTTAAATGGATTATTACTGAAGTATTGAGTAGTTGAGACTCAGCTAATATTAGCTCTTGCACAGGCCTGTTTAATTTAATTCACACTGCACAAGATGTATAGGTTTCGTAGGTACTTGAGTAACCCACAAATGCATGCATCTTTGCTGCAAAGGCAGAGGACCAGGCTTGAGTGAAGACAGGAGCTGAACTCAGCTACTTTGTCTTCATGCATGCATGCATAACTGTGGGCTATATGTGGCTGTACTTCCATCTGGAGATCCCATGTCAGAAAGGTAGAGGTTGTTATCCTCACCAGATGTGGAAGAGATCTGAGATTGCATGCATGGAGTGTTAAAGATCTGTGGCCTCACCCTATTTGTCTGTGTCTCCACTAAGAAGCAAAATTACGTAGAAAAAAATCCCCACGTTGATAAACTGGCGTCAAATATATCCATGTGGACATTAAACAGCATTCCTAGCACTGTTCCAGAACTATCTTAAACAGCACAGGAACATGTTTAATAGGATTTGTGTCCGCCATATCAAAAACCAAACAAGACCCACTTGCCAAACAGTCTCCTCATTTTGTTGGTGGCCTTGAATCTTGGGATGTCTATGCCACTAGAGCAGTTTGTGTACAGTCTGGATCTTGTTATCTGGAACATGGTTCAGTGTTCTCTGTTGTGCCTTGTTTCAGTGGGATAATGACAAAGAAAACTGCTGTGCCATGGATGGATTGCTCGGATATGTCATGAGAAAGCTGGCCAGAGTCATCTGCCTGCATGCTGTGATGCTGGCTCACATTTTTAAAGCAGAGTTGCAGACAGAGGAGATTGTGAGTGCTCCAAAGAACATAACTATCTGTGCAAGTACCCCCCTTTTTTTTTTTTAATCCTTTGTAGTGAGTCATTCTGAAGGGCTCCTTTTTTTGGTCCTTCTTAGTTTGACTGCTGGTTCCTCTTGCTTGCATGCCCAATCACAGTCCTGAGACTTGTGACTGAGTCTGCAATAGCCACAGTGAGTGTTGTCCTGTTTTTTCTCTCTGGAATGGTGGAAGTGTGATCCCTTCCCACTTTTTTTAAGGGCATGAAAGATGCTTCTGAAGAGGAAGGAATCTGCTTCTTGGGAATAGTCACATGCAACTAGGATGAGTTCCTCAGGCAGACTTTCAGTGTAGGTATGCTCTGAATCCCCATGAGAAGCAGAACATTTTGGTTTGTGCGGTAAATTTGGGGTGTTCGCAATCTCTGCCATGGTTTTAGAACTAGATGCACTCCTGTGACCTCTGCATCCATCCCAAGTACACTTCTCAAATGCTGACTCCTCTGCTACTTGTAAGTACCCACAAGTACTGCAGCTCTGTGTGAGCCCCATACAAGCCGTTAGGGAAATAAATGAGTATGACAAGAATGCATTAATCAGACCAGTGTATGGTATTTATTATTTCATATACACTGGCAGTTAAAATTGTAAACTACTACAGGGCACATTCATGCTTGTGCTGATGCTTTTCCTATACATGGCAAAGTGGAGTAGGAGAGGTAGTTTAATAGAGCATACATGCTCTTCAGCATTAACATCAGTATTAACATATTGACTCCTGGACTCAGAGAAAGGGGAGTGAAAGGAACTCAGTGAAGGGTATCTCAGGCAACAAACTGTCTTTCTCATTTTTTTTCATCCTCCTTTTTCTCAGGAGTCAAATGCAAAGAATTTTCCACACCTAAACCTGAGAGTCATTTATATTACACACATATTTATTGAATTCAGCTGGATGGGAGCCCTATCCCCTGAGGAACACAATTGTGAAGAGTCAGAAAATAGATCGTTACATCTGGTAACTGCATTGATGTGAGCTGGTAACAGCAATGGACACAGTGCAATTCTCTCCATTTCTTCTGGATTGCACTGTGATAGGAGAGGTGTAAGTAAAACTTCTGCTATGCAGGTTGTGATTATGATGGATTAAAGCCCCTTTAAAGATGACACTATCTTGTTCTTTCTCTTCATCTTCTGGTGTATGTTGAATCTTGGTTGCTGACTAAAGTGGCAGCACGTATAATCAAGTTTTTCCAGGCCCTAATTCAAAAATCTAATAGCAACACAAAGAGAAGATGAGGTATATTCTTTTCTGACTAGTGAATCATAAATGGAACTGGTATCACCTTTACCCTGTAGAAAAGCTAATTCTGCAGTAGGGCTGAAAAAATGATCTGGTTAACTTTCAGGCTCCAGTGGACAGATCATTAGGAAGGAAGCCTTCCTGCTGCCTTTGTTAGGAAAAAAGGAACACTGTGAGAGACACTTTTCAAAGCAGCGCCTCATCTTCAGCCCTGTGTTGAGGGATTTGGTGGCCTGCAGCGAGGGATGTTTAGTGACATCATTTAGAAAGGGGATGCACTGGCTGTGAGCTGACATGGCCCAGCTCTGAGTTGCTATGCTCCTCAAAAGAGGCTTTGCCAAAAAAGGAGAAGAATTCTTCACCTATTAGAGCATATTTTGGCTATACTATGCAAGCAATTTAGCAGAGTCTTGTATATGAGTACTGGCAGTCTTTGAAATGAAAGAAGTAGGGTTGCTTTGTGTGCGCTGAAGAATTTTTGCTATTGACTTCACTGGAGCCATGATGCTTCACTAGATCCATATCCTGAAAGCCTAATGTGCCCTTAAAAGGGCTACTGCAAATTTATAAACCATAATCACAGTCCTCAGTTGACATGACAACCAGCACCACTCCTGCTTAGGATGTAGCCTTACAAACCTGTAACCTTCTGTCTATGCCACGCTCGGTACTAATGAGATTCCTTTGTTCCTACCTTTTGCCTTTTACTGGAATTTTTGTTGATGACAAAGAGAAACTTTTTTTAAAAAAAAGTGTTTAAAGGCAAATTATACTCCTGGGTACTCAGTGTTTCAATGTTTGGGCTTCAAACACTCTAGGATATGCTGATTTGTTTAATAGCTACAGTCCTTTCTGGAATGCTTTTAAATTATGTAAACATTCCTACTAGTTTTATGGGGTTTTAAGCTGTTTTTTTAATGTGGGGACAAATTTAAACTGACAGTGTACTTTCCCAGCTTCCATTAAATAGGGCCAACTTGCTATTGGTAGAAGAATCTCTAAAATAGCTTTATGATGTCTTGCAATGGAAGACTTTTCATTAACTCTGATTACAAAAAGAAAAACAACCTACCATGTATTTGTAAACCTTTTATCAATTCTTACTATGCCCTAATGTCTGTGGGACTCCTGCTGGTGGGAAGGAGAAGAGAGTGAAAAAGTCCAAGGATAATTTAAGGGAGAAAGGAATGTATTTCACCATACATTGTGTTTGCCAGTTGCTGTTATCACGCAGCCATCAAAGATCTCATTGCTTTGAAACTTCTCACTCACAGGTTGCAGTATGTTGGTGCTTTCCTTGCTTAACTATGTTTTACCTCCTTTCAAGGGCATCAGTGCTGCTTTAAAAGACCAATACAGAAAACTTCTGCAACTACACCATCCGGTTTCAGTTTTCCTTAATTTGGTGTAAGCCAAGCTCCTACAATCCAAATGATTAAAAGGGACAGAGCTAAACCTGCTGCATTTTGGGGATTTAAGCCTCTCTGTAAACCTGACCTTTTAAAAATGAGCTGCTTTCCCCCCAGCCTCCCCCCCACCCCCGTCTCTGTTCCGCTCTTCCCGAAGGTTTTTCCATCTGCCGAGGTGTCGGGAGAGGATGGTGCAGGAAAAAAAACCCTCTCGTTGCAAACCTCCGCGGTGGGCTAAAGCAGCGCCTCTCAGGTGCATGGGCGGGCAGGCAGCCCAAATCCTCCGGAATTTAGCCCAAATCCTCCCGAATTTCTCATTTCGGCGAGATAAGAGTGGGCGGTGGGTGAGCGGTGCGGCCCCTCCGCAGGTGAAGGTGCTCAGGAGCCATAACCCACCTGGCAGCTCCTTTTGAAACGGTGAAAAAAATCAAGTGTTTAAAGTAAAATAATAATTGGGTGCTCAGCACGGAGGGACTGCAACGGGCAGAGGTGCTCAGAGACAGGCTCAGATTAGATGCAGGGCAGAGCTGGGGGTGCTTTTTTTTTTGCGGGGGAAGATTCTCTCCTTTTCTCCATGGAAAAGCTGAAGAGAAATTTCACTTTCTGGCCGTAGAGGTTGGCTCCGTCATTTAGCCTTAACCGGATCACGCTGTTGGCTTTTTTCAAAACAAATAGTGAAGGAAAGAAAATAAAAATCAGACTGTGCCATCTGAGGAGAGGGAAATAAATCTCCCAAAAATCTTGAACAGCAGCGGGTTGCAGGGGCAGAGCCCTCCCCTCCCGCCTCATCCCTCACAGCCGAATGATACCTGAGCTTCAAAGAGTATCAGTAGAATTTTAGATTTCCACCAGTAATAAACACTGCAGATCGAAACACTTCACTGTGTATTTAAACAAAAATAAGAATACTATATTTGAATGGCCATCTGGCAGCACTCTCTCAAAGGCTTCAAATGTATACACACAGTGTCAGATATATTTTGACTTCTCTGCATTAATTAAAAGCAGTGATGTTAGGAATTATTTGCATGTAATAACTGTTTACTTGTTCCTCTTTATGAAACTTGAATAGTTTACATTCTTTCATACATTTCCTTTTTCCTGTTGGCTCCTTCTCCATGTTGCAGTTTCTTTAAAACTCTCCACTTAACTGGTTGCAGGTTGATGGATGGAAAATGTTTTTCTTTTATGAATTAAGCTTTCATTTCTGTAATCAATTATTCTCTTAGGCTCGTTTCTTTCTGGGTTGATTTTGTGTGTGTACTTTTCTTTTTTTGTCATTCTCCTTACACAAATTTCCCTACTGAATGCAACCCAATCTCAGCCTAACTCTTGAATTCATTATTAACGCTCTTCTTCTGCAGTCCCGAGCCCTGAATTAACAGTAGTTTACAGTCTCAGGAAGCACTTGGGGGAAAAGTCTCCTTCCTCGGGCAGAGTCCTGGCAAACACTCATTACAGCAGTGAAAACACTTCCACCGCCTCTAACAGGCTTTGGAGCAAGGAGCATATCTGAAGTGCTGATTTATTTTCTAAAAAATATATTGTTGTGGGATGAGGCTTTGTAATATTTGCGGAGCAATAACCCCACCGGGGCTCCCTGGGGCTGGTGTGAAGGAGGCACAGTGGGGATTTTTCCCAGCGTGAGGTGTGTGTTTAGTTCCCCGTGTACAGCCCTGCTTTTCC
This sequence comes from Actenoides hombroni, assembly GCA_024336885.1. Taxonomy (NCBI): domain Eukaryota; kingdom Metazoa; phylum Chordata; class Aves; order Coraciiformes; family Alcedinidae; genus Actenoides; species Actenoides hombroni. Next base: position 13,132,078 of record WUAM01000395.1, read on the forward strand.
GGCTCTTGCAGATCTATTTAGTGTGAAAAATCGTTTCTATTGCATTTTGATTCCGGGTGTCACTTGCTTTCCCTTGTTTGACGGAATTTCTGAAAGCCCGGGGCTGGTTTTCGTTTATTCTGGCGGAAATGTGGATTCGCTGCAGAACAGTTGTTCGGAGCAGAGCTCTCTGTGTGAGTGGAAATGTTTGTGTCGCTCCGATGCAGGGATGTGTGTACCTGTAAACACGGACAGGCAGCCCCCGGGAACTGCCGGAGCCCTTCGAATCATCAGAAGCCAGGCTCTCGTTTTCAAAACAAGAGCTGAAATGGTTCGGAGTTGAGCGGTTTTAGTATTAAAGTCTCTGGGATCCTTCCCTGGCACTGTGAGCTGGGAAGAGCAGGTCCTTAACCCTCCCTCCGCTTTCTGAAATTACCATCCCAACGGGCAAGACAAAAGGAGGGGAGAAGGACCAGTTGCCTTCTACGCTTCCCTCTAAAACAAAACACAAAACCCTAAAACCCCTTTTCTGCCCAGATTGCGGTGTATAAAATGCAAGCCAAGGCCAGCGGGGTGCTGGTCTCTCTCAGGTGGAATATCCCCCGGGGAGCATCCCCGGGAGCCGTGAGTGCTCCCGAACCCACCCGGGAGCTGGGATCCAGCCCCGCGCAGTCAGCGATCTGGGGCTGGGGCGCGGTGGGAGTGAGTAACCTCAGCTCGGCTTCCTGAGAAGGCGGGAAATGAGTAAAAATGATGCTGAGTAATAATTGTCATTTTCGATTCATGGGAGGATTTTTGAGAGCTGTTAAGAGACGCAAAAATGGGCCGGCTGGCTCCGGGCTGCAGCCGTCCTCCCTGGAGAGGTGTTTGCGTCTGCAGCGAGAGGGGGGGGGGAACTGAAACGCGGGGAGGTTATTTAAGGTGGAGAATGT
>WUAM01000395.1:13164330-13187006 GCA_024336885.1 Actenoides hombroni
CGGCTGGCTGGGCCTGCCCTGACGAGCGTCTTCCCTCCCTCCCTCCCTCCCTCCCTCCCTCCCTCCCTCCCTCCCTCCCTCCCTCCCCTCATCCCAGGCACTGCCGCCGCTGCCGCTTCCTGAGAGGCTCTCACGCCGCGATTGTCAGCGCTGGAGAGCACTTAACCTTCCCCCGAACAAAGCCAGCGCGGAGCCAGGCGAGCTCTTCAGCAAGGGTCGTCTGTCCCCCGGTTCATGCGGTTGCCAACAAGCCACCAGGTAGCACGGTTTACTACACTGTGAACTTAACCGCAGTCTTCATTTAATTAGTAAAAAGCAAAGACAACAAATCAAAGATAGCGCACTTCCATTGCTCTGTCATTTAAGTTTGTAAGTTACCCTCACAAAGACAGAGGCAAATAAACATCGGAATACCATCTGAGCTATTGGCTTGTGAGAGTTTTGATGTCTGAAGACAGGAACCCGACCTGATTTGCTCAGTGGGTTCTGCTGCAGGCAGAGTTTGCGGATCCGGTTGACCCCGCTGCCAGCACATGTGTGAAAATCCACTCTTGCCATGATCTCCTTCTCCCCTTTGATGTCAGGATCATCAGTTTCCAAGCTGATAACTAGACCTGAGTGATTCCCTGTATGGCACATGGGATGCTCCCACTGCTGGGAATGGCTGGCTTGGACCCACAACTGAACTGGAGGGTGAGCAGCTGCGGCGCTGGAAGCAGCTGGGGGCAGTGGGAGCACAGCCCTCCTCAAAAACATGCTCTGCCACGTGCAGCTTGATCTGTGCTGGAGTAACTCAGCTGCTGGACCAGCCGTGGTCAGGCCACGGACCAAGCATTTTGGGTGCAGAGCAGCGGGGGACTGCAAGGAGCAGGCGGAGATGAAGACAAACCCCCAAGGGAGCAGCTGGATGCGGCCACCCCTGCACTGCCCCACTGGGGACGGGAGGGCACTGCCGGTGCCATGGGGTGACATGGCACTGCGCCTTCTGGATGGGTGGTCTGGGGTGCTTGAGTCTGCGGTGCTTTATAACGCCCCTCAGGGACCAGACCTGCTGTCCCAGGGGACAGGAAGCACCGAGGGCATCACAGGGGGACAGTACCAGGGCCCACAGGAATGAGAAACCTGGGCAGCGCATAAACAAAATCCCATTCAGCTTGAGGGAAAATGTGAGCTGAACAACAGCTGGGAAAAACTAATGCAAGGCACATACGGTTTTTATCTGCCTGAGTGTTCAAGAAGATACGTTCATTCCTACAAATGGGTGTCTGTGTGGGGACGTGTGCCCTTGTGTGGCTGCTGGAGCCTGGGGACAGGGACTGGCCACTGCCAAGGAGGGCATGAGAGAACCTGCATAACAGATACCTGCCCCAGAACACACTGGCGACGCACCCGGCCGTGAGCAGGGAGAGCAGAAATTGGGAAAGGGGTAACCCAAAAAGCCAAAGGTGCTGCTGGGGACACTGTAGCAGCGGCTCCTGGGGCCAGAGGAGGCTCTGCAGCTGTGACCATTTTGGAGCAGATGAGAAATATTGCTGTGATTTCTCAGCAGTGTCCTGGCAGCGTCTGTGGCCAAAACAGGGACAAGGGGCTCCTCATGAAGGACCTGGGCAAAGGTACTGGGACAGGGCTGATGACCCAAAGTATTTACAATCCTGACACAGACATGTAAAACTGCTAGCATTCAACAAATCTGGTTGATATCATTCCTTCCCCCTCAGGCAAGAGGAAAACCAGCTCTTTAAGACAGGACCCCTCTACGCAGCCAAACATAACACCATTTTTTGTTCAAAGCTTTGCAGGAAAAGATTAAAACATCCTGTTGTTTCCCAAGCCTGCTGCATGTTCCCTCCCTGAATGAGTTTGTTTCACTCCACTGGTACTGGGCAGGGTTCTCAGAGTTCCTGGTGTGGATTTGGGGATGAGGGGAAGGGTGAGGAAGGTGACCCCTCAGTTATCCCAGAAATTCAGCACAGGGGTAGCTCTGAGTGGTTTGGGGGTTGCGTGGAGTTCCCCGGCATGCCATGAGCTGCCAGGGCGCATGGCGCAGGATTGAAGAGCTGTATCTGAGAGCAGATAAGCACAGACATTTTTTCTTAGTAGAAAGAAAAAACAAGAGTAGCATCAGCCAGAAGCTGTGCTTAGGTGTTCCTCGGGTGGCATCGCAGTGACACAAACATGTTGGTTACCCCAGTACTTTCCCAACCTCATTATTTCCCAGAAAAGCTCAGACCACGACTTTGTCTTTACTTCTTGTTCACATGTGGATACCTCACCACAGCATCTCTTGGACCCTTCTGCAGAAAAATTCTGATTTTAAAATATTTCAAGTGCCACTCCAGAAAATGCAATGCACAGCAGTAAATATGTGCTGGAACTCGGTGAGTTCAAGTTTTTCCCATTCACTGTGCACAAGACCTGCAGTACGAGATGAGCTGAGGGCAGGAGCTTTAATTGGCTGAAATTCAACCCAATCTGTAAGACAAAATCTAACTAGACCGCTGACCATTGACCTGTATGCTACAAATGCTCATATGCTACAATTTCTTGTATCACCAGGCTCTCTGAGTAAAAACTGGTCCTTCCTGCATTTAAGGACAGAAGTGCCAGAGGACCATCACAGTGTGGAATTGGCACTGGGCCAGTGGCACAGAGCCATAGGCAGGCAGGCACAGGGTTGTGCTTACGGCAACACGCTGTAGGAAGGACCAATTTCAAGAGCAGCAGGTAAATCCTACTAGTTTCCCATCCTCTCCACCCATATCTCTCTGCCTCTCTAGATAAAAGGACTGGGGTGAGAAGCAGGGATGCCAGCCAGCTGGGGGGGGGTCCCGCTTTGCTGGGCTCATGCCCAGGTGGTTGGCCTGTCTGCTGGGGTTTGGTAGCGTAGGTCACCAGAAACATGCCAAAGTGCTCTGTGCGCCTACCCTCTGCAGTGCAGGAGCAAGTAATTCATCATAGCATTGCCAAGACTTCAGTCTTTACCACTGGCTTGCCTGGCTGGTCACTGCTGAGCACAGAGCCGGAAGGATAGCAGCCCGCGGGGCATTGTGGTCGGCTTTTGTGAATGGCAAGAAGTGCTTCGAGTCAATGGAAATAAAAGCATTGCAGGAGCACTGGATGAGAAAGCTGGAGAAGCCCCACATTGTTCCTGAGTCCCTAAAACATCTCCCTGGATAACACAATTGTATTTAAGAATGAGAAATAGAGGGCAAAGATTATTTTGAAGTGTGAAATTAACAGACTCTTCACCTCCCGCCTGAGGAAAACTTTCAAAGCTTCCAAGGATAAAGAAAAAGACCCAAGGACCCGAGCCACCTGCGATCTGCTGACGCCACCACTCCACTGATGCTTGAGACCTTGAAGCAAATATGTAGGGACTCAACAACACTGGCAAGGGATGGGGACACAGAATCCTTTTGCAAAACACCAAGGTGCCATTGATTGCCAAGACAATGCCTGGAAAAGCTTCATGGTGAGTGGGAAATTGAGAGGCACCAAGGGTCCATCCCTCCCAGCCTGCAAGGCGGGAGTGGGGCTGGAGGGTTCTCTACAGCTTTGGCCCTTGGGCACATCAGCAAGGAGCTGGGGACAAGCTGAAATAGATAGAGAGAAGACACCCACTGTCTTTGCAACAGTGAGGGAGGAAAGTGGCTGATAAAGCAAAGGGAGAAAGACAGCTTCAAGACTGTACAGAGTTCATCGGGTAGAGTGAATAGCTCTGATCAAATATTACTTGTGGATCTGCATAATTGAAGACTGTAGGAAGATAGCTGGGAGCAAAGAAGAGGTGTCAGTGAGGTAGCTTTTCAAAAAAGAGGCTTGCCCAGGAGAAAGGAAGTGTCAAAAAGGGACTGACAGACTTTTTAAGTTTGAAGGCAGTAGTATCCCTAGAGGTACTTGCATAGGTAGTTCTAAAATAATTCAGCATTTTATGACTAGTTAGTTGATGGTGTTTCTCATTATGGTATTGGTTTTTCATCCCAACACATTGCCCCAGAGATGTCTTTGATCCCCCAGGCCCATGGACACTGTCCCACTGCTCCCCAGTGTGCAGGCAGAGCTGGTCAAATACCTGGAGACCCCAAATCTTTGTGCAGGAAGGAAACCTGTGTGTGTGACCTCAGCCAGCCACTGCATCCTCTCTGCCCAGGCACGAGAGCTGGTTGAGACTGCATCCTGATGCACTAAAAACTTGCTGTATTTTTTTAATCAAGTTTTTCCTGAGTGGGTTTACTGAGTGAGGGGGAACAAGAGATGAATTGTCAGACACCTTCATCTAGACTGACAACCGAAGCCACTCCTGCCTCTGATGCCCCTGCAGCCTGCTGGCACACATGGGTGCCTGCATCAAACTCTTCCAAGACTCTGAAGCCAAGAGCTCTCCATCTCTGACCATGATATGGGTTGTTTCTAGCAAACCTGGGCTATGTGCTCTCAAAGCTGTTCATTTCCACCTAAATTCATTCCCACTGACCTCAATAGGCATTTGACTAGGCAGCATTCAACAGCACCACTGCAATGGCCTCAGGAATCCCACAGCTCATTGCCAAACACTTTCAGATATGCCTCAGGTATTTAGAGAGCCACTCAAATCCAACCAGAGCTCCTCAGCAGGTATCACTAGACTAATGTTTCTTGACAAGAAATTTGACCCTTGTACCAAACTCTGCAAACGGGAAGAACCTCAAGGGACAAGCACATGACTGCAAAACATGATGTTGAGCTCGCTGCTACATGCAGTGAGGCTGACAGAAGGGCAAGGTGAAGTAACAGTGATAGTAAAAAAAAAATAAAGATGGGAGGAGGCTTATTTCCATTGCTCAGTGCATTCAGGGATACTTTTTTTTCCTTCATGAAATAAATGACTTGGAATAAAAGAAGTGAAACAACAGATCAGTATCGCTCTGTCAATTATAAGATATAGGTCTTGCAAAGAGGAGGCTGAGCAGGGTTTGGAGCCGTGAGTTGCTGGCTGACAGCTCCTTACACTGCACAGCACACAGCTTTGGCTGGCACAGGCAATGCTGACCCACCCCACTGCTTGCCCACTGCAGAGAGTATCTGCAAGAATGGCCCTCAGCCCTGCCTCGGTCAGATCCCAGCGTTTGCGCACATGGTTTTCCCATGTGCTCGCTGCAAGGGATGTGCAGCACCGCAGCCCTGGGTCACGTGGTATCTGTATAGATACAGACATAAACTAGGGGAAGTGCTGTGTTTGGGATTGTAGCATCATCATGAAAGCTTCCCGTTTCCTCTAGTGTTCCCATTTGTCAAGTAAAAGGTTGACGGTCTTATCCAACTTTCTGCCATTGAGCCCCCTGCACGTGTGATTCCAGCTGGGGCAAAACAGCTTTTTAGCTGTAGTAAGAAAAGTCCTGCAATGGAGTGGAGAACAAGCCTGGGAGGTCATCTAGGGTCAGTGGCTGTGCGGAAGCTTTTTTATTGGGTGTGGAAGATGTGAGAGGTAAAGCTGTGGCTCAGAGGATGATGCCACCGGGAGTTAGCCAAAAGCTTGTGCTTTTTAGGGTAAATAGATACTGGGCAGGATCCAAAGCACTGAAACCAGTGGAAAGAGTCTCCCTAATTCCAGTGGTCTATGAACACATGGATTTGGCCGCAAAAAATGTTTCATTTTGTAGTGCTGTATAACAAAACTTATCACAGAGAGCCTTTGATGGCAATGGACCTTGAGGTTTTATGGGACAATGGCATTTCAGCTTAAGGAATGGAGTGCAAAGATCACTGTCAAAAGTGGGTTTGACAGACACCATTTCACTAAACTAATTAGAAAAGAAAAAGGAATGTGGGAGAATGACAGCTGCCTCTAAAGATAATAGGAAACCTGTCTCTTTAAATGTGCTGGGGTTTTTCAACGTAGACCAGGCAGGGCTATAATCAGAGCAGCAGCGGGTCAGATTTAGGTCCAGTACAGTATAATTCCATTGCAGGGACCATCCAAGAATACTTTGGCAAGCTCAAATATATTGAAATTGCCTTGGCTAGTGGCTTGCAAAATGGCTGTGGAAAGTCAAGATAATTAGAGCATGGTGGAGAAGACAGACAGTAAAATAAAGGGTAGAAGACAAAAAAAGACAGGCCAATAAAAGAAGGATTACAGACATGAAGAAAGTTTCAGAACAGAATAATTGAAGGAGAAAGGCATACCAAGCAGACTGGAGTTGTGTCATTTGTACAGTAGGAAAAGGACAAGCACCAAGTAAGTAAGACCAACATCCCAACAATTTGAGATTAATAAATATATTTAGAAACATCACAAAAAAACCAGCTGGTAGTTGGGTAGGGTTTCTGAATGGATTTAAATTAAAATCAAAGAGAAAGCATGAGAGAAGAAAGTCACTAGTTCTGGAAGCAACATTTTGAGTTGATCCTCATGTGTTTGGCTTGACTGTGAGTAGGACAAGCCAGATAATAAAAGTAGTTATGTAAACTGAGAAGTCTTTAGTGCTCTGAAAGAAGTACTGAAGTATCAGCACCTTAGTCAATATTAGCAAGTCTGAGCCCTGTTCAGCCAGGTGCTTGAATCTACACCTAAACACAGGCATGGTGCAGACCCATCAACCCCTACAATTAGGATCTTACGAGCCCTGCTTAGTACCATGTCCCTTGTCAGTGGAAACCTGAGATGACTACACATCATAAAACACTGAAGCCAACAGGAATTTTGCCAGCAACTACAATGGGATGACTTCTGTTCTATAAAAAACATAGATGCCGCACTAAAACCTGAGCAGTGATGACACTCCTGGTGCTCCGTAGCTCCGGAGTTGCTCGTCCTCCTGTATGAAAGCAAACCATGCAGCCACAGCGTACTTCTGTACACAGAGAGTTTGCTCTCAGCTCTGGTCTGTGTTTGCCATTTACATTCTAATGTCATAATCCTGATTCCTACTTGCTATTCCTTTTGTGTTTAAATATCCAAAAATATGTATTTGCATAAGATTCTGGGTCTACACAAATACAGTAACAAAGATGTTTCTCTCCTGCACAAGCAAAATTATGCTTCTACATATTACTTACACATGTATACATAATTTATATGTATACTTACTATAAACATATAGATGTATCTATAACTGTCCTTATGCAGTTCTGTTTTCCACAGAGGAAGCAACTTTTATAACTAATGAGAAACATTATCATCCCTATTGTCACAATCAATTCCAAAAGCGGGAATGATGCAGAGTTTTTGAGCCCATGACTGCTGCCCAGCTTTGTGAGCAGGAGGAGGCGGCAGGGGCTGCAGGAGTTTCCAATAAACCCCACATTCCCCCAGCCCTGAGCAGGGTGGGCTGTACATGAGGCTGGGCATCATTTTGACATGAATCACAGCTTCCTGCAGAGCCTTCTCAGTCCCTGCTCCCTTATAATCTGCCACTGATACATTCCCTTCTCTGTGCTTCTACTGGGTAACTGGGATGGAGCAGCATCGCTGTGTCACAGGTAAACTTTGGGTCTTGCAGGTTGCTTTTGCTCACTGGCTGACACAGATGTTGTGGAGGGGGTCGTCAGCATATTCTGCCTCGTGTCAACCTTCCCAGCAATTTGCACCACTATCACAAGATTTTTATTTACTAGTAAAACCAGACTAAACCAAACCAAACCAAACCAACAAAAAACCAAACCTCAACCCAAAACAAACAAACAAACAAAAGAAAACCAAATCAAACCAAATAAAAAAAAAAGGGAGGACTTACAAAGAAACTGCAAGTTGGGGGACACAGTGTTCATTCATTATTGCAACAGGGAGAGTACATTTCTGCAGGTAGGGACATTTCACACCTCTGGATATGAGAAAGCTGCTCGTTTGCAGAGGTTCACTAACTTTTATTTAAAACTTGGCATTCCAGAATTTCCCTCACCATCCTCTAAATCAGGTTGCTCTTGCCGTGGGTGGAGGTAGGCTACAAGACCAGACAGACTGATAGTCCCTCCAGCTTGGAGATTTCTCTCTTCCTCTGGCCTTACTCATGTTTTCTGCCCAAAGAGGAGAGCACCAAAGCAATAAACTTCTCCCCAGACTGGCGTCCCATGCAGATGTTCAGTTGATGGGTTAGTCACTGCACGTAACGGCACAGCAGCACTGGTGGGGCTTTAGATGAACAGCCTGCGTTCAGTGGCATGACACAGCTGGGCTGAGCTGTGAAAATCATCACCAAAGGAAGTAGGAACCACCGCCACTTTTATTAAATACTCTCTGGGTATAGCCAAGGAACTCACAGACCAAAGCCCTGCCCTGGGACACAAATCTGCAGCGTTGCTAAGCCTGCCTCGAGATGCGTGTTCCGGACAGCAGCAGAGCAGAGCCCGTCCGTGTCGGGGCCAGGGGTGCAGCTGTTCTGCACAGCCCCCTCTGCCAGCAGCCCCCTCCCAGCCGCTAGCGAAACGATCTCTGCAGACAGACACCATACCCGCAGCAGTGGCGGCTACAGCTCAGGCTGCGCTGCCGCTGTTTCATCTCACAGGCTGTGACAGACACGGGAACATGGAAAAATGTTTCTCACTTCCAACCACGGCAGGGCTATAGCCCGTCCCGAAAGCTTAACACGTTAGCAGGGAGCACAATGAAAATTTCATCAGGCAGCTGTTCCCTGCGGTCCTTGCAGGGACTTGTCCTGGTCCCGCAGCCTCCCCGTGCCCGCGCCGGTGGGCTCAAGGTCCTGCGATGAATTGTTTGAATGAGCAACACAAAAAAAATATTACCTGGAAATGCCTGGATGTGCAACTCCTGACGCAACGAGCATCAGCGATGAGCATCAGCCCCACTCTCTTCTCATCCTCATAGATGTGCTTCATTATTAACTTTTCATGTGACAACTGTTTGTGCATTAAAAGTGCTTCACAAAACATAAATATTGGAAGTGAGGACTTCTAACAGCCCATATTAGTGGGTCCAGCCTTTTAAATGATAGTGACTGGGAAACTGGAACACAAGTCAAAGAGGTCTGTTCTGACCATCATACCCTTGTTTTCTATTCTTCAATTAAGCCATTGCTTTCAGCTATTCGTTTTTTATCAGTATTATATAAAACTAGGACAGAGTAAATGAAAATTTATAATTTATAAACAATCTGGGAAAAAAAAAGTCACTGAATTATTTATGGCACTTTTGAAATACGTGTTTGTTACTTGTACAAAAATTAGTTGTTAGGTCTTAATCACAGTGGTGCCACAAATATGTTGGAAATTAGGACTCACAAACCTGCTTGTTTGGAAAGAAAAAAAAAACCTGTAACTCTACCTACAATTGGAAAACCCAAACCAAACTGATTCTGAATGCTCTAGTTAAACAAGTGCCAATTATTGAATAATTCTTTGACCTAAACAGAAAGTTATTGTATATAGAAAGATTTTTTTTTTTTCCCGGAGAGTGCTTTGTACCAGATGCCCTTTTAAATTGTTTTGAATTCTCTGTAGGCAGTAGATAACTAAACCTACAGAATGTAGTAATGGCAAAAAGGAAGCAATCAAGTTGGCCACTTCTAGTTAAGAGTCATGGAAAAGACATCTGTTCTATATGAATTGCAGACTATAGGAACTTTGACAGTTCATAGACCAGACTTAATTTATTAAACTAAGTTTCTAATATAAACAGTAATTCGTTTCAGGCACTGACACTGAAGGTCTGGATTATGTGAATAAAATAGAGACCTCCTGGCCTCCTGAAAAAAAAGGTAGCTTTGCTGCACAGGAAGAAAATAAGTGAGTGTGCCTTAGCAGCAGGCATCGGTGCTACGGCCACGTCCCTGTGTGCCCTGAGGCACGGGGTGCAGCTCCCCCTGCACCCCTACCCAGCGTGGGTACCACCAGCAGTGCATCCAGCCGGCATTCCTGCCCGCATTCTGTCAGCTGAGTGAGGCGTGTCCTTGAGACCGAGGATGGCAGTTGTCAGATACCTCAGAAAAACAGCAGCTTGAAGTCTTCAAAGAGATGTTCATTTGCAAACAAAACAATGACTAATGGGATATATGTTGGAAAAAAAGACTGATAAAGGATTGCCTTGATGCCACGTGCCTGCTGCCTTTCCAGGAAGGCTCTTACCCCAGATTAAGCCAGAGCACAGGCTTGTCAGGGATCCACCTGCCCAGCCACCCACACAACTGTCCCATCAGGGTAGGGGACACCCTCTTAAGGGATGTGACTGTGACTGGTGCCTGGGGTGTACATGCACATGCACACACACAAATAATTTCTCAATGACAGTACAGTAGGAGGCCTGACGCAGATCACCAAATACTGCCGTGAAGTACCTGAACAAAACAAAATGCTCAAATCACAATTTATGGGAGACCCTCACTTTGTTTGCCCAGCCCTGACTTCATCCAGGTCAGGAAGAAGCATGGATCAGTGGGTCTCAGGGCCTAATGTCAGCAAATGTTTATCTTCAAGCACTTAGTAATTCAGGTGAACGTGGTAGGACTGTTTCACTGCTTAAAATTAGGCAGGTACCTAAACAATTTCCTGGATCAAGTTTACATTCATCTCAAGTTTCAAGCACTGGCTTTGCTGTAGCTTTGACCAAAAGTTTGGTCATAACTCAAAAATCACACACAACTATTTCCTTATGTCATCAGCCCTCAGCAAAGATTGAGTATGGAAAACCTCATTTAGGGTTTTTTTCCCCTGCCAAAAAAGTTATGAAAATGAGTGATGAGATGAAAGTGCTTTACAATGGCACTGGCCAGTTCGTTGCTGTTGGTGAGAGTAACGGACCAAAGTTTCTGGTGGCAGGAGTGGGAAAGTCACCGCTCAGCCTCCTCACCAAAAGCCAAAGGAGAGCTCTCCATCGCTCCGCACTTCGCTCAGGCTGAACCCGTCGCGTTGCCAGCCCCAGCTAATTGCTTGACCCCCCATCTCATTTGCCTGAGAACAACTGAGAATGTGAGACAGCACAGGGCCTACGAAATCATTAATTGAATTACTAGTGTGGAATAAGTAGCGCATCAATTTGAATTCACCATCATCCCCCTCCTCTCCTCCCCCGTGGGGAAACCAATCCTACTGTTGATATGTGCATAGCTTCGGAAGGAGGCTCAATAAATAGATGCGCTATTCTAGCTAAACAAATTTATTTTTCCAGCTGTTCTACTGAATTAGTAAATTGCAATGTCGACTTCAGACTATCTTCCCCATAAAATATATGCTGGCCTGTATATTTTACTGGCACATCTTTTGCAACACCTCATTAGAAGGCTGATCAAATCCATATCCCAATCTATTGGAATTTTGCTTTGACCCGAAAGACTTTTGGACCAGGATGCAATACTGATTCAATATGTATTTTATGTGTTATTGTTGAATCATTAGCAAGATTTTTGCACGCTCTCTCCCTTTACTTGGTTTTCTAAGAGATTTTAGGACAATAACTGCAGATGCGAATGGGCTTGGAGTTTTGTGCCAAATGTGTTGTCTGAGTATGTGTGGTTTCACCGCACATGTTGACAATTGCTTGTCTAGGAAGCAATCCGGAGTTTTTGTCCAGCCTCGATATGGGAACCTTTCTGTAGCCTGCCTCTGTGTTCTAACAGACGCAAAAGCTTTTACGAATTTTGCAGGTTTGGTTTGCCATTGTTTGTCATCTTCCATTTCATTTACACCAATACATAGTAAGCAGCAGCATTTTCATCTCCTACGTTAATGTAAGTGAATTCTGGGCTAGATTTCAAGTTTACCATTTCTAAAACCAGCATCATCCAGCTGGCGACAACCAAGCAGAGCTGAGCCTGGTGCCCTCTGCCCCACAGCTCCCATGCAGGCAGGGACCACTCTTTTGGGGCTCCTGTCTGTCTGGCTGAGATGCCTCACAGGGCAGGGATGTGGCTGCAGGCACCATGTCTCCAGGGTCTGTCAGGCACCAGGCAGACCCAGGCAGATTTGCTAGCACAGGTCCAGCACAATGTCACCAAAACCTAACAGCTTTGGCAAAACACCTTACCTTTATGAAAAGCGGGTTTGGTGGCAGACTCCTGTTATTGTCCCAGCCAGTGGGAAGCAGGATGACTTTTATAAGCTCCTAGACAGAAGTGGCTACCATCTAAAACGCTTGGGAGAAGCAAATGAAGAAAAAAAAATTCATTGATATTACCCCTCCCAGCCTAAGAGGAAAAACTAACATTTGTTTTAACATCGGTAAGTACATGTTGGTTCACATCTGTTCTTTTAAGTCCTTTGGAGGGTTTGGGTTCTCCCAGCATCACCGATATAGTCTTTCACAACACAAAAATCCATCTGGGGTCTAAACCCAGCGATCTCAGTCTCCAAACAGGAGTGCCGGGCCGAGGAGAGGGACAGGAGCGGCTCCCTGCGCTCCCCGCGGGTTGCAGCCGGCCCCAGCTCGGGAGGGAGCCGGGCGGCCCCTCGCCCTCCCGGCGGAGCGGGCAACTGGTGGCCGCTGCCTGCGAAGGGCGGGCAGGCCCGCAGGGCCGCGAGCTTTGGGCGGCCCCGGGTGCGCGGTCGAGGCGCGGAGGGCCGGGGCCGCGCTGCCCCGGCACGGCCACCGTGCGTGAGGCCCGGGGCTCCGCGCAGAGACACGGCGGTGGTGGCGGGACCCCGTCTTTCGGCGGCGTTGGCAAAGGGGCAGGGGGAGAGGGCGGGCCCGCAAACACCGCGAGCCCTCGAGGAGCTGCGTGCTTCCTCCGCTGCGACAAGGCTAAACCCGAACAAAACCGGAGCAAAACTTGAAAACAAACAAATAAAGAACAAATAACATGCTTTTTAATGGCCTGATGCGAGCGGGATCTAATACCATTTCTACATCCATTAGGCAAAGGATTTTGCATGTTCCCTCACAAAGAGTGAGCATTTTCAGCGCCTTTCCCTTAAATTAAGATGACAGGTTACTGCTGCATGGTGTTGTTAATCTTTTCCTAAAAGCTTAATGTTACTACTTAGTAGTTTACTAATAAATCAGAGAAAATATGTAATGTCATTTTGGCTTAGATATAGATGGATGACTTTTTAGTATTTGTAAAGTTGTAAAACGGGTACTGCCATGGCATTCAGCGGAAGCAGCGATACTTGGCGTGGTAGCTCAATTCCTTTCTGCCCTAGGGCCATGGCGCATTACACCATTCACATGTTCAAAACCAATTCAATACTCTGTCATATATACTCCACTGGTAACTGGCTTTCAGATGTCTTTCATGCAAGATGTATTAAGAATGGTTGTTAATTTTCATATGCTTTCCGTTACTTTGAACTTATTTTCATTATTTTAACCTTTCTTTCCCCTGAAAATATTCTGGTCATAACCTTTTAGGATTTTTTTTATTAGTTTTTTTTTTTTTTTCTTTAAAGCATGCGTCATTACTGTTGTCATCCTGCACTTGATTTTGCTGCTGAATTTCCTCTGCTTTATGGATTTACCGCTTTCAATGCCATACAAGTGCCTTGAAATTGTTGGCTGGAATGTGACCACATCCTTCCCTTTTGGATGCTGCTGGTGATGGGAGACAGTGTCTTCATGGGGACATCCTGGGAAGCAGCCTAAGTGGCGGAGGGATTGACTGGTTTTGTCTTTATCGTTGGGCAGTTTTAGTTTACTGCCCAGGAAATGGCTGACAAAATTGGAAGCAAAAAGAGCCAAGGAGGGGAAGGGACCTGGTCCTTGCAGTGGGACAGGCAGCTGCTGGAGCATCTGCCATGTGTCCCCTATGCACTACTGAGGGGCTTACCCTGAGTTTGCAATAGCACTAACCCCCCTTTTACTGGTAGATCAGTCATTGCCTACATGGAGTGGGCATCCTTAACGACCAGTGGCCACCAGTAACTTGAAGCAGTAGGGGCCACGAGCACAGCACCCCTGTGCTGCCTGTTGCTTTCTGCTGCCATGTGTATTGTTCAGTGGCCGTCAGGGGTGGGAGCAAGACCCTGAGGGAAAATCAAACAGTCACTAGCTTTGAAGCTGGCTGATAGTTCTGGAAACCCAGGCTTTCTGGGCATGGTCTTGGGCATGAGTTCTCACATTGCATTGGTGTAAACCAGGAGTAATCCTATTCCAGTGGGTAGGGTTAGTGTAAAACCAGCGTGAGCAAGAGACAAAACACCTGTGATACACTTGCATTGATGCTACAGTGAAAAACCCCATTTGGCACAAAGCACTTGCCTTTCTGAAGGCATTTTTGCCCGGTTACTGCCACTACTGAGGACAAACAGTGCCTTTGACCTCTCTGCACAAACGGCATGACCCGATCTGCAGAAACACAGTGCCTTCCTGGAGAGGGGAGGCGGCCTCTAAGAGGAAGCGCACAGAGGATAAAATCCCCATTTCCATTCTGGTCGTCGCCTGCTGTGGCACAGGTACTGACTGCAATTGCCCTTCAGAGGGGCTGCAGCTGTGCAGCGGCAGGGGAGGACAAGCAATGTAGGAAAAGGGCCCCCGTGTACCTCCTGCCTGGCTCCCCTGCCCAAGGCTGTGCATGGGCTGGCCTCACTGGGACATCCAGGTGCTGGCTGTCCGGGGAGCCAGGGGCCGCTTCCCCTTTATGGGGAATTTTTACAAGAAAAGCCCTGGCAGCCTCTTTTGTACTTTCTAATGCCAGACCCCATCTATATTCTTAGGTGCTCCTAAGGCCTCTTAATTATTGCTTCCTGGTCATTTTTTTATTTCTCCTTATTAACTTAATAGGTTGTCTGATGAGCAGAAGCAACTGCAAGCACCCAGGACTCACCACCAAACAACGTTTCTCATTTAAATTAGAACTCACAGTTTTGTGCTGGTGAACTATGCGTTTTTTACTGCACAATAGATGGCAGTAGAGAAAAAAGGCTGAGACTAGAGAATTTATAGTTTGGAATATGCAACTGATGATGTTCTCCCCCCCCCCCCCCCAAATCACCATACAGTATTTGTTGCTTGCTTCTCAACAGAGAGCTTTCCTAGAAAAGGCAGTCTGGTGCAGATGAGGCTAGATGAAATAAAAGATTCATACATGAATAATTAACATATTGGAGGCCTCACTTGAACTTGTTGCCATACCCAGATGAATGAGTTAACATGTTGGAGATTATTATAAAGAGGGACTATTCTGCTCTGGAAGATCAAATCAGCTGAAACTGATGAAGTATCGCCGCACATATAAATATATGCTCGGTACTTAAAAATAACCCTTCCAATAAGTATAGTCATATTGGAGTTCAGCGATGCTGACAGTCGCAGCGACAAGATAAAAAGATTTGGCATGAGTCATTCAGTTTGACTTTTGCACCGAAATGAGATGCAAGCCTAGGAACTCGCTCTATGTAGGGCAGCCGCCGCGCAGGCGGGCAGCTCCCACCTCCCGCTTTCGCAGCGCGGGGGAAGAGCAGCGGGGAGCAGTGGGAGAGCACCTCCAACTTCCATACAAAGGCTGCTGGAGAAACGTGCAGGGCTCGCCAGCTCCTCCCCGTGACCTTAGCTGCTGCTGTTCTGCAGGGGTTTGCCCGAGTGCCCAGATGGATGCCAAGCGGGACATCGCCTGGTCCCACAGGGCCCGCACGGGAGCTGGCAGGGAGCGATGGAGTCTGCCGGTGGTCCCCTACTGAGAAGAAAGTGCCCCTGAACTGTAAATAGCCACAGTTTACCATAGTACTTTTAATTTAGCAAATGCTTTCCATTACTGTCTACTTCTTTGAAAGCTAATTGCCGCAAAACGAGGTCTTCCTTGTAAATCGACATCAGACTCATGCTAACTACAGGAGGGAGAGAAAATTTAATTACAAACTTTAATTCTTACCTCAGCTTTATGAATTTTTAATTGTGCCTAATAATAGTGAAAAACAAGCTGGGAAAAAGTGCAGGAGATTAAATTGACTGCAAAGAAATAGCCAGATTTCCTATTCAAAAGTCTGCCATGGATTTTCTGCCTCTCCGTACCTCTCTATATCCCACAGCACTAATAGTAAAATAAGTTTGGGAAAGAAAAATGTATCATCACTTTTCCATGCCTCCGTTAAATAAAACCTTTCTGATGCAGGCGGCACAACGCTGTGGCGAAGACATCAAGCTTGCGCCACGCACGTCGCTTGTGGGGTGCCTGGGGCACGAAGGGACGGCAGCTGTGGGCTGGTGCTTAGCAAGGAGCTGGACTTGGCACAGCGTTTGTAAATGGAGAGCGCAGCACACCCTGTCCCTGCTGTGGCTCTGATTGCATTAGCTGCACAGAAACTATTCCAGAATCGAATGATTTTTCTTTCAGCCAAAGCTCCTCTAACGCCGTCACAGCCGCCGCCCCGCCACACGGCACGGCACAGTGGCTGCAGCCCTCGTGCTGGCCCGAGCGCTGAGCACGAGCAGCGCAAGGTTGCTCTGGTACACAGTTCTGGGTGGGCGACGAGTCCTTCCTGCATGGGCTTTCTTTACCAGAGCCACTCAAAGGTGCACCATGGCATAATGTCATCCAGGACCGCTTGAAAATAAAAATAGATTGGAAGTATTTTGGAGACGTTTCTGCATATTATCTCTTGGCTGCACAGTGCTGTCAAGCAAAACTTCTTCTTTCTTCAATCAGTGCATAAACATAGACCAGATATAACAGGGCATGGAATTTGAGTGCAAAAATGCCCCGTTTCTACATGCGACTCAATTTTCGACAAACTGCGAGCTATCGCTAGCAGCAGCCGTGGCCAAAGCGGAGCTTTTCTTCCAGCTCCGGCAGTGAACCGGAGTTCACTGTCTGCCTGTGGCTGGGTGCAGCTGCCAAGGGTTGGCAGACCCACGATGACAACGGAACGACACTTTCCCATACATGTGTCCCCCAGCCGCTCACACCATCATAGGTTGACGCGCTTTGTTCATGTGCGCCCTCCATAAGTCTATACTTCCCAAAATCTGGGCAGCAGCAGTGGAGGGATACAGAGCATGCCTCTCACCTGAGGGTTTATTTAGCTATCCCTAAAGCTACTCATCAGCTTCAGCGCAGGAGGGAAGCAGTCCCTCCCTGCCCCTCAAACACCGTGCTTTGGTGGGTGCTTGCTGATGAAACTATCCTGCTCAGTAGATAGTTAAGGAATTTGGTAAGGAAACCTTCACCTGCTAACAATATTTTCCCACTTAGATG
This sequence comes from Actenoides hombroni, assembly GCA_024336885.1. Classification (NCBI taxonomy): domain Eukaryota; kingdom Metazoa; phylum Chordata; class Aves; order Coraciiformes; family Alcedinidae; genus Actenoides; species Actenoides hombroni. The sequence goes on from WUAM01000395.1 coordinate 13,181,385, forward strand.
TGTTCCTAAAGCTTATTGCCACATCAAATCCTATTAAGGAAAATAAGGAAATGTTAAAATTAAGAACTAATGTTCACATGAAAGAATTTTTTTTACTATTTCCTTCAGCAAACCAATGAATGTTTAACAGTTGAAATTGCTTTGAAACAGCAATAAATTATTTCATGCATACATGTCAAATATTAAAACCAGAAGGTTTCTTAATATGAAGTCACTGGTACCGAGATTCATGTTTGCCTTTGTTAATTATCTACTTGTTTATTAGCTTAGTTTCACAGAGGAGCTGCTGATATCCCTGAGTTAAGGATTTCGGAGCTGTTCACAGGATGTAATAATACAGTTTTATTGGGTGCTTGTTGGGAAAGCGTTTTTCGTTGTTTGCACTCAAGCAGTAAAACTGCTGTTTCACTCAGACCAAAGCCCCCTGCACAGGTCTCTGCCGGCCCGTGCTGCCCCCCAGGGGTAGCTGCAGTGTCCCCTGGTGCCACAGGCATCGGTGCCCAGGGAAGGCAGGGTGCTGCCCTGGCACTGCAGCTCGAGCAGATCTCTCCCCTGGGCTAAAAGCAGCCTCAGCCAGGACAAACCTGCCCCTGAGGCGGGTTATTAATTCCCTGCAGCACCGTGAGGTGAGAGGTGCTGCTCGGAAAGTCTCGATCTGAGAAGACAAACCCAAAGAGACCCAGCTTTTGCTGTGGATTTAATTTTTTTAATTTGGGAAGATTTTAAAATTGTTTGGGATTTCGTTTTCGGTTTTGTTTTGTTGTTTGTTGTTTTTTTTTTTAAATCCACATATTGTGCATGCTCTGCAGAACAAACTGCTCCAGCCCACAAGGATTTCCTCCAGGAGGAAAAACCAGTGGCACAGACTCTGGGAGTATATTGGTTTTGACTAAATCATTTTTATCACTATCATTAAGGAGTTATTTCCTCAAGCTTCACCTCACAGAACTGGGGCATTAGAGTCAACTTTAAGGAAAAAAAAAAGCTTGCAGTTCTACTGACTGCAAGGAAGGGCTTGAAATCTTCAGGTACATATGGGGTGAGAAAACAAATGCCTCCAAATCTCATCAGTTCACCAGTTCACAAGCCCTCATGGTGTTTGACCCAGTCTAATGACTCGAGTACTTGATATGCTCAGCACTGCCTACATCCAAACCAGAACTTATCTTCCCACCTGTCAGCCTACCTGAAGCACCTGCTGCCTCTAAATGGTCCTGCCCATCCTGCCCACATGTCTTGGGTGCCTTTGCACCCGGTGCAGCACCAGCAGCAAAACTGGGAGCAAGGAGCTGCAGAGCAATGCCTGCCTTGCCCCAGCCAAAGGTGGGGTGTCTCATTTTGGGTGCCTGTCCCTGCACCACCTGACAGTCCCTGCAAGAAAAGTATGCTAGTCACAGACCAAGGGCACTGCTACCACAAAGGCTGTGGTGGCATTTCCACAACAAACCCCAGCTTGGGGGAATTTTCAAGCATGTCCGTAAAGCTTCACTCTGAGCCTTTAAATGTGGCTTTAAACCAAGGACTCGGCCAAAACCTATTTTCTTCAAACTCCAGCCCTCTGAAAGAAAAACACCATGGCCTTTCTTAAAGCAATAACAGCATGAAGAGTGAGGCAGGAGAGGTCTCATTTGTGGTTTGACACCTCCCTATTCCATGGATACAGCCAGAGGACAGCATCGGCATCAGAGGGGCACACCTCCCAAATTCTCAGCGGATGCTGGGAGGCCCCTGTGGGCACACTGCCCTGTGCCAGGCTGCAGAACCCCACAGCACTGGGCAGAGGGGCTAGAAAATGCACCCGCACTGGGAAATGCACCCTCATTGCAGGCGTGACCACCTAAACAAAAATGGGTTTTCTACTGACTATGGATATGTTACACAGTACTTAGGGCAAAAGATTTATCTTACATTTTCCTCCCTTAAATCCAGCAAATCACCCTTCTAGAAATATCAGCTTTGCTTTTAAAAGCCTGTGATATTTTGAAACCCAACTTTTCCTATTGCTGTTCAAAACCCACAGAAGTTTAGAACAGCACAATTAAAAAAAAAAATAAATCCATGAAAAGTAACAAATTCATCTGATCTACTCTGGTTTTTTTTGGGGGGGGGACATTACAGGTCCTGCACTGCAGGCCCCCGCAGGGTGCGTGCTCATTCAGCCTCGGATGGTAACTCAGCTGCAGGTTACTAGCAGACTTTGAGATGTGCTTTTCCAGAAAGATCATAATTTTTTGGGCATGTGTGGCAGATGGGAATGTTAACTCATAGTGCTAGGAGTTAACCTGATTGTATTATAATGTGATAGCTCCACAGCTAATGCCCATCAGCACCGTGGGCCATTTACTTTATCATAAAATAAAATTAATTGAGTGAAAATAAATTGCAGAAGGATACAGAAGAATCTGAGACCATATACATGAAATACATGATAGCTCAAGTCTCCCGTGACTTATCTTCATTAGGGAGGAAACAATTATTATTAATTCTCTCTTTAAAAATAAATATCCTGAAACACACAACAAGATTTACTGCAGGAGCTGTGGATGCTGATATGACTGCATGAGCACTAAAATGTCTTTTCCTTTGAAGAGGGACTTTAAGGCTCAGCAAAACATTACAGCAAAGCTTGCTGCTGGTGCCCACATACTGGTAGAACCTGCCCGGAGCCCGTGGGGTGCAGGGATGGCAATGCAGAGGACCCTGGTGCTGCTGCAGGGGCAGCACAAAGTCTCCCCTCAGACAGGTGAGCATCAGGGAGCTGTTGGCTGGGCTGTGGGCAAGCAGAGTTAGCTAATGGGCTGCAATATTTCTAATGGACAATGTTTATTTGAGTGCATGTGTGCATTTGCCAAGTATAGCGAGGTAATGACATTGAGGCTTATTGATAATACAGTTATAATTCCATGTAATGACCAACTGAGCAAAATGATGCAGCCATCTCTCCTTCATCTATTATGGTCCTGTCCACAGAGACTTCTCAGTTAAGGGCTGTTTATTTCTGCAGCAAGACATAGACCAGATATGCATAATATAAACCTTCCTATTAGGACTCACTAGTATACTTTTTTCCCTTCCGAGTCATTTAACAGCATGCAATTTTGGGGATCAGCTTTCTGGTTGTGTAGTGAGCTAGGAGTTAGAAACACAGCTGTGACTAAGGTGCTGAGTGAGAGGTAACAACCCTGCCAGGTCCCAGCCTCAGACACCTCCTGTGCTCCCACTCCAGAGAAGCTTTTAGTTGTTTTCTTACAGGTCAGTCACACATTCCCATGGGAGGATTTCCACATGTGCTAGTGATGGCATTCCACAGGTCACTCTTAGTTAGTTCCCCTAAAAAACCACAAGTAGGGCAAAAGATTTTTTTTCTTTTTCTCTTTTTTTTCACATCTGTATACCTCAGTCCCTTGAGCTGTCTTGTGTCAGCTCAGTGCCAAGGAGCAGTGTGTGGGCAGCCCTTCCTAGCACCGGCACACACAGGCGTCAATGGATTGTGTAACAAGAATGCTGCTCCCGATGTGGCCACCCCGGTTCCTTGCCAGGTCCTGCCCTAGACCCCTTCTAACTGCTCCATCAGGGCTGGTGAGAGATCCCCAGGCTGCTTCCCCAGCCCGCAGCCCCAGCCACCCTCTCGGCTTCGGCTTTTGCAGACCTCCATTAGAATGCACATCTACTCACAGCAAACCCCACCAGCAGCTTCTGCGTTCGCTGAGCAGTGCCTACAGGTGCATGTCTGTGACATTTCACGTACAAAACCACCCTGCCAAGTCACCCCTAACACTTCCTCCTTTGTTTAACTGGCACCAGGCACAGGTTTGTCACCAGTGGGTGACATCTCCAGTCTGGTGGCTGAGACGTTGAGCAGCAATAAATCTCTGAAGCACTGGGTGAGCAAGAGGGACCCTTTAAACCCACACAAGCTTTTTGCTTTCTTACTGAAGGCTCCAGTGTCTACTGGCACCGGCTGTGCCTTTTACATTATGAGTTTTGTTCCTGCCTCTCAGATCTCGGTACCGCTCAAGGTTAATTGGATATACTTAATAGAAATAGCCATGTTAGAATGAGTCGCATGCATCTGACTCCCTATTTATAGGATGGGATAACCCTCAAGCATTTGACCAGCATGTAATGACTCCAGGTAGCGAGAACCCAAAATCAGATTATATCCCCCCACAATTTCATCAGCGTGCTGCCCAGCGACCAGGGGCACAGGTAGCGGTTATTGAGTTGCGGTGCGAGGTTTAATGCTCGGTAGCAGTGCAGTCTTTGGTCACTGCTCTGGACACGCAGGAAGACAGATAAGATGCAAGGGATGTGGTTTAATTAGGCCACAACCTTATTAAGTTAACTCATCTGGGATCTATCCAGCACAATTCTTTCTTTAATCACTCCCACATGGTGGAGGTTTGCCATTAGCCCTCCTGCTCCCTGCAGCCGGTAACTGGTCCTGCACTGGGACTCTGCCACCCATTGCATGTACAGGGGTGAGATCTTAGTGTTATAAGGGAAGAGGCACTGTCGCTGTCATGGACGCTGCATGCGGCACCGGCTCAGCCCAGCAGCGAAACATCCTGCTTTGCTCCCACGAGGAGCACAGTGCCTGTCCCTCACAGCCCTGAGTGACTGTCACAGCCCTAAGATGATGTTGATAAAGGGCAACAGTGCACTGGGACAAATGACCCCTAAGATGCAAAGGAGAATTAGGATTGTGTCCTGGAATAAGATTTAAAAAAAACCCAAACTGTCTTTTTTAACCCTGTAGGAAGAATGCAACAGCCAAGGTCTATTTTAGTGAGGGAGATCTGTTTCTGAGGGAGAAAAGAGCTCGGCTTCTTCCAGCTATTGTCTGCAGCACTGCACAGCAGCCAACTTTTTTTTTTCCCCCTCCTGATGAAACACAGACTACCTTCCTCCGTTAGAACATTTCAGTGACTTTAATTACCCAGTTGTGTATGTTTGGGGCAGAGAGAGAGAAAGGAGAGCCCGAATGTAGAACAGACATTGCTCTGCACTGCCAAGTCCAGCACTGGCCACCAAACTGCAGTGAGGGGCGAGGGGCTCTTCGCTGTGCGTGCACTCACGCTTGCACCTTACCACCAACGTGTCCAAGCTGAGTGGTGTCACTCATGTTTCAATGCAGAAATACTACCTGCACGTGGGTGAGGAGCAGCCAACTTTCCACCTAAGCGTGCTGTTTTCCTGACCAAAATTCAACACAAAAAGCATCTTCTGAGGGCTGACTCCAGCCCATGGCTGGGTTCCACATGCCAGACAGGACTGCAGTCTGCAACTGGGGTGACACCACACAGCTGGCAAGCAACATACCCTGCCTTGAGGTTGCTCACTGGTGTGGTGCAACATTTCCACAGCCTAACTTGAACTAATAATGTTTGTTGTGTCATGGACACTCCTTTTTTCTACAAAACATCAGGGATCAGAGAAAAAGGGCATCATCTGTTGCATGTCTTTGTTGTTATATGCTCACTGCACTGGAAGCAACAGCATCGTGCCCAGGATCCACCACAGCACCATGTGCAAGGCTGTGCTGCTATGTAACAGTGGCTATTCCTTCTGGCACACGACCCTTGTTCTTTGCTTTCCTCATACACAAGACTGCCTTTTTTA
>WUAM01000395.1:13187106-13218685 GCA_024336885.1 Actenoides hombroni
AAAATTTTTTTTTCCTCCTCTTCTTCCAGATTTATAATAAGCCTTTATTTGGCTGCTGCAACCCAAGGTCTTAATCAAGCTCAAGGTTAAATGATGCTGGAAATCCCCCAAGGGAACAGAGGTCATGCCAACCTGCAGGCTCCCAGCTGGGGCCCAGCCTCTGACTCAGCAACTGTGCGGCACTATTTATTTTAAGCTATATATGTCTGTGTACATACAGAGAGAGAGCGAGCTGGGAGAGTCAGCAGCCCCATCCTAAGCACTGATGCTGAGGCTGCTGTTCCTGGAGTGACCAAGGTGTGCCTGTGTTTTAGCATTTTAGTGTTTCAGCAGAGTGGAAACATGCTTTTCCTAGCATACCAAAACCTTGCTCTGCTTTCTCTCCATCTCCTCCTGGGGGGCTGACTCTGGGTCCCTGCCAAAGCAGAGTCATGAGCCTTTGTGCAAATTTGTGCCCCAAAAGCAGCCTTTTGGGAAAGGAGCCATTTCTCACCTCTCCCCTCACACCTTATGCTATGAAGGACACAGAAGAAATCTCTAACCAGGGGAAAGCCCTGGCAGCGTCACACAACACACTCACTCCACAAGCACTGCACAGAGTTGGTTTCTCCAAACTGTTTTGTGACTTCCCAGGCTCCTTCCCATCCTTGCCGCAAAGCCAAGTCATCAAACCCTGGCGGTCCCTTAGTGGTCCCCCCATAATTGCTCCATACAACTACAGCAGTGTGACACATTTCTTAGGCGACAGGCTTCCTCCAGAAGAGCTGTATCATGGTCTTTTTGCCGATGAAAAAGAGTAACTTCTGGGGAGCGCAGAAACCTCCAGCACTGAGCCCATTAAGCGCCCAGAGAGGACCATGCCCATGTTTACCCATCTATGCTTTCCCACGGACAATTTGAGGTGACAGGAGAAGCAGAGGACTTCACACCCCTTTCACTCAGAGCAGGCTGATGCCACAGACTGGCAGTGGAGTCCAGGGATGCATCAGCCACTGCTACCCCATGTTTCTTTGCTTGCTAACCACAAAGCCACTTTCTGAACGTCACACCTAAGGCAACGCGGCTGTCATCACTCATTGACATAGCACCATGTATATGCAAAACCAGCACTGGATATACACAAAAGCAGTAAAACGCTGAAGGTCAGCAGCCATCTGACTTCAGTCTGGAGGAGAGCCCATCCCCACCAGGTTTCATAATCCAAACACACACTTTCATCAAGGGACAGTCAGCATTTAAGTTATAGTTTGAACCTGAGGCACAGCTACTATGCTTTTGACAATAGCTTTTTCCCCCCCACTATAAATGCACATTCAGGGATGCACAGCCCAAACAAAACACAGAGGTTTCACAGTTTTACTCAGTTATTAGCACTGTCTGTGGCTTTTTTCCCCAGACACAACTTTAAAACAAGGGCAAATGGAGTGGTATGAAGTTGTGCAGATTTCTAAAGGCCAAAATATGCATGTGTTAAGGTTTAGATCTCTATTTTGCCCTCAGACAAGTAGAGATGAACACTGTGCATCTGGGGACTTTAACGACAAGAAAATTCCTTTACCCTTCCCATCCCCAAGGTGTAGACCAGGATTGAGCACCAGAGGATCTCATAACCTCTTGCCCCTTGCTCAGCTAGAAAGTGAAAGCAAAAAATTGCATTTCATTTGATTACAGAAGTTCTTTTGTGGATGGGCAGTAACGACACGCTCTTAGAGTCACTCACCAGGAATATTATCTTGCCTTCAGCCTAGGACCAAACCCAACAGCACAAGGTTTTCCTTAGAACCGTTGCCCATCTAAGTCTCTTTCTAAATCAGCTTTCTTGCTAAGTACCCATAGTCACACTATGAGGTTGCTAGTCCACTGGTTGTAAAATAGGCAGAATTTACCCTTCATCCAGACAATCACTGACATTAGTGTGCTGATTTAGTTATGTTATGTAGGTGTTTATGTCTGTCAAAGATACTTGGGTTTCATAATGAGATTGAATATGAGAAAATCCATGTCTCCTCTAATTTTTTTCTTCTCTTTTTTAATGGCATACATCAGCATTTTCCAGATTCCATGACTGCTGTGGTCATACAGAGCCAATGTTGTCCGCCCTTGCTGTGGACCACTCTTCCAACGCAAGCGTTTGTTTCCATCCTGAGCCCCACTCCTCTGCTGGTGGGAAGCATCCTGGGAATGTTTCTTAACCTATTACTGGGCAAAGCTGAATCAGTTTAACAGCAACTGGAGTCTGTCAGGCTAACCTGGCACTGAAACAGGGCCCATGTCCTAGAAACAAAGCTATGGGACAGACATTTTTCTGAAGATGGGTAGAGGCACCTCCACCTTGAATGGGTATTTGCCAGTCTGTGGACCCTCAGATCATACCTGTCAAGTTTTATTCTTCAGTTGAGAGCAACCAAGATGGATGAGAGCGGGGAGGCAAAGGTGCACGAATACTTAAGGCTCACAAGGAATGTCACTGTTCCTTGACTCACATCTTTCCTAAGGACTATTTCTCCTCTGCTGTCCCAATGCTAAATCCTCTCTCGTCCCTCAGATAACTTCCTTGAGCTTTTGTCTGCTACCCCTCTTTTGGTTCATTGCTCTGTAGACGTCAGTACAGCTGATACCCCAAGGATATGAGCTTACTCTGTTTCTACTGCTGTCTCTAAGGAAAACACTCATGTTTGACCAGCAAGCAGAAATATCAGAACAAGGACAGAAATTACACTTGCACTTGTAGCATCACTTCCTTTTATTTAGCACATAATGTCAGGGATAACTCTTAGAGTACACACTGTAATCAGTTTATCCCACACACAGTTAACACTCCCTTGCATTTATGTTGCTTGTATATTTTCCTTCTGTATTGCTCAAATACGAGCCTTTGCCTCTTACTGTAATGGAACATTTGCCAAAAGGAAAATTAACCTCTCTCACCAAGCAATTGGAGTTGCTCAGCTCTCCCAGACCACACACACACTGAGTGAGGACAACGTGCTGGGGTCTGCAAAGGTTGACAAAGTGACACACATCAGTTACAAGAACACTTAGGCTATCAAGATCTTGGAAGATCAAGAACTCAACACATCTGCTTACGACTACTATTTTTTATAATGCACAAGTCCTTGTGTCGGGTTTCAACTTGAGATGCACAGCTTCCAAAATAGAGGGAAAGATGAATAAATGCTGTGCTGGCTTTGGTCAGCATTGGCACTCGTGCACCCCTGGTGCCAAGACACACGCCACATGTTCAGGCCCCTCCTTCCACGTTCCTCTTGCAGCTACTGATGGCATATCAGCAGCTTGTCATTATGGAGGGATTTAATCTCAGCTGGCTATTTTATAACCCTTGCTTTGTCCCATCTCTAAAATTAACATCTAGCATTAACATTTTTGAACGTGACTTTAAAGCTTTCGAGCAGATATAAGCAGAGATAGACCCATATAAAATAGGTTTCCTTGGCATGCCAACAAGCCTTCTGAAATGGCAGGCATGAAGGCTGTCTCTCCTCGTGGGGTACAGTGCATGCTTTGGAACTGTTTGATAGTTTTAAAATATTTCTGATGCAACGGGTTGTAAAGCTTTCCAGATGTGCACACGGAGTGCAAAAGGTAACAGCACAGACACTTCACTGTTCTACCTCTTGCCCCCTTTCTGCCTATATTAGAAGAAATGGTCCCGCCTTATCTCTAGTTTACTAGTAAATATGAGTTATTCACTTCCCCCCATACTAAACTGAAAATGTTGTTAAATGTACCATAAACAAAACTTATGAACTTTTTTTTTTTTATGTGATTAAAATGGTCATAACTATCTGATGTTTCTTGCTGATTGAATCTGCCACTGCCATTTACTAGGAAAATAAATAACACATGTTTGCTGTCTCTCTAAAAGGTTCCTATTTATTCTGTGGTCATTTCCCACTTACGATATTTCCAGCTTAATTTCATAAAACAGCTTTTACATGGCAAAAAAAAAAAAAAAGGCTCTTATTGTACATTGTCTTCAAAATATTTTGCCTTTGAGCTGTGGGCTTTTATTTGTAGGAACAACCAACCACCCTGTTTGTGAGGCCTGTATTCCTCCAAATTAAAAAGAGAAACAGCTGTATGCCTTATAAATGACTGCAGAGCTCCGGTGAGATATTGTTGAATTGTTTGCTTCCCTATCTTCCCACAGGATGTGCCTCCTAAACCCACTGCACAAGAGAAAAACATAGGTAAAAGCCAAACAAATGTTCCCCCCTGGGCACATGCTTGTAGGCACAAGTCATCCATCTATCTCCAGCAGAGTGTTTACAGCTACTTTTTGGGATTTATGGGATGTAAATATGAACATCGAGATTGTTTGATAAGAAGTGATGGACCAACACACAAGTGGATTCAATTTTCTGAGCAAGGGCTGCAGGACTTAATTTATCAATCATCAACACAACACTAATTACAGCCCACTCTTGGCATTTTGTCGCAAGGCGTTTTTCTTCAAGCCCCAGGCTGCTGGATTCAAGGGATTCCTAGAACAGCACTGGCTTGCCTTCATTGACCTCTCCAGGTGGCAGTGAAGGGGGATTGCTTTTAAACTACTTGGTATCAGAGTTATGAGGAACTACTTGAAGAACAGGAGGCCTGTAAACTCAAGGCTCTGGATAAAAATAGACTGATTAAGAAAGATTCCTGGCTGATTTTGTTGATTAAAAAAAAAAAATATATCCATGCTGATTTCTGCAGCCTACCTAACAACATATGAGTACTTCAGGTGGGTTGTCTTTCGCTGGCTGCTAGCAAACACCCACTGTGTGCCTTGACCTCTGTGGTTCCCGCAGGGCACTCGTGGGGTCTGAGGACTGGTCCCATCTTGCAGCGCGGGATCTGAGCTGCATCCCAGCACATCAGCCCTCACACATGCCTACCTTGTGCAGAGTTGCCGATTTTACAAGATGGGCTGTGCTCACACATAATGACGAGCAGATTTGAGCCCTAAATCTGGAGAGCTCAACAGCTGCCCCCGAGTCAAACAGGAACAGAGACAATGCATAACTGAAATGGCAAGTCATGGGATAATTAAATTATTTGTGACAGTAAACCAAAATAGAAAGAAACAAAAAAAACCAGCCCCTAAAACAAACAAACAAACCAGACACAGAGCCATATGCTCCCATGTGCTGCACGCCGCAAAGGCAGTCATTGCAACACATCACGGAGACCTCACACCCCCAGCTGACGGCTGCGCCGAACGAGAGCCTCCCCGGTGTGCTGGGATGGGGGCAACGCGCAGCTTGGACCGGCTGGCGGGTCCCTCTGTCCCACGCCCGCACAGAGGTGTGGGACAGCTTGGGGCTGCGGCCGCGCAGGGCCCCGCAGCCGGGCAGTGCTCTGGCAAAGGGCGCTGCAACCCCAGGCTGTCCCACCCCTCACCCGCGCAAAGCTCTTGGCGGGGAGGATGCCGCCGCTTGCCTCCTTAAAACAACTCCCAAGAGAAAAGGCAATGAAAAGACTCTCTTCTGACAGCAGAACAGGAGCCCCTTGGTGATACAGGTGAATTCCTTGGTAATGACCCATCTGCTGGGTGTGCTGGGATGGCTCAGCTGCTAATACTGCACTATTGATTTCCTTCATCAGCCCAGAACAGCACTGTGCCTTATCTCTCGTCAGGCCGATGTCTGGAGCATGGGACTCTGCTCCCAGGAGCATCGATTCCTCTGCCTTGCCTCTGGTTGATGGCTGTATGGGCCTCAAAACAGCCCTGCTGGCCAGCAGCTCCTGTGTGACTGCCGTGCTGGGTACAGATCTATCTCACATATCTCATCTCTGGTCCTGCTCCAGAGAAGGTTGAGGCCTCTGTAATGTGCTCTTTTCCAAATGATAGGCACAGTTTGGCACCAAGTGATTAATGCTAGCACGTGGTAAAAGAAAAAAAAATAAATCAGGAAAAGTAGTTCCTACTAAACTAGACTAAAGGGAGAGAAAGAAGTACGAAACTCACAGTTAAAGCTCAGATAACAAAACAAGCTCCTGCAAATGATGCAAAACCGCCCATAGTTTCTGTGGATGGATCCTTGAGAAGTTTTCAGTAGGCAGCGATTACCCTGCACGCTGCTACTGGGGGAAGGGAGCAGCAGCTGCATTCATGTCCCCCCACGCTGTGTCAGGGGTGCAGAGCCACAGCAGCATGTAGTCACTCTTTTTCCTACCTGTTACCTACACACGCGATAGCCCACGGCTAGGCATAAACCCTGTCCTTTAAGTAAGCCTTCAAGGGAAGCAGACAGAGTCTGCGAAGGGGGTGATTGGGTAGCAGATGGCAGGCTGGGGAGGCTGCCAAGGAGAATGGTCACAGGGTGAGGAGCTCTGGTGACCACCCTCCCACCCGTGGCACTCACTGCTGCTAGGTCACAGGCCCTGCTTCGCTCCTGTGCGTGTGAGGTTTTGTTTTTAAAATGGATAACTTGCAGAGTAGGAATATGGAAATGAGGTAATGTTTGTAGGCGACAGCAGTCCCCACCTTCAGATGTTAATTATACATTAGAACTGGACAAATTATTCATCGGGAACAGTTTGGGCGCAGGGGAAAGAAAACAGCTTTCTCCTCTAAATGCTGCTGCCAAAGCCTTTGTCAGGGCACTTAAAATACATTGACTGTATTTGGGTGCACACACTTTACAGTACAGCTATATTTAATGACCAGTGTGATCTTTAGACTAACTCAACAGTTTAGGTATGCATCCAACTTTGCTTGTCTATAAGCTGCTCAGAATTATTCAGATATTCTTCCTACCATGTTACCTCTGCCATGCTGGAGTTTCAGTCTTTGGCTCCAGTTTTTGTGCCTGGACCTATCCCTGCCTAGATGTAAAATTACCTGGGAGCTGGGTTCTCGCTTGCCAGGCAAAGATTGCTGGGCTCTCCCCCCCAGGATGAGCATTTGTCACAGAATAGCTTTAGACATGTGAAAAAATTCCTCAAAAACACTTCCTGCTAATAAGTCAGCAAAGAGTGGCCACATTTTGAGGTGGCTCAGGTTTCTTAAGTGTGCTCAAAAGTATTTGCCTCATCACCAGTGGTTGAACTCTAGGCTGCGATGGAAAGAAGCAGCCATGCCATCCTTCCTGCAGCCAAAACCCTTCTCACTCTGTCCACACAAGCACAAACCTCAGACATTTTGCTCCTATTCTTGACTGGGTTTCCATGAGTGCTGAAATCCCTTTTTCATTATGTAGCAACTCCAGAATTATTTTTTCATGTGAAAAAAATTACTGCTTCTATTAAGCGTTGTAGATTTTAGAAAGACAAGGCCCTTGCATGTAATTTGGTTGATATTTTGAGAAAAGAAGCAGGGGTAAGCAAACTAACACCAAAATTTTGGGAGGGAATTTTTTCATTAATTAAACTTAAATAAATAAAATAAAAAAACAATCCAAAAAACACACGGCACTAAAATAGAATTGAGCTAGATATTTACAGCTTCGTGTTTTTTTTAAGCCAGCAGAACAAAACTCTGGTTTTCCTTATTGACTGTTAACCACAATAACATAAGACTTGCTCAATTTCATCTTTGTTCCTTTAATATTGGGAATTTCTTTTTTATTTTATTGACGAGGAAACATCCAGTTTTCTGGCTGGAGCCTATTATGTAAAGAAAGCATAAAAGGACTCATTACTTTTTAACTACTAGCAGGGAAGCAAAAGAAATAACTGCATTCTTTTCAGTGAGTTCAGCAGCTGGTAGCATTAGTATTTCAAACACCACATTTATAGTATCCCATCTCTCAAACTCTTTGAAATCACATCAATATAGGATCTGATGACTACGTCATACAGACATGTAAGTGTGGGGGTTGATGTACGTTACGGATGATGCATTTGCTAATACACAATGGATTGCACCACATCCGCATCCACTTAACCAGCAATATATTTTACAGCACAAGTGCTGGGATTCAGAGGCTTGGTTGTGAATTTGGAGCGGTTCTCCTCACGTTAGTCTGGTTGTACCGGGACCCAACGCAGCTGAGGCCTGCGTCCCCTCCCAAAACAACAGGCTTCCCTCGTGGGAGAAGGAACCCAGACAAATGGCAGGGACACTCAAGGAGATGGGGATGTGTCCTTCCCTCCCTCCTCAAACAGAAATCCTTCTCCCAACTCATGTCTCTGCAGCATATCTGTTTTTCTCGGGGGCTGTCTAAATATTACATAGGTTTGGAATACAGAATTCAAAGTTTTTTTGGGGGTAGGGTTTTTTTCTGCTGTTTTTGAACCCACAGAGTAATTAAACCAGTGGGTTAAACAGCAAAAGAGAGAATCTGCCTGGGGGCTGAGTGCTGTGGAATACCATCTCCACCAGAGACTAAACACTGCAAACCGCTCTGCTGGTAACGGATGGGCATTTTAAAGGAGGCAAATGATAAACAGCAATGGAGCGTAATTGGTGCTGTTTGTTGTGCACTTGCTGATGAAATGCCAGCAGAACTGAGTCGCTTCAAAATGACATGTTTATGTGACATCAAAGAGGCTGAGCTGACTTTACATTCTATCTGTGACAAATGTATATATTGGATCGCTGTTTGCCATTTAGACCTTCTCTGATTACTTCTCATTGTAAAGAGAAACATTTGCGATTCTGCTCACTTGGTAAATCTGTAGAGTGACTTGTTAGCAACACATGCAGGAAAAGTTGTTGAAAAGCCCTTCTGGGCCTACCGTAGTAAATATGTATTCACACACCCGATAATGTGCTGCCGCTTGTTGCCTGAAAGACGAATGCAGACAGAGAGGCACACACAGTAGTGCTTTGACACGTGCTCCCCGCCAAGTATTTGCACTTCAGGCACTGAACCCAAGCCTCCTCCTCTCCACCCGGACCCCCGTGTGACCTTACTTAGTGCAGTTCTCACCATCAGACATCACAGTGGTTTGCTTTGCTGAGGCAGGCCCGGGGAAGCAGGGCTTGCACAGGCTGCCCAGCTGAAATATTATCATTAAATTGTCCTGGGAGATGGAAAATAAGCAATAATAGCATCAGTGCCTGCATATCAGGAAGAGATAGAAGCAGAAAGTTGCTTGCCTTTCCCAAACATGTCTGTGGCCTTTAGTGGGGAAAAAAGACGTCTGTGGAAGTATTCAGCACTGCCATGTCCTGGGAGGGCTGTTTCTTTTTCCCCAAACCCAGCAGCCTTCACCCTGCCAGCGCAGTGGGACACAGCACCCGTCAGCAGGGCAGAGGCTGCAGGCACCAGACACAGCTCAGTGGCAGGATGAGAGGCGGCACAATTGGAGCATCTCAGCCACCTCGATCCTCCAGAAACACCACCCCACTTGTCACCAGGTCCCTTGGAAACCTGTGGCTTCCCCTTCTGATCCCTGTATGCCCCACAGCCTTGTAGAGAGGTCGGCTGCAGTAGGGTACCCCCATGTGGGGAGGTCCATGGGGAGCACAAGGTGGGCAGAAGGAAGCTGGGCAGCTGGCACCATACCTGTGAAGCCAGGCAAGCCCTTCTGGTAAAAGCCATCGCCACTGTCAGTCACAAGTTGGTGCTTCTCCTGCTTACTAGCAAACAGGTAGCGTGTCCAGGCTGAAGGGAGCGTGCTGCCATTGGGATGCTTGCACACCTTCTTCCAAAGGAAAGCTAACGGCTCCCAGAAAGCAAGTGACTGGGGTGTGTGGGAAAAGCACTTCACCAACTGCTAATCCCTGCCCAAACCTCCTAGAATAATGGCTCCTGGCAGGCTGGTAACTTTCAGTGCTCCAGAGAGCAAACAGACACAGGCAACTCCTCTTCACCTTTCACACCACCAACAGACCCTGACCATCACTCCTGGCTAAAGAAAGCCCTGGAAGATGCTGCCCAAAGCATTCCCAGGAACACTTCAGGCCAGGGCCACCAGAGGACAAAACTGGGTCCAAACCTGGCACTGTCTGGTGATGGCAAGAGGAGACAAAGCTTGGACAGTCATTTACACCCTCACCTGCTCAGGAGCAGTCGGTGCTTACAGGGTGCTCATCCCTCAGCAAGCAGGATGAAGTGGAAAGGAGCAGTGATTGCTTTGTGCCGGGGTCAGCTCGAGAAGAAGCTTTCTGTTCAGGACAAACCAAAGGGGAGAGACTGGACACAGAAACCCAGGCACATTTCATCATTAGCTCAGCATCAGCAGACCTGGAGCCCTCAAATCAATTTTAAAAGCAGACAAGCAAAAACCTGTGACACCA
Source organism: Actenoides hombroni (assembly GCA_024336885.1). Classification (NCBI taxonomy): domain Eukaryota; kingdom Metazoa; phylum Chordata; class Aves; order Coraciiformes; family Alcedinidae; genus Actenoides; species Actenoides hombroni. The sequence continues at coordinate 13,197,302 of WUAM01000395.1, forward strand.
CTTGTTGCTTCACTCGCAAACTGTGGGAAAGCAGGTTTTGAGCTGGAGAACAAGGCGGCCGCTTTGGGAAGGAATGGCACACTCCTCGCCCCAGGGACTCAGAGCTGCTAGGGACGACAGGCCCAGCTGCGGCCCCGTGGCAGCTCCCTCGCCCTTGGCACAGGGCAGGCGGCTAACAACAGCCAAATGGCTCCGCAACGCTTCCCCCCTGCCTCTGTGGGTCGATACATAAATAGCGAAAAGATTTTCAGCCTGCGTTCTATTACCTCTGTTATGTTTTAGGCTTCCTTCCCCTGGTGCCCCTGCCAGCCCTGGCGTTTGCCTGGCAGGTAGCGAGCGGGGCTGGCTGCTGTCACCCACCTGCCTGCTGTCACCCACCTGCCTGCCACAGTGTTCCTGCTGTCGCAACAGGCAGCGGCTCCGCAGCCCTCCGAGGGGGCAGAAGCTGTCAGGATACAGAAGTCCCAGCCTTAGGCTGTGCAGCAGCAGCCTCTTCCTGATATCTGGCCAGCTTCTATGTTTTGTTTCAACCTCGTTAGCCTTATTTTTTTTTTAAAGCATGTTTGTGATTATCATACTGGAGGAATGCGCTAAATACATAGCATAACTGGAGGAAGGAATTATTGCTGGGGGAATGTATAACATGTGTGCGCACAGCTCTGTAATGCTATCCCCAACTCATTGATAAACTCGGGCAGATTTTAGAGGCAGATATATTTGTAAATATTGCAGGGAACGGATGGTCTTCAAGCTGAAGCCCAGAGAGGGCTCAGGAAACTGCTCAGGGCCTGCACCCCAGCTTTGGTGCATCTCTTCCACCAACTCACCACCCAAGCCGTCTGCCCTGCCTCTCCTGCCTATGCACACTCATATCAACAGCACATTCACCTGTGGGGGCTTTGACCACTAGAGAATTCTTCACATTAAAGTGGAGGTCTATTTTTGCCTCTCTTTACAGACGTACCCTTGTTGCAGCCAGTGGGACTCAAAAAGCTTCATTTGTTGCAGGGAAGAAGTGAGAAGCCTGGCATTGGATGTTTCCTGCTTTTCACTTGCTAGAGGCGCAATTCATATGGATAAGGGGGACTGACTGAGGCTTAGTTTATTCTGAAACCAATCCCATAACAGCACCACTACCCCACTTTGCACGGGCGAGAACCTGAAGTCCCCGATGTGCTCTGGCTCACCCATCACCATCAGCCTTCCTGGACCTGCTCCAGGAGTGCTTCCCTGCCCACACCCATGCACGGCAGGCTATGAACTACTGGCTCATGCCATCCCTGGTGCAGGCTGTCCTGCTGCTGCCAGAACCTACAACAGGGCCCAAGCATTGAAGCCAGCATCACCGTGAGGGAGGCCAGACCTTGTTTTTCCACTTGTTAGACATCACCTTTCCTTCTAGCCCAGAGCACCTCATAAGATGGAGCTGCAGCATCACCAGCCACGGGCAGCCATCAAAGAAAGCTCCAGGCTTTTGTGCAGAGTCTGAGTGAGGGTAAACACATGCTGGGTCCAGAGCAGATGTGGTGGTGACTGCAGGCATTGGGCCCTCGTCACCTGTGCACAGCAGCCCTGGGAGCCATGATGCTCCTGGAGCTCCAGAACTCCTCCCAGGCAGCTCCACGCTAGTGGCACCCTGCACCCAGCCCATCCACATCCCCAAGGGAGACAGTGCACTCACAAATATGCTCCCACCTTCTCACCTCTGCAGGGGATGGCCAGATTTGGCCTAACGAGCATGTTTACTGGGAGGTTACAAATAATCGCTACATGTTGCTATGTGATTGTTAATATGTCTGTTGATATTGATTAAATAAGGAGTAAGATGTTTCCCTTTTCTTTGGCGTGGCACTTTGCCTGCGTGCTTCTAGCTGGTGCCAGCACTGAGCGCTGAGCAGCCAGAGCGACTGCCAGCAGCGCTTGGCCATGCCCGCGCCGAGGCGCCCAGCTCTGCAGGCCCAAGAAAACAGGCTGCACATTGAGCTTCACAGGTTGAGCTGGCCCGGCACTAAAAGCATGTCGGGCCTTTCAGATCCTGCAGGGAGAAGCGATTGAAACAAAGCGGTTTTTACGGGATTCGGAACGTTTTGCTAAACTTTCAGTTCCTCCCTCCCCTGACTAAGCTGGGATTCAATGCCTCCCACGGGCACCACATTTTCTATGTCGGCTGACACCGAAGGCCACAGATCCTGAAAAACTATTTACTGTCCTGGCACATCATCCCAGGCACAAACACAATCTCCCCCAACCTGGGAACCAGCAGAGGCCCCTTCCAGCCCCAGTACTTGTGCCGCAGCCAGAACACCAGCATCGGCAGCACCCCCAGCACCTCTGGTACAAGATCCTGCCCTCACCACCTATGAGGAATAGGGACATGGTACCACCTCCCAGGAGGGTATCCTGTGCTGCAGCTTTTGCCCAGTCTGGCACAGCAGATCCCTCTGCTAGGAACGGTGTTTGGACACATTCAGCCACCTGGCAATAGCACTTTGGGAAGCCTCATCCACATTCAAGAATGCAGACTGTTCTGCCTTCACCATAAATCAGCCTAATGCCCCAGCATCACCAGCTGTACCCATGAGCCTCATTTCAGTCCTGCAAGAGCTCTGCAGCTTCCAGGGAACTTACTGAGGCAAACGGCCTTAAAACCATGAGTCTGAAGGATCAGAACCTAATAATAGAATAGGTACACTCAAAGCACCATGTGAGCCAGCCCTGTACACATTCAGCTGGGGATGCAGGAGGTGAAACGACCCTGATACTCAGCAGCATATTGATAACATGTATATTTTTTCTCCATCTGGTTTCTTAAGAAGGCAAGATTTACACAACTGAACTACTTACTTCCCAGCCCTTTCTGGTACTACTACACTCTCATTTGGCTGAAATCAGCCACCAATGCTGTAGAGATATAGCAAATTCCTACTAGTCTCAAGAAAATACACAAAGAGACTTGAACTGCTGTCCCCTCTGAAGAACACGACTGCGATATGGAATTACCCATGCTATTAGATACCACAGATCCTACACGGGAAAACGATGCTATGAATACTCCATCTACAGGAAGAGTTTTAATCAGGATGAATGCAAACTTATCAAGCCATGGGAGAGAGTGCCATAGGACAAAAAAAAAAAAAAAAAAGGTATTAATAAGTTCTACTGATCTTGTAGCCATTTCCCCACCTCTTAAGAGCCAAATAATCAAATGGCTCTTTTTCCAGCCTTCTGTTCACATGCTCTTTTTGGATAGTCTTTCTCTAGCTGCTTGCACACAGCACAGAGGTTACTGGCTTTATACTGCACATCATCCATGAGAGCCCAGGGCTGAGCAGGCATTGGCAGATACTTTGGCAGCTCCGCAGCTGCATCCTCTGAGAGAGGAAAGGAGAAAAAGCTGCTGTCCCTGCTAGCTCACAGCCTCAGATTTTAGCTAATGCTGCTTAGGAACAGCCAGGTATGAACCAGGAGCTGAGCAATAGGCCTGAACACTTCCCCGACCAGTGCCAAGTGCTCCCCATTACTGAGGGAGTGGCCTGCAACATGCATGTCTCCAGCGGTGCAACAGCACACAGGTATTAGCAGCATGGCAAGCAAATACCTTTTTGATCAGAAATGAAGAGCAGTCACTGGACAACAGCAACCAAAGGCTGATGTCAGCTGTGCTTCCACAGGAAAGGATGCCATGCCAGCAGCTCGCTGACTCCCCTTCCCATGCAGGCTGTGACTAAGGGCTCTACAAAGCCACAGTGGAGCTGAGCTTCCCACATTTTTGATGTGTTGGCCAGCTGCTCAGAGAGATGGATCAGGCTGCTGGAGCTACAGCTCAGCATCTTCAGGGCTTACTGGGACAAGTAAGTTTTAGACAAGGCCATGTGTTGGCCCTGCTGCATCTGCTCACATCACCCAAGCCCCATTAACAGCATGAAGGAGGCAAGGAGACAGGAGGGCTCCCTGAATTCCCCAGCAGCAGGTCCCAGGGGCGGGCAGCCCTTCACAAGGTCATGCTCTACCCTGGAGCTATGCCATGCTCCGAGTGGAGCAAGAAGCTGAAGCTGTGGGTACACAGGGGGCTGTCTACTGACTTTAGTAACTATATTCTCCCTGTTGGGTCTCCTTCAAGGGGGGGGACAAGAAGGAAGTATAAAAATGTTGTCTTTGTCCTGTACAGACAGGCAGTGCAAGGTGCAATGAGGTACCCTTAGCTGGGGGAGCTTCCACTTTCCTGCCCTATGGCTGTTTCCTCTAATGCTGCAGATGAGCAGGGTTATCCAGCCACTCTGTCCTTCCTGCTGTGCCATCCTGCACAACACAACTGCTGCCATTCCTCCTGCATATCCTCCCCTCTTCTAAGCTGACATGGACCAGCCAACTAACTGTTCCAGTCAACCACATCAATCCTCCCACCTCTCACAGCCATATCAAAGGCATTTAGGTAATACAGACATAATGCACAAAACACTTTTACATAATCTGATAACACCCCACTCATGCTCTCCCCCTGTGAGCTCTTTGGAAGTGACACATGGATGCTCCTGTTGCACAACAGAACTGTACCACAGGACATGAGCTGGCCCTGGGTGTTCAAATAGGGATGGAAGGCACTACCCTACCCCTCTGGGCAAGTCGTGGTGCCAGACCTGCAGGGTACAGCCCAGAGGGCACCAATGTCAGTCTTATTCACAAAGAGGTTAGGACTCCAACTTCCTCTCAAAATTATGCCAAGCCCATCTGAGCTGGGCATGGGAGGACATAACTGCAGAAGGGACTGAGACACAATGAGATCATGCACTTGATCCAGGAACAACAACTATAAGCTGTTAATTTCTTTGGTTGTTTAGTTGTCCTCAGCAAAACCATACCGCAGAGGAAAAAAAAAAAAAAGCAGCTTCTACAACCGATTTGAATTTATGGTAATGTCATCACAGGTGTGGAAGAGGGTTTTAGAGACAAATAAGGTCCATACCTCTTAACAAAACTAAGCTGGTTCCATCCACGGCTCCCCTAGGGTATTGAACTTGTTGTACACCTATGTTTTATGCATAATGACTTTTCTATCTGGTATCAGACAGTAATCATTCCAGAAGGCAAAAATCTCAAAATAACCACAGTATATGCATACAGAATACATTTAAAAGAAAAATCTAAATTGACTGTTCAGACCTTCCCTCACTTGCCAGTGGATCTTCTCCAAACAGAAGGCATTCCAAGTCGGTGTAGGAAATGCTAAGATAGCATGCTTTCCATATTGTGTTATCAGAGCGTCTTCCAAAAACTCAAGCTTTCCCGTACAACAAAATGTCATGAAGAAGGTTTTACTCCAGTCTGCGTATCACAGGCTGTACATACTGCTTCAGCTACTGTAACGTTGGCAAGCAAAGCTTGCAATGGCTTGAAGTACAGTTTAGGAGCAGAAAAACTTTGCTTCAGAGCCACTTGTTCACACTGTCTGATTTTCATTAGGAGGGGTTTGTGTGCCTGTGTTTTTTCCCCCCAGGAATGAAGACAGAGATAAATGTCACAGAGGACTTTTTGGCTTTCAGTGCTTTCACTGTGTGGAGCCTGATTAATTGAGCTGATGTCGTATTTGCATTGAAAGATGGTGAAGTTTCCCAGAACCAGCCGGCCCAGCTGAATGGAGAACTGGGTCAAACCTTCACTGCGACAACGCGCTTCAGAGTGCAGCGAGCATCTTGGTTTCAAAAACAGATTTTACACCCAAGTAGGTAGCTTCCCTCTTCCCTCCCTTTAACATGAAATCACTTGTTCTCATCCCTGTTTTTGCGAGGCCAGCAAGAAGCAGTCTCTGCAACGCTTCACTCGGGTACCATCACAGCAAAACCAGGTCCAAACAGCACGAAAGTCAACAAGTAGCACCACTGCCAGGAAGCCAGGCGTAAAAACCCACCAGAACACCACAAAACAAAGCCCCCAGCCACAGATGCATGCTCACACTGTCTTACCTGTCAGAGTCCAAACTGCTCAGTGGTCTCCACACAGCACTTCTGCTCCTGATACGATTGATGTCAGGTGGGTAACGGGGAACTCAGGGCAGGGGTCTCAGCCTGGTCTCAGCCCACAGGGACCCCAATCGGGCAGCCAGGAAGCCCTCACTGCACATCTCACCATCAGGGCAGGATGAAGGGGATCAGTCTTTCTCATTGCTGCATCTCTTCTGCAAGTCAGCCCTGCTCTCAGCTTCAGTCTTGTTCCTCTAGGGCATAGCTGTAATTAATGAAAAAAAAAAAATGGGCTCACCCAGAGGTTAAGTCAGAGCACCTGGTGCACAGACCTTGCTGGGGTCCCACCAAGGGGCCTTGGAGGGCTCAGCTCCTTTTCCACAGCCGCCCTTCCTTGAGCAAGCCCTGTGCTGGCGGCAGTCAGGCCTAAGCAAGAGGAAAAGGAAACAGAGTTTCACAAACTTGGTCTTTGGCACATGGATTTAAGTTCCAAGTGAAACATAATATGCTATAAAAGTTTTAATAAAAATCTACTTACCCAAATAAAGTCCTCTCTCTTTTTTTTTTTTTTTTTTTTCAACTGGCAAAGAATTTGACAAATTTGATCAGATCATATCGCTGAGCCGAAAGTGTGAGTTCTGGGAATGAGCTATTTGCATCGCTGTAGCTCCCCACTTACAGTTTTGGGCTTGCTATGCACCCCCCTCTCTGCCTACTCTGCTATTACAACCCATCTGATCTCGCTTCGGGTGGAAAAAGGCACTTCTGCAGGCACAGACACTGCACTTTGACAGTCCCAGCCCCAGTCCACACAGCTCAGTGGTGGAGCCCCAGGGTGCTGAGCTCCACACAACGCAGATGGTGGCTGCGGGTTGCGCGCTTAAATGCAAGCACATGTGCTGGTGCTCTTATTTACAAAGGCGTGCGCACAAACTTTGGCTGAGCGCTGTTTGACCCCAGCTCTGATTAGACTGGATGGCACAAGGTAGTTCTTTCTGCCGGTGGCACACAGCAGTGAGTAAATACATGTTACTCCTTCCCAAAACTGAGGGCTGCGTGCAGACCTGCAGCTTGGCTGAGTCACCACAACCACACCACGCTAGCAGGAACAGTCGCCCTCACCTCTGCCCTGGCCCAGCTGCAGTTGGCTCATCACATTTGTCTTCCATCAGAGGATGCCACGTAAAGCTCATGCACACTTGCCACTCGCAGGGTCCAGCACCCACCTCTGCTGGGCAGCAGCTGCTCTTCAGGAGAAAGCAGAAGGCCCCACTCAGCAAGTAAATAAAAGATGGCTTTGTGAAGACCAAAGTACTGCTTTCATTTACTTATTTTTGCTCTGCTCAGCAAATGCTCTGGTGACAGGAACAGGACCTCCAGCAAGCTCTTCCCCTTCAAAAGCCACCTTCCCTCAGGACAGGGCACCATGTCCCAACAGCAGGGACTACAGTCCAGGTGCTCTCTGTTCCTCCCAAGCAGCAAATCCTGGCAACCTTTCTGAGAGATCTGAAAGCCCACAAGTGGTCATACACAAGCATCCTCCAGCACTCAGGGGTCCCTAAATATGTCTTTTTCTAGGCAAAAATGAAGCTTTAAGAGGCAGCACAGTAGCCAAGCTCCCCTGACACCGGCTGTCATCACACCAGCAGCAGCCACCTGGCAGCTGCAGCCACAGCTGCTGAGCACCCACTGAAGCAGGAGCCCACAGCTCAAACGTGGCACTGCTCCCACGTAATCCGCCACTGCTGTGGCATAACAATCCCACCCGTGTCAGCCCACAGCTTTGTTGACCCGCCTGCATGTTAGTCAGCGGAGGAGTATGGAAACACCTGCGCTGTGGTTCCTAACAGTGTGAGTCTGGGGAGCCTAGATTGTTCCTGAGGGGTAAAACGATGGGTCAGTTATTCGGGTCATCTCCCACGTGTGCTCACAGAGATGTGCATCATCAGGTGTTCAGCCTCAGCCAGTTTTCAGAACAATTCCAATGCAAAACAGATTATTCTGGAGAAAAGCTCATGTTTCTGGAGATGATGGTAGCACTATGGTTTTCAGCTCATTCTTGTTTTGAGCCCTGTTGCCTGTAAAGCCAGTGTGCCAGAGAGGGCAAGTCCAAATGCCTAGGTCTGGGATGAAAAGTGAATGTGTATCCTTTTAAACCCATCAGGACACCCTGAGAAGTCCAGCTTCTCTCACCAGGATGGCTGTGCTCCTGCACTGCACTATTTCTCAGGTGTGAGATCTGACAAGTTGTCCAGGCAGGAGAGGAAAGCTGACGGTTTCATCCTGAGTCACTTTCTGGTGGGAAGAGGGAAGGTGGTGGTGGGGAAACAGCTCCTAGGGAGCTTCGTTCCAAGCCCAATTTGACTTTGAAAGGCAGCCTCTTACAGCTGCTCTGAGGTGAGAAGCAGCAGCGAGGAGGAGGAAGAGGAGGAGAACACATATAAAGAAGTGCCTTGCTGTTCTTCAGAGGCTTGTTTTCCTGTAAGAAGCCCAAAGCAGAAGGTTTTTCTGTCAGCCAAGTCAGTAGTCCTGCGATACTGCAGAGCCTGGCATTACCCCTTCTCTGTGGAGGGTTTGCTCACTCAGCTGCTGAGAATGGTGTAAAAAAATTTCACAAGCCATTAAAATATGGTCACTGCATTACAGATTTCCATTTTTCTCTTTCGTGACAGACAGATACTCTCTATTAGTACAGCTTTGATTTTAAAAGGGATCAGAAAAGCAAAAAAAAAAAATATTGATTTTCCCCAGGTGCAACTCCATTCACAAAAATCATCAGCCTCAAAAGCTTTGGAATGCACTGTAAAACAGGACTGAAATGCATACTGCATTGTGGTAAACCTGAAATGTCTCATGACAATTTTTTTTTTTTTCCTTTCGTCTGTAGTTTTCAAAAAGCTGTTTATAAGTCTACTAATAAAAAGTGGTTTTATAAAAACAGTTTCAACAAGAAAAATCAAAACATTCCCATCCCTAAAGCTGAATCTGTCTGTCTCAGCCTGCTTACAACACTTTATTTCCATGTAACACTTTATTTTGACGAAACAGCACTTTTGTGATGGAAAATTCCCGACCAGCTCCAAGTGTAAGTCAATATGCTGCAGCAAACAAGTCCAAGCTTAAGATTCAAGTTCTCATATGATGTGCTGGCCATTGGGAAATAAAGCTTTTACTCATAGACTAACTTTTTTTGGTATGCACTTGCTGAAATCTAATAAAGAGAACACCATTGAAAGTAGCCATAGATAATGCCATTTGAGTGAAGCAGGTTGAACCTAAGTTTGTTTACTTCAGAGGGTTGTTTCCTTGATAAAGAGTTTTTAGCTAAGTGGGAACACATAGCTGTGGATTTATCCAGTTCCCCACTCCTTCCCTGCAAGCATCCTTACTGGGAGCACACGGGGTTCACCACATTGAATGGGAAAAGTTCTCCGGCATGTCTGTGGGTACTACATCAGCAACAAGCTTCTGACAGTCAGTGCAGCCTCACAGTAATCACTTAATCTTTTCATGTCCAAAGACAGAATGCTTCCATTTGACTTTCCAAGGGAAAAGTCTTTACAAGAGGAAAAACATCTTTTTCCAGCACCACAGAAGAGCACAGGAAAATAAAAAGTTTCAAAACGACAGGCATCTGCTACAAGGTCATCTCAGGGGACCTACCTGAGGTGGTAGTGTTTAGAACAGCAGAAGTGGACAGAAAGGCAGGTCTGTGCTTGAATATGGAGACTCTCATGGTTTTGGGGAGCACAGACACTGCACCTCTGCAGCTCAGAATTAACGTGCAGCATCCGAGGGGTTAGTACAGTGCTAGTATTTACACAGTATAGAGTATTCTCATTCCTTCACCGTGTGACTGTGTTGTCTATTGGTACATGCACAAGAGAGTTTATCAGAGGAGTTCACTGGGGCTCTAGTTCACAGTGACCTGCATCCTACTGGTGCTGTAATGGTTAATGCCTAAAACTTGCCTTGGCTGAGATCCTTCTGCTGTTTGATGGCTCAACTGAAGCTTGATGTTTATGGTGGAAATTGTCTTGATTTCTTTAGATGAGATGAGCATCCATGGAGTTTGAAAATGTGTTTTAATTAAGATTCTGCTAAATTCTACCAGACACCTACTTGGAAAACAAAGCAACTGAATAATTAACTCTGATGAGAGCAGATGCTGCTCTAATGACAACCTGTTACTGCTCAAGTGCATCATTAGTTGTTTTACTGTGTTCTTTTAATATGTCCAGAGATCCTCTCCTAATGAATATATTGCTAGCAATGCATCTAAAATAACTCTTTGATGTGGACTGTTGTAAGAAAAAAAAGTAGTCAACAACCAAAAAGAAAACACAAAACAAACCAAACCTTGCTCTACTAAAACAGTGTTTCTGCTGGTCTGTGTTGTGTGTGCTTGAAAGCAAACACTTCTTGAGTTATCCTTGTGGGATTATTTTAGCCATACATCAAGTGAAGCTTACAAATTGATGAGAATCTAATGATGCATTTATTTACAGATGTGCAGTTCTGTTCCCTGTTATGTTGCTGAGGGGTGAGAAGAGGGAAGGCTTTTCCTTTCCCCCATGCAATATGCACAGTCATGCATTTGACAAAGTGACTAAAAAAATACCACCGGCATGATTTTACCCTGTTATTTCTAGCTCTCAAAAAATAAATCTATATAATCTCCTAAAATATAGACAAGATGTCTTCTAAAATAGAATATTTATACTTAAATAACCCACTCTAATGACACACTGGACTTCCCATTTTCACGTTATTTTGTGGCTTCATCTTAAAGCACATATTATTTTTATATTAAAAAAAGTGGGTTTCTACTGGGACTATCAGTATCAGGAAGGATTGACCTGACCATAGAAATAATGAGATGAAGTACAATAAAGTGAGAAAAAAATTCAAATGGGGAGGAGAATCTAATTCATACTTTTATACTTCCTTCTGTAATTTTTTTAAATGTCAGCACTCTCCCTATTGCCTTGAAATCATTAAAATATTGAGCAATAATTAAGGTGCATTTTGAGATGTTTTTCAGAGCCCAGTGAAGCCAAAAGACACCAGTCTAGCAGAGTCAAAGGCAATCAAAAGCTTTCTAACCCCTAAAAAGGAGCTGGAGGTTGCTGGGGAAGATGCATGGGGGCATCTCCCTCAGCCCCTGGGGAGCAGCACTGCTCACCTCCAGCCCCACTGGGCACCTGCAGTGCAGCTTTTAAAGATTCAAGTTCTGTAAATCCAGCAAGAATTCAACAAGCAGACAATGCAAAGCTTATGCCTCCCTCACTGAGACCCCTCTTTGTGGGTGACAGGTTTTGTCATCGCCCCAACTCCCGAGATGCCATGTCTGCTGGCAAAGCCCCGTTACCTCTTTTGGAAGGGGCTCAGTGGCTGCTGCTGCACAAAGGTGGCAGCACTCTTGAAGGACTCAGAAAGGCACAGTGCATTTCATGGCCAAGTCAGCCAGGAGCAAGGTCAGTGCCAGGTTAACGACCACATGCCACCAGCATATCCACATGAAGGGCTCACCAGACCCTCCCAGCCCAGGGGGTTGCCTCAGCTAAATCCCCCAGTAGCCTGGCCCTGGCAGCTCCCCTGAAACCACTGACACCATGTCTGCATGCCAGCAGCAAGAGCTGCTCCTTGCACGCACACAGCAGCAGGCACTGCTGTTGCCTTGCCACATGGCACTTTCCACAGGGGTGAGCTTCCAGCTCAGAAGCAGCCCCATGCACTGGTAGGGCCAACAGGATCTGACTCCTTGCAGCTCATGGTGATGCTGAAGGCTGCAGTTTGCCAAAAAACCCCAAACCCACACCAATACAGCTATTGCCACTTTGTTAATGCTTTTAAGCAAATTAAAAGAACAAACCAGCTAAACAAGCAAATAACCAACCCAACCCAAAGCATGTGAACATTCACACACTTTCAAGACAGCAAGTTAGCCAACTCATTTCATCCCAGCATCTCACATTGCCTTTTGAACAAGGCTGTCCTGCAAACAACCTAGCTGCAGAGAGAGAGAAAAACCCTCCAACTAAAACACAACTAAAAAAAAAAAAATGTTAACAACTGTGACTAGGCCCTAGATGTAGAGCTTCTAAGGTCACCTTTCCTACATAAAAGATGGGGAAGCCCTTTGAATTTATAGGGCTTGCAGCTGACTGCTATGCCTTATTTGGAGACCTCTTTGGGTCTGATTAATTAGTAATTGGGGCGGGAGCTATGCACTTCAGTGATTCTTGGTGCCTTGATTGTAAATTGCAATCTGGTGCTAAATCTCAGCAGGTCACATTGCTGTTTTTGCTGTGCCCCAGTGACACAACTGATTAAATCTGTGTAAACAGCACCTTAACAGAAATGGTTTTGGAGGATGGAGGGCTGCCTTCAGTTTGGAAGAACCGAGTTATTTATTTCCGAGGGTTCTGTCTATTCTAAAGCATTTTCAACAATTGTCAGTCATCCCAATTGATCAGGCAACAAACTAATGGTTTTAATTTGTCCTTAGAAAGCTTGCCCACTGTGGGGGCTTTTAAACAGCAAGTCAGCACTCCATTCACACATATAAGCCTAGGATGATAAACAAACACTATCCTGGGTAGCTTTACAACTAAAGAAAGGAAAAGGACAAGGACAGTACTAAAACACAGTTTTTTCTATATATTTTTCTACCTCCTGCCAGGAGGCCCTGCAGAGCCTGGTGGGCTGCCTCCTCAGCAGGCAGGCGCAGTACGGGTTGCCTTATCTGTGTGGTTTTGACCGTGAGACGGGAGAAATGCAGAGCTGTCTGCTTTGCAGGCTGTTTCAGTGGAAGCAGAGGACCCCCACCTCGCAGTACACCTCCAGCTGCAACCCTGGCTGCCCTCACCTCTGTGCCTGCCCAGGCCAGGTCCTTGGTCCTATCCTCTTCTCCTCTTTCCCTGTGCAAGCAGGCGTTGTTTTCCATTGTGTCGGAGCCCCTGTGTCACTTCCCCCTTATGAGATGCTCCTTTTTCTGCCCATGATATTGGTGTGCTCCCCACAGATCATTCCTACACCCCAGCCTGTGGTTATGCCTTGCTGTGTAGGTCCACCTTGCCCCGAATCTCATGAGTTTGAGCCCTGCCTACACATCTGAAGCCAGGAAAATGAAATGTTCAGGGAAAATGGAAGAACACAGGAGAAATGTTTGACATGTTGCCTGCCTCTGAAGTCTGGTCATTAAACATTTGCTTTTTTTCCCCACTTAATTCACGAAAGCATGTTAATAAATGCAAGATGCAAATCAGTGGGTCTGGTGTATCATTGCCTTTCCTCTGCTTCAGCTTCTTCTCCAACCAGTGTAGCTCAGTGCAGGTGATCGGTGCTTCTTAGACTGCTAAGAATAACCGCCTTTGAAGAGACGAGAAATCATTTGCAATATACTATAATGCCAAACAGATGTTTTCAGATGCTCTTTGGGAAAGAAGGATTTTTATCTGCACTTTTGATGAGTTGGAATGTTGTCCATGACCTTGCAGTGATGTTTTAACAACTGCTGTGTTGAGGAGAAGCCAGCCAGCACTATCCATAACCTTCCTTGGGGTGAGAAGGAGGTGGTGTTTACATTCATTTGCATGATACATACAAATCCACGGCCTAAGCTGTGGATTCGAACTTGAATTACCTGCTGACTATTGTAGTTGAACAGGATCCGACCTGCTTTTAAACAGTGTAACTTGGGTCTTTCAAATGCAGATGTTCAGGTTAGTTCTGGCAAATCCAGCTCTGGCTCCAGAGCAGGCAATTCAGTGCTGGAATTAAAGGCAGAGCTAAAGAGTCGGTGGGCAGATCTAGTCTCTTGGCTGAGGATGGCATTCATGCAGGAAAAGGAAAGAGCTGGGGGAGCCCAGGAAAAGGAGGCAGCAGCCTCTGCAGTTCACAGAGCTCCTGGCCACAGCAGATAGCTTTCCTGAGCACAGTGTCTGGCTGGTGCTCAGCCTATATTCCCACCATGGCCCCAGCTCCTGAGGGTTTGCTAAAAGCAGGAGACCCCAAATGCAGAGTGAGAAGGGAAATGTTTCAACCCTGGGACTTGTGAAAAGGAAACTAGTCAGGAGAGAGTTGTGCAGACCTATCCAATACTTGTTTCATTATAGACCTCTGGTATCTGGAACAGAGAATAAAAATTCTTGGAAGATCAGAGGAATGTTTCTGGGTGGATTTCCAGCAGTTCGTTACTTTTTTCCTACCGTGGTATTGCTGCAAGAACACTTTCCCTTGTGTTAATTTGTTACTTCCTCTCCTGATTCCAGAAAACAGCAGTAAAGCACACAGCAGTGAAATAAAAACTACTGAACTTCTAGAAACCTCACAGAAATATGTTCTAGCTGGGTAAAAATCTAGTCTGTCCTTATCTTCCCTGATATTATTTGCCCTGTGTAAAGCTTCTGCATGGCCCTGCTGTCTGCAGAGCTGGAGAAATGGTCACAAACTGGAGTGCCAGATGATCCTGTGCATCACCCGCTGAGCTTGTCATGATGAGAGATGGGCTTGCATCAGACAGTTCAAGTGGGGAACCACACACAGTTCCAGTCGGGGTTGCTTGGAGCCAGCATTCAGGATAGGTCATTGGGAAAATACATGCAATTTGCAGATTTTAGCCTTGGATTTTGGCACCGCAGACCTAAGGAGGCGTCAGATACTCAACTGCTGCTGGGACTAGGATTGCTTCTCCTCAGATCACTGCCCCAGTAGGGTGCAGCCTCTTACTGTCCTATATCACACAGGACTTGATACCACCAAGTGAACTTCAGTCCCTGAGGCCAAGAAGCTGTGGCAGTGGTCCAGTGCAGTGATGATCTGGCCTTTCTTCTTCCAGAGGGTACGGTACATATGGCCATGGGATTTAAATGTTAAGCACATTACATTGATGCCTATATAGACCAAAAAAGGAATGCTCTAATGCCTTTAGTAGGAGTCAGGCTGAGGATTTCTTATTGAGATGCACAAGGGAAAATGTAGGAGATACAAAAGCACGTGTGGCAAACAGCAGGTCACAGACTCGGTAGCAATATCATTCTGTCACCTGCATGCTACAAGCCAGAGCTTTACCTACTGGCCTCTCCAGCCTTTCAGTCAGTTCCTCAGCATGGATTCTTTTTCTGTTTCTCAGGTTTTTCCAGGGAAGAGATAGATCTCCAGCTGCTTTCACACATAGCAGTTTTTATATGACTAACACTGAGGCCTTGTTGAAGACGTCAGGATTTTGCTACCAACTTCAGCAGTCATGTCTGGAAGTACCGGAGCATATGTTACATTAACTGCAGGGCAACTCTTCACTGTGCATCTCTTATTTGCATCCATACAGCATCCTACTGCACATGGTCAATTCCAAAAAAGCATGAATCTGGCTGATGGAACTAGATTTTCACCAGAGCAACTGCAAGTTCTACTCCTTATTGAAGATCTTATTCTTGCTAAATTTCAAGATTTTAGCTCTATCCCTTCCTGCAGGAGCCCTGTCTGAATAATCATGGTTGATTGCTCCTGGAGCTGTGTGAAGATTTACAACAGCATTTGTCATCTTCTCATTTAGTGTTTTTCTAAGAAAATATTTTTGCTGTCAACAAATTGCTTTCCTAGATGAAAAGCTAGCAGCTGAAGTAGCTTGCTTAGAATAGGAATGGGGTTTTGTCCTCAATTTGCCAAACTCAGCACTGCTTCAGAGCTTAACAACGAAAGGATCACAGTGAATTAGAGGATCCAAAATGTGTGAATTCTTTCTCAGGCCAAGCACAACTATCAGTATCCCATTACAACAATTTACTATGAGGTTTCTTGATTTTTCCTCTATTCTGTGAGAGTTGAATTCTGTGAAAGACTGTTCAGACACTAGTACCTATCACCCAACTCCTCATTAGGTATATGATCATATCTTTTGTTAGTTCTCTTTTTCTATGTTACTGTATCAGGACAAATTCCACATGTGCATCTTGGCCCCCTTTGCCAGCTTTGCTTGGCTTGGCTCAAGTCCTCTTCTGGTTCCTTCCTTGGAGCATCTGAGGTGGTCTCTGTCCATTCTGCCTTTGATCCCAGTCTGTGTGTTCCTGAACCTGGTACCAGAATCCAGCTCCTGAACACAGCTCCCGTCTGCTGCGGGGCCCAGGCTGGGACTCCTCTGGTGCCTGCACAGCACCAGTGGTGACAGTGATGTAATTACCATCAGGGGGTTTTGGTTCGATACTGGTTTTGTATATATTTGTATATATTCCATTTTTATTATTATTAATTTCATTATTTTCCTTTTCATTAAAGCTGTTCTAGTTTTCTTTTCTAATAACTTAGTCTATCTCCCTTATTCCCTTTCTCTTCCCCTTTAGGGAGGGAGTGGGATTAACAGAAAGCGTCTGTTATAGGTCTAAGGGACTGCTCTGACCCTAAACCATGACACTCAACATGCAGTATTCCTTGCCCGACCTGCTGGTCACTTTATCAGCTGCAGACCGAGGGAGTGTGGCTCCCATGTTCTGAGGAGCAGATTGTTTCAGATGAGATGTTCCAGCATAAGCTCTTCTCATTCAAATCACTAGGGCTTCTGCAGCAATTAGACTTTGTAAATTGTCTTTAAGATTATTTATTGTCTTCTTTATGCAAGATTTTCCTTTTTGCTTCCATTTCATCTATGGTGTCTGACTCCTGAAACACCATCCTTGCATGTGATACTTCATTGTAGATTGGTATAAAACATGGCAATTCATTCTTTAGAGATTTAAACCAGGTAATTTTTCTGCGTTTGTTGCATATTCTGTGTTGGTTCTTGGGAAAACAGAGCAAGCATTTTGACTGCAGAGCTGGTGGTGGGCTACGTCTGTGAGTTAGGATTGACATTAGGAGACACAAAGATGTGCTTTCAGTTTGTTCCTGGATCACACCTGGCTGGGAGGATTCAGCTGTATGTTTATTCTTGGAGCAGAGAGTCAGAAGGAGGTACTGAGCAGAGCACATATTTCCCTTCTTTTGGAAAAGTGCTTTTACTGGCACACTCTATCAGATCATCCTGGATTAATATCTCAAGTAAATAGTTTTATATCTTGTGTACCATGCAGTTAAAAGCACAAGCTGTTTAACCTCACTGCCGGAGCAATAAATGGCAATCTGCATTAATGCCCATTTGCTGATATACTTTCAGAACAAAACATAAACTAATTACTCTAGTCAGGAATGCTCAAGAAGAGTTAGACATAAAGGTTGAAATTAAGCATTAATAAGAATGCAGAAGTCGTCATTGTGATTTATGGAAGGTAGTCTTTTTTACGTTCTTTCATATGAATACATATGTACACATATACATACACATACTACTTCTGCATAAGAACGGGTTTGTTAATAGCTAGCTTAGAGTGGCAGCTCTAATGGTTTACCATGCAGGTGTAGGGCACTTCCTTTTCCATGACCGTGGCACCAGGCTTGGAATTGGAGTATGTCCTGCTGCTCTCTATGTTTTCTGTAAAGAAAATAATGCTGAAAAGATTGCTGAAGTAACCCTTGGTGGTCAGGAGGGGGTGGACCCCACTCTCCCCTATGGAAGGGCCACCTTTCAGTCTGAGAGGTTTTTATGACAGCGAGGATGTGCAGAGGCTAGCAATGAGCCAGGGGTTTTGCACACTGAGATACAGGCTATTACCATGCAGAAGAAGATGCTTAATTGAATAAGTATTGTCTCAGCATAGATGGCAGGGTTCCTGGTCTTCTGATGCCTTTTAACCTCTTTCTGGGTAACAAATTCAGCCTTTTTGGCTTTGCTCCGTTCTTCTGAATCACAGCTGGCTTTAGTGGCTGTGCAGAGTTAGGCCCTAGTCCCACAGTGGATCTGCAGAGGATGAATTAGCATGTCTTTGCGCACAACAATCACATTACAGGATCATGGCCATCATCTGGAGCGTCTAAAAACAACATTCCTCATCTGTTTGCCTAGCTGATGCATAACACTTATTTACATAGGCTCTCATCTTAGGACGTTTCATCATCTCTTGCGTAGGAGAATGCTGAAATGATGTTTGCACCATAAATGTTCCAGATTCCACACATGCTTTCAGTCACCCAGCGTGATGCTGCAGGCAAAAACACATGAATACCACTGCCCCGTAGGTTAATAGTAAAAGCAGTACATACCTCACTGGAATTTTCCAGCTTATTCTCGGATCTTAAAGGTCCTGGCCTCCCAATATTGATGCAGTATTATTCATGTCCTCAAAGTAAAACAGCTGCTTTAGCATTTTCATTAGTAGGATGTTAGGCTGATTCACCAAGATGACTAAAAACAGTATTAAGAGTGTGAAATGCAGAAGGCGATAGGACTATTTGCCTACTTCAACTTCTTGAGTCAGAATTTACCCCCAGAGTCAGAGTTTAAGCACTAATCACAAACTCAAAAACTTCAATCTGAAATTTAGGAAGCATGTGTCTTCAGGATGAGTTAAACTGGAACTACATACTTGGAAGCAGTCACAATAAAAGGAGTAAATGTCTCCACAGCTGGGACAGTGTTGCCCAACTTGTGAGCTCCTTCTGTTATGTGAACTGGGAACACCAACAACATGGGGTTAGCAGGCCTGCAGCCCTGTAACCCCCTGCTTTGCCCTTTCCCCAATTACTCCTTGGAATTAACCATCACCAGCCCAATTAAATACATTTTCTAGCCCCTGAACTCTAGTTATGATGTCTTTTTAGTCAAAATCACCGTGAACTGGATATACAGATCACAATTTCTGATATCATATTGTGTGGTTAATACAAATTATTATGTTAATGTTTTCTGCTCTGGTATCACATCTTGTTATTTTGCAATCAGATGATGAAACAAATTAAGGAATTGAACATCCTGCGTGCAAGATCTAATTAGGTGACATTAACATAAAATAACCTGCCAGTCGAGAATGAAGGCTAGAGCTAAGTGTGGAGTTTTCTGAGTTGACACACACATCACTGCAAGAAACTTGCAGTTATAGGAAATCCTTCAGTAAGGTACAAATATTGTGACTTTTGAAGGCTCTCTGACTGAACCAAGGCCTTCAAACCGCACTCAAGGTTCATGAAAACATGGACCATATCAGTCCTAATGGGTTCTCAGTATCTCAGAAAAAAATAATAGTTAAGAGTCAGTCAATATGAAAGCTCTGGGAATGCTGTCTCCAGAGCACAGAACTTAGGGGGATGGAGAGCCAAGGGGGTAAAAGCCTGCTTCAGAAACAGCAAAGATCAAATAGATTTGGTAAAAAAAAAAATCCCCAAACCTCCTTTTATCTTCCACAACTGTTAGTTTTCAACAAATCAGTAAATTCCAGTGTGTTCAAGTTGATTTTAGGCAGACAAAAATAACAGTATGTACATTGCTGGCAGGACACTGGCAGTAGGTGTTATGAGAAGTTTTCTGCTGGGCTCCACAAGAAATCATTCAACCTTAAACAGCTTATGAAATGTAAAAGTTTCATAATCGTACTTCAAATCCTTTAAATGACATACAATGGAATTTATATATAAAGAGAAACCTTAAAAGGTTCACAGAGAAGGATTATTGTAATTTTGGGTTTTGTACCACTCTGACAACTTGGTTGCCCAAGGACATGGACTTTGTCTATGCAGACAAATGTGAAATGACAAACGAATGCTTAGGGAAGGTATTTTCAGTAATTTTATCCAGTTTTGCTCATATACTCAAATCTCCTGGTAAGGTCAGGCCCAGCCCATGACAGTGGCATGGACAAAGGCTGGGTTTGCAACGAATACATGGAGTTGGACACTAAAAAAGAATAAACACAGCATGCTCAAGGAAAGCTTTCTGAATTAAGTCACTCACTTCTGGTTTGTGAATAAATATTTCTCGTTATCCCTGATCTCCATAAGATTTCTGCAGGCACACTTTATTTTATTGCACTTTGAAATCTAAAGGACTCTTCAGAAATGAAAGGTTAAACATGCACGTTAAAGTGTTCATGAAGCTGAAGCCTTATTTGACTAATTTCTCCTAGGCTGATAATCAAATACTAAATAGCCCTGGCTCCTGGAGCAAACATTTTCCCCTAAGGACAAGCCTCTTTACTGAACAGTAGATCAGAAGTGAGCTGGCACTCTGGAGTTCAAGACAGAACCACTGTAATTAATTCAGTTAGAGCACAGCAATTTGGAGGTAGCAGAAGGATGGCAAATCCCACCCTGTTTCCTAATCTTCCCCAAAGGAACGTATTTATTACAAACTCTTAAAATCACCTTTTGATAACGTTGAACAGCCTGTGAGGGGCCCATTAAGGCATACAAGGCAGTCCCATTTTAATCCTTAATACCACTTGAAGATTATCCATTTTAAATGGCCTTGCAGAGCTTATCATAATTTTGTAAACTATTAAAAAGTATTAAAAACCACTATTACATCTATCTGATGAGAAACATGGGCTCCTCCAGCCTGCTGTATAGAAAACACTGTATTATTGTGACTGCCTGATGGTGATTCCAGCTGTGGCAATCCAGAGTCTCCGTGGTAAAGAAACTTCCCAAATTTCACTGAGAGTGAAGACAGTACTATAGCTACCTGAGTTACTTTGCTCCTTAGTCTGATGAAGACATCTCATTTTCTTTTCTACATGGGGAACTATAAACCAAAACCAAGACAGCTAACTCACAACTGCCCATTCTTTTCAGGAGACACAGTAACTGGCATTTAAAAGCACGTGGGCTTTCGAGAGTGTGGCTGAAACAGAGCCATCTTTCATGTGGCATTTTAAAAAGTTCTCCAATCTAAATCACTTGGAGAAGGGAAAATTAAGCCATTCAGTGGCTCCAGGACCAGCAGTGGTTAACACTGGTTATAGGTCTTCACACCTATTGCTAAAGGCAATGCAAGAATAATCATAATTTACAAAGGGGCTTGGAGTGCAGAGTTTACCAGTCTTCCCATTCAAGAGTGGGTGAACTAACCTCTGTTCCTGAAAACCCATGAGATTCATCACAGCACAGCAGGGTCTCTTGAAGCACTTTTTCAGATGTGGCAGCTCCACGGCGCTCATAAACACAGGCCACTGAATCAGTAACATAGTTGGGCTGGAAAAGGAGAGAAAGAAAATGGAGCAAGTGTGGCCCCTAGAAACGCGCAGTGGAGAGAAGCTGAAATGCAGGTGTGCCTGGTTGCCTGAGACCCTTTGGCATGAGGAGAACCCCAGCTGGCTAATTCACCCTAACTGCTGGCTGAGGAGTAGAGGGCAGAAGGTGAGGCCTCACCTGGAGTACTGTGTCCAGTTCTGGAGCCCCTGTTACGGGAAGGATATGGATGTGCTGGGACGTGTCCAGAGAAGGGCCATGAGGATGATCAGAGGGTTGGAGCACCTCTCCTATGAGGACAGACTGAGAGAGTTGGGGTTGTTCAGTCTGGAGAAGAGAAGGCTCCGGGGAGACCTTATTGTGGCCTTCCAGT
>WUAM01000395.1:13218785-13255320 GCA_024336885.1 Actenoides hombroni
GTGGGAGGTGTCCCTGCCCATGGCAGGGGGGTTGGAACTAGATGATCTTTAAGGTCCCTTCCAACCCTGACAAGTCTGTGATTCTGTGATTGAACATTTGTCCTTCAAAGTCAAGAAACCCAAGAGAGCAGCCACAACAAACCAAAAAGCGTACAAGGAATGGAACGAGTAGGATGGCTTGGGAAAAAAGGGGACTATTACCCTGGCTTGACCCAGGTAAGCAGAGCTTGTCACACAACAGCACCCATACCACATCTAAAGCCTGACCTGCAACACCAATCTGGGCTTGTGAGCAGAGAGGCGTTCAGTCTGAAATCAAGCAGGTAAGCTGCCAAATTAATTTTCACTGGGGATCTGAACCACAATTCAGTCCAGGTGACATTTTACATATTTTCACCATTGTTTTTGTTTAATTTGTGAAAGCAATTACACAGACAATTGAACAGTGTAAAGCAACTGCTGCAATAGTCAGTATTTCAGTGAGGTACAGCACAGCTCAGCTTTCCCAGTTAGGATATTCAGGCATAGCCCTACGGCGTCTGTACCATCCGTCACTGACACTGCCATCTGGCTGACCTGAATCCTCCCCACCTACAGCTTGTGCTGAACAAACCTGACTTTTCCTTGGGGTCCTTTTGTGGAAAACAAGGCACTGAAACACCCTGCACTGCTGGTGATACGGACAATGTTAGCCGGCATCCTCAGCTTTTAATTGAAGCGTGACAGGGGACAGCTAAGTGACAGACGAGGCCAAATAGACTGGGTCTCTGGGTGGTCACTTTGATGCAGATAATTGATGGCTCACCCTGTTGAACTACACAGTGTAAACATGTAATGTTAGACCCCTACAGGACTGCTTTGCCCTCCTGTCACTTCAGCTGAACTACTCTGATTTTTATGGCTCTGGCTGAAATCAAGACTGTTTCTCTTCAGTGTGGTGTGGCACAGGAACCCCTCCTGCCCCACTGGCTGGGGATGAGCCAGCTGGGCCCAGTCTGTTGCCAGCACTGTGGTGGGACAAATTGGTGATACAGGTGAGTTGCTGAGGTGGCGTAACAGTGTCAGTAGAGGAGGAGGTAACTGCGCACGCAAGTACGCTGGGAGCTGGTGGTAGCTCTGCTGCGTTACCTATGATAAATAGCCCGTGTCACTGCAGTAGCTGGTCTCCAGATTGAAGCAGACTTTTGCGAATCAGCAGGGTCAGCATTTGAAAAGCATGTGAATATTGTGCACTTGTAAATATTTGAGCACAGCTGTTTAGCTCCCTCTCAAAAACCACTGGGAAAAACTACTTCACATTGTGCCATGCAATGCTGTTACCCTGCTCTAATTGTCAAATCTGTTGAGTGTTTTTCTCATGCACACAAAAATTAAAAATTACTATCCTCATTCATGATTAATTCAACTGCAGTGCTGCACTGAGTCACACTGCATTTTTTAAAGTATTAAATTCCACCTCATGATCAGAAGAGTTTTAATTAACTTTTTGCCAGTTCATCTTTTTTTCCCTCCTTCACAGAGACTCAGACAATCTCCAAA
Source organism: Actenoides hombroni (assembly GCA_024336885.1). Lineage (NCBI taxonomy): Eukaryota > Metazoa > Chordata > Aves > Coraciiformes > Alcedinidae > Actenoides > Actenoides hombroni. Next base: position 13,220,325 of record WUAM01000395.1, read on the forward strand.
GCTGCTCTCCCTGCAAACATCTCCTCGGATGTTACCAAGAGAGTGATAGAGAGGGCCAAGCTGGCACTGTGAAAACTGCCTGCTCCAACCTAAAACTATTTGCCTCTTCCGGGCCTCCCTTCTACAGGCCTGAGGCCAGTTGCCTGCCTGTGCACAGCTCACTTGGCCAGGGCATGACAAAGATCTAACCCACAGCATTTCTTAGTTGCCTGGGAAGAACATCTGTCTATTACTTACCTTTGGCCCAAATCTTCTAGCAGATATGGGACTGGTCTTTTATGTAAAACCTTCAGTGATGTGAAATAGAGGACTTCAGAGGACTAATATTCCCTCCTGTATGTCTATCATTTTTCTGTAAAAGCATCTGTCCTCTTTCCCACATCTGGTGCACCCCAGGATTGCCCCAAACTGCTTGTGCACTTAGAGGTTTGCAGAGGGACTTTCCAGGCAACTACACATTACAGGTAAAAAGAGTCATTTTGTGTCTCTTCCCCAAGCTGGACGTGATAAGAAGGAAGGAAACAGGTTATTAAACCTTATTATTTTCAGAACAGAGCAAAAGGAAAAGAAAACATCATGGAAACCCCCAGGTTTCACAAACCTTTCTGGACCAGCGTGGTTTTTTAGACTTAACTTGGGAGTGATTAAAGACCCAATAGCTAGGTGGGCTTGAGCAGGTTTAGGTGTTGATACAGGAGTTTTCCTTGTGAGCAGCAAAGAACAGAGAAAAGCTGCATGAGCTCCTCTTCCTGCCTCTGCCCCTACAGAACCCTGATGAAAAACTGCCTCAGCAACACGGCCGTGTTGCCTCTAGATGGCTTTTCCTTGCAGGACCAGCACCTACTCAGTGGATCTTAAGTTTTTCTGACCTTGGCAATATCACAAGGGTCGCATTTTCACATGGCTGAATTGTTCCTGAACAAGTTCTCCAATGTATTAGGCACAAACATGCTTCCTGTCAGCACTGGGCATGTCTAGTCTCTCCACCTGCTTTCTCCCCCAGCAGTTACATTTGGTATCTGTTGCATGGAAAATCCCAATTCTTTGTTTTTGTTTAATAGAAAATTCCCACTGCAGGCTGAGGGAGCAATCACTCTTTGGAGGAATGGGGGTCTGCTGGGTTAAAATTACTTTACTTTCCCCAAGAAAACTTCTTCCTGGGTCCCTGATTTATATTAACTAGTACCACTTACTGGCATCCTTTCAAAGGTATGCCACATGTCCTCTTTTGGGTCCAAGGACACCCAGAGCACACTTGTTACATGACCCCATTGATGGGTGATACCTCTCCTAAGACCATGCCTACATGATGAACCTACAGCTCTGCTCTCAAGCCTTTGACACACCTGTAAGGCCAAATACCTCTTCTTTTACAGGGGTAAGGTCTCACCTTGGAAGCAGGCAGAGTGAGCTGTCACGTCCTGGCTCAGGACTGCTCAGGAGCATGAGCATTTCGAGCCTCTGCACTCCTGTCTATGCAGGTGGCTGTGCTAAAGGGAAGTGCTGTGAGAATGGGGCATGGCAGAAGTGCCCACTGTGCTTCCCCTGAGCTGGCTTTGGTGGTGCACATGCTGCATATGACAGCTCTGTCTCTCCTCCCTGTCTGCACTAAGGCCTCACTTCCCTCATAAAGCAGCACTGACAGGTAGGCAGGGCTGTATTGGTACCAGAGAGGGTTTGAGTCCTTCCTGGGGAGCAAAAGGCTGAAGGAGTTGTGAAAAGGATCCCTCCACCTGTGTTGAGATGACCATGCCACAAGATGCGACAACATTTCTCACAGGGTGCAGGAACTGAGAGACAGAGGATGTGTAGTTTGATAGAGTTAATACTGCTTGATAAGGTATTGAACGTTACAGACAAGATACAAGCGATAGGAAAATAGAAAGCAAACAGAAAAGAAAGGGAACAGGATTAAACAGACATTTTGTTACGGGAATTTCCGACAGTGGTTTGCTGCATATTTGAGCACAGAAAGATTGGCTGTAGCCATTCACCATCTCTAATCCAAAGGGACATGGGATACTTTGCAAAAGCAGAGGTGACGTTGATTTCCTGCTCACACTGACATCTTGCAATGTCCACTGCTTTGTTTGCTATTTCTGTGTCCCTTTAAGGATTGCTGTGGAAGCTCTCTGAGCCTCTGGAAGGAGCTGGGAATCCTTCCAGTACTTGAGAGGATAAAATGTGGTTATATTTGATATACGAGGCCAGAAGAAACATCTTCTAAAACATTTGCTTTTCAGCAAAAAACACGCAAAGGCATCCCTGGCCCAGGGGTGTTTTCGGTGGGATTTCCTTAATACTCTTTTCCTATCCCCTCCTGTCCACTACACCCAGCTCTGAACCCACTTGTGCATTGCACAGATTTGAAACAATCGTTTCCATGTCTGAGCAGCCTGAACCTTGTCTAGGAAGGAGCTGCTCTGAGGGTGACAACTCTTTCCAAGCTGATATTGCCGGGCCTAGTTTGTATGACTTTCTGAAGTGAAAGGAGCCATGCTCACTGAGACACTTTTATTTCATTGTTTTCTATTTGCTGTCAAAACTGTTGTGTGCACACAATAGCTTCACCCCAGCTCTTCAGCGGTGAAAACATTACCAGTCATTCTGGAATAAACTCATGCAATGACTCGGCCCCAGGCTATTAGACCAAATCTTAAAACAGTAATCCTGCCTATCCTGGGTTTTAAGCAGCACGGGTTTCCAAGGGCTAAGACTCTGTTTATCTGTAAAGGATGTACTGATTTAAAACTACACATCCAGTTACAACTCTGAAGCCCTCGCTCTTGCTAGTCTGGTATAAGTTTGCTGAGATCCCTGTCTCCTGCACAGGAGGAAGAAGACCCTGTAGGACTTGAGCTTTTTATGCCTCTGCTGTGGGTCAACTCACCCACCCCGCACAACACACTGCCTCTGCACAAAGGCAGATACTAGCAGTGCCTTCACAGGAAGGCAGTTTGGCCTCACTTCTTCCTCCCCATTAAGGCTATGAGAAGGGAAGTGTTAAGTGTTGTATCATGTAGGAGAGCCTCCTTTCTCCTGTGTTTCTCGGGTCTACTAATACTGAAAGTGAACTTTTCCATTTGCTGAAGCTTTGCACTACTTTTCTGCTACCCCCACCAGCCATCCAGGATAGGCAGACTCTCTCCAGATGTTCCTATACAGCCTACTGCACTGCTTTATCTAAAGAGTTGTCCCTCTAGTCTGAAACGTGGCCCTTCTATGCCTGGAGTCTGCTTTGGGGATGTTTCAGCGATTCACAATTTTTCACAAATGAGTATACTCAAAGTATTCCATGTGCCTTTCACCATTAGGGACGTTCCAGGAAAACGTTTGTCCAGAAAGGAAGAGCCATTTCTTTCAGCTCTAAAGATTGATGGGATGAGAGCAGAGATCAATAAATTTTTTGTGAAATAAAAATCAGAAGGGCCACCATTACAGAGTATGGATGATATCTACAGGTGAGCACTGCAAGGCTGAGTAAGGGGTTTGGACACTTTACCACTGAAATTAATCAAAGACATGCATTTCAGTCCCCTAGGCTGATTTACAAGTATGTCTGTGGGTCTCAAATGTACAGTGCATGTGTGTAATTGTCAGTTCTAGTTCATTTTTAATAGACTCAAGGTAAGATATAACAGAGAAATATGCAGGCACTCAGGAATATCCTGCGTTTGGCAGGATGAAGAACAACACCCACCTATCTACCTGAGACTCATTTGAAAGTGCTCGGCAATCCTGCATGTCCAGCTTACAGGTTATTCTCAGAAGGAAAGTCACATTACCAGTTTTGCTTAGAACTTAGACGAAACAGGTAAAAGCAGAGAAGAATCCACAGATCTAAATTAGTTCTTCTCTCTAAACAATGCAATTCGTATTAATTCATCTTCAGCCATCTGTCTTTTGCTAGAGGTTGTCCTCACCAGCCCAGCTACTCAGTCTTACACCATACACAACTTTTTTGCCTTGCCACTGCCAATTCCTCATTAGTGCTGCTCCTGGGACCAGTGCTTTGCACAACAGGACTGTCACCAGCCTCTCTGATTGTGGATCTCAACTGTCCTGCACAACCACCTTCTCTACTGTAAGTCTCTGTGGATCATGGATGGTGGCTTTAAAAGTGGAGTTTTTTGTTTATTTGGTATATTTTCCAGGCATCACAAAGTTCTATATTTCCACTAACCTAGGATACAGAGATGCTCTGGCTGCTATTTGATCTCTGGTGCACCTATAAGTGTTTTTCCTCAAATAACCATGAATGTAGAATATACAGAATTACACAGTATCAGCAAAAAGAACATATTCATGCATGAGACACTGTTATACATTACCAAACACCCTCAAAGTCAAGAAGAGGACATAGGAAGAGACTGTAATCTGGATAAGCTCATGAAGGGGGCAAGTTCAGCATAAGATGGCCAACAAAACCATATCAACAGGCTCTTTGTGAGATTCCTGACTGTTCAGCATGATGGGTTATAATGGATAAGCAAAGGGAGAACTTCCAGCAGCAAAATGAATGTGGTAGACCCTCTGGGTATGTCAAAGGATAAAATGGGATTCCCCAGAAATAAGTAGGTAACCAAACAGGAGTTAAACACAGCTGCTTACCATAATTTTCAGCCAATTTTTGGTCATAAAAAGCCATCATTAAGATCTGAAAGTTAACAAAAAACTGTTTTCACTGGATCTGAAAAAGGAAATCTGGAAATGTTCTTTATCTTTTCTTTCTTATATTTTTTCTTTCTCTTTCACTGTCTCTGCAGCTTTCTGTGGTGGGGTACAGGATAAGGGCTAACAAAGGAAAGTCCAGAGAGGAGTAGAAGGAAGTATATTCAGAAAGAAGCATGCAAAACCAAATAATAAAGAAAGAACAGAACAACAAAAACTGAGATCTTTCAGCTGCAATTATTTTCCCTGAATTTCAGTGAAACCATTCAGGAAAACAAAATATTACTCATTTTCTCTCCAGAGGTTTTTGAAATGGTTTCAACATTCTTCCCCAGCCTGGTTCCTCCTGTCTCGAAGCCATTGTGATGAGTAGTGCCAGAGGAGCCGATCCACTAGAGCAGATCCAGTAGAGAGGACACATCACTCAGATTAGGAAATCACCAGGGCCAGACTGAATCCAGCAGGCCTTAGCAGGAATGCACTGGTCACTCTGTAATCTCATCATTCTGCATTTCAAAATCAATTTCATCTCGTCTAGGATGCGTGGTGTAATTTAGACAGCTGGCAATGTACACATGTGATGGGCTGAGAGTCTTGAGAGAGAAACTCAAAACCTGAGGAACTTCTTTGTCCAGGTCAGCCCACCACGATGCATTTATAATATGGGCTTCTGTGTACATCTGGACTGGTAGAGGTGAATATGCTAATTTAATCCAGGGGATGGATGTAGGGAGTTGTAGGACTCCCCACCACTTTGCCTGTGTCCAGGGCTTGGGCAGGTTCCCTTGCTGTTTGGAGGGCACATGTCAGTGAAGAGGATGCTGGACTTCTAAAACCAGAAAGAAGTGCTGGCTGATGGACCCCTGTGAGCACTGATCTCAACAGCTTTTGAATCATTACTATCTAGAAGTGTCAAGAAAGATTAGAACAAACATCAAGCAAAGATGAAATAAACAGCTATTGTATGGGCAGAAATGGATTTTCAGTTTCCACAGTAAATAAAATAATGTGCTGTCTTAGTCAGTGCCCCTGTGATGGTACAGTTTGCAGGATTTTTACTGGCAAGCTGCCATACTTACTTTCATTTATCTGCCTCAAAGCACCATTTCAAAAAGTGCAAAAGCATGTTGTTGATAGAGTAGATTGTTTATAGCTGAATTGAGTATTTCAGAACAACACGCATTGTAATAAAGCGGGGGAAGGGATGAGGAAGCCAACACAGCTGCAGCTTCTTGAATCCTTTGTCAAAAATCAATGCCAGAAAGCTGAGACGTATTTGCTCTGTCTCAGGAAATGCAATCCGCAGCCCCCTCCCAGATCTGCTCTCTGACAAGTGCTAACAAAGGCCCACAGTACCGCCAAGGCTTCCCCAGCTCCTTGCTCCGATGGTGCTGGCACCTCTGGATGGCTGAGCGAGGGATGACACCCAATTACCTGGCAGCTCCTTGGTGGCCAGGAGAGCCTGAGGACCCGTTGCTCCTGTGTTCCATCACCTCTCTGCTGCTGCATGTAGATGATGTGAAGCACGTGGTTCAGCAACTCCTCCAGCAATCTAAAGACCACTTTGGAGTGTGGAGAGAGAGAGAGAGAGAGAGAGAAAGAGAGAAGGTTATTAAAAATAATAATGCAAATAAATCCACAGCGTTTCAAGAGCAGAGTGCAGCCCTTGTCTCTGGATTGGCAACCTGCTGCTGCTGGAGCAAGAAGCCAGGGCAGAGCATTGCAGGTAGGAAGTGGTGGCTGAAGCAGAAAGGCAGCTTCTCCCAGTTCACCAGTCTCCCTTGCACTCACAGCATCTTTAAAAGGACAGCAAGTTGCCTAGACTGGTTCTCCATGCTGAAAAACAGCATGAAAAACACATGCCTCTAGAGGTTTCCACTGCTAACAAGGACTGGTTTCCTCAGCACAAACAATAAAAGGTTGATGAGTGAGGACTTCAGTTCCTCTGAGATCATCACATCCAAACAAATAACAGACTGAAAAATACGACTAGAAATAAGGTAAAAAGAGAACAAGACTTTATGGAGGATAACTAGCTGCTACCCAGACTTAGGGGACACAGCGAGAATGTAAGGGTCTCCTCCAGACCCATGTTGAGGGGTGGCATCTTTTCATGCCAGCATTCCTGCAGCTTGCTGGAGATAACAGGGGTAGTATTGCCTCTGGCCTGGCAGCAGAGGGTACCGGACCATGGGTACTGGGAGATACACAGCCTTTGTTTTGTCCCTCGGCCCAGCTTCCCAAGTGACCTGCCCCGTGACCCCATGCTGGCTGGTGCTGCATGGGGTGGCTCTTGCCGCTTACTCCTGGCTGCCTGGGGGCCAGGCTGGCCTGGGAAAACGCTGCACTGGACTGGGGCACCTCAGCTTTGCCATGTCCCCATTAGCTGGCCCAGCTGACACCAAATGTCCTTGGGTTGTTCATTATTGAGCACAGTTCTCTCAGGCACCATAGCCTTTCAGGAGATACTGAGGTTCCTCAGCTCCCTTTATCAGCAGTAGCTCCTGGAAGCACTCAGCACCCCAAAGGAGCGCTTGATCCTTCACTGAATCAAGCCCTATTAGCATATTTTCAGGCATTTACAGATGCCATATTTTCTACATTAATATTTAACCCACCAAGTCTTTCAAAGCCCATCTTTCCAAACCTCAAGTTCCCAGATGCTTTTTAATGCCCTTCTCAATAGTGTAATAAAAGTCTGATATTTTATTACTCCCATGAATTATTATCCTGATTTGTAATTTGCCAGACTTTTTTTTTTTTTTTAAACTTCAAAATCTGCACTGTATTTTCCCACACCAAAAAAAAAACCCAAATAAAATGCTGTGCACGACACATTTTTCACTAACAAGCTGAAGTCTAATATTTAAATAGACCCAATGATTTTTCTGAAGGGGCACACTATCTTTGTCACACTGTCAACGAAGTTGTTTTATGTCACCCCAAATCATGTTTAATGGCTTTCCTAAAATAGGAAGGATAACCTAGAACTGTTCACGAAAAGACTGGAAGCACAATGAAATGGTTATACATTCTTCTGAACTTTGATGTAATGTAAACTTCCAGGATGGTTTATAGGCACCATTTAAATTTTTTTTAAGAAGTAAGTGTCTTGGTTATCTGGAATGCAGATGCTGGGCAAATTCAGAAGCTCTGGAATGTCTGCAAGCTGTGCTCCCTATGCAGTAGACGCCAAAGATAATGGAGCAAAAGACACTCAAGATCTCATTCTACATCTACTGAAGTCAACAAAGGCCGTTTTACTGACTGAGTTGAGCTGTGGATGAAGCCTCTGAAGAATATGTTCCTATCAATAAACTAGAGACCTGACTGAATCCAGAACACCACACACGAGGTGGGTCAAACAAAAGAAAACAGAGACATCGAAAAGGTGACCTCAAAGCCAAACTTAGTACACTAAGAATATCTAAACAGGGCAAGATTTCTATAGACATGAGGATGATGGTGTTCTACTTCTTTTGACACAGGTTGCCCAAGAAAGTGGAGCTCTGTTTATTGGGAATGACTGATCTATCAATGTGAGGATGGAAATATCCATTTGTCACCCAGTGAGAAATGAGATTTTAATTCTTATACCTCACAAAAATGCCTTCTGCTGGAATCTCAGTGGTAAATTCTGAGGAAGCAAAAGTGAAAGTTATTTCAAATTGTTTGCTTCTTCCTGCAGCAGATCTATTAAAAATGAAGGCAGAAAGCCTCTGAGGAACCTGTCTGTAATGGCTCAGAGATGGCCACAGCTTTGTGCAGAGTGCTCTGGTGGCAACTTGGTTGGCAGAAGGCCGAAAGCTTTTATTTTTCTGGGTGGAAGTGTGGCATCACATTTCCTATAGGTACTGGCTACGTCATCCTGGAATGAGCAGCTTGATTACTCATAGAGAACTCGCAACATCTAAAGATTGTCTAAACACTTGAATCCTGGAGCATTGAAACTCATCTGTGGTTGGACAAATCTGAACCAGTGATGTGAGAATGCCTTGACTGGGGAACCCGGATTGAGGACTGACTGAAAAACTGCTATACTTTCCAGTATGGTTTTCTGAGGACCCTTTTCCACCATGGGAGAGATCCACTGCTTTCAAGACCTATTTTCAGGTGAACAAGAGCTTTGGCTATTAATCTGTCCTCAGAGAGGAGTGATTCCTAGTGATGTAAAAGGATTTCCACAGAGCACTTCTGCAGGTGAATGAGAAAGTTCTTCACAGGGACAAAGGCCCTGTTCCACTAATCCTGCTTGGTCCCTTCAACTACTCCCTGTGCAAAGCCATCTAAAATTCACATTGGAGCTGCGCTCCATCTAATGCAACAGATGCTCAGTTTGTGCCCAGGCTCTCTCTCTCTCATCATACTTAACTCTTGTTCTCTCATCCTCTTTGTTCCTCTTGGGCTTTCCGGCTGTTACAGAGGATCATCTCACCCACTAAGTTTGTGAAACTTTAGAAGACAAGTAAAAGTGGATTCCAAATTTAACAGGAGGTATCTGCTTCTTCCTGCAAATGCTGCGTGGAGTTCAAACCTCCTTTGGGATGAACACGTGACTTTTGCAGGTTTCTGATTAGCTTCATACTCCACATAGGACAGGGGAAAGATGCACAGATACGCTACCGGTTGAAACTCTGGCATGCTCAGGGACAGTACTGCCTCAAACTATCACATATCTTTACAAGTCTTTCAAAGGTGGTGAGACAGAATTGTGAAAGCCTGTGAGAAAAGCAAAATACGTTTTTTTAAAGGCCACTGGAGAAGGAATTCAGAGAGTTGCTCATGTGTTTTTCAACACAGGTAACCATGGTCTTCCCACCAGAAAACTGTTATTGGGAAGCTATCAGGACCCAGTTGGCTCCATTGTCATTTTCCCGCTTACATCCCTTCCATCACTTCCCTGGCCTAATCCAAAAGCAGAAACCTGCCTATCTGCAGAACAGGCAAAGCCTTTGTGGGCAAGCAGAGGGACAAGATTCAAGAGTCCAGCTTAGTACCCAATAGCATGTTCTCCCAACTAACAAGTGATAGAACAAGAGGAAATGACCTCAAGTTGTGACGAGGGAAGTTTAGATTAGATATGAGGAAGAATTTCTTTACTGAATGGGTGGGTTATCAGGCACTGGAACAGCTTGCCCAGGGAAGTGGTTGAGTCCCCATGCCTGGAGCTATTTAAGAGTCGCGTAGAGCTGAGGGACATGGTTTAGTCAAGGTCTTCTCAGTGTTAGGTTAATGATTGGACTAGATGATCTTAAAGGTCTTTTCCCATCTAGGAAATTCCATGATTCTGTGGTTCTGTGATGTGTATGTGATCAATGGCCTCTGTGTGGCACTTACCCTCTGCTTATTTCTCAGGGCTGTGACTTATTAACAGTTATTACCTTTTCTGATGAAATATCATCATCACGTGTAAACATCAGTGACAGCCATTAATTCCAAACAATTACTTTAATCAACAATTGAACATTAATAAGCATAGACCTTGAGAATTAACACAATGAGACATTTGTACTTAACCACTAAAGAGTACTTCTCATAAAGAAAACCCTCTCCTTTTGTTCCTAAAAAGGTCAAAGTCTTCTTTTCTCTATTTGACAAGGAAAAAAACCCACATAGGGGAGCATATCTAGACTGCTTTATGTGGCTTAAATTATTTCCATCCATGCATAAAAAACATTCCTTTTCAAAGATGTTCACCAAGTTTTTGTATGTGATCTACAGCTCCTAGAATCTCTGTTCCTGAAATTATTAGGTTAGCTGCTGAAAGCAGCAATCAAGTTTTACTGTTAATCTTAAAAGCTAATCCTTTTTATTGACTTTCCAGTCAATAAACTTGTAGCTCTGAAACTACTTTCAGGTTTCCTTGAGTAATAAGAGGGTTTGTGTGTACCTGTGCATGTGTTTGAAGCTGTTAATTTCCTTGCTGAGTAAGTTGCACTTGCAGGTTAGAACTATAAAGCAATTTGCTTTTTCTCCTAATGTGGGGTTCTGCTTGACAGAAATCAGAACAAGGCTTGAGCTGAGAGGACTCAGGAGGTAAGATCAGGAACTTCATCTGGTCACAGTTTAGGGGGGGCTGTTACAGGGGGTGAATCTTCCTGATGAACAGAAAGGATAAGTAGAAAGGGGGGGGGGGGGTTTGACCTTTTTTTTTTTCCAAGAAACCCAGTGGATGTAGTCCTGTCCCTATTCTTGAATTAAAATCTAAACCAGAGAACTAAAGAATAGTTAAGCATCACACAGATTTATCATTCCTCAGCTCTAGCCAAAGAAAAGGGAGTGAAGGACACACCAGATGTCTCAGACTACTTCAAGTTGCAGTGAACAAGTTTGGCTGTATTCAGCCGTGCACAAGCCCCACTCACAAGTCTCCTCTCACTCATGCCAGTAACCAGCAGCATGGCACTCCCCAGAAGACCCAGCATCACCTCAACAAGAAGAGGACACAGTATGGGAGAAGAAAAACAGGTCTGTTCTCAGCTTATGTGTCATATCAAACACTAAAATATAAATAACTCTCTGAGCAGCAGGGAAAACATGAAGGCTTCCTTGGCTTTGTAATTTGTGGTGGGATTTTCTTGTGCTGAGCAGTATGCAAGCTATAACTGAAGTTCTTCCCACTGGTGGGGGGCATTCAGGATGCTTCTCGGAGAGCAGCCCTCCCCTTGGCAGCAGGATTAATGCTCTTTCTCTTTGCCCATCACCAGTTTCGTGTAGTCTGCCAGAATTAAAATCCTTACCCTTCGTAGCTGCAGCTCAAGCTTAGCAGAGACCAGCCCCTGGGTTCAAAAGGTGCAGGGGGACATTTTCCCCTCCTTCACTAAGCATGAAGTTTCCTTTTGGATTAACCCCCTTGCCAAGACCATCTGGACAGCGAGCTGCTATCCAGCCTCCAGTTGCACCAGGAGACCACAAACGCCCACATCTAGGGTGGGGTGGAGGACAGTGCTGGCCGCCCACACGAGCCAGGATGCGCTGCAATTCCCAGCCTCACATTGCTGCTCAGGTTTCAGGTGGGCCTGTTCCCCGCCTGCTCTTAGCATGTACAGCAAACTTCATGCTCTTAACGTTTCCCAGAAATTCAAAGTGACAGAACCGGAGGTATTGCAATCTGGAACTCTTAACTTTCATAAACTGGTGAGAATACTGGAATGTGCATGTTCCTTATTTAACTGCTCCACCAGCTTTTCTTACGCGCTGCTCGGCACAGCCGTTCAGGATACATATTAGACAACTAACATCTGGACTGAATATCTATTAGGACCATATGCTCTACTCAGCTACAGCATCATGTTAGAGATTGGCAAAATCCAAACCAAATGGAGATATCAGAAACTTTCAAGGGTCAAACGTAAAGTAATTTTGGTTTTCCCAGCTCCAATGAATATGGTATATTGGCCTGTGCTCTATGCCTCGTGCGAGAGTCTCATTGTAGAAATAACCTGACTTAAAAAAACAACTCGTGGTTGAAAACGGATCTATCTTTATTATTTTTGCCCTGGTAAAGTTTTGAGTGAGGCAATGCTGAATGCCTTTGTCTCCTAAATGAGAATGAACAGTAAGAGACCCAACCTTCATTTTCCTGTCGATACTGTGTGATGGTGTTTTCAGCGTGGGTGTGATGGTTTCCAGCTTCAACCCAATAGGATTCTCCTGGTTTATGGATGAAAGTGTTATATGTACTCTAAGTGGCTGCGCCTGGGAATGTAGGGGTTGGATGTTCAATGTCACATCTACATAAACGATAGCAGTGCTTAAATACCATAAAAGCCCCTCAAGATAGCTGATGGAGCATGGCATGACTCCCTCGCCACTGAAGAAGAAATTGAGAGCAATGAGCAGCTAGAAACATTTTGTACATGAAAGGAAGATGGCAGAAGGAGTCCCTTTCACTGAGTTTGAGACCTGATCAATAAAAAGTTATAGATTCCCACAATCTCACATATATCTCACGGAGGAGGAGACATCTTAGTGCTTTTACAACATTATAGGGAAATCCCTGAGTTACCAGACGCCAACAGTGTTCATTAAATAGCAGCATTATTTATTTCTTTTTATTGAATTTCCTGTGACCAAGTCAGAGAAAACAAAGACTTGACTGGGGCAAGGAGCAGAACTTAATACTCTGGATTTTTGGTACTGCTGCCACTTCAGATGAATGTGCTTTGGGGCAGTGCACATCTCAACAGTGTCTTGAGCCCCACATAAAGGGGTTTCTCCCAGCTTAGCTGGGACCCCAGGGGAACCATTGCAATTTACCTAAGTAAAATCTATGCTGTATTTTTCCAGCTCAAAATGACAACCCTTCAAAATAACAAACTGAAAATAATTTTGCAAGAGAAAACAATTCAATTTTCCACTCTTTTTGTTTGTTTACAAAATTAAATTAGTCAAAATCTCTCTATTTAAAAACCTGACATAAAAAAATCCTAAACATCCTTTTCTAACAAGTGCTCATGTTTTCTTAATGGTTTAGATGGGTGGATCAACACAACAAAGATGGAAAAAAGGAGTGGATAGGAGGGATATTTCTGGTCCAGAGAAGGAGGTCTGGAAGAGCTGGATGACTGGAGTGACAGAAATGGGGTGGGATTCAATAGCACAACATATCCAACCGTGAACTGTAAGGAGTCAGAGCAGCAACACTGCTGAGCCCTGGGAGATGATCAGCTGAGAGTGACAGCAGATGAGAAGGGCCTGGAAGTATTGGCCAGTCACAGGCCAAGCGTGAGTCACCAGCGCAACTTGGACTTGAGCAAAGCTGGAGTCTTCTGTGGCAGGTGAGGCAAGGTAATTTCTCCAGAAATAAAGCAGCAACAACAGTCCTATCCAAGGCCAGGAGACCACACCAGCAGTGCAGCAACCTCCTATCATCACCTGTGTTCAGGAAAGATGAAACAGATAGAGAGAATGGCTATCAGGGCAACAAAGGAGGCACAGATGCCAAGGATCTTGACGAGTTTAGCTCAGCAAAACCAATTCAGAAGTGGACTGGGATGGTGGCCGCAGATTCATAGAAGCACAAGACGAAAAGGAGGAATAAACGTCAGAGGGTGAAATTCTTTTCAGTAATGGTGTGGGAAAAAGATATATAGCAAGCAGTTAACTAGTCACAAATGAACATTTCTTCAGGGTGTTAAACTGAACTATGGTTTCTCAGGGACAAAATGTGTGGCTTGATAACCCTCCCAAAAGCACTGACACCCCGAGGAAGTCAACGACAAAACCCAAATTCCTGCCCTCCATCCCTGTGTCTGGCTGCCTGTGGATTCAAGCAGATGTTTCTGAACTCCTTAGTTTCAACTCTTTGTCGAAGCCTTTTTTTTTTTTTTTTTTTTTTTTTTAATCTCTGAGGTCTACAGACTTCGTTTTCTTCAGATGAAAGATTAGATTCTGTCAGTTCTGAGTACATATGTGGGCTGATCTGGCCTATGGGCCGTATGTTTGACACCTCTAGTATACTGTGTTATTGTACCCGGGGGAAGTGACGGGGACTTATTTATAGAGACAGTGTCTGCCAGGGGAACTTAAAAGTGCGATTTGTGTGGGTTAAAATAGGAAGAATATGTACTCCTTTAAGTGGACACTCCCTTGATTTTAGGCATGGTCAGGGTGAATGCCCTTAACAAATTTTAAAAGTTTTCAATTTATTTTTTTTTTTTTGGTGGAAAGACGCAATATTTTTAGAATCCTGAAGTATATCTTTAAACTTGGAGAAATGACAAGTCCAGGGACTTCTGGGACACTTGAAGCAGATCTAACCTGTCATCTGTGCCATGAGTAGCTGCAGATGCCACTGCAGAGTTAGTGCAAACGCTACCTCGCTGCAGAGGTGGTGCTCAGCACCCACACAGCAAAAGGTCAACATGCAGCTGGGGCTAATGAGGCTTCAGGCCTCCTAGCCCCCAAACCACAACAAGCCAGGCTCTCTCTTGCCTGTTAGCTGCTCTCCCCTTGTACCACAGAGAAATTAAAATACATGGAAGACCCTGTAAAAGCCTGATGTTTTGAAAGATCACGTCTTCTAAAAGACCTTAATATGAAATTATAAACCACCCTGGGTTAAGGAGGAGGAAAACATCTCCTGTTGACTTTGTGACAAGGGCCTGGGGGCTTCACTCTGTCTCATCAAATCTGTTCCTTCTCTAGTGTAAATTATTTGAGAAAGAAAGTTTCCTGATATTAGCATTTCACACATCACTGAGCACATTGCTGGTGCTTGAGAAATAGCCAACAAAAATAACTTCCTTGCAAGGTTTAACTACATAAGATTGAAAGTAGCCAATGAAGTGTTGGGAGTTTTCAGACTCCTAACACTTCAAACAGCAGTGCTCAAACAGTAAGCGTACAGTTTAAAAACTTTAATCAAACACACTAGTTCACAGCAAGAGCAAGCAGATAAAATAGATGCAAGATTTCCAGACCAAGTCATTCTCACATGTGGTAACACCATCCTCTCTTAGGGGAAAGCAGTGATAGCAAACAATGAAAATGCCCTCATTTAAAAAAATTCCTTAGTATGTCCAAACTGCCATTTCTGTTTAATCTCAAACTTACAAAAAACAATCCCCTTGGTTAGGAGTCTGCTGATACTTTAGGTTTAAAATAAAAAACAAATCCCCAAACCCCTGTGACTCCCTCCCCCCGTCCCCCACTAATTTCCTGGAGTTGTTGCTATGTGAGTTAGGGTGAGGAAAATTGCTTGAGAAGGTTGTCTCAGATTCTGGTTTCTAATACAATGTACTGGGACAGCATCCTTAAAGGTGGAGTCCAGACTATGGTGTCTATTGCCACAGGTCCCTAGTATTTCACCAACAATTAGCAACAGAGCTGGCACCTCCCGCAGCCTCTGTGAAACAAAACTGCCCCCCCTGTACTCAAATTTCCTTTATGACTCCTATGTTTAATCAAAAGGGGTTTTTTTCACTTTCTCCGGTCTGGTTTGGATGTGGCTCATGATCTCAGTGATGAAAAAGCCAATAATTCACCTCACTAGTCAGCCCTGCATTTTCTATGTTCATTTATTAAATTAAATTCCAGCTGCTACCAACTATTCATACGCTCTCTCTTGCGTGCACACATCCACTTTCACTGATACAGTAGTGTTCATCAAAAGGTAGCACTGATAGGGTTGCCCGTCAAACAGCCAGCTTATTAAGAACTGTTTCCCATCAGAAATGAAAGCTGTGAAATCAGTACTGCCTAATGCAAAATTAGGAAAATAACAGGCTGTTTTCTTCGGTACCTACATGAGCACAGCATCACTGGGTGGGGTAAGACCGCTCTCTCACATAGTCTGCTCCTTTGGTTGTTCTCATTAGTCCTCTTTTCTTCTCAGGGCTAAATGCATGCCGCAGAGATTTTGTAGCAAGGAAAAGCTGTCAGCTCAGAGGACAGATCCCGGGTGGCAGCAGGAGCTCTAGAGGTGAGAGCAGCCGTGTGCCTGCACTCAGCAACACTTGCTTCAGCTCCTTTTGAACGCTCTCCCCATGCACCGGCTGAAGATGCAGGTATCAGGCTGCTTTAGCTTGCGGGCTTTGCAAGAGGGGCCACATGACTGCTGTTCTCTAGAAAAGAGTTGCTCAGTGAGGGTGAAGTTAGGAATAGCCTGCTCCCTGATGCACTTTGGCTAACTTACACCCCGCGTTTTGGCCACTTAGGAATAAAATCAGTAACTTCTTGGTTTATCTTGCTGGTGCCTTTTGCAGGCAGGATAATACCCTGAGGTGGTGCGAACTGATATAGCCATATTGGTTCTGGGGAGGGGTCAGTCTGGACACCCCAGCTAAGGATCTGGCCCTGATGACACAACTCTGGGGCTGAAGGAGCCTTCTGGGCCAGTGCGTACAAAGAACCTGCAGAACACAGTATCTGGACCATCAGGCAGCTCTCCAGGTGGCAGATTAGCAACCACTAAACCCAGAGCTACTCCTGAAACTGAAACAATATCAGCTTTGAGCAGACAGTTGTCCTAAATGAAAATTCATCCCCCGCTAAATTTAACCAGGTTGCATGACAGCACATATGTGTTGATTTCAAAGAGGTTTCTGAGGCATGAGGGAGATCATAAATAGGCCCTAACATCTGAGAAAATTAGACAGAAAACACAGTTATGCTTTCTGTTACACGTTTGGTTAGAATTCAGCTCAGTATCTGCTCTTCCTTAGATGTTCTGGCACACAGCTTAATTATTAGCATGGTTTCCTTTAGAGGGCATAGAAAGTGGAAAAGGTTATTTTCAGTTTGGTGTCATACAGAAATTAATGGGAAAAAATTATTTGCAAAGTAGAGAGTTTTTAACTTCTGCTAACTGTGGACCTGGCTGCCGGCACCCCAAAGCATGGTAAACTTCCCGTGTGTTTGTTCTGCTCGATGTCAGGCAGACACCAGCACTGTCGGGTTAATCATCTCACGTGCAAATAATCACCCAAACAATGGGAATGGTGAACGGCACAAAGCCAAGGACACAGCTTTTCTAACCAGGGACCTGAAGTTAGGTGAGACCAGGATGGCAAGGCTGCGGTGGGGCCGTACTGTCTTTGCGTGGCACTGCTGACCCAAGAGTCTACCTAGATCTCTAAGATATTATTCTCTCTCTCAGAATAAGCTGTTAGTTGATGATAGATTGCCCGGGTGCATGCTCTGGTCTCTAAGCACTGGAAAACAAAGCCCACAGAACAATATTCTGTTCTCAACGTGAGGTCCATCCCACGTAGACAAGATGCACCACCATTCCCCACTGCCAATGGCAGGACATGCCCTGAGGAGCTGGCAGCAAAGCTGAGAAGGTGCTGGGAGCAGAAGGAAGATGCTGGAAGGTCTTTATCGAGACAGTTACTTAAGACATTCAGGTCTATGTACTGTGAGGCAGTTCCCTTCTCACTCCTTACCCCTGCCTGGCCTTTGGGCCTTGTGCATAACCAGAGGCATTCCCACAGGGAAGGTCCTGAAGTGCACAGTTCACTGGGTGCTGCCAGCTCTCTCCACGAGCTGCTTCCCAGTGTGGGGAGCCTGTGCCTCCCAGCGAGAGTGGGGCTCCACAAGTATCCTGTCTGTTGTCTGGCACAACAAACAGTGAGCCAGGCATAGAGAATGGCTGCCATGTGTAGGAATACTAACCTATTTCAGTTGAAGTTATTTATCTGACTTCTTTTCTGAAATCAAATGAGAGGGTGAGAGAAAGAGCCATTTCACGAGCAGCACATTGGTATTATAACTGTTATTTCTCCTAGATACCCTAAATTGCTTGAAAATAGGAAACACTGTGAAATCTTTGCCATCTACAAGTTTGCTTTTCCTCAGTCCTAGAAGAAGCAAAAATCTCTTAGAAAATGAAAAAATTAAAAAATACATTCCTAATACATGACTAATTATCACGATTTGAAAACACGCATCTGATTCACAAATCATTCCCCTGCTCCTTGTCATGTTTCTTTAGAAAGTAAAGATGTAGGTGGGAAGTGCTGCACCACACGCTGCCTGCCCTTGCACAGCGGGTTTGAAGAAGGCAGAAGAAGGCAGTGCACCTGAAACCAGCCCTTCCTGGGAGCAGACCAAAGTGATGGGGCACTGCATGAGCACCAGCACACCGCTCCTTCCTTTCCTCTTTGTCTCAGTTAGCATTTACCTATCCTTGGCAGGTACTTAAGGTTTTTTCCCTACTGAGGATATATAGATCAAGCACTAATCGAGTGAACAGTGGTATTAAGTAAATGTTAATGTAAAATAACACAATTGACCTTGTTACTGCATAAATCTCTCCACTCCAAGTTGGATTGTGCTTCCCTTAGTGTTGCCAAACATTATTTGTGACTGATAAAACACCTTCCAGTGCACTCAGGAGGAACACACCAAGGCTTATAAAGCTCTCTCACAGTCAGTGTCAAGAAGAGAGGGGCTGTAACTGTCTCACTAGGAGAGATTGCAGGTCCCATTTCAAAGATTCTTAGAATCTCAGGTTTGAATGCATTAGTCTCAACAAAGCAGTTGATTTGTTTACAAATCTTTAAATAAAGTAGAAGACATAATTTTTCCTTTAGCTTTTTGGCATCTTGAATTTTTTCCTGCAGGTTAGATATGAGAAACCCGTGTTTTGTGTTTTCCCCAGGACAGAAGTCATCAACAGTAGTATGCTGAGGGCCCTATATGCCACACACCACAGATGAACCCTCTGGATGCTCAGCACAAGAGATTTTCCATGTTTTAAGGGCATCAGTTGGAAAGCTTTGGTTTTACATAAAAATATTACAAAACTGGAGGGGGTGAGGCTCTCTTGTCCTGGGGGATTTTGCTGCTTCTTTGTTTGGCCCCAATCTCAGGAGGACCATGCAGGTCCTCCAGGTGCTGGAGACCATGGCCAATACCCAAGGCATGAGTAGTGTTTGAGGAGGCCAAAGAGGCGGCAAGATGAAGAAGGTGGTTGGAAGGAAACATGAGCTGAGAAGGGAGGTGAAAGAAAGGAGAGGCAGAGGACAGCATGGAGGTCTGAGATGTGCAGAGGAATATCTATAGAACCTGCTGGTGTCAGTGCATGGCATCCTGCATGCCCTGTCCCCTGGTTCCCCTGAACTTGGCAGAGGAACATGATGATTGTGTTGGCTGGCTACTCAAACTGTCCAAAACTGTTTTTCTTTTACATGTGCTAGAACTGAAATTCCTGGGTCTCAGTAAATGAATTTCTGGCTAACTTTCTGGGGTGGCAGGGTTTGGGTTTTTTTTTTCCTTTTACATAAAAAAACCCCCATATATATTTCAAAGCTTTTATCTCAGTTTATAAATTATTTTTTTTTAAATTCCCGCCCCCCCCGCCATCAGCTCAAAGAAATTTCATCTACCATAGGAGCACAAATACCTGTGCCTTCTATTGTAACTGCTAAAACCAATGGAAAACTTTACAAAAGGTGCATCTTGGAGGATGCAGCCAGACTAACAACATAAGTCTGTGCAGGAGCATGTTTGGGTTATGCACAAATAGAGCATAAAGTCAAACTGAGCTAGAATGAGAACGTTACTATTTGGGAATACGAAATTTCCCTATCTGTTTCCATCAGACATGGCTGAGTGGCTGCTTCAGCATCCCCAAAGAAATGTCTCTGTTATAGGGACAATGTTTTCTACTCAAAGCTTCTGAATAGCCAGATTTTAAATTTTAATTTAATTTCTTAAGGAAAAGTCCAAGTCACACAAGGACCCACTGAAAAGAGCTGAAACTTTTTTGATGGGGGGAGGGGAAGTCAAAATCCTACAGATAAATCAGATTGCACAGGAATCATGCTCACTGGTGCTTCCAGGCTTTCCTAGAAATGTCCAGCCACTAATGAGATGTGACCAGTCTCTTCTAGGGTTCAACCTCTCCAATAATAGGCAAGAGATATTTACTCTGTGCACTTCATCCCTTAAACCATGAAAATTCTTTTGGCAAAGAAACATGTTCAAGTCTAAAGGGAGTGGTCTCCATCTCCTTAGGATTCTACATGAAGAAAGTAAAGAATAACAAGAGTTTACTCCTCCCCTGGGTTAAAATCTCAGTTTACCCCAAGAAAACATATATGTCTTCCACGCAATGCAATTACAAGTCAGTTGAGAAATTTGGAATGAAGGAAAGCAGATCCATACATTGGCAAATTCATGTAGTCCCTCAGCTTTCAGGGATGCCAACAAATCCATTACCACAATAGTATTTTGTACCAAGAGAGTCCCACTTCAGGATTTATAGGCTTAATATAAGGAACTTAGGCTGGAAATGAAAAAAAAATCCCCTCCTATTCACTATTTCCAGTGGAAAAGGGTTTTTTCCCAAGTGAAAAGTAAATTGCTGAGAAAATGCAATTGAAATGATTAAAATTGCTGAAGGTTTTCCCCTCAAATTTGTTCCCGTCCCTCTCCCCCCTAAATTCCCACGATAGTCAATGTCAGAAGATTTCGCTTACTCTTGAATTCCTCCTCCCAAATCATAAATATTTATCACGTGAATGGGGTCCTTACAAGTCTCTCACATTTGTGAAAGAAAGCTGTTTGCTGCAGGATTTGACCTTGAAAATCTTCCCCAGTCTTACTGACAGGAGCCAATGCTATTTTTCCTTTTTAATAGGCTTGGAAACTTGTGCCAGACAGACAGACCAGCCAGCCAGACCACACGCAGATTATTAAGAACAGTTGATGGTGTGTGATTTTGGTATAGGGACATAATGGCCACTACATTATGGACAACTGGGAGGTGAGGGCGGGAGGGGGGGACTGCTCGTTAATGAACATCAATAATGAAAGGACATTGGAACATGGTTCATTCAACATAAAAAGCCAACGTCTTCAGCTAGAAAATGGGATCAATTGTCTGAAGTAATGGAGGTATTAGCAAACACTGTCAACTGTTACTTCTTGGATTCCTAAGCAGCTGTTAGACTTAGATGTCAGAAAAAACATTACGGTACTGCCTAAAAAGCAAGAGGCCAGACTGTATGAACTATCACCATCTCTTCCACAAACCCCTCTACTGAAATAACAAAAATGTCCACAGCCCCCCCTACATGTAGACCTCTGCCATAAACATACAATGTACACAGACAAATAGCCAGCCTATGCTCGACGTTTTACACTCAAGAAGCAACACAGACCAAGGCAGAGAATGGACCAGGAAGCAAGAGGTGATGCTGTGAAAAGCAGGAGCCATCATTTTGTTTCCCTGCATCTGTGCTTTCCTCCTCTGTATCTTCTGTCAGATGTGTGAGAGTGCCCAAACACGGGGCTTGCAGGTGTGGGAAGTGCAGAACTTGCACATGCATCTGTGCTGCACCCTGAGCACTGTTACATTGCAGGTGTTACTTGGACTTTCACTGATCATTTAAAAAAAACCCAACAGACTCACTATCAAAACTGATGACTCTAAAGGCAGTCAAAGAGAGAGGCAATATATTCCAGCTGACTGAGGTGGGCTTGCTCTTGCTCTTATTGAGGAGAAGAGACAATTTCTGACAGTTTCAATGAGTGTTGACTTATCACCCAGGGATGAATCTGACTCCTGTGTTAAATTAACACTAGCCAGTGCACAGCCCCACAGAAAGATAGCAACAGAGTCACAGTCAGGGGAACCTTCCCAAGAAGCTACGTTGGCCAGGACCAGAAAAGAGCATGCATAAATACCTCAAGATTCATATTGATGCTTCTGGCACAGAAAGAATCCCTGGGTCTGTACGATCACCGTGCCCCACTGAATTTGTCAGCTGAGAAAACAGAAAGTCACAGAGTCCTGTGGGACAGAGGACCTTCCGGTCATATAGCCAAGGAAGCTGACCTGGTCAGAAAATCCATCTCATGCTCCTTCTTACCCAGAGTATCCTCTCCTGCCCCTTTATCTTCCTATGGATAAAAAGGAGGAATGAATTTATTCATTTATTTTTTTTTGTCAGAATTGTCCTTGTTTTCCCAAGGCTGAATGGTGAAACACAAAGACATTTTGGACAGGTTTCCTCCTTCGTCTCACTTCTCTCACACACAATAGAGTCCCATTCTGGTGGTGGGAAGAGATTACTCATGGTATCTCTGGCAAAGGAACATTCCCATTGAAAAATGGCTTTTGGAAAACTCATTTGTTTTCCATTGGCCGTATAAAGACCATTGACTGAAAAGGCCTCAGAAATCCTGGTTTAAGGTCAGGAGCCTTGTCTGAATTCAGCAGCATCTCTACACCACTGCAGGAGGGAACAGCTTCCCAAGAATGATTTGGGCTCCTTATCGCTTCTTCCATTTGCCTTCCCCAGCCTACCACATTGTCTCAATCACACTCAGCAGACTAACCCCAACACAAGCCGCTAAATCAGATCAGCAGCTGCCTGTGCATGAAAGTCCTATCCCAGGGAAAAAAAAATAAAAGCCTTAAATATTCTTCAGGATGCAAAAAATGGGCTTGTATCACAAAGCAAAGAAATATTTTCCATCACCACAATGAAATATTTATTAATAGCAGACACTAAATAATCTAGTACAGACTTGTTCAACAGAGTGCAGATTTTACTGGGAGTCTCTGAGAACCAAAGCCCATTTAATTGTAATGAATAATAGCACAGATTTCCTATATTTGGGCTCTTATTTTGCAAAAAGCATTAGCAAGTAAACATGGATATTCCCAAACTGTGAATATTTAGTTAAGTTCTATTCTGATGTTTCTTGTTCTGAATATTACTCTATGAATTATTAAACTGTAACCAATTTTCATAAGAATGAATTTTTTTTGTTTGCAAAAATTGCTACTTTCTTTCACCTGAAGTGAAATCCACTACACAGGGAGACAACTAGAGGCAATACAGTCTTGAAAAGGAACATAAAATCAGAACCAAAGTATATATTGAATGATAACCAGGAACGCTACTATTATTTGAGCCTCATACACCCATAATGGCTTCAGACAAATGAGGATTTTTACCAAATGGCTTACTAATATTAAAAGTTCATGAGTAGAAATTTAGTTAAGCACATGCTACTGACTGAGCATTCTAAGCTTTATTTACACTGTATTTCTGACCAGAAATATGCAAGAAAAGCATATCCCAAATGTAGAGTGTAGGGGACAGAGAAGAGGGGCCTGGAGTGGAGAAATCAAGTGCTCTCCATGTGTAAGTTACTGCACTGGGAGGGGAAGCCCCATCCTGAGCAGCTGCATGGCACCAAAGAGCCCATCTCACACTGGGTGGTGGAGGGGAGCCAAGAACACATACCCAGGTTGAAATCTGTGCTCTGCACTAAAACACCAACTTTCCCTCACCACGCTTCCTTCAAACTCTCCCACTCCTTTCCTTTGAGACAGGGCACTGCTGGGGGCAGCAACTGCTCCCTGTGGGTTTGGATGAAACCCAAGGAAAGTATCAAAAAGATGCCTCACAAGAGCTTCATCTGTGCTCGTCTACTTCATGGACATGAGGGACTCTCGTGTTGCAGTGATGTTATTAGCAGAGAGATATACAGAGGATAGATCTCCAGCAGCCAAATTGTCTGGGGAAAAAGGAAGGGGATACTTTCAAGCTCACGTAACAAAGGTATCATCTACAGTAAGCATTACATGATGATCACAAGAGAGGTGTAAAAGTGCTGAGGAATAATTAACCTCAACACCATTTCACAGAGTGAGAATCAGTTATTTTGCACTCCTGCTCCCAAGAACTGTCCCTATGATCATGACACAGGCACGGTGGAAATACCTTTCACTTCTGTAGAAAACACTTGTCTAATACTGAGCCTCTATAGAGAAGGGAGGAAAAAAAAGAGGATGCGTGTGCCTATAGCTGCCCTTTCCCCACATCAGCCTTACTGCTCAGGCCTGCGGGCACGTACCAATGCTGCCGAGTGGTCAAGCCTTTGTTGCTGTTTGCACAGCAGTTTGCACGGTATGGCTCAGTGTTCCACGGTTTATTTTTCCCCCCAAAATGACACTATTTGACAAGTATCAAGTGGCAGCAGCAAACTGATTTAACCGCCCTACTGCTAGGTTGTGTTGGAAGCTTAGGCTAGGCTTATAGGTACATTATAATTCTCCTGACTATTTTAACATGCCATACACAAATCTGCAAATCAGCCTGACAGCATGGAGAAGCCTCTGATTAGACAGCAAACTTCACTTTCTGTCCTTTTTAAGTGTAACATTTTCATTCTCACACATGTGCATGCTCATTTGGGAAGCATCTGACTAGTTCTGGCATCAGATTTGGACACCTTAATGTGTGTGCATCTTCCTCGCCGTCTCATAGCACTGAATAACACATGAAGCTGCATTTATCTAGAGGTCTGCTCAGTTCAGCCCGGGTGGGTGAAGAGGCAGATATTTATTTACACTGCTGCCAACGGGGGCGAGATCGCAGCAGCCTGGTGCAGGGTGAGCGGTACCTGCCTGCAAGCCGAACCGCTGCCTTCAGTGCAAGCCCTCAGAGGGCAAGGCACTGCTCAGACCCAGCTGATGCTGGTCCTCCTCTTCAAGCCTTGTAAGGTCGGTGCCTTCGGCGGGCAAGAGGAACGGGTGCCCTTTGCTAGCATTTCTCACCTGCTCTCTGCAAGGCAGTCGTATTTATAACAATAAACCACAATGCCAACATAATCTTTGTCAGCACATACTGTCTTTCAATGGCAAGTGCTAGTGACAAGCACAAATTCATTTGGCAAACTATATCCTGGCGGAGAAAGAAAACCCAGCCCTTCCTGCAGAGGCAAACTATCCTTTAATGTTAGACAGCTTCAGGTTAGGCCTGCACAACCTTCTCCCTTCCTTAGAGAGATGCACTCTGCAAGAAGTAATGGCAGTAGAGTGATAGCAAGGTCATTCCTACAGCACAGACCAGATTTTTAATGGAAAATCCCATAATTTTCTTGTATAAACAAGTGCAAAATGCATTTATAGGATAGGTTAGGGTTTTTTCAGCTTGCAAGAGGGCTTGTTTTTTTTTCTTCCTCGTCACACAAACTGCCAACTAGACTGAGAAGCAAAAATCCTAAACAAAAGTTTAAAACCAACCACCAACTGTTTAGAAACCAAAAAAGAAACTCTACTAGGAAACCGTCCCTCTTAAGACAATGTTCCAGTAAGATGCCAGGAACAGGTCACTTGGTTGTCTCATCAGAATAACCACATTTTAGGTTTTCAGATCAAAATATATGAGGTTGGGCAGCCAAGAGAGTTAGTAGAGGGCTCAAATTTTAACACAAACAAAGGGTAATCTGGTCTGGCGCAGTCTGGTCACTGCAGCAGTGTATCTGAAGGTTAGGTTTTATGTTTATTAGCATCATCCAGATGGCGTTTTATGTCCTTAATAACTTTGTCCCTGACTAAGCCATGAACCTACTGTTTGACAAACACTGTAGGAAATATCCATCAGCAGAAAAGCCATTTTGTAATAAGGGGTAGAGCCAGTATTGTTTAAGATGCCTACAATTTACTTCTGTGTATCTGTCACCTTTTGCTGTGTACACTTAACACTGTAAAGTACTTTAAGCAGTTGTCCTTAAGCTAAAGGGTCTGGACAAATGAGTTCAGTATGTTTGCAGACACCTGGGCATCCTGCAGCTCCTCCCAGGGCACTGCTGAGCAGCGTGGGCCCCTCCTTGGATGCTCACACCCTGGCCCCTCCATGTGCTCAGCCCCACCAAGGAAGGAGGGCCAAGGCTTTCGCAGGGTGCTGGGGCTGGCTCCTATCCTCCTGACATGCCTCGTGCCACACCAGGAAATTCATACCAAGAATCTTGAGCTCAGAGGTTATCTGCAAGCTGCAACACCTTTTTCACAAAGCTGCTACAACAATTCAATTATCTCTGCTCACAGAGCGCCTTGCAAGTCCCCGAGGGGAACATGTTCTGTACTTCATTAGCAGAGATATCTTATCTCCAACATGTTGTCCCAAACACCGTATGCCTCGCAGAACCTCCAGGATTTACTGCATTTTGATGACAGACAGGAAAGCTCCACTTCTAATTAGAGGGACTTGTGATTTTGTGTGCAAAATTGTTTTAGTTCCTAACTGTTAAAAGGACCACTGACACATTTTTTAGCAAGACTGTCCTTGCTCTATAGGACATCACAGCAACCCAGGAGCTTCTTTCAGCACCTCAGAGGTGCGTGAGTTTTTCCACTTTCAACCAAGAGTGAAAAACATTTGATTTTTTCCCCTGCTGCAAAACACCTGGTCAAGCCATTCCCCCTAAATGAGCAAACCTTACTGCACATTTGCAGAGAGGAAAGACCTGAGCACAGCTCCTGCCAGGAGCTGGGCAGGGCAGCCCCCTGAGTGCAGCCCCATGCCCAACCCGCTCGCAACGCGAGCGTTCGCACGCTCGGGGTGGTTTGTACAGCCGTGTGATTTCCTACCCAGGCAGCCTTGTGAGCAAATGCCTACACGGCCTTTAAAACCCGAGCTGTGGCCAGCTACCCTACACTGATCAAACGTATGGGCTGAAAGATAACGAGCTTAAAAAATCCAGAAAAAATCCACGTACTTGTCCCGCTGGTTTACTGAACTAAGTTAAATTGGTTCAGCCTTATGATTCAGACGAGACCAGAATGAATGTTAGCAGCACTTTTGGTGTTTCATGACACAATTTACTTTGGATTAAAGCAACTGGAAAAAACCTTGTTCTCCGGGAAGTATGTATGTATCGCTGTTAAAGCAGACACTGGCAGTAGTGACATCAGCATGTTTTTTTAAGCATACGTTCGTCTTTTGCAGGGATATTTTGAGACCCTAAAAATGTCACTACAGAACTGTCCCAGTTTTTGATTTTGAAAATGTCACCTGTGTCATCGTTGGAACTGGGCTGTTATTTCCAGAACTAACCATTTGGAGAATGGTTTACGTGAAACTGAAACCTTAGCACCAGCTCTGCAGCGAAAGAGAGAAGGCAAAAGTGCTGGCGCTTGCACCGGCACTGGAGTCATCCAGGAATTGGCTGGCTTACCTCAGGCCAGCCTTTCACTTGCCAGAAATCAGAATTTCACATTTCTTTTCAAATTTGCTATTTTCTTTCGGAATTCATTTTGAACGTGACCAGCTGTTCTCAGAACAAGGATCTGGAGCCATATTCTATATTTTTAGAGCAGGCATCTTTCCTGTTAAACAGAAAGATGAGAAACTCCAAATTAGAATATGGTTAGGAGGAACAGAATAAAATTCAAAAGTGCAAAGCTGCTGCTGTTCACCCAAAAGGCTTGCAATAAAGATAACTCACAATGGTTTACCTGAAACGGGAGCGGAAAAGAAGCCAGGGCAACCACACAACAAACAGTCCCAGGGTTCAGTGTCATGATCAGCTGAAGGTACCAAAAAGGATAGCCCCACGCCTGGTACAGACTCCTGCTCATCCCTTGGGCCAGCACCAACACTGGCACAACTGTCTCAGGGACTAGATCAAGGATCTCATCAAGCTACAGACTGACTTGTCCAAAAAAAGAATTGTTTTGGATAGAGCAAGTCACTCAGCTGCTCCACAGCGTGCATACTGATGCTGTCACAATGACTGGTATGGGACTGGGAAGACAGGACTGGAATGGGCTAGTATTTTTGGCAGCAAAGCAACAGCAAATGTGCAACCCAAGTAAAATTACCATGCGTTTCCAATAGCACTGGAAATAACAAAGTCTGAGGTCACAGGGCCTTGGGCTGTGAGCTGCTAGTACCTGTGCCATACAGCGCAGCTTCTCCAGACACATTCATCCTCTAAGGCCTGGTAACACGCACGTTCATGCCATGTCCTTTCCATCTGTTTCCATCTGACAGAACCTTTCTGCTCTAACCAACCACATATATTCCTAAAACTTCTAGGAAATTAATTATCCTTAAGGCCTTTACTGCTTCATTCAATTTGGTTGAGGACAGCCAATAGTTTCCACTGCCTTTGAATGTGGTAAAAAATACGCAAAACATTATTAAGCAATCTCGTATCCTCAACAAACCATTCAACAGAAGAACCAAAACAACATGAAAAAACAAAACCCAAACATCAACACGAAGCTTAAGGGTAATGTATTTAGAGGACCAGCCCTGGGGTGCTGTCTCCAAAACGACTTTGTCTTGAGTTGCCTCTTCCCTCAAGAGTTCCCCAGCTCCTTTGAAGATGAGCGATTTTGTGCTGCTTTGCAGGTGGGAAGATGAAGAACAAAGGAGGAAGGCACCACGCGACTCCAGAGGTAGCAGAGGACTGAGTTTGTTCCCTTACCCACTAGGTAGCGCCACTTCTTTTTAGTTTATTTCTACACTGTCTATTTTAGAAATTTGGGAAAAAAACCTATCATAAGCCTAAAATATTGCAGAATTAGCTCGTTCCCATAACCAGGCCTCAAATGATCATCTATAATTGTTCACGTTTTTCCTAATTCTCACCAAGTTAAACAAAATTTCAAAATGTTGTATCTTGATAAAGCCCTACACTTACCAGGTAACTGCACAGTCATCTCCTATCATTTGGCCATTGTTAAGTGTTTCCTCCTAGAGGAAAGCTTTGGTTTATTCCACACGGCCACCTCTTGAAATGAAAGATTTAAATTTGTAGTAAGGTAAGCTGAAAATTTTCACTCATCCACTCTGTGTTGTCAGGATATACAAATCCAGATTAAATGCTCTGTGAGAGACTTCACCCCTAATTAAGCATTTAAACAAGGTAGAAACCTTCCTTGTTCTGCTCCACACACTGCACAGTGTGTAAAATCCCCTTTTTAGAGGAACTCTAAGAAAAAGGGCTCCTTCAAGGTACCTTTCCTTCCGTTGAGAAGGAAGAAGCTAAAAACTTCAAGGGTGTATTTCAACAAGAGAGCGCCATATGTTTTTGCGAACTCCTCACAGCTCTTGACTGCAGGAAATTATTTTCAGGGAAAGTCAAAGACGGTTTCTCATGCAAGTGGATGCCTATTGTTCCCTTCCACCACTCAGAAGAGATGGCCACTTGCAGCAGTGAGGGACTCTCACACAACACACTATACTATACACTACTCGCAGTCCCAAAGAAACACACGGGCTCCAGTGAGTAATCCTGTAATAAAACAGGGTACATTTACTTTACATTTGTAATTTTGAAGATGAAAAAGTATGAAACACCCTTGGCTTGTTGTTAGGAAAAGCCTTGTTAGCCACTTTCTTTTGAATTCACTCAGTGCCATTTGTAGGAAAGCCATTTCTCCCGCGGAACCGTTTCTTTTCATATTGGTTTTTTCTCCCCGCTTCCCAGCAATTTCTGTTTTCAGAGTAATGAAGACCAATGTGGTTCTCTCCTACACCATGTCACTACATTTACATTTTTTAAAATAATTGATGATATCTCTGTAATTTTATACTTTTATTCTAAAACATAGGATACATACGGTCACTATGCAGCATGGCCAGCGAATTATGGCTTATTTGGGATTTTAAATACAAAGATTATAAAAGCGCTGGTTAAAGTGCTGCCAAGTGAACTAAACTTAGTGTTCATGGTATCTGGCTAAATATATGTTTCTTAAGTAATGAGAAGGACTCGTTATTGAAACTGCAATCATCTTTCACGATAAATACTGTTTTACTTGAAGGCTTCTATACAATAAAGTTATATCAGTATGTGAGTACGGTATACTTATAATTAACGCAAACATGGAGAAAACATACCACTGTTTCTTAAGCTGCATTTCTTTTGTTTATGCTAATGCAAAAAAAAATCTGGTGTGCCACGTGCACTGATAAAGGCATGGCTGAATATTACACAAAGATATCTACTCAGAGGTTGTTGACTTGGGCAGTTGTAAGCAGGAATATTATGAAATGTAATCGGTGTATTAAAGAGGAGGTAAGGCTCACAGACTATTAATGAGATGCTTGTGGACTGAATGATGATGATGATGACACTGTTTAGACCTAGGTATATTCAAAACCATGTGAATACAGATTCTGTGAACACTCCTGAGACCTGCTGAACTCAAGAGAACTCTGCCAGGATGAAAGTTCTTCAAAATTACTGACTAGCCTTAACTTTCAGACACGTGTACTCCAGTGGAAAAATAAACTTTATCGTGAGATCTAAAAGCAAAGCTTATAAGCATTTAAAAATCAAAGCTCTGTTTACTTCCTGCTATAACTAAAGGCAATTTAAAAAACCAGCAGGTTTTTACTTTTAAACATATATATACATATTTAAATAATATACATCTAAATATATAATATGTATATTAAAAATATATACTACTATCCCAAGCAGATCACAGTGATAAAATACATACAGTAACAGGTTTGCCTGCAATGTCAGGAATGAAATAAGGAAAAACTAAAAATAGTCCATTTATATGGAAGGAAGATTGAGCAGAGTTTGAGATTAAGAGGGGTTAGAATTTATTCTTTTTTTCTCCCTCTTTGCATGTGAAAAATTTCTGACTGTGGTTTCTGTCACCCAAAGTTGAGCTTTACTTTTATAAAGCATCCTGCAAATTACACTGACATATTTTACTAAAATCATGTCACTTGTCCTGACAAGATCAACGAGGCATTAAACATAAATAACTAAAGGATGAGGAGCCTATATGGTTATTTACTGTAGTACCTTCTGTCTCTTCAGGGTTTATAAGACCTTATCCCATTCTTGTAAAGTTGGGGGATTGGTTTCCTTATGACATATCTGCCCTCATTCAGGAAGACCCATTGCACACATGCACACACTTCAAAAGTCTTGAAGAAGAAACAAGTCTTTCCAGTGAAAGCAACCTGGTGTGTCCTGTTGTCAGCACTAGAGAATCCCTTCAGACTCCCAGTAGAGCTGGCATCCCCTGAGAAGCATCGCACAGCTGTCTCCTTACAGAGGACTGATGTGCCTTCTCATGGGACCTCTCCAAGCAGACAGGGACAAGATGGGTGCAGCCTGGCTAATGACTATGCAGGAATATCAGCCTTTCCGCTGGCAACAAAGCTGCAGGGCCCGTCCCAAGACTTCTCTGCCTGCCCTGGCTCTGCCAGAAATGCCATACAACACGGTAAGGAGGAGACAGCCCTGCTGCCCGCGTGGGTGCAGACAGGCAAGGGACAGAGGGAGCGAGGGAGGAACCTACAGATTTGTCCTTCAGCTGAAACAGTCCTCCATGGCTGAAACATGAAAGCATCAAACCCAAAAACAGCACAGAGCCTGACATTTCAGACATAACAAATCTGTAAGAAACTTTGATCAGTTGCCTCCAGGGAGTCTTCAGTCCTGGACCCCTTTCAAATGGGATGGCTTGTGGATGCAGGATGGAGAACACATCTGGCACACCAGGCCTTGCTTACCTGTTGCCTCTGGGAGGGCCTGATGAAGAGGATGCATTGGGGCCACATGTCTTCCCTTGCCACCCTCCCTCTCCCTGCCTTCATCTTCTCTCAAAATGCTGCATTGTCACCTGACATCTCCTGACACCCACCCAAAGCCAGCGGGTCCCTTCAACCCATCGGGCTCTTCTGGGAGGCTGTTCTAGCTGAGGAGCAGAGCTGGTGGCAACGGCCAGCAAAACATCCCCGAGGCCCTCATGTGAGGCATGGACTGTTGTTGGTTGCAGTTCAGCGTCACGTTAGAGTTGGGCCAGCTGCCTCAATCAACAAGATTTCTCACCGGAAAAAGGTGATTTTTATAACTTGCAACTTTTTTTCATGTGAAAATGGCAGTTTTGACAAAGGCCTTTCATTCTGTGATGGAGATAATCAAAATGAAAAAATCTCATCTTGAATCAAAATGAAAAGACATGGAAAACTGAAACAGTTACACTTTCTGTTTTGACATTTCCCATTCAAAACTCCTCAGAATCCTTTCCCTGCTGTGTGAAAATGTTCCTTTTCTGATTATTTTTTTAATTTTGGTTTTTTTTATTTGTTTCACTGGTGGAAAAGAAATTTGGAAATGCTGACATTTCTTACATGAGATATTTCAAGCTTTATCTGGAGAAGTTGTGCCTACAAGTACACTGAGTAAAGCTTGATTCCTTGCACTCCACCCCACAAGTATTTGAGAAGACACTGGAAAATATCAAATTTAAATAATATCCTTCCAATATTAAAAGCAAAGTTAATGGGTTATATTTTTCTCTTTGAATCCAAATGCTTTTCTAAGATTTCAAATATTAAAAGGTAACCAGATTTAAAACCAATTTCACAGCAGAAATCCTTCCACAGAAAATGAGAGACCAGCTGATGCAACTGGCAAAATTCACACTTTTAATTAAAATGATTAAACACAAGAGACCCCATTGCCTGTTTTATGTATAAAACAACAACAAAGTAGGGATTTATGAAAGAAATATCATGTTTCTGTGTATCTTAAAGGAAAAGCTGAGAACTGAATTTAAATTGAGGATTTTTATGTGAGGTGTTGATACTCTTTTCTTCTCCAAACTACTAGTACGAATCTAAGACTAGTCCAATGTTCAAATATTAGGCTATCAAAGGCAATCTGCTCTCATACATTTCTTCTATAAAATCTAGGTATCTACACTGGAAGTCTGTGTTAATTTAAGTGATATTCCAGCAACAAATACAAGATTAAATTATGTTTTTCCTCAATGGTCAAAGGTCTTCCTATTGCAAATCGAGTCTCCCTTGAACTATTACATGGGTTTACTATGCTCTTTTACAACAAGTGTTACACAATAATGATGTGTCGTATTTTATAATGTGGAACTCCTCTAAACAACTCCCATTAGGACATAAAAGTATATATTTTTAATAGATTATTTTATACTCAGGTTCCTTGCAAAAATAATAACATATTCTGTCTATAGATGTTCTTCTTAATAAGATCAGTGATATAATAAGCTCAGTCATATAATAAGCTCATCTTATTCATTTCCTGAGAAGCAAATCTCTTTATAAGAATTATTTGTAAATGCAGTTAAATTAACATCTTCAATTGCTTTTACTCCACAGTCATGAAAATAACTACAACCAGAATCATTTCACTTTAAAAAAGTCATTTTAGTCTAAAGTTTGGCAAAAAAATAAACTGAAATGCTTAGAAATTTACATTTTTGTCACTCCATAAATCAAAACTTACTTTACATATTAGAACAATTTTTGTGAGAATTTTGGATCCGAGTTGATAACCTTTTGCCAAGTTTTAACGAAATGCAAATTGAAACATCTGAGATATTAAACAGACAATCGAGGTTTATGGTTACATCATAAGATTATTGCCCAGTAACACTGCATACTATGGCCCCAATTCTGAAACACTTACAGGCTTTATGTATGCAAGCAACCCTTGTGAACACAAATATAAGTGCTAATATAACCTCATGGCACCGAGAACACAATGTTGTATCCGCAATTGACATGCAAACTGTTTTGCTAAGGGAACATTCCTCCAAAAGATGTAGGAGGGTGTATGTGTAGAAAAGGGCAGCAAACGATGGCAGGAGCTTAATTATAGTACCACTAATGGCAGGAAGAGAATACAGCGTTGAAGACAGCCAGCAGTGTTAGCTCAGAGCAGCTACAGAGTGTACAGGACCACCTCCCTGGTTTTTGTAAGCTGAAAGAGGTTTACTGGAGTCATACTACAGGGATTTTTACCTGATCAGGATCTGATTTCTCATCTGCAGAGGCTGTATAAAGCAAAAAAAGCCCACTGGCTGAAAAAGAATGGAGACTAAGTACTCTCCTTATAGGTCACCAAGGAACATCCTGACACTAGCATCTTCTCCCTCAGAAGCCCATGCAGATGCACACCATAATGCAGACTTACAATGTGCTGAGGGAGATGTTAATTAGTAACTTTAATTGTTACATACCACAGCAAGATAGGAATAAGAGATATGATGGAAATACAATCTTTCCAGACACTGCATGTGGACTCAACTACATCCATTGCTGACTCCCACACCTCACAGAGGCAGTACTGATGTGTTCCTGTTCAGCCTGGGGTTGGCTGTCACAGTATCCTCCAGCAAGACCTTAATGCTTTTATAGTTCATGTTAATTCACTCTTGGCCTCTGTCAAAAACTACAGGCAAATGTCTGACAATGGAGAAATGGTTGTTTGAAATGGGCCGTTGCTAATAATGAAGGGCATGCAATACTCAAACAGTAAGAAAGGTCAGATCTGAAGAGAAGGAATTCACCTGGTGCTCAGAGATACACCAATACCAAACCCTGGTCCTGAGGGAATGACTGGCATGGTGCCTTTGGCTGAAGCTGACATCTGTTTCATGATCAGAGTGAGGTTCTTCCTCCCTTGGTGTGCGCAAAGCAGAGGAGGAAATAGCAAATCCTTTGGGGGGGCTTCACAGTATATTTATGAGAGGGATGCCAGGTGCTAAAAAACCAGAGGCACCACAAATGGTTCACCATGAGATTACTAACCACTGGATGCCCCCAGAGTTACCTCGTTCATCTCTTCTAACCAAATGAGTTGAGACTAAATTGTAGGCTAAGCTTTTCTCTGGTAGAAAAATGTTCCCACTCAAAATTTCACTGTTCTAATTGCAGAAGCTAGAAATAAAAATACTTTCATTCAAATAATCAGCATTCAAAATGCTTTCTGCTGGACTTTGCCTCCCAAAAAAAGCAAAGGCACATGAAGGATGTTCTGTACTATCATTTTTATTGGCCTTATGGGCTAGGACCTCATAGGTGCCGTCCTACCACAAAACCAAGATGATTATCCCTACTTCAAATCATGATATTTTATTACAACAGTTTATAGTCCTTATTTAATCACCTCAGCATGTACTGCATGGCATGGAGTCTGCAGTGGAATCAATTCATTTTGTCTTGGTTTGAAAGACAGGAATCTGCCAAGGAAGACAGGAGCCCCCCTTTAGAATGGAAAATACAACCCCCTCCCCTCCGAATGCTTATAATTTGAAATTAAGGGGCTTTCA
>WUAM01000395.1:13255420-13293897 GCA_024336885.1 Actenoides hombroni
AGTACAGCAGTTTATCACCTACTAACAAGTATGGAAAAATTCCCCAGGAAAACAAAAGAACTCCCAAAACCCCAACACATTTCTAGCAAATATTGGGCCAAATTGTGTTTTTACTCCCTGGAGGAGGGGTGGAGGTAAAATATACAGAACAGCTGGGGCCACCCAGTCGTTCAGCAGGGCACTCTGACAACAGCAATAGCAGATAGAAGCAGAAAACATCTTTAAAGATCCCTCAATTCTTCATCAAAACCATAATTATATTCTGAACATTTTTCCCATAATCATTTTCACCCAAAAATTTGCCAGAAAAATTCATTGTGAAAAGGCATAGAAATCTACATTTTTGACACTCCATAAATCAAAAGCTTATTTTACATAGCAGAACCAAATTGCAGTATATTTTACCTCAACCATACTGCCTTTTAGCATTACCTGCTCCATTTCCAGGCTTGAGAACTTTCACATACCCTTCCACTGCTCCTCCTCAGATTTTTTTCTTAAACTCGCGGTCCTCCTCGTTAAAAATATAAAATATAATCTCTCAAAATCTAGCCCCTTGAAGTACCATGCGGCCCTAGGGCTGAACTAGCTCAGTTTCTGCTGTGATGATGTAAAGCAATTCACCCGCCACTTCCAGGTGTCCCTCCAGGTCCCCACTGGACCATTCCTCAGGCACTGGCAATACTCCCTGTCCTGCCAAAGGTGCTTCTGTGAACGCACCCAAGCTGCAAGAGTGCAGCCTTGACTTCCAGCCCAGCCGCTTCATCCCCAAGGGCAGAAAGTTTTTCCCTGGGAGGGGGGGCACATTTAGGAGCATTCATTCCAAAGGGGGGTGAGCAAGCCCTAATTTTGTGCTAGTACTTAAAAAAATGTTTGCTCTTCGGTTTCAACTCTGAATTCTTTTTTAAATCAGAATGAGTCACCTTTTTATTTGGGAAGCTGGATCATAAATTCCTATCGTCCAGCCACAACCAAAATAAATAAAAAATGCAAGTAAATCTGAGAATAATAGTGACTTTCAGACACGATCAAGCTGGGTTTGATTTGTGTTATTTATCAAGAGTTAAGAAACCTTGTTTCCCTTCACCAGTCCCCTGAGCCATTAACTTTCACATTACACCACATTCTCATAAGATTATGGGAATTTTCAGTTTAGAAAATCCAAAGCATTCTGCAGCTGAGCATATTTAGTTGCATTTTACAGTTCTATTTTAAAATAATACCACTACATCTGATACCCCATACTTGTCTGTGACAAATGTAATATGCAAACATCTTCCATTGCATAAATGGCATAGGAATGGCAACAACAATATGCTGAATATCTAACTCCCATTGTCTGGAGAGCAGCCTTAATGTTGCTGAGTTAATGAGTGAAACGAGCATTGTGGTCTAAGTGTCGCGTAAATAATGGTTTCCATTACAAAAAAAACTGTACCACCACACCCTGGCCATCTCAAAAAGCAAAGCTCTAGAGGTTTCCCACAGACAAATATATAAACCAGTGCTGAATTTCTCCCCTTTCCCCCTTTCTAAGGCAGCTAGTTTAGTGGCCTCTTTCTTTTTGGAGCATATTTTTTGGTGACAAAACGCAGCTACAGCATTATGTGGTTTCTCTATGAACAGGAGTAAAATGCACTTGGTGTAGACTGGCCTCTTCCCTGGTGTGAAGGTCATCCACCAAAGCTGCTGAGTGGCAATTCAAGGCAGTCTCACAGAGATGTAAATCTCTCTTTGTGTGCCTGCATCTTTTTACGGATAGAGCAGTGAGGCTTAAAGTCCTCCTTGCCTAGGTCTAAGCTGTTCTTTCACACCTTTGAGGGCAAGGAGCAGCACGTGTGTGGAAGGGCACTGAGAAATGCTTGGACGCAATTCCCTGCAGCCCTGGTGCTGCTGCTGGGAACACACTGAGGGTAACTTCCAAGCAGGTTTATGAAAGGCAAGAAAACGTACACAACCGAGCTATGAGTTGTAATAACGATAGCAGTCAAAGGGATATAAAAGGCTAAGCATTTTATCACTCAGGTCAGCATAAGAACAGCCATTCTGCAGGCAAAGAGGCCAAGGCAGAGAAGAAAAGGAAGAGTTGACCAAACTAATCTGGGAATTCAGCCTTGCATGAAACCAGGCTCCCAAATTACCATGCAACGGCCCGTTCCCCTACTGCCGCAGGCATGGAAGTAGACGCTTCTTTCCCCCAAAACTCCTGAGGAAGTGTGAAAATTACACTGACAATCTTTGGGTAAAACTATCTGCAATCTGTCACAGGCTTTGTATCTGACATCTGGCAAGATACACAGTCAACCACAAAGCATTTTACAAGGATTCAAAGAGTAGCCTACAAAATGGTCAATAGCTTCAGTTGTTTTTCTAGGCTTTTGTTAATTTTCTGTAGTTTCCTGATGTGGTTTTTGTCAGTGGGGGTCTGCAAAACAATTTTAAAAGAGTCAGGTGTTCTAATCTTACTGAAACCAAAGAGCAGGTAGGTACCCAAATCCCTTGAGCACATCAGAAGGTATCAGGCTTGCCACCTGGAGCTACTCATGGTGATAGCAGCCTGAAGAATGGTGTTGACTGTGGGCAGTCCTATTCTGCTACATTCAGATACTTTCCAGCTCAAACCAGGATGAACTTGCACGGAACCTGGGTCATTGCTTTCATTCCATAACAAATACGTGCCTTTTTGTTTTGCTAGCACTGGTGACTCCTGGGCTTACAGTAGGCTCAGATGAAAATCAGATAATCCATTTCATCAAAATGCCAGAGGTTCAAGTAATTGAGGGTAGCAATTTAGATTACACATAACAGCAGTAAACCTTTCCTTTAACAGGACACGTCTCATTTTATCGTGATGTTCCAGAACTAATTTTGGAGAACTTGGAATTAACAGCCCTTGTTTAAACTTCAGTAGCAGCTCTGAAGTAGGAGCTTTGGCTGCAAGTCAAGACCCAGGTCAGTTTGCTGCACCAAGAAACATCATGGCAGCTTGTCCTTGCTTCTGACTGTTTACACTGTAAATCTTGAGTGAAAGACAGAAACAAGCCCAGAGAGGGGGAGCACAGAAGAATGAGAAGTGATGATTGGTATGTACAGTGGTGAGCTGTTCTCTTACATTCATTTCATCAGTTGAAACATCTGGAGATTTTTCATCTTTCTTTTCAGCTGTGCAGTATACTGTTCTGTAGGGGAGGATGCTATTTGTGCAGATAATTAGTTGGAGCAATATGATAAAGACTGTTCAAAAAGTCTAAGACATGCAGACTCCATCAAAGCTGGACTCCTTCTCAAAGTGAAAAGTGAACACTGGGTCTCTATCAAGGTGAACCTATTCAGCACACAAGTTATTTGAAAAGGTCATTTGCTCTAAGAAATAATTATATGATCCTTCTGATGGTAGAAGGGAGAGCAGCAGTAAGAGATTCTCAAAAAAGGAAGACAGACTTCTGTCTTCTCCAATTTAAATGTGAGCTTCTGTTCTTATTAAAGGACAATATGTAAAATATAAGGACAGGGCTTAGCTGCATAAGAAAAAGTGTTATTTCTAGGTACCAGGTGTGCTGTATATTCCCTTGTTTAATACAGTTCTATTTACTCAAGTTTTTAGATCAGTGTTTCTAGAAAAGATTTGAAGAAGACAAAAGGTATTCCAACAGCAAGACTAAAATCCATTTTGTTCTGCATTTGTGTAGTTTCTTTTGCCCCATCTTCAATTTCTACAGCTGATTTTTGTGAAGCAGACTGGAGTTTTACACTCAGCGATAGGGACTTTAAGATCCTTTCTGGAACCAAGAAGTTTCCAAACCAAAACTGCATATACAATACCCATTTAGATACGACTCACCTATGGCCACTCTGCGACTGCAGCCACGGTTCTGCACAGGGCTACGTGACACGAGTTACACCAATCAATGCAAACCGGCAAAAACCCAACCGACCATCCTAGAGATGCCAGAATCACTGCTACTGGGGCTTCTATGGGACTTGACTGCTAGGTAAAAATGCACTGTTTTCCAAGGGAGCAGCAAACCAGTTCACCAAGTTGTTCACCAAGTCCTGTTCTAGGATATGAATAGGTGGCATAATGGGCCAGGCTCTGAATATAGGTTGTAGAACTATGCTGAGTATGGGTCATTAGCTCTTCTCTTTATTTCTGGGCATACTCAATCACTTCTTTTGTCCATGGTCCTGTTTCTTGCTTTACCATGTTTTGAGTGCATACCTGAGATACTTTTAGTATGTCTTGGTATTGCACTGAAATGACTTTCAAGTATTCAAATTGGCCCATACTGAAACAAGTTCAGTAAAGAAGATGCAGTTCACTAGTGATTTATGCTGGTCAAAAATAGATAGGTTCTTCAGGTTCTTCTTAATTTCATCCTCTGTGACTCTCAGAAAAGACCACAAAACTTCAAGCTCCACCCAAAACAGGCTGTAGGACAGTATCTTCATTTCAGATGGAGCTATCAAGCACTCCACCAATGCCAACACAGTATTTTCAGCTGGCTTTAACAAAATGTGAGTCTAACTCATAACATGTTTTTCTCCTCCCACTAATAACTAACAGATTATCCACAATTGATAAACCTATGGAAACATGGAAAAGATAAATCATTCAAGGAAACCAGTGGCTCACTTTTTCTTCCAAACCAAGAACCGGAGGTGGGAAGAGTACCAAACAAGCCAAATGGGTGACAGGCTCAAAGCAGACAAAGCAGCAACAATATGATCTGCACGCAAAGCATAGCTAGAGTGGGAACTCCTCGCTGCAGGATGCTGGGGAGATTAACATTTAAACAGGTTCAGAAAGTGATCAGACAACTCTGTTGACCCACAAGACCCTCCTCATTCGGGAAGTTCTTGCTCCATGCAGTGCCGGAGGCTGGGCTTCTCCCAGCCACTTTCCTGCATGCTGTCTCAAGATTTGTATGCATCTATTATTAGGAGATATGGAGACTTGATGCTTTCAACAGCCCATGAAGCTGGGTCCTCTCCCTCGTTCCTAGCTGTTGTTCATCCTTGGGATCCTCAGTTTCCTTCACCCCATGTGCTGCAGCACATATGGCAGCTCCTGTGCTCCTGCTCCCAGCCTTTGGGTGACAGAGCAATGCTCCTGACTTTCCCAGCCCTTCTGCCATCCTGTCCTCAGTTTGGGAGGACTCAGAGAAAAGGATCATTTCCAAACGGAGCTTGGCACAAAACAAAATAAATTGGTACTGCAGAGGACTCTGTCAATGGGCATTACTCCAGGGAACAGAAGACTTGACATGGCCAACAGAAGGGGTATGAAAGCAATAACAATGGATCATGGTGAGGTGCACAGGTTTCCTTCATGGTATCTTTATGAAGCATGCAGATTGCATCAGCAGTTGCTGCCTGAGATTTGGGCTTAGAATTCTGACAATTCAGCACACTGCCCACCACATGCACCCCACCTAATGCCAGTGTTTCACTGCAAGTGTACAGCCTGATCTTAAACAAGTCCCACCCCATATTTACCTTCATGTTGCAAAGCCAAGTCAGTAGCTTTTTCTAGACACTACACCTTCTTGGATGCCTTTCCTTTACTTGAGAAGTACAATGTACAAGTGAGATATTTTGGATTCACCTCATAAACTGCTTGTTTTGCTGATAAAATTTTTTTTCTCTCATCCTAGGATCTAGGTAATACAGACTGCAGAATACTGTAGGTTGTTCGTGCGCATAGAAGATAATTTTAATGCCAGTTTTTGTACCTGAGATACTGTAAATGAGTATCTTAAACTTATATTGCCCATCGTAAACTTTTTTAACCCGTGAGTCATTTTCAAAATAATAAACGTAACTATTCCATAAAAATATCTCAACACAGAAGAGCCAGAAAAGTGAAGGACATGAACAGATGGCACATCAATCTTCTGCATTTATACAATTTGTTTTTTAATGCAAATAGTGTGGGTTGCCTGCTCTTGCCTTGGATATTGTTCCAAAGACGAGCACATTTTCTTATCTTTCTGGATCAATGTGACATTTGCAGTTATCATAAAGTGGGAGCCCATTTAATGATGTTAATGTTTCCTTAATGTAAAAATAAAATCACCTCCTTTATAAAAGCAAACAGATTAAAAGTCCCAAAGAGACCATTGAAATCTGTGACATTTGCGGTTACTGGTAGCTAGATGGCTTGATTATAACACAGGTAAAAAAAATAATCTTAAAAGCATTGTTTACGCTCATTAATCAGAACATTAAATAGGAACGTTAGAATCTCCTAGCTAGAATTAGTTTTAAAAATGTATTAATAAAAAAAATGGAGGCATCATTTCATTCAGCCTGTTTAGATGGTTCAAAAAAACTCCCAGCCGCAAACAACCAAACTTATGGCCTTATGGCAGCTTGGTAAATCTTCAGACCCCAGATGTAATATGTGGTCTGCATTTTTATTTGCACATATTGGAAAGTGATTCTGCCAGCAGTCCCTGATTCATGTCTGTACTGTTCCCTCCATGGTGCCACCAAGCAAGTGGCACATCACTAATATTTCTGTTCTTCCCCCTGGGGAAAATTTGAATCCTTAATTTTTGTACAGGCTTTTGGGGGAAAAAAACCCAACGACGAAACAAAACAAAAAAGCACCAAACAAACAATCAAACACCCCACCCCCCCTCCAAAAAAAAGCACCAAAAAACAAAAACCCAAACCAGATCAACACACACACCCCCCAGTAAAACCCCAAACCAACTACACAGGAGGAAAAAAAAATTACCCAAAACATAAACCAAAACAAACCACCAAAACCAAAATCAAACCCAAACAACCAACACCCAAAACACCACCAACTAACAAAAATGTATGTTCTGTTTCAGATTCTTACAGAGAGAGAAATTAAATTTATAGAAATATCTCACTTGAAACTATTCTGAGGACAGTGTATCCTGCAAGTCCCAGATTCTCAGGACCCCAAATTTGCCTAGGGCTACATTATGTCTCTCTAGTTCTATTAGGAAAGAGCTAAGTAAATGGGATGAAGAACATTTTTTCAATGAAAAATATTTTAGGGGAAAAAAATTATTTTTAAACAATCCAGCATTTTTGGATTTGTGATTGTTTGAAAGTCAAAATGTGGTGATGGCTTCTGTGAAAACATCATTTTGATAAAAAACAACCACCCAACCACACACACACAAAAAAACCTAAAAAAACCCAACCCCAACAAGCAAAAAACCTAAAAACAACAAAACAAAAACAAACAACCGAGCCCCAAGGAACTCTGCTCATGATTTTGCTCAGGAAAAAGGCCATCAGTACAAACAAGAGAGCTCTGCACGCCCTGGGAAGGCAGCAGCAATAGCTCCAACAACACCATCGGGCTGGAGGCAGCCACTGCAGCCTGCTAACCTCCAACACACTCTCTGACAAATGAGCTCTGTGCATTATTTCTTCTTCAAGGTTTTACAGTGAAGAAGGGATGAATGCTACAATCAGGAAGGGGTGGAGGAAGTAATCATAGAATAAGCATGAGTAACTGGGTAATCCAGGCATTCCCCTTGTGCACGCTGTCCCTTATCATCTCTCAGGCTTCCTTCCAAACCTGCTTCTTGTAACCACTGCTTCCCCTTTGTTGCCCAAAGTCCTGCCCAAAAACTGGAACAGCTGTCAGATGTAGATGTCTCTTGTGCAGCGGCACACACAGAGTAGATCCTTACAACCACTCCCTGCACAGTACCTGCAAAGTGGGTTGGAGGAAGAGGCAAGGTGGTAGAAAGCTGAATGTTCTGTACAGCCCCCAGAAGAACACTTCTGTATTACTGTTTCAGAGATGCTGCCCTCAGATGCAAGCACAAAAAGGGATGTCCATTGTCATCATTGGGGGAAAAAACAACCCTTTGAAATACCCCACTAACTAGAAAAGGTAATGAAAAAATGCCTTTTAATTCCCTGTCCTTTCCCTTCTGAATGAGCTGTTAAAAGACCAAGAAAAACTGTTATAGAGATACCATAAAAAGAAAAAAGCCCCAAAAAACAAAGAGCTCTCAGTTCCAGGCGTGTCCGAGGGGCTGGCAAGGAGACACAGCGCCCACATGGGAAAGTTCTGTCACCCCATCTGAGATATCACTTAGTGGTGGCAGCTCTCCAGAGGCAGAATGGGTCCCACCTGTTTGCAATGTGTTTAGCTATTAATATTTATATAGTAGTTCAAGTGGGTATATAAAAAAAAAAAAAAAAAAAGGGGATGAAATTCATCAAACTGTATGTCATCTCTTGGTGGTGTAAAATAAAAACGGTTGCAGCAGGGGAGAGGGGAATGGCTTGTTTCCTTGCCTTTCTGTGGAGCAAAATGTCGTTGCTCTCAAAATGTATTAGCACAAAGCATTTGGCAATCACCTCAGTGCGATCCACACCTTTACATCCAGGCTAAATACCATGGCCACAGCCTGGCCCCAAAATCACAAGGCTTTGGATAGCATCACGCAAATAACACGTTTATCACCTCTGGGGCTTGACTTACATCACCATTAAAAAAAAAAAAAAAAAGGAAAAAAAGATTCACGTTGGTGTGAAAGTCGTTTTCTTAAGCTTGGTTTACTGTGTCAAAAAAAGCCCCTGAAAAAAATTAATTTTAAATTTTTCTAAGGTACCAATTCGTGGATTGCTGTGAGAGTGAGTAATGTCCAAGGGGAGCCCACCTTCTATGCAGAGGTGAAGTCCCAGGGA
Source organism: Actenoides hombroni (assembly GCA_024336885.1). Lineage (NCBI taxonomy): Eukaryota > Metazoa > Chordata > Aves > Coraciiformes > Alcedinidae > Actenoides > Actenoides hombroni. The sequence goes on from WUAM01000395.1 coordinate 13,264,112, forward strand.
TGTTTCCTGAGTACGAAGATATGAGTATCCCAGACATGCTGCTGGTACTCAATCCTTTTGGACTTGTTCTGCTTTCTGTAGAATACTTCAACATTCATTGGAGCAAAAGAGAGGAGAATGACTTATCTCCCAGTAACAACTTTACCATCTCTTCGATGTGTATTTGAGGTGAAGGTAAATATTATATATGAAGAAGATAATTTCACCACGGGAAAGATGGAAACACCCACTCTAGGTGTCTCATACCACAAAGCACGGAGCACTTCCCAGGCAGTCAAGAGACTGGGGCCGAGGATGCTGCTCTAATAATATAAGTTTTACACATTTAAAATAAATCTGCCTGACATAATTAAGATCTAAGCCACAGAAAATGGAATAGTTTTACTAGGGAAAAAAAATGAAACCATTCATGCCAAAATGAATGCCTATCTTGGGGTGGTGGCCTGAGTATTCACATTTTCTTTGCATAAATGGGAAGGTTGCCTGTCCCTGAGGGGTGTCCCCTAAACAAGGAACAGTCAAGGGAGGTAGGAATCTAAACTGGATTTTCTGTTCAATCTTGTGAACATTATCCCATCATTTTTCAAAACTGGATCCAGTCAGGAAATTCAAGTGAAATCTGTGAGCAATTTTGGGCCTTCTGATACGTCTTTTGTCAGTAAATTAAGCGTTTGCCAGAATGAGAGCAGAAATTGCCCAGCTTCTGCACTGAATAGGAACAGCTCCCAAAAGTCTCCTGAACAGCAGTGACAGGGATCTGCTTTGGACACTGCCAGGAGGACATGAGCTCCAAACCAGCAACGAAAGGAAGGGAAACAAAAATTCATTTTCCAGTTGCTGATAGTTTTATGATCGGAAGCAATTTCCACACCTTCCCACTCCTCCTCCTTCCCACACCCTGATGCTTCCCAAAACACTATCAGTCAGAATATTTTAGGTGAGGGTGCTGGGAAAAGTGCAAGACAGGTGGCAGAAGTTGGTTTGTTCTCCTTCCCCTGGATATTTTTTACACACCTGGCACAGAATGAAGAAAAGAGTGGTTCTCTTCTCCTTGTCCATGCTCATCCATAGCCTCCTGTAAGCTGGTCTAATTCCCACACCTCTCTCATCTCCACAGGGAATTTGCACCCGGCTGGTTCAAAAGATGAGCTGTGTGGAGATCACAACCTCAGCCAGTGCCTCAGACCATGCTTGCAGCAGGATTGTGTGGAGGCATCAGAGCTCAGTGCATGGCAGAGATAGGACCCAAATAAGTCACTGTTATGCTCCTCTCTTCCCTCTCACTCACACGTACAAAAAACCTACGCCCATACAGCCTCTTTTGCACAATATTGCACGGTCCAGGGGCAAAATTAAGCCAAAGAGACCTTAGAAAGAAGAAAATGATAAACCAGAATGACATACATCAATCTTAAAAACATCTAGGTCTAACCATGACAGGAAACCTTGCGAGGGCCACTTAGACTAGCAAGCATTTTACTTACCCAGCTCGTGTAACCAACAAGCCATGTGCAACAAAGTCACTACAAGCCCTGAATCATGATATTTGCTCAGGTCTCTCTAGCAGGTACTGCTACTTTCCATTTAGTCTTAATCCAGTCACTTCAAGAGCTTTTATTCCCATCAGCCCAATCAAAGTCTTGTTATTTGCTATGATAAATTTTCAGCATTGGATTTCATGAAATCTGCATAAAGTTCTGTACGCTCTTGTAGCAAAGTCATTTTAATGAGAGCACTTGTCTCTGCCACACAGACTCATTGTATTACAGGCATTTTGAAACCTGACTTCCTTCCTTCCTGAAATAAACCCAAAGAAACTCTTTCCTCTGTCTTTAGCTTCTGTCCTGCACTTCCAGGGTGTGCAGTTTTAAACAAAGATTTTCTATTACTCTTTTTCATGCTTCATTCAGCAAATGCTTTTAAAAGAGCAGGCTGTTTTAAAATTTCACACTTCACAAGGTCCTCTTGTTGGTCAAGAGGGCTAAGTAAATTTCAGTGTGTATAAGTACAGGAGCACCTTGATCTGGAAGCAGAGAGGATGGGAGCATACAGATGCACCAATCTGCCATTGTAGTGCTGCATCAAGTAATAGGCAATGTGCAGAAGGATGGAAGAATAGGATCAATCTGCATGGAAATCCCCTACCAAGTTAACCAGCATGGCAACTGGACTACTGAAGGAAACCTTTTCCCTGCCTTGTCCAACCATGAGCTCCAAATTAATCAGACCTTTGGTTTATAGGGGACTACACTGAATCTTGTTAACAATTTTGTGTCACTAATAAGGATATTCTCTGTGTAACGTAGCCTTCCACAAAAGTTTCATGCAAAGAAACAGGCAAGTTTAAGAGAGGCAACCCCATGAAAGCACAGATTCAAGCCATTTTGCATATCAGGCACAGTGTGTACAAACTCCAACCTGCTTGGGTGGATAAAGGAGGAAGTGGTTGCCTTGCTCCCCTACAAATGCACCTTGGCTGATTTCCTCAGCAAAAAGACCTGCAGCAGACCGAGGCAGACACCATCCCTTCTCCTCCCCACACTCCCAGGGGAGTGGCAAGTCTGAAGGGAAATGGGAGCTGCTCTTAGGCAGGGACCTTAGAGACTGAGGAAGTCTCTAAACTGTAGGGAAGGCAGCATCCAGTCTCATTCCTTTTACCTTCCCTCACACGCTCAAGCTTGGGAGATCAAGTATGTTTCTCTGGCTTTAGCACTAAAGGGGAAAAAATCACTACTTTTGTGATCTACACATACTAATTAACAGACTTGCATATCTTCAGGTTTCATTTTTTATCTCCAGGTATCCTCTACAGCTTTGTCTTTGGATCAAATACAGAGCAAAATTACTGGCACAACTGACAAAATTTCTCTCTGGATGTGTTAGGACAAGTTTACCAAGAGAAAACTGTTGCTTCTGGCCAGTTGAGGTCTGAAAGCCACTTTGATTTCCCTCTGCTCTGACGTACAAATCTTTGGCTGAACCAACTGCAGACAAAGATTTCACATTCCTCCTCATTTAGTCTTCACTTTCTCTTCACTTGTCCTTTTCAGAGGGATCTAGGAGATTGACTGGTGTTGGAGTGTTTGTATTAGAGAACAGGAATCAGCTTTACCTCCATAGGCAGCTCTCATGCTTCATGAGACATTTTTATACAGTGTTAAAATAATTTTTCATGAGACAAAAGAGAAGCCATGATCAGCATATCAGAGAACAGATGTAAGGAAAGTTGGCTGTATGGGACATTTTTTTAATGCTCATACTGATTTTCAGTTAAAATAGTCCTCTTCTTTCCAGAGATATAGAATTGGGTAGGAAATAATCATGGTAAAGAGCATCAGCTTGAAGCCACCTTTCCCCTGCCCACCTTGAATTCAAGGAAAATTAGGTCTGTATGTGGATTCAATTTATTATTAAAAAAACCCCAACCAACCAACCAACCAACCAACCCCAAAACCACACAAAGCAAACAAACAAACAAACCCAACAAAACCACTCACAAAATTACCCCAAACAAACAAACAAACAAACCAACCAAAAGCACCCAGAGCTTCCATAAAACAGAAGCTCAGAAAAAGAATATGCCAAAAATAAGAGATCAAAGACACAAGAATTCAAAAATTACACTGTAGGTCAAATCAAGGTCCATACAGGTTGTCACTTCATCTCTCAGAGGAACTGGTACTGGATGCCAAGCCAAGTTAGCAGTGCTTCTGTTTCGAGAATGTGCCAGTTCTTCAGAGAGAACAATAAGGGGATTCAAATTCTGTCTCTGCGTGGCCACTGAGACACCATCATTTCTAACCCATGCCAGCAAAATACCAGATCAGACTCAAACTTGCCACAATAAATTTTTTTGCCAAACTAGTCCTAGTCTTAGGGAATCAAGAAATTGGATAAACAGGAGGACCGCTTTCTCCATTGCAAACCCGTGACAAGACCACAGCGTGCACACCTGACACGCCACACAGAAAAGCCCAGATGCTTCCATTGTGCCACCCCTTCTGCCTCCTTCCCCCAACGCATCCCAGCGGTACAGACTGTGTCCCTCCTCCCACCTCTCTCAGAGGACATACAGAGGAGCAGGATCAAGGGCAGAGAGCAGGATCATGGGCTTGGCAAATTTCTGCTTCTGCCCCCCTGCCTCACTAGCTGCCAGAGCTGAGGGCACCTCAAACCTCGGTGAGGCAGCAACGCTGCCTCTTCTCCTGGGCTGAGAGAGATGCTTCAGCAGCCATGCTGGGGAGCACACAGCGCCTGTTTCGCTCGCCTCGTGCGTCTGCTCTGCGGCGCAGAAGAGACACCATTAAACAGCCACATATATTACAACTTTAACATGTTGAAAGCAATTCCACCTCCGTTCAGATGAGTGTTGAAACTCCCGTGTGGCTGGCAATTCCTAGAAGAGGACAGATCTTTTCCAAAAGCTAGGCTGAACTTAAAAGTAGATACAAAATAATACTATAGATTTTCTTTCTCTCACTCGCTCATCACAGCCCCAAGATTAGCATAAAAATGTGCTATCCTAACTAAGCAGTCTGTTAACTGATAAGCTATCAAAAAATCATCTGTTATTTTTATAGCTCAAAGGCAGATGCCATTTCAAGAACCAGAGTTGATTGAGTAAGATTTTTAGTGCTTCGTAGATTTATCATTGTAAACTTGAGGTATTTTAAAACAGAATGATTCAAGCCTTGAAATATTACCTCAATAGCAATCAAGCATTAGGATTTTTGCCGGTCTTAAGTTTTATCTGGGATGAAATCATTTAATCTCCTACCATAAAGAATTTGAGTTGTTTCATAATGTGCGCACTAAAAAAAAAAAAATATAAAGCCCTTTTCTGCATGACGGTCCCAACCCATGTAATTACTCCAAAGCAAGGATGTCAAAGCTACTCAGCTCCTCCTGCAGGGCCCCCTGATGCACATTCTGTTCGTATCCCCCCTTCTCAGGAGCACATTTGGTGAGGACCTCAGCCAGCCAGCTGCAATCAAGCCCACTGTATCAGGTTTAGCGGTTTAATTGGCTGGGCGCTGAGGAGGTGCCCTGCCAGTATCTGCCCGGTTATCCTGCCGCGTGCCGTGCGGACCCGTTGTTGCCAGGCTGAGGTGCAGGGGAGGAAAGATGCTGCCAACACGTGTGTTGCACGCGGGAAAGCAAGCACGCTGAGTTTTTCGCTCGCAGGCAGAACGCAACGGGGCCAGCGCGCACCTTTGTCGGAAGAGAGAGGAAGAGGTGGAACAAGGCTAACCCCGCGTTACTGCACTGGGAAAGTGTGTGTCGCTGGGGAGAAGCAATCAGCAACAGACAGAGCTTTGAAAAGCTCCACTGGAGCAGCTTCTCCTTCCGTAACGAGAGACGGGTGCCAACAGAAATTAAGAGCCTGCAACTACTTATTGCGATTAATGTTGAACTTCTGAGAGCTCTACAAACTTCCCTATCGAGGCCTGGGCAGACTGGCTTTCCAGGGCAGCTCTTCCACATTTTATACGAGTCAAAACAATTAGACATACCTCCAAGCTGATGTCATCTGATAAAGAGGCGTGACATTACCCCCAAAAAAGAAATAACAGGAGTGTCAAAACACGCATATCACCCATTTTCAGAGGAGCTTGCATCTGAAATATTTCAGTTCTTACGACAGCAGAAGCTTGCAAGGTCTTCTGGGATGAACCTCCTTTAGCTTTTACTCAGTGTGGGGTTCTCTGCACAATAAAAGAAATCACTTCAGTCAGAAAACAGACTGGGAGTTACATTTTTTTTGAGTAAGAAATACTCAACCAGTGCAAAGAGAGAGCAAAGAGCCACAGAGTACATAGGTACAACCTCACAGACTAAGAATACTTTTTTTTTTGTGGTGGTGGTTCGGTGCAACTGACGTTTCCAAATGCCACATAACTGCAGTTATCACTAGATAATCCCAGTGCACGGTCTCTGCACGCTGCTGGGAGCCTTCTGCAAGGTTTCTGAAGGATCCCTGGTTCCACATGCTCCTGACTCCTCCTGCAAGCAACTCATCACACACCTTTCCCAAAGCACATTAGGGTTTACTCCATCACTCCTTTCCGGGATAGAAAACCCAGCAAAAGACTCACTGAGGTTAAAACCAGTACTAATTTATCTTCCTTAGTCTATGGGGCGTCCGACCTACAGCTGCTTCCCTCAGTTTACATGCTGCCCCTGCACGTGTTATCTCAGGGGGTTCCTGCAGTCTTTGGAGGACAGCAAGGGCAGCACAGTAGGTGGCTTTTCTGCCTGCCTGCCGTGCAAGGTGCTGAGCTTTCAGGTCCCCTGCCTCCCTCTACAGCACACGGCAGGGGTCACACAGGTTTGAGAGATATCTGTGGCTTGGTAAAGGGGAAAAACCCACCGTGATATTCATTGTCTCCCAAGAAAAGATGCATTTTTCACGCTGAATCCCTGTCTTTTGTTACAGGCATAAACTCGCCCTGTCCTTGCTCCAGCTCAAACAGAATCTGTGTTGGTGTGGTCACTGATGAATTCAGGCCCAGTTTGTGTGTCCAACTGTGGGACAGGGTGCCAGGCCCATGGGGCTCCCTAGGTTCTTGTGAGCAGGGACAGCATGCAATGAGCCAGCATCTGCTTCAGTGTTCCACCTTAACACCCTAACTGGCGTCGTGGTGGCCTGGGGAGGTAAACCAAGGGGGAAGGAGGCTAACATGAGACTCAGCAAGGTATGTGGTGGTAAACATTAGAGGTGCCTGCCTACTTCTAGGGTTTTATAGACCTTACGCTATGGAAAATAAAATAAAAAAAAGAAAGAAGAAAGAAAACAAAAACAAAAACATCCACTAGTTTTTCAAACACAAAAGACAAAGCTCTCCATGTAGTGGCAACTGCCTCCCAAACACATGATCTCCTGGTAACCCTCTGCCACTGCTGGGAATGGCTCCAGGTTTCAGCCTCTTCCAGGACTGTGTTAGGTGAACTGGTCTGGGACATGGCACCGTGTGCTCTGGTACGTGTTACCAAAGCTCTGAGTGAGCTATGGTAGCATCCTAGAGATTCATAGACTCCAAATAAACACATTTTAAAAATCAAGTACAGCAAAATACTAAAGCAGGTTAAAAGCTGCTGTGTCAAAGCTGAAAGAGCATTAATGGTCCAGGGACACTTCACGTTGTACATGAATTTCCCCATCAATTTTTAGCAGCCAGTTCTCTGAAAGTCCTCAACTTTTGCCTGCTATCTCTCAAAGACAAAGGCAGAGATGTTTTTCTTGCCCAAAATATTTAGAAGTCATCAAACAGCTCTGTACTTACAGGGCCAACCTTTCCTGACCTTTCTGGCTAGACCAACTCCTGTTACATTAACCTCTGACCTGGAGTCTCCTTAATAGCAATATTCCTGGGCACTGTAATTTCCCTCCCACTGTGTTGGCTCAGGGAAATATTTACTGTCTTGGCTTCAGAATTTATTTTTCAACAGAAGTGGCAGGGACCACCCTATTCCACCTCCTCCTCATGCAGTACAAGTGAAGTAATTCCTGAGATATTATTTTACCCGAACAAATGTGCTTCATAGTCTCTTTAGCTTTGTATGAAGCCCTGATTTCCTATCAAAATCAAACAGGGACCTTGTCAGATTTGAGATGGATATAAACAAGAAATGGGAGCCCATAATTGGTGATGGAAATCAGATAAGACCCTTTTAAATACATCCATTGATAGAGAAATGGGAACTCAAATTACCTTTGATTAAGTCTCTTAAGAAAATAAAGTGAGGGGGAGGGAAGGGAGGGTCTGGCTTAGTAAAACCACCCTCATGGATAAAATCACTGGGAAAGGAGTGGAAGGAGATGGCTGTAGCTCGTCAAACTCCCCAGGTTGGATGCAGCAGGACTGGAGCCAAGGAGGAATACCTCACACACTGTACGCAGTGTCAGCACTTGTGACAGAGGGTCCCGCAGAAGGAGCTATGACAAGCGTTTCACCTCTCTCTGATACCCTCATTACTCCCACCTCTGTAGCCAGAGACCGTGCAGAGGTTACGCACAGAAAGTCACCTGAAAGCAGATGGGCACACAAGAGATCAGGTTTCTGCAGGTTTTTTAGACTGATGGGGGTTTGTCTCATTGCTTCCACATTCAGGTAAATCAAATTATTTCGAAACTGGACTATGAGGACTGAGGAATTTGCTTGATGACTTCAGGGCAAATCACTTCTGGATTTGGTTGTAAGTCTGTCTGGTGCACCTCTAAACAGAAAAAGAAAACAAACCTGTTTTAATCCTGGAGATCTGTCTGACCTCTTCAGCTAATCTGAATTTCTCACCATTTAATCATAGTTAATTGTAGTGACAGAGATTTATACATATTTCATCCCATGGCTGCTCCCTGTGCCCGCCCCAGCCTCAGCCAGGCCTCCCAGGGGCGCCCGGGGTAGCGACGCGGCACGAAGGCGCAATTAAGGGGACCCACGCTGCGTTCGATGTCAAAAGCTCGTTTTCACACAGTACGCCCAGCTCTGAACACGGTCCAAAACCACGTCCTTCAGCGGTGCGCGCTGAGGCAGCCGTGCTGAAGTCAAGGTCACCCCTCAGCCTGTCGCCGCATCTCCTCACCCCAAAGCACAGCCCGGTTTGCTCCCGCGCTCCCGAGCTGCGGATCAGGCGGCCGAGGCTCAGGACAGGTACAATTACTAAGCTACTGTAAGTAATACCTTCGGCTTCATTACCGGCGAAAATCCTATTTGTGGGTCAGTACTCTGTCAGGATAAATAAGCATTTTCACACAGTATTACGTTCCTCTATTTCTTTTGGCTAATAATATTGGACACTGCCCAAGTCTGTCCCCAGTGACCACAATAATCATTCTTATCTGGACTTTAATCAGTGTCATATGTAACCTTATCACGCACACATCTTTATAAACATACAGCGTTGAAACAAGTGTAAGGTCATAAGGAACTCTAATATTTTGAGGGAGCTTGTGAAACACAAACTACTCATTTTTTGAGGGATGTTTAAAGTTAAGACTTCCGATCCTGGAAAACAAGGTATTTGGGGGATATTGGATGGAAATATAGCTGCATGCAAAACTGATCTTTGTAGTGATGGATGAGTCCCTCTGTGCAGATAAACCCAAGATTTAAAAATATTTCTTTTAATTGTTATTGTCTTTGTGCTCAAGGACTGATTGTGGGAAAAATGCCATTCTCTGACCATAAAAATAAAAAGAAAATACAATAAAGCAGTAATTGGTCGATGATGATTGAACTAACGACTTTACAGTGCCAGTCAAACACACATAATAATTGCTCTTTGGACTCTTTATGAAGGTACACCACTGTTTCATAAGACTAATCCAGCATTATAAATTCTTCATTTCATGTCAGTTTCCACCATTATCACATAAGCTTTATGATAAATTGCATGCATTATTAAAGCTTCCTAATTTAGACAACACGATGCATGATAAAAATGAAGGGTTATCTCCACCGAAAGCAGGTCAGATGCACGTTGTCACCAAGACAGCAATTACTTTATTTTTTTTCCATCAGAATGACAAGGCTTTGGAAGCGTTGGGCTCTGTGATTTGCCACAGGAGCTCCTCTTTTCTGCCAACCTCCCCTTTAAGGGTTTGCAGACAGGCCATACATTCTTGGTGGTGTTAAATGAAGTTGGAAAACCTTTCTGTTTTCCTTAATGCATATCTGAAGCAGAACAGTGCTTCCAGAACTTGTATTTTACTTTTTTTTTTTTTTTCCTTTCTCTTAAATGTAGTCTTGGAAGCATATCAGGAGAAGGCCATGATTTAATTTGCAACATTAGGATAAGCTCCTCCAGCAATTCTCCATCCTGGTGGCACCCTCACTCCCCGTCCCAGATCTGCTCTGCATGATGTGCTGGGGAAGCCGGTGCTCGACTCCAGTGAAACCACACAGAGTCCTTTCCCTGTGTGGGCAATTTTGAGATTTCACAGCCTCTGTCAAACACGCTAATAAAGTTCTCAGTAGCTGGTTGTGAGATCGCCTATCAAACACCACCACAAAGGAAAGCGTCTGCTCTCCACAGCAGCATTCAGTCATTGCTAGCTTAGCAGGGGTCACCTCCACCCTCTGACTGGACAGCCTTTTTGGCCCTTTCTGGAAAGGGCTGGCAAAGCACGAAGGGACACAGACTGTGACTTTGTGCCAAAACCCCTGCGTGGTGCCACAGGCTTACATTAGTGTGACCCTTAGACCCTTTTGGTATTACACAGGAAGAAACACCAGCTTCTCCCAGCACAAGCTCTGCCGTGGTAGGAAGCCACGGCACGAAGCACCAGGAGGAGGTAAAGAAGCAAATCTCAAACCAGGGGTGCTCAGAGACCCAGGCAGGTCCCTTGCAACGTTTCAAACTGGACAAAAAAATGAATGAGAAATATCAGATGGAGATAAAACCCTCACATGGAGGAGATAAAAATGTGCTTGTAAGCCAGTGAAATCTCTACAGCATCAAATCACACCATAAACTTTGCACATCCACACAGAAACACATAAAGAAAGAAATTAACAGAATTTCTTAAGTCACAGAGTAAAGTACTGAAGCAATCTTGTTCCATGATGTGTTTTTCATGCAGTTTGCTATATAAAGGAAGCTGAGAGAGGAATTTGCACGTTAGAGACCCCACAGCAGTGGGATCCCCCAACTGAGTTATCCTACACGGGACTGTACTACTTCACCTGCTACAATCTGTGTGTCAGGGAAGCCAAGGCTGCAGGGAGGGAGGATCACGCCGTCCCCATGTGCACTGGAGGGTGGGTGTCCACAACCTGCTTTTGCTTGGCACGTGGCACTGTTGTTGCATACAGTTGCACGGGCTCAGGGCAGGGGCAGGACAGCAGGCACACAAAGGCTGTCTCCCAAAGAGCCATGCCGGGGAGCTGGGGGTGAGTGGATGAAAGGTGGTCTTTGTAATTAGGCTTTTGTCCGTTGTACGTTACCTTGAAGAATGCATCAAGATCACCAAATGAAAAATGTCTTAGCCACAGAGAGGATGAAAATTTGGCTTTCCTCTGCGTCGGAGGCTTATCTGCATACATTATCCAGATGAGATCGGGGTACATGTTAAATGAAAACCACTAGAATTCACCCAGATGGTAGAAGACAAAGCCTTCCCTGTATCAGAATGGACTCGAAGCATAACCAAACGATAACATTAGGAGCTACAGCTTTGGCTTACAGGTCATGGCACAAAGTCCCTCAGACCTGACCTTGACCCACAGCTTCTGGGAAGGAGGGCAGCTTCCTCAGCCCTCAGCCTTTGCAAAACCAAGAATAAGTGCCTGGTAGGAATTTAGAAATAGTAATTTCATCCTGAGATGCCATCAGAAAACAATGCTATTTCGACACAGGGAACGTGGGTTGGGGCTGAGGCAGCACCCAGGAACGCACTGTAGGCTTTAACCGTCCCTTGTCCGCAGCCCGGGAGCACCACCCAGCCCCACAGCTCCAGGGCGAGAGGATTGTTAGAAGCTGGCCACTGACATTCTAAATGGTGAACACTTACTGTACTGATCAAAATTTGTATTTGCTCTGCGCAGGCAGCAGTCTCAAGCATCAAAGCTTCTGTTTCAACGCTGTGCCAAAACCCATAAAGTTTAAGGCTTGACCAAGCATTGATTCAGCACTAAAGCAGAAGCCTGGACTCTGGAGACTACTGAATAGCTGGATTAAATAAACACTTTAAAAATACCTTTAGCGCTGCTAATAAAAACTTGGACTAAAGAAATGCATAGACAAACCTTTGTTTGCTGAGTAGCTTTTATTTTCATATATATAATAATTCTATTTATGACGGGGAAAATGTTTTCTAAAATAACTATAAAAATAATAGCATTAACAGTGAAATTGAGGTGTTAAATACAGGTATGTTAAGACTCAGGTAAAATTAATTCTAATTGATGTCAGCTAACAGGGTTCAAGGGTCACAGAATCACAGCTCATCTGAGCTTTTGAGTGGGCTGGCACACACGTTAGCTAGGTGGCACAACAGCCTACCTAGGAGCTGCTTACCGCCCTCAAGCTTGAGCCAGCCAGGGCATGTAGGGCACACGGCCTCTCTCCTCACCTTTCCTGAGCACAGCCCGATCAGCAGTACATCTCCAAGGGCAGAAAGACCAGAAACAGAGCTGGAAACGCTCACAACTTCAGCTGTGGTTTCGCCGTGCCACCCATTTCTCCTAAACCTGCTATGCTGGAGTCATGTGATTCCCCGGAAATAAAAGTTAGTTAATGGATAGCATTTTCATCTCTGGAAGCCATTCTGCTGGAAGTAAAAGCATAGCAGGAAAGAGAACGTGCCTGCTTCCAGGCTCACGGCGAGGTTTAAAACATTTTCTTGAGGCTAACACAGAAAAACTCATCATTGTGCATGTGGGATTGCGCAGGCAACGGAGAAATGTGAAGAGCCTTGCTAGGTCCCAGTGCTAGGACCAGGGCAATACAGAGACAGCTGCCCAGGAGAGCTCCTCTGAGAGGGGAACTTGGAGGGCAGCTGTACACCACACTGCTTGGGATCATCTGGCTGAGTAGCACAGTCTAGCCCATCTGGAAAGAATAACTAATTATACCCCACCTCTATTTATGTCTAATTTTAACAGCAAATTTCCTCGGATATAAAACATGATCTGTTACCAGTCAGACTCAGTGCTAACGAATGTCAGTAAGTGCTGTGTTACCCCAGTGCTAAATGGTTTTGAACGTCTCCATTGAGTGCTTTGGATTTAAAGAACAAATCAGATAGGCTCTTCTTGACTAGGCCATTTTACACAGATAGATTTCAAAGTATGCTTTTCTCAGGATCTTCTCATCTTTCTAAAAAAATGCACCATTAAACACCAACAGACTGAATAAAAAACCCTAAAATACCTGATTAAAGCAAGTTATAGCCCGTCTGGAGTGAAAACCAAGCCTGAGACGAGGCCACAGAGGCCCTCTCGTGACTCCAGCACAGAAGGGAAGGGTAATGAGAAGTATACTAATACAGAGTCAAACAGAGCTACCCAAAAAAACCCTAACAAAGTTTCACTGTAAATTGCTTTGCCTAACAAAGCAATTGACTTGATCTTTTTCCTCATACTGTTTATTCACTGACAAAACCCACTTGATGTCCCATCAGTTCATATTCTCCAGAGCTTCCCTGTGTTGCCCTGTCAGACCCAACTTGGGATGTGCATCACTTGTGTTATCTGCGAGACTGTAACAGGGCTGAAAGCTGTTACAATCTGTTTCCACTCCAGAATTTCTGATTTTCATGCTTTCTTTCGTGGCAACAAATGGATTTAATTTCTTTCCTACTATTAATCTTTTATCGTTGGGTTTAAAAACCTTTAGGGCCTGATCAGCAAAGAAAGTTGATGGAGAGCACATCAGAGGCAAAAGCAAGTAAGGCCATAAAGACAAAAGATAGTTAAAAAATAATGGCTACTCCTGCCCTTGTTAGCAAACAACTGGGTTAATTACAGTCCAAACACACGGGAAGCTGGGGAGATGCTGCACTGAATGCCCTGCGAAGAGGGAATTATAGTAATCAAGTCTCGCGGTCAAAAAGACCAGGGCTGCTCCTAGTAGTTCACTGTGGGACACAGAAGGGCTCACCACAGCCTATGCAAACTTCACCACAAAAAAAAAAAAAGAAAAAAGAAATAAATAAAAAAATCAACAACCAAACCCTTTGGTATCACATCAACCTATAGTCAATTTCCAGAGAAAATGTGGGATGAGAAGCCTTGCTAAGGCTGCTAGATCAATGAACTGCCTCTGAGCTTTCCTTCTCCTCTCCTAGGTGCTGCATATCAGCCCCTTTATTGGCACACATGGACACCCCGAGGCACCTTATTTTCTAAGCAGTGGGAGCCAGAGTTACATCAGCTGGACTTCTAGTTACTACAGCCCTTGGTAGCGAGTGCTGCTGGGTGGTCAAAGCCTTGCACAAAAGCAATGAGAGGCCCTTTCCAGGATTAAACCCCTACACCAGGGGACCTCTGGTATCTAGGCAGGCTTAGGGTAGCAGAATAATGTGGTTTTGGTCAAATAAGCAAAGGAGGAAACATCTTTGAAAGGGAGGAAGCTTGGGGTCAGCCCATAGCAGCAAACCCTTTTCCAATATTAAACCCAAAGGATGATTTTGGGCAGAAACATCCCAGAGAGGACATTTAATTCTGGTCTAGTGTATCTCTCTTTTATCTACCCTAACTGATACGTAAGACTTCTCCTAATATAATTTTTAAAATCTGCAAGTCAGTAAAACCTAAGTAACTCACTGCTGAAGCCTACAGTCAAAGCATTCCTGTTCTTCAAATATATTTTCCTCATTCTGCAAAGTTCTGAGATACCCAAAGTAGCCTGGTGCCAATTGACTGCCGATTTTGGCAACTGGCAAGAAATATAAGCCTTTGTTTTTCAGAGCACTGATCTTGGGTTGCAGAATGATATTGTAACTTGAAGTTTTCTGCAGTCATTTGAGTGATGAAAGATGTATCTATTTCATCTCAGAATTAAACAACAATCCAAGTGCTAAGCTGTGAGAAAGTCACTGATTCAATCTGGAGGAAGTACCTTTCTGTACAAGACCCAGGACAGTAAGGTGAGAGGAGTTCCTGAAGCAGCAGTGGTGGTGTTATGTGAGCAGGATTGCAGGTGGAGACTTAAACCCCAGCCACAGAGATGTGGTCCCTCTGCTGCAGAAACTTAAGCTGGTGTTTTGAGTACCACACACTGACCTAGAACAATTTCCTCCATGTCTATGAGAGATGTTTAGCTGCGTAGAGATATGTTGTTTTATAAAGCTGTATAAGAAAAGAGTTAACTGTGCAAACAGTGAAGTTAATGCTCCACGAGAACTGCGGCAGCGTGGACCACAAGGCTAGCAAACACACAGAAGAGTCCTGAACAGAGAAGAAAGATCAAAATCAGCTCTCTGGGGCATGTGGTTTGCTACCATGCCTGTCTAAATAAGCTTAAATTTTTAAATTCACTAACAGGAGACACCTTCTGCCAGCATTTAAGCATTTCATTCTGAGGGGTGAATTTCTCAAGCCCTGGAAACAGTAACAGAAGCATGCAGTGCTTCAAAAAGAAAATCAGGGAGTCTGCTTCTCTGCCCCAGCCTCTCCAGCCCCATCCCCAAGCCCACAGCAGTCACATCCCCGTGCTGACAGAGCTGCGCTGAAAGTCATGCTTTATATGAGAAGGAAACAGTTGGCAAACATCTGAAAATGTTGTTTGTTAACCTTTTTCTGATATGGCTGCTTTTACAACTACCACATCTTTTCATGGCTGAACTGCACTTTCTTTAACTTAGGTTTTATTACTCTAGATATATTTGGGGGTTGATGTGTTTAGTCAGTGGATCATCTGGGGGCTCTGTTCTTCTGAAAGGAAAATGTATTATTAAACCAAAGTTTCTTTTCTGATACAACACTGCCCAATAGTGCTGTCACTTTAAGGTCCTTTTAAATCTGCTGAGAGCATCTCCTTGCACAAAGGCTGAGAGCCTCCATGCTTCAGGGACCTCTGCTTACTCCAGATGTGCAGCGGGGTTCAACACCCTCTCATCCAGGCACTGACCTCCCCTTTTCCTCACAACACCTTCTCCCTGCCCACTGTCCTGCTCAGCAGCCAAAGGTCCCTCCAGGGCTTTGCCAGAACCACGTGTCCCACAGAGCACCCCACCAGTCCCTCATTTCCACTTTCTTTCCCCTTTTGGATCACACTCTGCTGTTGTTAACAAACTAAAGGCACCACATTGACCTGCTCCCTGAGCCAGAGGTACAGTGCAGACAGGGCCCCTTTCCCTGGCTGCCTCTGGAGCAGAGCCTAGAATTCCATTTCTGCAGGACTCGCGAGCGGCTGGGGGAAGGTGCTGCCCTGCAGCAAAAAGCACAGCACAAGAGGGGGAAACGCACGTGAAAAGAACCAAACCTTTGTGGCAATAGTCTCTGGGTGTTATCCTAGTGCTAAAGGCCCCATCAAGCTCGCAGGTCTCCCTGCACCAGGCTGCGAGCAGCAGAGGCCACATCTCCGATGACGGGAGATGACAGCAAATGCAAGGGAGGGTCTCTGTACTTGCCCTTCTGTCCCCAGCACCCACCTCCAAAACACTCCATCTATTCAGTTTCCATTGGCTTACTGGAACCCTTTAACACAGCTTCTCAGAGCAGAAAGAAACAAGGGTTTTTTTTTAAAATGGAAACGTCACAATACTTCTGACTTGCAAAAAACAACAAAAAAATTACCATCAGATATGTTTGTGCAGCAAGCTCATTCTTCCCTTTTTATAAAGCCACAAGAGATATAAAATATAGAACATCCAAGGACCACATGAAAAGGATGTCTGGATCTGTTAAAACATAAAGAAGGCTCTACCAGCCAAGGGCAAAAGTTTAGCAACAATAAAAGTGTCTTTGGGGCTTTTTTTTTTTTAAATGCATAGAGAGAGGAAAAGAGTTTGTGGTCATGTTTTCCAGCTTTATGTATATTTGTCTATCATTTTAATATAAACAGGGTGTATTTATAAAGCCTAAAGAAATGGGAAACAGATTCACTGGTTTCTAAATGCCAAGAAGTCTCTTCAAGGATGATAAGCAATTAAAGGGGAAAGTCAATCAAATTTTTATGACACTTCTGACCAAGGGCTTTATTTTTATTGCACGAAATCCAATGTGACAACAGATATATACAGTAGCGGCATCTACCCATCCTTCTGTTCTGAGGGACCTTCCAGAATTCCCAGTAAAATCCCACTTCTGAGAGGAAAACAATGCTTAAATTCACACACTCCTTCACAGAAGAGTTCTCAGCGCTTCTGAATGCGCTAATACACACAGGAAAGCATATAGAAAAGGATACACATGTACAATTTCCATATCCATCCACAAATACTCTCTTAAAGCAGTCCTTCGCACAGCCCCTAAGGAAACATGATCTGTTTTCCATAGCAAATGCTCAGGGGAGTCCAGAAATCCTTCAGTAGCCCTGAAAAAATTAAGCAGAAATGGAATAAAGTAGGGAAGCAGACAATGCAGCTGGTGCGTTATTTTGCACCAGTCCCAAATATTCAGCTTGCACAGTGGTACAGACAATTTTATATTGACAAGGCAGAACTTCAGTTGTCAGGTTTTGACAGGCCATTTTGGTAGTGAAGAAGGTTTGGCTTTTTCTTGGGAGAGGGGGAAGGGGGAGAGGAATGAAGGTGCTAATTAAAGACATAAAGCATATTATGTGCCCGTGGAAAGAGAATTGGAAAGTCTCATTAATGGCTCTTTTGATAAAAGATGTCCAAAACCAGTGATTAAAATACAATGCAGTGGAAGGGTCTGTATATTTTACAGAGAAGGGATGCTGCGTGCTCCAAAATGTATGGCTCCTATCTAAAAGAAGTAGTTGTCGAAATTTTAAGTCCAGTTCATGAGGAATGTTTTAGGAAATAGGAGTTTTCTGTCATTAAGCAATTGCAACTTATACATCAATAGTCAGAAAAGAAAAAGCAGGATAGGGCCAGGGAAAAATGAGTAGCAAGCTTTTTTGAGATAAATAAAACAGTATTTTTAAAAGACATTTAATTTTTTTAAAAACCAAATTCTTGTGATAACTCAGTTGCTGGTACCGACCTGGAGACCAGGGGCAGCCCCACTGTACCACCTGTAGTTGTGATATAAACGTGCCCTTCCTGGATTTATCCTTTAAGCACAGTCCTTTGGCTAGAAATCAACTCACGCCACAGAAGCCCAGCTATGCTGTAGTACACAGGAACCAGTAGGAAGGCTGAGGGGGGTGTGTGTGTGTGTATGTGTGAGAAAACAAGGCTTCTTTCATCCAGAATACATCCTACTATACAATGGAGAATGATTCCATGTCACGAGGTTTTTGTTAAGATCTTCATTTTTGTGGCGTTTCTCCTCCTTGCCACAAATTAGGTCAGAGCAGGTAGAAAAATGCTTGCTGCACTGGGCTGGGGAGGCCTGGCAGCTGCACTGTCCCACACTGCAGCTCACCTTCCAGCTGACTGAACACCCCACTTATCCTGCCTGTTCCTACAGCACACAGGCACTACCGCATCTCACTGCCTCCTGGAGTCACAGGAACAGTGAGGTCTGAGTTTTCTAACCTTTTCTTTAAATCCATTTTAAATGAGTCAGTTCTAAAGTACTTGCAAAGGCTTGATTCATTGCACTGTTATCTCCTTCAGCTAACTGGCTCTTGAAAGTTACCTGCCAGAAAGAGAAGCTCCTATATTTTTTCCATCATCACTTGGGATGAGTGTCCTCAAGGGACTGAAGTGTTTACATTTTGTTCAGTTTTGGCACAGATGCTCTGAGCTCGATTTTATATTTCAGATGAAATGCATCCTGATGTAAATCCAGAGTAAATCCCAAGCAACTCTAGTAAGTCACCGGAATTACTCCAAAATTATACAATATGTAGGATTTGACCCTGCAATTGCAACTGGCTTTCCTTCCAGACAAGCTAAGCCCTACCAGTTAGAGCAGCCACCTGTGTATTACCCACATAAACCTGGCACATCTGAGGCAGCAGATCGCTGAGCCTCTCTGGCACAGTTTGCTACAGGGATGAACACAGCTAAAAAGCAACAAACAATTATAGCCGAGGACCTTTGGGCGGGGAATGTCTTTGGTTGTCTTGGCTTTGTTGTAAGATACAAGCTGTGGGGGGGGTTTGATACAGGCTCACGACTCCCACTGCCCCACAAGGGATGTGTTCACCTGTATCCAAGGACTGAAGAGCCCTCAGGAACAGCCAAGTTATCAAATAGCTCGTCTCACGTAGCTGTTTGAGACAGAGCACTCCTACTCCTTCCCTTGGTGTGAGGATTGATTCAGGAAGGCAGAAAAAGTTAAGTATAATGTGATGTGAAAAATACAGGGAGGTACCAGCAATGAACTGATAAAGCAGGCTGTCTTTCCTCTAAAACACCAGGAGGCTTCTCTACATTAGTCAAGCAGAATTAATAATTCTCATTAAGTAACCTGGAAAATTAGATGTCCTTCTGACCATGCCTGCAAGCAGCTTCCAATTTGGTTTTATTCATTATTCTTGGAAATATCTATGAATAATTCTTGGTCCACTAGAACTGCTGTGGGAAGCAAACTTAAAAAGGGGAAATGAGCACAGCTCTGGTCAATACAGCCAATTTTTTTGTTCAGATGCATGTAGCAGTCAGATGACTATACTGTCAATGCTGAAGTATTTGCTTGGCTCCCCAGCAACTGCTCCATTTGCTCTACAAAGAAGGCAAAACATGGAACATTTTCATATTTGGTCTGAGGTACCATGAAAAAATATAGTTGTTTTCTACGCTTATTTCAAGTTGCATTTAGCAACAGGATGAAGGGAGAAGTAGGCGGAGGAAAAGTACTTTGTTTTGTGGGAGTCAAACCTGCTATCATCTGACCTTCCTTGGTGTTCCTCTCGCAGAAGGGGTTTGCACAGAGCTGAGCTGATCCCTGCTGCTCCCAGAGCCCAACAGCACTTTCAGAGGGTAAGAGTCAGCGTCTAAATGAATGGGACATACCTGAAACTTCGCACTCTGCCCAAAGCCTGGTCTAGAAACAGTATTTCAGCTGACCCGATGTGAGGTACAGCATCTCCAGCCTTTGTTTGGTCTTGCCTCTCTGCTCCGGGACCTGAGGGAGCCTTGCTCCTCCCTCACACACTAGAGGTGTGGTGCTTTAATGCAGAAAATGAGACAGAGCTCAAAACCAGTTGGAAAGCCCAGGAATCAACACGGTGAGTGAAAGAATGAACTACCTCAAGTCTAAACACGAGTCAGGTTGGGTTTCTTTCTGGACACAGATTAAGAAATACTGGAAGGAGAAGAACCACAGGCTGTTTTCTGGTAGGTTTTGTAAAAAACACTTTTCCAGAAGTTTTTGTAAAAACCTCAGCAAGCACATGCCAGTGATGGTGTACCCACATTTGATTCCATGTCCTTACAGAAGACGAGATGATCTCTCAAGACCCTTCCTGCCCTACATTCCTTGGATTTTAAACACCACCAGCTAAAAGGTCCTAGCTCTGGGTGATACAGAGCCAGTGGCGAACTGCATCATCCAACAGTGATTTCGCTAATGAAAACCAGCACAACCAGCACTACTATGGAGTCAGCTGAGTTCTGAATTTCCTTGTTTTTCTGGGATTAGTCAGACCCATAACTCCTTTAAACTTTTTTTTTTTACTTTGTGGTTAAATTTTTTATATCATGCTTATCATCCAGGGAGCTCCTAGAAATAATAGCAAACATGCATGCAGGAGGGTCACACAACTGCTAAAATGTTAATGCAGTTTATTCTCTCTTGACTCTGCAGTTCTCCTGACCCAAGAAGTTTGTACTTCTGCAAATGACAATGGAGGAAGGTTTCTAGAACTCTACTAATTATTCTAAAAGAAGGAGCTTGTGCATTTTTCATTAGCTGCAAAAATACAAAACTGAAAACACTAAAAGACAGACACTGCTAATCTGAAAATTCAAGCATGGGCTAACATTTCACATTTCTACTGCTGAGCAGCTTTTGCTTTCATGTGATTTGAAGTCCTCAGCTTCCCATTAAGGTACATTTCTGCTGAAAAGCAACATCGGACAGAGCAACAGACTGGAGCTTTCTGCTAGCTAAGAGGACCTGTGCTGACCCCACAAGTGTCTTACCTGACCTTCTCTTCCACTCCTCTCCCTGTCCCAGACTCTCTTTTCCTTCATCTCCCATTGAAACCACAGTCTCATCACTAGTTTCTGCAGAAACCCCTGTGCCATCCCTGTCTCTGCACAACTTCCCAATGAAGTCATTTGCTCCCGATGCTTCCACCCAAACACATGCACACCAAGCCACATTTCTTGGGCTACCAAGCTTAGTGTCTGATCAGGCAGGCAAGCAGCTGCCAACAGCACTGTACAAAGAGAAGGTGAGCACATCATGGGAGGAAACACCGTCCACCACTTCCACATGATATCCCCTAGCTCTTGCAACAGAAAAAGCCCCCAGTGCACAAGCAGTCCATATCTACAATCCCAGTGTCAGTCATGGTTTTACAGACACCACCTCTCAGGACCTTTATCACAGCATTTTAGAAATTTCTCTCATTTTAACATTTATTAACAGCCAGGATCAAAACTCACTTCGAGCCACATTTCTATCAATACAACTAAGGCACGAAGTTTTGTTACAAATTCCTCAAGTTTTACTCACAGTCATGCACATGAAATGAACAAACGAACATTTGGCAATGTTTGTGCTGTCAAAATTAAAATTAGGCACCCAGTCTGCCCAGGCTCCACCTTCAGACAAGGGGGAAGGCTGGGATCCATTGGCTGGAAATGCAGTGCCTAAGCCAGGCTCTCGCTCTGAAAGGCCCTTTGGAGGATGTCTGTGCTCTCCGCCAGCCCCGCCAGGCACCGTGAAACTCCCCCACCCCAAGGCTTTGTTTGGAATTTCTTATTTGCATCTTTACTAAAAAAAAAACAAACCCCAAACAAACAGAAATAGAAGGGTCAATTTCTGAAGCCCAACAGATGACTATTCCCTCCCTATCTGCATCTTTCCCGTTCCTTTGGTTTTTCTGCTGATAAAAGTGAAGTTATTTTGGTTTTCTAACAGAAGGAAAATGGAAAAATTAAACCAAAGCAGAAGCTCACCACATAAATGTTTCCAGCAAATCAATGTCTTTTTTTTTTTTTTCAATTAAAAAATGTTTTGATGAAAAATTACAATCACTTTTCAGTGACGTGGCTTTATAGCTTCTCTTAATCTAACAGACACCCACACAGAGGCTGCACTGTTTAACCAGTTGTAGCATCCCCCATACAGCCCCACTGTGCAGAGCTCCTTGCTGAGTAGTGAAGGTATTTATAGCCTGGATTCCCAGAAAGGAAATCTCTAAGGTGCTGCTAATTAGTTCTGCTAATGCACTGCTAATAAAAAGGGGAAACACAACTTATCTCATGAGCAACAGCTTTGTTGCTCTTTGTAAAAGGAACTCAGATATCCCACGGGAGTTACTCGGGGAACGAATACCGTAGCTGAAACGTGGATCTCCTCCGCGGTATTCCCTTCAGGAGAGGGATCAGATTGCTGTGTTTGTGTGGAAGAGCAGTGGCCACATTCAGCCTGGAGCTGAGCTCCTGGCCACATTTCACCTCCACCCAGGGGTGAGCATTCATGTACCAGCGCCCTGTGCCTGGTTTCCATGCAGAGAAAATTCAAAGTCAGGGCTAGAAAGGAGCCCTGCTGCATCCTGAGGAGATGTTCAGAAAGACCAATGGACAGTTCTTAGGAGAGAGCTGTGACAATCCCACTGTGACTCGTTTTGGACTGGATACTTTCACAGGTATTTACCCTGGGGAATTGGAGTGAAATCCTATATTTATTTAAAGCACCAGGTGACTTGTGACAATCCCCTAGTAAGCAAAACTACATCCTCTTCCACTGAGAAACAAATGGCAAGCCACAATCTCCACAAATCTTGCAGAAAGCATCACCAAATCATTACAGCATAGGTTCATTTCATAGAATAAGTGGTTACCTGCTGGAGAAACAGCAAATAGACAGCAAATAAACTGTAACACCTCAAAGGCCAGTCCTTCTAGGCAGAGGTGGGGGACGGGTTAGAATCTCTTACTATCCTGATCCATAAAGACAGGAGTCCTTGCAAATTGTCCAGCTCCTACACTAAACTATTTTAGTCCCAAACAGTCCTGTTAAAACACCCACCACACATCAGAGCTTTGTTTGCCACCTGCTCTCAGTCTCCTACAGAATTAAGTGGCTGTTATCCAGTTGACCTCTGCCCCTGCAGGTACTATAAATGTAACTCTTTCCAAGACATTATGCCACCTTGTCGCCAAGAAGGCAGCCATTAGAATGCTGCCATGGCCCAGAGTGCTAGCCTCTGCTCATCCTTTTACAGCAAGTACAAATCCATGTGGGTGAGCATCTGGATGGATCACAAGAGCTGTGGAACAAGAAGTGTCAAAAGCAAGCAGTATACTAGCTAACCTCTTACAAGCCTGTGATGCTATTGCTAAGAGTCATTAAAGATGGGCTTGAAAAGCTTAGCTGTAGCTACAGCTACCTACAACCTTGTCCAAGTTAATTAGCTGCTGATTCAAATGAAATCTCTATTTATTCTATCTTCTCAAATGACAAGAAAATGTTGGCCTTCCTGAGAGCAGTAGTTTCTGTTTTCACAGAACTCGTATGCAAAAAGCTCTGAGGGCCACATTCTCGAAAGCTACTTTTTGAAATCTCTTAAATAAGCAAACTTCTGTTTGTAAAAAGGTCAAACAAAAGGTATGCAGGCAAGACTGAAGTTATTTTTCATCTAGATGTCACTGAAATGGATCCTGCATGCATTTCCTTCATTTCTGTACCACCTCAAGTAGATACTGGTCATCATCTTCCTACAGGTTAATGACCAGAGCCAGGGAACAATAACTCACCTAAGGATGTTCAGCTCAGTGTTGAAGTGAAGTGTACAGGATCTAACTGATTGATTTGATGTGGTATTTACTAATTGCAACCTGAAAACTCAAAGCCTTGTTGGATTTTGTACATCAAATGTTACTACTTACTGTTTCCAAAAGTAGATGGTTAAGCGATAAAACAAAACCAGGTAAACACAGCCTCATTCCACTAGGTCATAACAAAAACATCAACTGTACTTGAAATGTGCTGGGGTCACACTACCAGTAAAGTTTTTTGCATACAGAGTGAAATCTTTTAATCTCTGGTCCATTTCTACCTTTCTGTATTCTTGTGCCATCTGCCCTCTCCCAGCCTTCCTGAAACAGTCCTAGAAGTCTGCTGGAGCACTCAAGATAAAAAACAAACAAAGAAAACACACCAGGCAGCAGAACTGTAGAACAGTCGTCATGAAGGAAAAACACTTCAGGGGAAAAAGTGTGGAAGAACTTTTTTTTTTTACATTACCATTGTGATGTCTGAGTGCAATGGTTTTCACCTGCCACATACTTCAGGCAGAGAGGAAGTTTCTCGAGCCACTCGAAAGGATGCCTTCTATACAACATGGCGAATAAAAATAATCATGGTTTCCGATAAATTAAAGCCACATTCCTGTTTGGCAACTTTCCTGTCACACCAAGAATTTATCCAACGCCCCTTTTATTTATGATGAAACAAAAGTGACATAACACTTTGTCATGAAAGAATGCTGTAAATGATGCTTTTTTAATTATATACACTGTTGTTCTTGAAACAACTTTCCAATAATTTATGTTTATAGCCCTACACACATGCTGAGGAAGTAGATCTAAAAATGCAGCTGTGGTCAGTGACCATGGGATTTCAGTCTGACACTATCTTAGCATTAAGACTGGAAGAAGACAGACACTTCAACAAGTGCTTGTTCCCCACTTCAAGTTTTGCAACATTATTGAAGTACTGGCCTCCCAAAAGCCAGATGGTTACAGTCAGCCAGGCTACAAAAAAGAAAACATGATGGGAGCCGAATCTGAACACTGGTAGGTCTCCAGTAGATCAAGAGAAGCAGCAGAAAATGCTGATTTCTGCTGAAAATTTGGAGCAAGAGAAGAATGCCTGTATGTTGTATTGTCCTTCCAGCAGCTCAGAGCACTGTTAGCAGTTAGTGATCCCTCCTACACACAGGGGGATCCCTCCTGCATACAGGGAGACCTTTGGGTTGCTTCAAGAGACTGAAATGTCAGTAACAGGGGCTAGATCAGTCTATGCTTTCCATCTCATTTTCTCTAGCTCCTCAAATGTTAAAGCAAATATTTACAGACTTCTGAACATTACTATTCTCATGCTTCACTGCAGCCAGCATAGAAAAGAACACACCCTATGACACTACAGAATGTGCTGAAATTTGAGGCCCTCAGACAACATCTGTGTGTGCAGTGCTCATGAGAATGTGTTTCTCCTCACCTTTCTCCTGGTCACCCTTTCCAACATAGCCATTGAGCTTTATTCACTATGAATATAAATGCCAAAGTAATCATCTGTCAAATCTTTTGAATTTGGGATATAAAGGTATCAAAGAGGTGAAAATTCAGACATGAAAGAGCTTTAAGATACCAGAAACTCTCTACTGACCTCAGCCAGTATGTGTGAGTACATTGGAGCAGAACGAAGAGAAGAGACTAACATCTCTAACTTGAGCTACCAAACTACACAGTGTATAAGCCAGTGGAAGATCAGGGCTACTGTGAATTGTGTCCATATATCAACTGCAAGGCAAAGGTACTAACCAGATAAAGGGATAGTGACACAAACAGAAACTGGTATGTAACTTCAGAGAACGGTGATGAAATGTTTGCACTTACATAGGCTTAAAAGAACACAAAATGCAGGAGATGATCAAAGAAATAGGCTTCTCCAGAAATGGACAAATACGTGTTCTGCTCTTTGCTTCTGGTGATATTTAATATATACATGGTTTTCTCTCCTCTCCCCCATTCTACTTTTCACATTTATAAACTTAATAACTCCATTCTTTCTGAAATTCAAAGTCCTGTGGGGTCCAAAAGTCTATGGAGTTACAGGTCAAATTCTGCTCTGGCCCAATAAAGCTAAATTGGGGATCAAGGATGAATCCTCTGTGTCTTGCTGAACAAAACATACAGCCCACGAATGACGAACATCTCTGTCTCTTTCCTCTGGTTTTCTTTCAGCACACAAGTTTGGTCCACTCTTCTTAAGATTTCTGACTTCCAAACAAAATCATTCTTTGAGTTCAGATGATTAGGAGAGCCAAAAGGCATTGTTTTAGTTTTTGCTACATTTAAAACCAGTTTGTTTTCCTTGAACCAGTCTGTCAAAGTCTTTTTGCAGTTCAGGCGTTATGTGAGAAACAGATTTGCCATTAAAATGCACAGTCGTGCCATCTGTATAAAAATGTATAGCACAGTAATGACATAGCCTTGCAAAATCATTAATAAAAAGAAAAAAACAGGAATGACTGACACTACTCAACTCTGGGAGGGGGGAGGATAGAGGGGAGAGACATTGACACCTTTGACTGACAAAGGGGGGAAGAGACAGCCCTGTGAAGAGAAACAGATTGATGCTTCTCCCAGATTCTTTGTCTTCCTGACAGAGCATGGGCAGCAGCACAGGCCACCTACTAGCTGTGCTAATGCCTGCAGCACGTAAGGCCAAGAGCTTTGGTGAAGTTAGCTAAGAAAGATTTCCACTACATTTTCATTTATTTAGGGTAAGCCTAAAAGAACTCTTTATTAAAGGCCTGCTGAGAAATCCCATTTCACCAGGAGCCATTTCCCTGCTCTGGCAAGGGGCCCCGTGTTCGGTCCCCGCGCAGCTCTCCTCAGCTAGGCTGTTCCTGGCTCCTCCTGACAACGCGCTTGCTCGCAATACCGTGGATTCCGAACCCTTATCTTGCCCGGGCCGAGCCCCGATGGTGCTGACAGCCCACCAGCTGCACTGCTTCCTACCTGGATTGCTACCTGCATACCCCTACTTCTCCAGGGTCATCCTGCTCAGACCAGAGCTCTCTGCTCAGATGCTGGCAGGCGCCCAGCTCTTTTCAGTCCCGGGCAGAGGTAACGTTATAATTGCTACGTCCTCCAGGCTCCCCCTTACACGGGCTATGCCGTGAGCTGAGGGAACAAGCGGCAGCACTTGCAGCAGTAATGCAGAGTTCCTTTAGCGGCCTGGTAAAGGAGCATGGGCTGCTGGCAGCCCCCATGTCACACCAACTAGATCTGATTTAGGTTCAGAGTTGACATGTGTTGGTCCCGGCTCACTGTGACAAGCCAGCAGGATACTGTGATTCACAGGGGGAGATGTGCGAGTCTTCCAAAAATATGCCCGGAAGGAAAGAACCGATGAGGGCCTCTGAAAAAGACGCACATATGGGGGTTTTGATGGCTAAACAGCAACCGGTTCTCTAGACTTTTCCTCGGGTCACGCAGGTGAACACTTTCCTTAGGCTGAAGCCTTCTAAAAATATCACGGGAAAGATTCATTTTTGGTTATGTCGAGTTTAACAAGTGTCCCTTGAGCTTTGTTTACCCTGCGTCTTGTCAACGTGGCATATGCACCAAGTCACTACCGGCGCCGTGCTCCACCCTGGGCGTCTGGCTGAGCGCTGCCAGCCGCCTGCGACCCGCCGCCCCCCAACGCTCCTGGGGTGCAGCCCGGCTCTGCTGCCCAATCTATTAACATGGGCCGAAAATGCAAAAGCATCGAAGCAATAAAAGCCCCAAGAACATCTTTACAAGGTATTTTGCTAGCATTGGCCCCAGGGCCTTCGCTATCATTTGAGAGAACACGTTGTAATTGTGGTCGAATTATAGATTACAGTTCGACTCTGACTTCCTAAAGTTAACCTCTACCATTACAGACCTAAATTTGGAGCAGACCGTTGTGCCACTTGGAGGAAAGCCACCAGTTCGGCACTAGCAAATTCGGTTGTATAAAAAGAACATTTTTAATGATGATTTGTGTTTCATAAGCGTTGCACTATTTTTAGAAATATGAGAAAGTAAAGTATGTCTCCTTTTAAATCTGGCTTTTACTGCACCCTGTAATTTATGGTGATATAATGAGTAATTTGAAAATAAAGATTTGAGACAACATTTTAGCATTAGTGTTTTTAAGACAAAACAAACATTCAAAATAAAACCTAAACCACAGCAATGAAATCTATCATTAAATGCCTACTTTCTGCTAAATTTGTAGCTATGGAAGCTTAAATCTCAAACATTTGCTGTGACCTCTGACAAAGTAAAAATAATCATATTATTCATCGTGGTTCAAGACCAATATAGGGTATTATTTCATCCCAGCCTTAAGTATTCATGGCATTATATAGTGTGTCGTTTACAACTGTATTAATTACTCTCTGTTGAGTCCAAGTGACTGCCGGTTTTCAAAAAGAAATGTATATCACCTCATTGTATGTGCTTTATTTGTGAAGACAAGCACTTGTTAGGCTCATTTATGCATAATACATCAGATGTGACCTGTTTAATCAGTGCCGAAGTTCTTCTGAATTCGTATCTGACTTTCAGACACAAAGGCTTTTGACTTCATGGAAAAATTCAGACACGCTTTTTCTCTTGTTCACTGTGTAAAAGCTGCTACTGTACTGTGGTGCCAAAACTCAGTGTTAGACTGCAGTGAATAATACATGCCAAGCAGTTCAACCCAGTCCAGTAACTCTCCCAGACAGCCCTTACGTCACACCAAGCAGCACCTCGCACGTCCCTGTTTATCACAAGGGTATCTGAGAGAAGGAGAATCCCCTCTGCATGGGAACCAGCCCTGAGCTGGGATCTAGGCATAAGGCAGTTCTTCCCATCAACACACTTACAAAAACCATTTCTCTTCCTCCATTTCTATTTTCACCTGTCATTGATGCCTCTTGGGAAATACATGGCAATCATCAAAAAAGCGCGTTCTCTTAAGAAATGGCAATGTCATAGTGAGAAGTTCTCCAGAAACTGCCATGTAGGAGTGTCAAGTGCTACAGGTTTCCAAGGCCAAGCACTGTAGGAATGAAATGACTTGAGTTTGAGAAGCCAGAGACAACTGATCATGTATTTTGGAGGGCATCTAGAATCTGATATACTAGTCGGATGCAAAAGCAGCAAGCAATTTCTAATTTTATTAAGGGGCCAGCAAACCAGAAATGGCTATCATATCAAGGGCTTATAACCAAGTCCTACACAAGCAGAAGATCACTTTAGGCTCAGAATTAATATGCAGCCATTAAAATCCTTCTCGGAACTCCAGAACATTCTGGGGCTCGCCAAACCCAGAGCTGGCAAGAGCTCACCTTGCCGGACAGTCCAGACCATCTATACCTGGAAATCTGGAATCAGACTTTTGTGGCTTGAGATCCATCAGTTGGCTTCTCAAGAGGCAAGTGTGAGCTCTACAGCAGGAAATGCAAAGACTGACATCCCTCTGGGTACTCACCCCTGCCAGCTTGCTGACTTCAGTGCCGCTTGGCAGGTGTGAACAAGAAGAGAGTTTAGCTCTTGCTCTTTGTTATTCGAGTTTGTAAAGCTTTTTGTTGTTGTTGTTGTTTTAGACCAAGAAAAACATACACATTTAGAGAGAGAGAAAAGAACTTAAAAATTTTTTTCTTTTTTTTTTCAACCATTATGTAAATGACTTAGGCAAATAATAAGATCAGCTATTAATTACAGAGTTTCAGCTTTAGTGTGGCTTTTTGTGCCTTACCACACAACATTTACAAGTGGGTACAGTATTTGGTTAGATTTTTAAATATCTTTTTAACTTTGGCATCACTGGCACTGAGTCTAGGTAGTTTTTTCCTGGTGACAATTTTTCCATAATAAGAATTTGAGTTTGTGAGGATGGTATAAAAGGAGAAGTAAAAAAGGCAAAGAAAGAGAGAAATCCATTTTAATCATAGCTGACAACTCCAAGCAAGACTAAACACAAATGCTGTTGTCTGCTCACTTGAATATCAAATTCTCCTTCCCTGGAGAGCCGAACCCAGGAGGTGGGGAATTTGAGGAAGACAACTTGGGCAAATGCACAAATGGCACCTCCTGCATTTCTTCTTACTCCTGAGACCAAGTAAACTCATTCTTAAGAGCCAAGGAGAGCCTCAAGTTTGTCTGAGCTGAAGCTCAGCTATTGCTCTCTGTCTCTTGGAAGAGGTAGCTTCAGGAAAGAGTAAGTGGCCTACAAGAAAGCTGGGAACGGACCTTTTCGGCTCTTGGGCAGTGATAGGACTAGAGGGAATGGATTAAAGCTAGAGATAGGTCGATTCAGGTTAGACATTAGGAAGAATTT
>WUAM01000395.1:13299247-13316747 GCA_024336885.1 Actenoides hombroni
CTGCTGGCCCATGTTCAGGTCGCTGTCAGTCAATACCCCCAGGTCCTTCTCTGCCTGGCAGCTCTCCAGCCACTCCTCCCCAAGCCTGGAGCACTGCTGGGGGTTGTTGCGGCCCAAGTGCAGGACCCAGCATTTGGCCTTATTGAAACTCATGACATTGGCTTTGGCCCAGTGATCCAGCCTCTATAGATCCCTAGATGATGAGCCCCTATGAAGAAGGCATGCCAGGCCTTCCTACTCAGAGAGGTGGCTCTGCACCACAGCTCTCAGGGGCTGTTCTAAAGGTAAAAACAAGATAAATTGTTCCCCAAAGTTCATAAATAATATACGAACAATTAAGTCTCTCTTTATGGATGCTTCATAAAATATTAATCCATTTATATTTTCATAAATTTTACAATCTACAAGTTGTTGTTATCTTAATTTTATGTTAACAAGGCATCTGAAGCTGATAAATTTGGTTTCAGGTAAAAATACAATCAACTTTTTAAAAAACTGAGGAAAAAAATTGAGAAAAGAAATGGAGTAGGATTTCCCACATGCAGTACCAAATATCAGAAGTTTTTGCTGTTATTTCTTAAAAAGGGAGGGAGGGAGGGAGGGGACAGTTCTCTCTGTTAAAGAATAATATTCAAGGATCACTTTTTTTTCCATGAGTGTTATTGAAGATTAATTGCATTCATGGTATCCATTCCAATAGGCATTAGGCCAGGTATGTGAACTTTTATTACTTTGCTGTCTGGATATATGCAGTGTAATTACAAAAAAACACCCAACCAAAAACCAAAACAAAAACCCCACACCAAAAACCAAAACAAACAACAAAAACAACAACAAAATGCAATTGTGAATAAGCAGTAGAGAAAATTATTCTATCCTTACAGGATCCTGGCTAGTTGAGGTAAAACCTCTTAAGGGGAAATTGAAGAACAATTAGATGTATTATATTTAGGGCTATGCATAGGGAGGCATAAACACTGAACCATCCGCATACAGAGAAGCACGTAGCAGAAGAAGGAACTAGAGGGAGCTGGCTCTCCAAGCCACTTTGGCTGCTGAGCAAACTACTACAGCATTTCACTTTGTCTGGGCTTGTTCTTATTTTCCCCCCACAGGCTGAGCTTGCATACAGGTCTTTCCAAAAAGATGTGAGGGAACAAAGCAGGGATAAGAGATGAAGCAAGGGAAGACAGCAGAAGCAAGAGGAATATCCTGGAAACATCGCAGGATAAAAGATCTGGGGGAGCTTGCCAGAAGACCACCATCAGTATTTCTGTAGGGTTTAAGAAACCAAGTTGGTTTGATATGATCTACCTATTGCAGAGCTACAGTTCATAGACCACGCTTACATATACCAGAACACCTGGAGAAACAAAACTGTGCAAAGCAGGGTGGAAAAGGGGCACCTGTGGGAGAAGGGAAGCAAGAGAGAGGTTATGAAATAGCTGTTCAAAAAGAGTTCTAGATGGTCAATATGGGTGGACCCTTTACCTAAACCTCCATGTAACCATATGTGGCCAATTAAAACAACTTGAATTTCTACAACCTTACTTTGGTGTTCCGTATTTTCAAAATGTTGAAGTTTCACAGATTCCAGGCCAGTTTTGCTACTGAAGAATCGGAGGAAAAAAATCCCGTGCATTAGAGCAAGATAACAGATGCCAGGCATCCCAACAGAACGTATTAGGGGTCACTTTGACTGTTCTAGCATGAGTTAAAATTAACGTCCCAAGAAATTTTCCGTAGGTAACTTAGTTACTTAGCTCCAAATTTTGCCTCTTGGTTCAATTTAGGTAGTTCTGCATTATGGTGCGGATGCAGCAGTGACAACAGCAAGAGATCTCCAAAGGCATTAATGCAATCCCCACCACAGCAGAAATACTGCTTCAGCACCATGCATCTTGATGACTGATTTCCTCTGAGCTTCACTGACCAGTGTCATTGTAACAACAAAAATAGACTGTGGAAATAAGAGGAAGCCAGGGGAAATAGTTCATTAAAAAGTAATGTCATACACATACTTGCACACCCTCAAAGCAGCCAGCTGTTTTAGAACACACTGATTCCTCTGAATGCAATAAAAGGGACACAATATATTTCATAGTGATAAAAAGCCCAAGTATGACTGAAGCAGTCACTGATTTCCAGACGCGCACGTCAACAATGGCAAAGCAGCCCTAAGGAGGATCAGAGGGATCACATCTACAAGGACCTAGGTGAGCAGTTTTGAGCTTAGGGGGAAATTATGACAATTCCTGAAGTCACTGGTATCATAGAAGCCAGCCTCCCCACATGGCCATAAAACCCAGGCAACCCAGCTTGTCCTGAAGACCCTGGTAGCAACGAAGGAGTTCTCCACTGCATGGGTACCTGAGCTGGAGTAGTTCATTTAGATGCTTAAATTACACCTTACAAATGCCTTCACAAGTCAAACCGTTCTCCATCTTTTGAGCCATTCACAGTGTGGTTACCTGAAAGGAGCATAGGTTGCTTCATATCTGAAACTCTCCTAAGCCAAGAAGCAAAACCCAGCGTGAACTCTGTGCTGCTCTGAC
Source organism: Actenoides hombroni (assembly GCA_024336885.1). Taxonomy (NCBI): domain Eukaryota; kingdom Metazoa; phylum Chordata; class Aves; order Coraciiformes; family Alcedinidae; genus Actenoides; species Actenoides hombroni. Next base: position 13,301,803 of record WUAM01000395.1, read on the forward strand.
ATATATGGGGTTTAATAGCCTGACATATATTGGGTTTAACAGCCCTGTAGTGGTTTCCACGAGCTGCTGATTACGAGGCAACACGGCCATCACTGAGCAGTATCTGTCTCTTTTTAGACCAGGAGAAGCCCCTCTGCTTTATGGACAGCTAGTTTTGCATTGTCAAGCTGCAGTGTTGAACATCTATTTTGTTGAGATTAATAAATTTGGTCTCACTTTATGGCAGTCTCAGTAGAGGCTCTGAGAACTAAACTGTCTGGAGGGAGGAGAGTTGTGAAACACTGGTAAATCTCACAGGGCTGCTGCGAGGGACGCGTCGCCCAGGGCTGTCAGCCCGTACCTCCAGCAAGCGCTGCAAGGAGGTTACCACTGCATGAGGCAAACATCAGTTCAGAGTTTACAGAAACCAGAAAGAGCATTACTTTAGTTACTTATCTTTAGAAACGCACCCAGGAAAATTCTCTAACTTGTATCTGTGCAGACAGACTGCCGTCAGTGGTGCAGAGGGTGAAAATCGGGTCAGAGTCTGGCCTAAAGCCTTCCTGGGGAGCGGGTGGCAGGGAACATCTCTACTGCTAAGAGGCACTGGGCAGATGGGCGAGTTCTACCCTCGATCGCACCATCACCAACTTCCCTCTTACTGAGCTGTGAAAAGTTTTGATTTTCCTCACTGTCTTTTAGTTTTCTTTCACTTCACTCAGTTTTAATTTACAAGTTTATTTTAAAGAGTTGCTACTGATGTTCTTGTTTAACTTGCCCTTATTTTTGTAGCTTGCTTAGGTCAGGACCTCAGATAAAAAAACAGACTCGAGCCTTAGTGGGTAATATCCTGGTGTACCTTATGAATAAATAAAAACAAGATCATTCAATAAATGCCACTCAATTTTGTTAAACTCCTTACACATGTAGAAATACCATTTAACCCTTCAGTAAGTGAAGCAACTCCAAAATAAGGATCCAAGTGTAATGAACACACTGCTTTATAACAGAAAGAATTAAAAGAAGAGGAATTGCATTAAGAAAAAAAAAAAACAACCCAAACCTAAGAGAAGAAAACCTCAAGCAAACAAGAAAGCTTAAGCCAACTATAATATGTAGAAATCTAATATTCCCCAAACTGAAAATAACTCCAAAATCCAATAATATAAAAATTCTTTATAAGGTTTTTCTTTTGAGTGATGATGGGTTCCAAAAGGTTCTGCAATGCAGAACCAATGAAATAACACACAGAGGTGCCTTTGCTTTTTGAGTCTTTGCTCCAAGTGACAGCTTTCATTGTAAACTTTTGTTGAGAAACAACAGTTTACAAGATAAGGCTCTTCCAAAAGAGGTAATGAAAAAGACATTGAGCAATTGCTCTCCAACAATATTAGGAATAACAGAGAAAAAAGTAGCCTTGATTTATAGCAAATGTCACTTCGATTATGATTAGGAAAGAAAAAATATAAAGGTAGCTCAGTACTTAAATGAGCCCTCTATGGGAGGTTTGGGGACATTTTTCTTTGGAGGTTACTTAACAAAAAGAAAACTTACTTCCAAGATGGGCTAGGGAATCTTGGCACGCGCCTAGAGTGGGTGCATCCCCACGCTCTACCTTTTCCTTCATTTGGGGCAATTTTTGCAGCACCTCTCTCAGCAACACTGGTGCATTCTTGTCACGGGGCACATGTGTTTGTGGGAAACCCAGTCAGACTTATTTACCCAAGCTGCAGGCTTTTCAGAAACTTCTGCAGGTATCTGTAGGTCCCACAGGAACACAAGTTAAGCACATTCACACCCTGCTCCCCAGCTACGTTCACACCTCCACGTTACCACACCGCCACCTCACTGTCTTTGGCGGGTTCGGGAGCCTAGGGCTTTGCAGGTCCATCGTTACCAGCTACAGCTGCTTCCAGCTTCTAGGGCTGAGGGATAGGAAAACCATCGGACTGTGGTGTCCCCCCTACCTTGCATACAGGTGAAACCCGCTAAAGTCTGTCACACGAGGGGCAGCCACCCATCGCACAGGGCTTGGTGCTTGAGTCTCCGCGTTGGGGTACTTCCAACTTCAGAGCCTCAGAGTCTTGACCCACTCCCAGCACACACATACGTAACTCAGTGGGGCTTTGGCAGGGAAAACTGACACGTGGTTCAAGTAAGAATAAATAGCCATCTACACACCAGAAGACACGGGTCCTGTGCAATAAAAAAAAAACAAAACTATAAAAAAAAAAAAATCAGTCATGTAACCACAATGACAAATAAATATACATGCAGGCACGCAAAGAGCTCAAATAAATTATTAATTCTGACATTCCCCAGCTTTCAAGGCCTTAGTTTCTCGACCTTAACACTTCCCTCCCAGATTTACAGATCGTAAATATAATTTGCAGTCACTTGTAACTTTACGATACATTCTGAATCCAACACCTACTAGCTGATTCCGTGCCAAAAGGCGGTATTTTTGTATAAAATATGATAAAAAAAAGAATTCAGCGATATAAATATATACATACGCAAGGTTGGTGGTGGGGTTTTTTTTTTAAAAAAAAAAAGCAGCTCAGTAGGGAAAGATGGAATTTGGCAAGAAGAGAGTCTTCAAACAAGAAGAACAGCATCTACACGTTTGTGGTGAAAACTGGGCTTGATTTGATCCAGTTCTAAGTGTTTTAATATCACACGTTGGGCATGCAGCGTTCACACTGTGCCATTTTGAAGTCATTTTCGGAGTCCTATCAAGCAAGGGCTGCTGCACAGCACATGCCTTAGTGGTGCAGTGAACACATATCTTTCTCCCCAAGAGCAATACCGAAGACAGAAGGCTTTTCCTCACATGCACGCTGCAAACTGTGCAGCTGAAAACTTCATGCTCCCAGCAAAGGAAGAGGTTTTGGCGTGTGTTTGTCCCAGAAGTCAATGAGCACAGTGGAAATGTGAGGAGAAATGATCAAAGATGCGAGAGAGACCAAGAGCTGCCTGTTGATTAGTTTTTGAATTTGGAAGAAGGTTGAGATGTGCCTTTGTCTGGAAGCGTCTCTTCTTGAGGACATTATAGTTATGTATTTACAGCCCAAGAAGATAGAGATGTTGCCTACAGGAAATCACATCTGAGGAACCAACCTCAGGGCTACCATTTACCACCACCTACCTCTGTGGGTAACATGGGCCACACAGAAGCAGCTGCCCTAGATGCAAGGGGCTCTGCCCCACACCAGTGCCCCTTCCTCAGCCTTACAGAAGGGATGTGGACAACTCCCTGAGTGCATGTCTCATCAGGCCTGGTGCCCCTCTTGTGGGCAGCAGCACCCTCCATTCCCACATGGTACCTTTATGCCCAGTATCAGAGTTTCCCAGCCAGCTCTGAGGCCAAACACCACAACATATAACACTTGAAGTATTTATTCCTGCTGGTTAACACCTAACTTACACCTTTAACTGGAAGGGGTAAGAGTTTTCCTGGTTTTCAAACAAACAAGACTACTAAAATAACAAGCTTGGAGGATCTGAGCGTTTAGCAGGAGCTGGTGTTTCTGTCCATACACCCAGGCACAGGGCCCTTCCTACAAGCAAGGCTAAACAAACAAAGAAGTCCTCTGCAGGAACTAATCACTCCAGAAAAGCTCCCGCAGCCCTTCCTTGGACTGCCCCACCAGCTCCAACTGTGCTGCCAAGCAGGGAGCCCACAGAGCCTCTGGTTCACCACATCCTGCTCTCTGCAGCATCCTCACAGCTGAATCCATGCTGCAAGTCCCAGGGGAACAAAGGCGACATCTCTGAACTTCCAGGGGCAACAAGTCTTGGCTTTCAAAGAAAAGGTCCCTCCCTCTTTCCAGAAGAAATGCTTCCCAACATGTTAAGCCTTCCCGTGTTATTTTTTTTTCCCCCTGTAGTTAATGAACTTCTATTGTTTTCTTGTCAATTATTTATTCATTAAAACAAGGCTTGCATGAAATGCAGGAAACCCAGTAAGTCTACAGAGGCTGCCACACAGCATGGTGGTATAAGGAGTACAAATACAAGAGGACAGCAACCATATTCTAGTCTCCAGCAGCAACAGGGGGGTCCCCAGCAAGGCGGGCATGTCTGGACAGGATGGGGAAGACCAGTGCAGATCAACAGGTTTCCCCCCCAGGGGCTAGCAGCTGTGGAGTTGTCAGCACCATCAGATGTGGCCATGGGCAAATCCAAGGAATGGGAGGCACAAAGGAAAGACCTTCATTCTCAAGAAATTCAGTTCCTCCTCGCTGAAGTAGAAATGGATAATATCAACCACGCAATCTTTTATTCCATTTATGTTGCATGAGCTCTATTAAGCACCCATTAATAAACCCCCTGGAGTGAGGTATTAATTCAGTCATGCTCCTGCAGGAGTCTGAGGTAAAGGCAATGCAGCTATCTCCCTTGGACAAGGGGTGGGGGCCCACAACAGACCCAGTGCCGCGTGTCAGGGCAAGAAGCCTCCAAGAGCTCAGTTTCTACAGAAACAAGATGGGAGATGGGAGAAAAGAGGTATTATTAATCTCTTCTGCAAAAGTAAGCCATGGAAATTTGCTGTCTGTTCAAAGTCAGTCTGCTGCACAGCTGGGAACTGATCTCTTATCTCAAGTGCCAGTCTAGCGCCTAAACCACAGAAGTGCTCTTTCCTCCACTCCTTCGACATGCACATGGAGTATAATTGTATAGGCATGCTTACCATAAACAACTAGCAGAACTTGGCATCATGCTAATGGGATTTTTATTAGCCAAATATTTCTTTGGTAAGCAGGTCAAACAATCACGTTCTCTTTTGTTTCCTGTTATGAAATGAAACTGAAAAAATATGCCACTTAAAAAAATAAAATAAGAAGAAGCCCAACCAGTCCTTTATTCCTAAGGAAAACAATATGCTTAATGCAGAATAAACCACATTTTATGAAAAGAGGTCATCTTTGGGGGGAGTGAGAGAAACAATTGAAAAGAAAAAATGGAGCACAAGAGGGAATTATGAATTTTTTTTTTTCTTATGGAAAGTATTTACATGTTTATTTTAAGCCTAAAATAAATGTAAATATTTTAAACAAACAAAAACACACCAGGGGTAACAATAGAGTATTGTTTTGGGGTTTTGTTTTGTTGTGTTTTTTTTTTTTTTTACAGTGAATAAAAACTGCCAGGACAGTGCATGTATATTTTTAAACACGCTGCTTCAAAAAGCAGGATGCAAGGGATGTTGCATCTTTAATTTTTCTGTTAATTATGGATTGAGCATTGTTGTGAGTCTTGTCCTCAAAACCCAGCTCAGAAAATAAGAGCAGATGCTCATACCCAGGTTTGGCTCATGTGGGAATTGAACAGAACATATTGGTTTATAATTAATGTAATTTGTTGGATTATCTTTTGTGAAGGAGCTAAGGTAAACAACCTTGCAGCATTGTAGTGAAATTCTTCTGCGCTCAGAGCCTCTGTACTTGATGGAGGATGACAAAAAAACCCTGCCCTTCCTCCTGGATTGCAGGAAGATTTGGAAATGTCTGTCACATTCAAACGTATTTTAATTAACTCAAAGGAAAGAATTAGGCTACAGACCCTAAAGCAAATTACAAAGTGTTTAAAATCAGAGCTAATGATTCCCCAATTGACTATTCTGATTAACAGAATTCTCTTTTCTAGTTTGCTTTAATTTTGTTATGGGGCAAAGATGGAGGAGGAACAGGATTTTCTGTCCCGAAAACAGTAGCCGTTCTTCAGACCAAGTTTACTGATCCCAAAGGCTCCTCCCTTGTCTGGCCACACAGTACTCAAGCAAGCATGACACTAAGTGGCAACTTGAAGGAAAAAAAAAAAAACCAAAAAAACAACAACAAAAACAAAAACATCAAAAAAAGCACGATTATATAATGTGTTGCTTTCCAAAAGACTTTTTTTCTGAGAGCACTCAGGGTCTTGGTAAGCATTAATGAGCAATGCTTTGGTCCTCAAAAAAATTAAATAAATAAATAAAAATTGAAAAAGATTCAAGCACTGTGTTCTTAGGGGTAATAATTGCAGAAATATGGGTCAAAAGCCTGTTTGTGTGTCCCAGGACAATGGTACTCATCCTGACTCCAAACTGTCACAGTAAGCATTAGCTCTATTTCTCCATGTTTCACAGAAAGAAGAAACTCAATCTGCAAGGAGTCCATTCAGGCTTGCTGTCTCGTCAGGCCACCAGGGTCATACGGTTGACTTCTTATCCTTTATGCACTGCAGCCATAACCTGCATCTCCGATGACAGACTGTCAGAGAGGCAGAGTTTGAAACAAAAGCAGGAATACCAAATATTTGGTCTGCTTTTAAAGACAAAGAAAAATGAAAGTAGACATTAGGTGGGTGCTTCCTCAGTCAGGATCACCAGGCATTAGTGCCGTTAATGTGAAAGAAGTGTCTTTAAAACCAGGCACTTATTCTTGTATCAACTTAATTTGTTTCCAGTTTCTGTCAAGACATTGAGAAGTTTTCCCAGCTCAGTTGCAAGTTGGCACTGACCATCCTGGAGATAGCCTACACCTTTTTCAACTCTGCCCTCACAGAGGAATGGCACCCCCAGAAAGCATATTCACATACAAGGCATGCAGCACATGAAACACTTTGCGTCATATGTTTTAACTCCTAAAATAAGAAGTCAGCTGCTCTTCAAACTGCGCATACAGAGGATTTTTGGAGAACAGCCTTTCCTTGAGATGTACCCCTTCTGCAGTCTTTCTGAGAGAGACGGTAGCAGAGAGTCTGGGACACTTGTACACTAAGTTTAAAGTCATAAGTAAAGTAGATTTCCAGCTCAGAAATGTACATGGGTAATGAGCTACAGGCACAGCTGATACAGTAATAGTTCCATCCCATATTCACAAGAACAATGCTCACTCATGGGGAATGACAGTCTTATCAAATTGGTAACTCTATCTCGAATATCATGTTCAAATTTTCATATCCTTATAAATTAAGAAATACTAGAAGGAAATGACCAGATGTTCACGTCTCTTCCACAGCATATTCGTTACCAGGCACACAGCAAAGATGCATGGAAGTCTGCTAAGACTCTTCTCTGAAGAGGCTCACTTTTCTTTGTGTCATCTGGTTCTGCTAGCATGGTGTCTTCAGCACCCCAGCCCAGAGGAAACTTCTACCACCACCATTACCACATATCCCTGGACCACTAATGTGCTGCATTGTTTCCAGTGGGCTCAGGAAAGAGAAAACACTGTTTCTCCTTTCAAGCCAGAATGGAAGGAAGAGAGAGCAGAGGGAGAACACAAAGGATGGAGAAAGTTCTTCACACAGGACAGTCACTGGTTTATTCAGTCTCCCTGTCTTATTCACTACTTCACAGCACCACGTTCAAAAGGCCAAAGCTCTTAAAATTTCATTTTTCATTAATGCAAGGGTTTTTTTCCATGCAAGACAAGTGTCTCATCTCCTCATGGACTGCCAGTCCTAGCTGTTGGGCCTTGAATCTCTATCTTTAGAATGCTAACAATTGCATCCCTGCCTTTCAGCACTGTTGAGAGTGTAAACCCATAGAATGGTAAGTTTAAGTGCTCTGATACTAGTAGCAATGAAACATCTGTGTATAGATACATGCATTCCCTTCAATAGCTTCCTATTGTTTCTGAAAGATGCGGAATGTAACTCTGATTATAATTAATCAGAAATTTTAGAGCAAACATGTCGGGCCATGTAAGTGAGAAATGCTGAGAACTGGCCTATAGAGCATCTTAAATAACTTATTACTTTTTTTCCTGTGTTGTTCTAATGCCAACAGAACAACATTTTCTTTTCAAATTTTGTAAAAGAAAAAATACAAACCAAACAGGCTGTTCTCTGGCTGAGACCTTGGATTCTTTGGCACTTAATATGACAACAAAAAAAATTAATTTCACATCATACTGGCAATAGCTTATATTAAAATTGCATTCTTGCTGCTTTGACATTACTGTACATGGATCTTTTTGTTCTGTGTAAGTACTCCACAGCGGGGCTTTTTTTAACTAGCTAGTATTCCCTCTGTCAGTTCAATAGACTAGATGAGATTAGCATTTCCCTACTTGTTCACATGTCCATAAAAACTGCCCCTCTTTCTATGTTTGGTTTTGTTGCTGTAAGTAAACAGACACAGCACAATCCCAACAGACACCCCAAGTGTGGTCCTCACCTCCTCCCCAGTTCTTGTCCTGGGAGCAGATTCTGTTGTCCAGAAACCTTACCGCTAGGGACGGATCTTCAACTAGAGGTCCACAGATAATAGACAGGTCACCTATAATAAAAGCCTGCCCCTTCTTGTCTCAGGCACAACTGAGGAACAGCAGAACTCCACAGAAGACCAAAGAAAGGATAGCTCCTAGTGGTAAGCATCACTATGAAAGGGCAAGTCATATTCCCTTCAAGGTACAGAAACCCAGGGCAGCTGGTCTACTCCTTGTCCTACTGCCACCAGCCATCACCATTCACAAGTGACATAAATGGGACAATGAATGCGTTTTGCCATCCATGCCACAGCCCTCAAAGCTGAGCTATTGTCTGTATTTTCCAGTACTCTGACCCATCCCAGCTGAGGAGCTTGAAGTATGTGTACATCCAGGGAAAGTGTAAGGCAGCAACTGCTCCAGGCACTGGACCACTCCTCCTTCCCAGCCATCCCCAGAACCATCTCTTCCCCATGTTCTTTACCTTCTTCTCAAAAGCAGTTAACATAGATCTAGATCCAGTTTGTAGCAGCCCTCCTCCCTCCTTTGGTAGACAAGTCTGTTTGGTCACCTTTGATGCAGAAAACTTGCTGCGAGAACTCGCAATGTCAAAATCCCAAAGGAACCAGGCATAGATTTCTAGTACAGACACTCTCTGTGAAGCCAATACAAGGTTTTACTGTCTCAGCAGATACCAAAACCATTAATTCCTCACACTATTTACCATTGTTTTTTGTCAGTATTTGATCCTCTGTTGGTTTGCTTTTTCTCCTGGGAGTGGGTGGATAGTCTTTTCATTACAACACTAATAAGATAATTACGTTTTCAGTAAATATGAAATTATGTCGTTTTTAAGTATGTTTATTTTCTGTCTCCATATATTCCACAATGGGACTAGAACTTGGGAAAGCAAAAAGCATTTATGTGAAAGGGTCATGTCCTCAAAAGAAGGGGAAAAGAAAGGAAAAAGAGGAGAGAGAAACCAGCTTTTAACCCTCTATCTTGGATCCTACTACTGTGTTAGTAAATAAAGCAGTGGGAGGGTGTGGGGGTAAACCATAGGAATCATTTACTCAGCTGAACTGAGGAGATGAAAGCCTCTGGTCAGGCCAAATGGGTTTGTGGTTTTTCACCATAAGGGTTGCCACTTCGGGAGGGTACTGAGTTTTTACTGGAAATTTAACATTTGTTGACCAGAATGTTTTTAGTGGTCTTCGAAACGGAAAAAATTGCAAGGCAGAAGTTTTGCACCTTGATGTGGTAAATTAGCTAAGAAAATTTAGACTTGAGAGAAAGCAGTATAAAAAAAAAACAAAATCAAAACAAACCCCACACGAAACAAAAAGATCACAATGACCACAGTCACTGCAGTTTTTCCTCTTGATCAGAAAGTCAAATTAGCTGCAGCCAGCTATTAGCATAAGAGCAATTGTCCCCATTTGTTCAGAGCATGTGTGGCTGAGAGCAGGCAGGAGATGCTGTTTGATTTGCAATTGGCACCCTTGAGCAAGCAAGCTTGCAAGTTGTGTGTTATCACCACACAGCAAAAGGAGCCATCTCAAGCCCTGGCCTCAACCTAGGAGTCTAATTCAGTGGTCTCCTAAATGGTTCATGCTGGAAAAATGCAAACACTATTGGCCTCAAGCTTTTTCTGAGATCAGATCTGACATCAAAGGTAATCAAAGTTCAAGAAATATCATCATTCCCATTTTACAGAAGGAAAAAGACAACATTTGGAAGTTAAAAGGTGGCCTTTCACAAATAAGCTTCTTTGAATTCGGCATCTTCTCACACTGAGTATCCACTTCACAGGCATATTTAAAGTGTCACTGTATTGGGTGGTACAATCTGGAAGAACATTGTCTCAATAAGAAAGGCCATCCCAGGGCTGGTACCTCAGCACAAGCATGTTCTGAACATGGAATTTTTCTCCTTCAGGACACCCAGAGCTGGGAACAGATGGTGGTTCTCTAGTTTGGAACATAAGGGAAGAGAGGCAAAATCTTGCACATTAGGATGTTTGGACCATTTGATATCCTGAAGATTAAAATCACTGTCTTGAACCCAACACAAGCCCACAGCAAAATGCACCACTTAACAGGCTGTGCTTCCTGAAGTAACCAGACTTCCTGGGTTAAATTGGAGCTCTTGTCAAGAGCATGACAACAGCCTGAGTCCACAGAAAAACTAAAGGTGATAGGAGTACAGTTTAGACAGTCAGGAGAACGACATGCAGCCTGTCTAGAAGATACAAGAGGTCTTTACAGCTTTCAGAGCATCCAACGTATTTATTTTCATAGACAGTTAGAAACTTCAGGAACAAGCAAAATTCAGAACCAGCAGACCAAGGAACCATACCTACTCTATAGATATGGCAGGCTGCATGTAGGCTGCAACAGTCTCTGTGATCTGCAGCACATTGCCAAGAGCTTTGATCTTGTGATATCTTTAAAAGAAAGGTAGGACAGTGTGAGGATTTATAGTTAAAAAACAGATTGATTCAGTACTTTTCTTACCCTCCTTGATTAGCCCATGAGATCATCACGTAAAATGCCTTTCCGGAACAATCCAAGTAAAAGCAAAAGCCCAGTTTCACACTCTCAGAACCAAAGTAAAACCAGGAGAGGACCTGCCTGCAGAGAAGCAGCTACCGAGGAAGCTGAAGAGGCTGTCCTACAACAGGAAGCAATAGCCATATGCAGAATAGCCGTAATAAATTTACTTCAAAATAGGCTTCATAAAGATCTCACTTTGCATAGGCACATCGCAGAGACCAGCTTTATGCATTCTGTCACTCTGCACAGAGGAGAAAAACACTTTGGAATTCAAAGAAGACATGTACTCCGCTCCTGCTTTCAGGAGGTTGCAGTAGTTCAAATGGGAAGCACCGTGTACTCTTCAGCAGCAAATTGCTCACAATTAGATATTTTCTTAGGGTGCCTTGCATTATTAAAGCCTCTTTAAAGAAAACAAAACTGAATGCAGTTTAAGTACATGACTGCACAACTAAGCTACACAGCAGAACAGAAATGGACAATGATTCTCTCTTTTGCTCATCTCATGTTAACCAGCGCTAGAGGTACAGGAGTAACAGCAAGGCATCTGCAGACACATTTGCCACCATCTTTCAGATGTATTTTCCCGATGAACTAACAGACCTACCAAAGGCACAGGCCTTACAACACTTACTTACTGAAACATAATTTCTGATAACCTTCTAGACAAAGCACTTGCAGTCAAAATTTGGTCATGACATCACAAATGAAGACAACAATTTCTCCGTCACTACTTAGAGGTTTTCCTTTAAAAAGCAAGCAAGATGAAAAGATACACGAGATGTTCATCTAGAGTAAGAGAAAGCAGTTCCACCCACTGAAGACCCAGCCACATGTTTTCCTTAAAACAGACCACAAAAAAATTACTTAGTACAATCAATTACCCACATCTAACAGAGCAGATTAATGTTTCTGTTTGATTATAACCCCAAGAATTTGTTCCTGAAGTACAAACTTTGACTGTCAGGGAATACAGGAACATAGCAGACTTTTGGCTTTGTTTTAACAGTAAGGTTCCTGAAGGGGAATAGTGTGTTACATACTCACCATACTATAGACAGCCTGGAACATGCCCAAGTCTATTTTAGGCCCTTGCCTCAGGGTACATCTCTGAGGAAACAGGAAACTTTGGTTTAATACCAAAGCTAAACCTAGACTACATTTCCCAAAGAATTTTTCTCCCCCTCTTCTGCCTCTTTTCTGAGTTTTCTCCAGAACTTCAGATTCCCAGAGCATCTTTCAGCTTGCTGCACGTTTTGGTCATGATGTACCTTCAACATCCTGAATGTCCTGCCACGGCCTCCCCTGGGAGCCCTTGACCTGGCCATCACATTCCCCACAGCACTTCCCTCCTACAGACCCAAGCACAGAGTGCCTGCCAAACTCCCCGTTGAGGATTTCTCTTCAAGTCATCTCCATCCACCAGCCACTCCACCAGAGACCAGCACCACTTTGAATAGTCATTGCAGAGACTCAGGTCATGTCTCTCATGGCCAGTCACCCCGGGCCACAGGGATAAGAGCTAATCCACAAACTGCATTTAAAGGCTTTCAGTAGCCACCAGAAAGGAAAGCAGCTGTCCCGAGGAGCACAGGCTGGTTTAGTACTCCTATCACAGAACAAACATGAACCTACATGCACTAAGGGTCAGGCCCCTATACAAGCAAGATCTTCCAACTGCTTTTCCTAGTTTCTGAATCCCCATGCTGTATTCCTTTTCCTTAGACAACAGACAGAAATCTAGATGAAAGGTGGCAGGGAGACAGATGACATCCACAGAAGAACCGATTGGCACAAGGCGAGCCTGCAGCATCAGTTCTTCTCATGCACCCCAAGTCCAGAGCTATCCACATACAGTCTCAGGTCTGCACAAAGCTAGAGCCCACTCTCTTTTCTGTTCCTGCCTTACAATGAGCATCCAAATTCAACAATTTTAGGTCTTATAGACATTGGAGATTAAACTAGCCAATAGAAGTCATTGTGTACGAGACTGAGTTAAGAAGTCATGTTTGGGAAATAGGTTGCTGCAGTCCTAAGGGATAATCTGTGAAGCAGCAGATGTAAAACAGTTTATCTGGAGTATCACCAAACAATCCCCATCCTAAATGCTCCTTAGAGCTATGCCAGCTAGGTAAAGATGCCCTCCCTTCATGGCATCAATTACTCTTCTTAATGGACAGATGCAATAACATGAAGGAGCATTTTCCTGGGATGTTATTTAGAAAACAGACTTTTACTGGCTTTGGTGGCAACTGTGGCACGTAGTCCAATTTGCAACTGCTTGGTTATTCATGTAGATTATTAACTATCAGATGTTCCTACCTTCTGCAGCATGTAGATCATTTTCATATGTTCCCCCCTGCCACGTGCACCTACAGAGCATTTGAGCTTACTTTAAACAAATCTGCAGCTGTAACTGGGGGAAAAAAAAAAGGAGTATAAATTATTGAAAGTTTAGAAGAAATGTTAATTACTTCCAACCAAGGTCCAAAAGATTTAGTTAAATACTCCATAGAGTGTATATAGCACATTCAAGAATACTGGCTATTCTCCAAAGGTTTGTATCTGCTAAGCTTAAAAATTCATGTAAGTCTTTAAAATTAATGCTGCATAACCATGTGTATCCTCTAGAACCATAGCAATTACAATAAAAGTGCTTTAATTTGTTATCAAGTGATTTTCATCATAATGTGACACTACCAAAGCATTTAATAGTTATCTCACTACTATAATGTATTAACAATACTTCCAAATATTTGCACTATAAGATAAGGTAGCTTTCAGTTCTCACTTCTTACAAACAAATTGTTTGAGGTCACATTCTATAATTTCCATGGCAGCTATTTCTCTTTCAGACTAGAATAAGAAAAGACAACAAAAGCAAAGTCTTCTCTAATTCCTAGCAATGCAACAGAAAAACATCATCCTCTTTGCAAAGCAAGTCCCCAGTCTCAAAGCCTTGCACAGATGCTGAACTTTGAATTCGATTGGCTTACTCATGTGCATCAAATCAAGCAGAAACTTCAGTCCCTGCAGCTTCAAACATGACCTATACAGCAAATAAAATCCAAGATATTAGCTATACATTTCATCTAGCTTTACGTGTACCACTTCATCAAAAATGCCACATGTGCATGACAGTGCTTTAAGAATTCCATCCCAGAACTAGTGTGGAGCAAGTATTTGCAGAGAAAGAGCTTTCCTGCAGTAGGCAAAGCTAAATATTGACAGTGACCCAAATTCTGCAGATTTTGCTCCTGACTGGAAGAAAGAACAACCCCCATACACACAAAGTTCCCCTTTAAGTGAGTGGGGACAGCTCCCTTCCCATCCCTCAGGCGAGGCTAAGGGAGGAAATTTGGCACATTGTGGTTTTAACCGGTTTGTATTGGTGTCAATCAGCAACACCCCCACAGGGAGGGATGTACAGAACCATTTTCCTTCCTGAGATCTTCTGTCCTCCCATTCCTCATACGCGATTTCAACTCCTAAACTCAGACCTTATCCTCAGTCTGAGCTGCTAAGGGCAGCCTATAACAAAATGTCTCTGTCTTGACACAAGACCACTGGCTCAGCAATCTTCCACTGCGCTGCTCTGATTCGGGTCAGGACTGGTGTGGGTCTGTGTGGACAGAGCAGCCCAGGCCTGCCAGCTGGATCAAGGCCAGACCCCTCCTGCTGCTCCAGTACTCTGCAATAGCAAGGCTCTCGGTGCTCTCAAAAATCACCCTTTGAGAGAGGCACAGGGATGTTGCCCGAGAGGAAAAGCGGTGCTGAACTTGTTTTGCCTCCTTTCAGACAAAGCGGGGGGCACTGGAGAAGAAAACAAGGAAACTTTGGCCTCCTTGATTATTCCCATGTCTCTTGAGAAACCATGAGATCCCCTTCATTCATGAGCTCCCTGCACTTCCAGAACAATAAAAACTGCCTAAGAAAGGAAAAGGAAAGGAGAAGCCTGCTGTCTCTGATAGTAACATTTGTCTAGGATTTCAGTTTAGCAGCAGTCCTGAAAAGTTTTTTTTGAGAACCGTGAAGACATCTGGAGTTGGTCCTCCCTAGATTTCAGGAAAGTTAATACAAAGAGCTCCAAAGCAGTTCTTAAGTTTTTCTGTGTGCAGTTGTCCTCACACTGGGAGTCTGGGTACAGCTATGGAGTCCTCCCTGAGCCGGCCATCAGGGCTGCATTGTGCCACCAGAGCTGATAGCAAACACC
>WUAM01000395.1:13321747-13358796 GCA_024336885.1 Actenoides hombroni
TTCCAAGCTGATAACATTAACCCTCTTGTTCTCTCTGCTCTTCGCGCTAGGCCCCCCTTTGCTATCTACAGAACTCCAGCTTGCACACACAGACCCTTCTCCTCCTCCACGCACCAGCGTGAGCCATAGGAGGACTTCAGATGTGTTTTCCGACAGAGAGCATTGTGTCTTTTGCAATCAAAAACCAGCCTCCTGGCAGAAGAGAGAGCTTGGGTTTGACAGGAAAAAGAATACTTGTTTAAAAAGCCTTGGTTTTGTCTCCTCGTGCTATAGCCCTCATCATCAGTATACCTTTCGGGCTTTTCAAAGCACAGCTCTGGGCCACCTTGAGACAAGGAATAAGTACACCCTTGTTTTCACACAGCTGTAACAAGCCCACAACAACCACACGCTAACAACAGCAATGCCCAGGAGCTCTGCAGGTCTGCTGGCAGAGAGCATCAAGCCAGCTCTGACTCTACCAGGTCTTCCTGTACTAGAAATTACATTATTTAAAGAAAAATAAATAAATATTAAAATATCCATGCTTTGTTAGGCCATTTCTTAATTTTGAGAGGAACTGGCAAAAAAATAAACTTATCTCCAGTAGCTTGTTGAGGAATTTAAATTAGATCTGGCCCTTAGCCAAGTTCAGCTATTAGAGAGCAATACACTTCCTTGTCCTTATCTGTACGTGTGGAGGAGAGGAAACCAGCACCATGTAGAAACTCCCTGAACCCATGCTCTCCTTGGGAGCCTCAAAAGGATTCCCCCATCCCAGAAGAGCATCTGTCCTGGGCAAGCTAGTACTAGGTATCTTGAAAAGAAATAGAATAATACCTACACTTGCTCTACCCAGCACACAAAAGCTTTTTTTCTGCTTCACTTGCCTGGAGCATCCAGACAGAGGAGAGCAAAACAGACACCTTGGTTGTGCACAGCTTCTCTGGTTCATACATGTTCTCCTCTCTTCTCCAGATTCACAGAAGTAAGGCAGCACAAACCAACAGCTTACACATACTCCACACTGGTCTGAAGCTTCTGGCTACATGCAGCAAACTTCTCCTATGTCCAAATCATTACCTCTATTTTACTGTATCACAGCACCACAGAATATTAGGGGTTGGAAGGGACCTCGAAAGATCATCTAGTCCAATCCCTCTGCCGGAGCAGGACACCTAGAGGAGGTCACATAGGAACAGATCCAGGCGAGTTTTGAATGTCTCCAGAGAAGGAGACTCCACAACCCCTCTGGGCAGCCTGTTCCAGTGCTCTGTCACCCTCCCTGGGAAAAAGTTTTTCCTTATGTTTTAGCTACGAGGATGCTGTGGGAGACTGTGTCAAGGACTCCTTTTGACATCACACATGTGCAAAGCTGTTCGCATACAGTTTTCCTCTAATACAATGCAGCCTTCCAGGTTCTCCAACCTCACCCAGAGCACAAGAAAACCCCAAGACTTCTCCTCTTCTTTCCTAAAGGAGCACTACTGGGAACCAGAATATAAAATAACTAAATAAGCCACAAACAAACCAAAGCAAAAAGAATTTCCGGACTAAAGCAAAGGTTTTACCTCAGGAAGAAAAACGGGCTTTGCTGTTCTGTGCTCCAAATTGGCTGCTTCTCCCCGGTCTCCCATCAGGCTCCAGCCAGCCCATTAGCAGCCAATTTGAACATTCACAGGTGCTAAAATGTTAAGCAGCAGAGTACTCCGAGGATCTCGGTGTGGCAAAACCCTGCAGTGGGAGGACGGGATGGTTCATTTCAGGCAGCAGAAATGCTTTGATCAAACGAGGTTTAACAAAAACTTTACTAGCTCAAAAATCTTGTTTCCAACTTGATAGGCAGAGTGGGATGGGAAAACATTTACTTTTGTTTCAAGTTGAAACTTAACGTTCTGTTATGAGTCCAGATGCTGGAAACAAGTTTTAGAACAACAGAGTATGTTTCATTTTGAGACAAAAAGGTAGTAAACCCATTAATTACTGTATTAATCGCATTTGCTTGAACAAAATGGTATTCTTGAAGAGAAAGGGGGATTTTGCTTAAAAAGTTATTCTACCTGCTTTGGTTTCACAGTGTTGCCAGAATAAGGTTGGACTTGATGATCTTGAAGGTCTCTTCCAGCTGAAACTATTCTGTATTTTGAGCTTAAAATGTGTGGGGAAGAATTGGCTTTATAAACAAAGAAGGATAACGAGGAAAATACACTGTTGGGTTACACAGGCAGGTGGTTTAGACAGCTCTGTGCTAATAAAGACTTTCTCAGGACTTCTATTGCCTTGTTCTCACTCTACAGGGCAGGATAAGTGAAGGAAGAACAGTTATGCACAAAGAGGCTTTTGGCCTTTAACCTCTAGCCAGGAGGTGATGGATTGTGTTAGTGAGGGCTTCAGGATAAGCTACATCCCAGGGCTTCTCTGCAGGGTAGGCTGGGAGGACTAGGGATTCAGCAGGTCCAGCTTTATATGTGCTTTTCATCCTCATTTTCAAGGCAAATCATTCACTTCTTTGAGCTCAAATTCAGGCTGTGAATGTGTTTTGCACCTGAGACAAGAATATCTAGTAGCATTTTTACTGGCCCTTACCTAGCTCTTCGAGCAGCCTGACCTCCTCAGCATCCTGGGAGCAGCTCAGTGGTGGAAGGAGGGACCTAACCCAGTGAGATTTACCCAGCCACAGTCAGATTTTGTATGCTTATTGCATCCTCTGCCTGTTCCATCTGCTCATAATGTGAATTCTGGTTTAGTAGCTGCATAAATCCAGACCCAAATGTTTTAGATCACCTATATGGAAATAGAATAATAATGCCCTCACTTTTGTATTTTTGCACACTCGCAAGCATTTTTTCAGCAGCAGCTCTCAAAATCAGTAGGTACCCTTATATGTATTTGATAGAAACATTCCTGTTCTTATTACCTCAGAAACTGTACACAAAAAATTCTCAAAAGACTGTATCTTGAACTGAATTATCTGAGCTTGATCTGTAGAACTGGAGTCCCAAAATAATAATAATAAAATAATCTATGAGCCTCTCAGGATAGTTAGCAGTCAACCTGGTACAACGGACTTGTGGGGTGAGGCTCACCTGCCTCACTCTTCATTGCACACAGAGGATGGGTGCCCTTTCTCCCCAGAGGCCACAGCTGTCCCAGCCCCCCACGGATGTGCTGGTGGCATAAAACAGCAGTAACATTTGCCTTGAACGAGAAGGCACCAGAGCGAGCCAGGAGAGCCCATCTCAAAGGCAGGCAGTTTCTGCTGTGAGAAGAAATACCACTTTTTTACTTTGCCGGACTGACTCCTTCCTGAAATGGTTTGAGACCTTTTTATCTGCCTTTGTGGCAAAAGGACACAAGTGAAAGGCTGCCGAGATTCCTCAGTGTGCTTGCTCCCCTGGTCCCTCTGGCCTTGCTTACACAGCCAGCTGGGAGAGGCTAATGGGCTCTGGACCAAGCTGAGACCAGATAAAGCAACTTGTCTTTCTGTCCAGGCACTTGAGCAGTGACAGACAAATGTGAGTGGGAAACCAAATTTTCTCTGGTAAAAGATTATAAAAACCCTCTCCTCTAAATCAAGACAAGAATTTCTAGAAGATGACTGATGTGTTGTGTCCCCCCTCCAGCCCCAGGAGGAGAAATACGGGAAAAAAAAAAAAGGCTAAACTAAGTTTAGTTTTAAGGGATCCCAGCTGAAATTCCCAGTTTGCTGCGGGCTGACAGTTGCTCCAGACTGATGGTGTCCCCAAGCCAGGATGAACAGTCTGCCAGGGCCACGGACAGAGGCAGGGAAAGAGACGTTTGCAAATCTCGTTCCACAGAACCTTGCCAAAAAACTCACGGGGAGGGCAGTCGTGCAAGTTGTCAGGGACAGATCTGTCTACCAGCGTGGCTGGCTCCTTTCAAGAAATGGTGGAAGTGATGAATTCCCCCAAACTGTTTCAGATCTGTCAAATCAGCCTTTACCAATGAAAAAAAAGATGATGTGCTGGGTAGTTTTTCACCCGCTGTAGTTACCATGATACAGCTAGTCAGCTGGTGAGGTGGTCATTGTTACCACGGTCACTTACTTCTACCATGTTACACTGGCAGTGCAGTAGAGTGCAGTAGGACGAGGGCTGGAGACTTTGTCCTACACACTGTGACACCTGCAGCCCTAACGCACGAATACTCCAGTAGTGGGATACCACCAATTCCTGCAGAGAGAATGTGGGCAGACATCCCGCAAGTTATGCCTGAAGAAGAGCTGAATAGGGATGCCAAGTTTTGTCCGTGTGTAAATTTACAGTTGGTGGCATTTCCACTGTAAGTGTCATTGTCAAGATTTTAGGATTGGATTGAAAAAAAAAAAACCCAACAAAAAAACATTTGACTGAAACTTGCCATTCAACTTCTCATCATCACAGTAAAATACCATACTGTACCAAGAATGAAAAGAGAGAGAGAGAGAGAGAAAACAACAACATTTAGCAGGTTTTAAAATTATGCAGATATTTTTAATGGCTTTGGAGTATTCAGACACTCACTCATATGTCAGAAAACAGATTTGATTTATAGGAATGACATTTGGCAGAGCAATTAATCCATACTATGTTCTAATCATGTTTGGTACAAGGAGAGGAAAAAAAAGTCAAACTTAGGTTTAAAGCTGACTGTGCCAGGAATTACTTTCAAAGAAGGCTCAGAAGGGATTTTAGTAAGCTCAAGGACAAAATCTGGTCTTTATTCCTTCCCCACTCCACCACCCAACATGAGTCCCATTTTCTAGTTGAAACTCAGCAATTACATCTTCTTACCTCCAGCGGAGGTGAAATGGGAGTCTGGACCTCTTCAGATAAACCCTCCTTCCCATGTTATTCCTCAGCCCCACGGGGGTTGTCTAAAGGAAATCTTGAGAGGGAAACTATGGACAGTTCATCAAAGAAAGTAAAAGTTCCATCAGGCAGAGCAGGGATCTATATTTGCATGAATGGTTTTTGGTCTGATTTGTTTTTCCTGGAATGCAACTTTCATTGGTCTTCACTTTGCCCATCCCAGCAATATTCCTCTTGGCAGAAATGTTCAGCTCCCCTCCTGTCACTGCTTAGCTCTCCACTGCCAGAGCATTTACACTTAGCTATGGGGACTCTCATGTCACGGACAGCAGTGCTGCTGCTTAGGCACCTGCAGTAGCTTCCACTACGACACAGGCCCAGGCCCAAGGAGGGCAGCTTCCCTCCTGGGTGCAGAGAGGGACATTCTTGTCTGAGACCTTGGGACCCTGTGTCCCCAGAAGGGGAACTGTTCTGCTGAGACCCCACGAGCTCAGCTGGGAGGGTATGGCCGGACTATTCACTTGCCCAGCAGCTGTCCTTGCTTCTCTGTGCATACCCATGGCTGCTGACACCTTCCTTGCCCAGTGCTGGTCTTGCACAAGCATCAGCCTCTGGCTCTTTTATTCCCATTTGAATGCCTGATGTTGAATTCTGCAGAGAGGAAAAACCCTGTGTTTCTCATCCAGTGTGACAGACATGACCATTAAGAAAAGCTTCTCTGACAAATCCATTCTAGAATACGAGAGCAAGCGCTGCTTGGTAGTTCGCACTTACAGACTTTGCAGAAGCTGTGAGTTAGCTCACACAGTAACTGCACCATGTCTAACACAGCACTGGTGCCAGTTTACCAGGAGAAATCTCTCCTAAAGCTTTTTTTTTTCTCAGATCTCTCAGAACTAAATCTAACAGTTGCTGCACGACGTACCAATGCTAGATCTGTACTTGAGCTTGAACCATGGACTCCTCTTCCCTGGTGGCTGGGCATTCACCAACAAATAATAAAAAAAAATTAATAAATCTAACATTTCATTTGATTTTCCTGTTGTGTTTTTTTTTTATTATAAGTTTTAAAACCAGACCTCCTCCCTCCAACAACTCTATCAACTCTCCTTTGCACTTCATCACCAGAAACTCCTGCTTAATTTGTACACAGATGAAAACATATTCCTCTACACTCCTTCCATGATAGCTTTAAAAAGCGAAGGTTACACTTTAAGACAAATAAATAATTATTTTAGCAGATTGGTTTTAACACCTGCTGTGAAGATTGCAAAACCATCCCCATTCTACCTATAACTCAATTTTCTCACACTCATAACTCAGAAAATATTTGCCTTTAGGTTTAATAGCTTCCATATTCTTTTCTGTCTGAAGATGTATCGTTAAATATTATTACTACTGGAGGTAGTTTGGGCAATGTCTTTCAGTCATATTTGATTTAAAGGGAGAGAGAAGAAAACTTCTGTCCAGATGCACTATCTTGGGAAGATGAGTACAGAAAAACCAGCTGGCCTGAGCTAGCTTCTACTGAAAATTATACCTCTAGGAAAGAGGAAGGTGGGAGAGAAAGGTTCAAAGACACTGAGGAGTGGCCTACGAGCCTATTGTAGGAGCCACTGACTCTTTTTTTTGCAGCCAAACAAGGATTCACCCCTTGGTAGGTTTGTGCCAGCTCCATCACCCAGCTGTACTGGCCCAGGGGGTAAGAGAGTGCTTGGGGCAGTCTGAGCAGTGGGACTGTAGCTCTTTCAGGGTAAGGGGTATACCCCAGCATCCATCAAGAAGCACAATAAAATACAATACTGTAAAATGTCAACACCAGGAACTGGAGGGAAAAAAAAAATCACAGACAAAACCAATGATCTCGTGTCTTGTCATCCTTGCCACAAATATAACCACATTCTGCAATGTTTTTTCCTCGCTGACACATACAGATCTCTACCACAAATGCAGCGTGAGCTGGTGAGCCAGTTGAAGTCAAATGGAGGGGTAAGAGGGGAATCTCTCTACCCTTTAAACTCAGCACAGTCCACTCTCTCAAAAGAACTCTGTGAAGGCAAAACCTCCTACCTACAGGGCCTCCTATGTGTGTTCATGTTTCTCTGTGACACACACCTATGGGCTTCCTCGGTGCCGTACCGGTACGTTTTGCTTTCATTAATCTACCCTCAAATCTCTCCTATGATGCCTCATGCCTGCTAGAGAAGGAAAAAGGGGTTGGGCAGACGCTGAGGCTTGCTCCTCAGGCCTCCCAGGCTCTACCCCACAAAAGTGGGGGCATGAACAGCCGTGCAAGCACCCCAAGGCTGCCAACCGTGGGTCACCAGCCAGCTGACCCAGCCTGGAGTGGGGCTGCTGTCTCCACAGTGTCTCCACAACTGATGGTCGTGTCCAGTCTTTCTATTGCCTTTCTGCTGGAAAAACTCCTGCCTGTCCAGATGTTGCTCTCTGAGTGTCAAGGGCAGTCCTATGCTTGCTTTGCCCCCTTTCCCAGCAGCCGGCCTTTATTTCAGCAGTGACTTTCATCTCAGCACAGTGCTGTGAGTCTCTCCACTTTTGCTCTGTGAAGTCAGCTGGCGAATGGGTTAGCCAAGGTATGAATTCACAGATGACTTTTAGCACAACTAGTCTGACAGAAAATAACCCACAACATAAAATTATGGAATAATAACCAAATGTGGCATTTCCAGCCCCCTGCCTTTTCCAGGGGAGCGTCTCAGGCTGTTACACTCCCACACAAGTTACTCAGATAAAATTGGAACAGATAAATACCCCAAACCAAGCAATATTTCATATGCAAGCATGAAGTTTGATCCAGTGCTCATCCACGTCAAGAGAAAGACAGCTATTTGCTTCGCTAGGCCATAGTAAGCATGCTTTTGCCAGAACAGGAAGTCTGATTTACACATTTTCACATATAACACGATATTTTGTTAGGAAGACTTTCCATGATACCTGCCTGAAGCTTTGTCTCCTAGATTCACTACTAATCAGTGCTTCTTCTCTACACTGACACAGACAGTCAGTGTCTGAACGATCATTATTTCTCATACAAGTACACAAAGCTGGTAAATGTTTCAGGTTTGATGTTACAGCTTGTCACTGTCACCTTGGTTGCTGCTGCTGCCAGTTATCCCTCCACAAACTCTTTGTCGGAGCGCTTACGGTTTTGCTGGAAGGCTTTCAAGTTCTCTTTGCCAGTTGAAATCCACATCACACACAGGCACGCAGGCTCTAAATACAATAAACAAATGATACCATAAGCCTTTTCAAAGCATCTTCAAGAGCTTCTTCCCTTTCACAGGATAACGTGCGTGGATTTTTCTCAGGATGCCTTATGCGCTGGTTTTTGGGTTGTGATTTATTTATTTTTTTTTAAATAATAGGAAATAGGTGTTTCCTCTCAGTGCCTGAGTTTTGAAGGCTGTAGTGTGGGTTCTTCAGTAGATGTGGCAGCATGTGGGTATTCTCTCCTGTTTTAGAACTCAAGTTGCTATAGCAACCCATGGCATTTGTTCAACTCAGTACCTAAGAGGGCTTTTTTTTTTTCTTTCCCCCCTTTCTTTTACTTTTGGGTCCCCTATTCTTCTGAAGTCAAGTGCTTTGCTCTGATTTTTGTTTAAGAAGGTAGCTTATGCTCCAATGTCCATATGCAGAATGAGCTGAGAGAAGACAAAGTTTGTGCTGAAAAAAACCCCCAACTTTTGAAGAGTATCTGGCTGAGTGGGACAAGTTGAGGGCTGGGCCCTGTTCCTGCTGAAGTGAAGGTTCACTGTTAACTGCTGTGAGCCTGAAATTCACTGCCACAGCTCGTGAAAGTGGACACTTCTCTGTGTAATAACAGACAAGTGATGGACACTGCCAGGGAGTCACTAACAGAACAAGAGCCAACGACCTGTACAACTGGCTCTGTGTAATTATTATCTTTCCTCCTTATCAAACACTTTCTTCTCTTCTAGAGAAAATGTTGATTTTCATTGAACTGGATTTTTTCCAGACGCGGTGGGGAGGGGGAAGGAAAAAAAAATAAGAGAAACAGAATTTTTTTCATTCATACCAGAGCAGCAATGCCACATAGGCACTGGGGTTTGGACATGCCATATATAGGTTAGCTGCCCAGCTTTAATGCTTCAATGTACAGCAGTGCCTACAAAAAAAGAGGAGCCTGTCACTGTGTTTTAAAAAATACTTGGGGTTTTCTACCCATATAAATAATTTTGAATAAACCCTCAATTTTCCACAAAAAAAACCCCAAACAAACCATATTTACATTTTCTCATCAGCCCAGCTCCAAAATGTCAGTCAGCAGATAGCAGCACTGGGCATACCCAGGTCTTTGCAGCCCCTATAGTAATGGCTTGTCAGAAACCAGGAAAGGAGATGGCATTTCACAGGTACCTCAGGCCAAGCATGTTTAGTGTCTCAGAAGCGATGGAGCAATGTTCACACCAAATTGCAGAGCAACTCACTCTCTCATACGTAAATCTGCACACAGGTAACTTGTAAATGAACTGAGGTATAAACTGCCAAACACACCTCTGAATTCACGTCTCTAAACCCAGGTGCTGTCGAGGGACGTGCTCAGAGCTACAGACAGGGAGATGAGGCTTGTTGTGGGTAGGATTTGCAGGCTTCTGACTGCCACATGAGCTCTGCAGGCACTGGGAAGCCGAGCTCCTTGTCACCTCATGCAGCTGCCCCTGCCTGCAAAGAGAGCTCACACAGCTAGTGAGAGGTTTGTGTGCTAGAGTGATGTGTTAAGTCACTTCAGCCTTGGCCCTTGTACGTTGGCTATTGAAGGTTCACAGGGACTAACTAGAAGGGTAAGCAGCGAGCAGGGCTGAGTCATGCAGGCAGGACTGGCTCTCAAATCAGAAGGAGCAGTCCTGGGGGACAGGAGATGGCTCAGAGACATCCCAGGAACTGGGAGCATAGAACTGTCTCTAGAGTGGTCTGTCCTCTCGCAGTTTCTCCTTTCTCCTGTGACACCACTAGACTTAATCTCCACTTGCACCTAGATACAGGGTGATATCCGTACCTACTAAGGAAAGCCATAGGCAAAGTGTCCTTCATGGTAAGAACTTTCAGGGCTAACAGTTAAGTAGTCCAGTGCCATGAAAGTTCCCATGAGGGGCAAGAAACCTGGTTTCCCATTTGTTTCAGGAAGGATGAGATAATTTTCTCTGAAATCACACCTTTCTCCTTCAAAGCTTCTGTATATATTTGGTAACTTTTACATATGTCATTTCTGTACGACAGCCACAGCTCCCACCTGGAGTTTTGCAACATTGTCCACATGTTACCTTTCCTGCAGGATATAAACGTGTTACTGATACTATTTTTGCACTATGGAGAGAAAATGAGATGAAAAGAAAGCAGAAGGAATGAAGTTGCACGCCAGCTGCCAAACTGGGCCTCACCTTGCACTGGAGAAAAGAGAATGAAGGAGAGACACCTCCCCTTTACCTTGCAAACACACAGAGACAGGGCCTCCCTCTCTGGGCACAGGGATGAACACCATCCTGAGCTGCCAGGAACGCTGCTGCTGTGCAGGTTGCTGAGAAGACATGTCTGAACTGCCCCACCTCATCCCCTGGTCTCTGAGGCTTACAGCAGCTACAGTATGGTGACACTCAGGCCATGCTGAGGGACGTGGTGGATTTCAAAGCAGGGCAGGAGAAACCAGGACCAGGCCACCTTGCCCCCAAAGGACTAGTCACGTTCAGCCTCTTCGCTGCTTCTGCTGCTGTGGTCCCCTTGTGTTTTGCCATGAGAGGTAGACAGATAAACTGCATTTCCTTGGGAGAAATTATGTGGATTGTTTTTATTTTCTCCCAAAACTCTTTCTGATGATAGCTGTCAACATAGCTGGCCCTCAGACAGCCTCCAGTTCCCAAGGCCAAGAGCCCTGCAAGAGGAGGCTTCACTGTGGGGCTTTGCCAGCCCAAGGAGAGGTGTCCTGCAAGGCTGAGGGCACTGACAAGCTAGGGCCATGGAAACCAGTGTAGGACAGGCAGCAGCGCTGAGAGAGGACCTTCATTTATCAACAGTTGTCAACAGCCTTGGCACCTGAAGGGCCCCTGTTTCTTCCCTGTAGTCTGAAGGCAAAAAACCGTGTGGGCATCCCCACCATGATTCCAGCAGGATCCCTGAAGAAGTGGTTGGAAAGCCGTGGAGAAGCACAGAAGTTAATTGTAACTCTTGTAAAGGTCACATGACCCAACGTAAAAGTGGGAAGGGTGACCCAGGGAAGATTTCAGTGTTCAGGCAGGAGCCACATTTCAAAACCTACATAGCGTGCCAGCTCCGGATCACCAACCGAAGAGCGACCGCAGACAGATTTATCCTGCAAATGCTTCCTACTGGCACCAGCTATCGCAGCGCAGCGCGTGAACCGCCTTCAGAGGTGGCCGTGCAGTAGTGCTGAGTGGAACAACAAAACTGGGCTAAAAATTGGGACTGTTTCCAACATGCACGTTCAGTTCTGCTCTACAGGATGATGACTCTCTTTTAATCTCCACCAGTCTTATCCTGGGTTGTGGTAAATCAGCACAGGTTAGCCTGGCTGTGCTAGTTGACATGAGCTGAGGACCTCAAGTTCAGTGTAAAGAATATGTTATAAACCATTATGGTGTTCCCAAAGATGCATTATTGGAAAGGCAGGAATCTCAAGATTAGTCTTGGGGAAAACACAGACACACATTAATTTTTTCCTGCAGACTTATTTGGCTTGTACTCTGAGAAATGCTAGCGTGACCAAAAGGTAACTTCTGAATATTTTAAATGGATAAATATATTTCTGCTCTACTTTACCAAGAACTTTTCTTACTGATTTGGGCAGGAAAGAGGCCATGTAGGTATCTGTCCATACATCAACTTCCTCTAAATCCCAGAATTAATAGAGTACTTCTATGAAGCCTAAGCAGGAGATAATATAGCTAGTCAGACTGTATTGTAACTTAATGCTCTAGTAACAGTAACATGATCTGACCCAGAACCTTCATTCCTTGCTATAGGTTATAAACAAAGTGAATAAAAGTTTCTTTCTTTGTAGACATGGCAGTTTTGATCACAGACTGAAATTCCATACAAGAAGTCCAGTATACAATGTTTTGAAATCTCCCTTTTTAAGCTTTATTTCAAACTTTGTACTAGATTAACATCCCTATTCTGCCAGAGTTTGAATCCAGACAAGTCTACCAATATTTTGGTAATATCTCTGCATTTATTCTTAGAAATCATAGACACAAAATGACAGCTCTTTACCTATGCCCATGCCGAGCTAAAATCCTGATAACAAACATCCTGATCAGCATCGCTGCTCTCTAAACCAGGACCCAGAGCTGGGGCTTGAGTTCACTGGGTGTCTCAGGAGGTCAGGCCAGTTGCAGAGGAAGGTGTTTCACCCTGAGGGTCAGGCAAAATTACAAATCTCCCTGAACATTTTCAGTGTTTGGTACTTTGGTACCACTCAGAGCTCTTTGCAGTAGGGTTCAGTGGCTTTAAAACCCGGACTCTTCGCTATGTATAATCAGCACTGACAGCTTCTTAAGCAGTTCTTCTGCAACCCAGCAAGGTGAACAGGAGAGATTGCCTGTGTTCCTTGGGAGAGTTGGGACCAAACACAGACCAAAAGATACTTAAAAGTATTTTCATTAGGCAGCATTTCCAGCTGTACTGCTAACACTGTTCCAAATGGAAAGCAATTCTCTTCCTGGCACTATTTCAGAAGATGTAAAATGCATCATTCTAATTACTGCCTGACATACAATCCTGGAATGCTAGCTGGGAAGTTTGTAGTGCAGACAACAGATAGATTATCATCACATTGGTATATTGAACTTTTTATGATGTCTAATATCCCTAGGTTATAAATGAGTGAAAGCATCCTTTGCAACTGGCAGAGTGCAGCCCTCTAGCACACACACTGAAGGTTGAAACATTAGTGTGACACAGCTATAAACCCAAGGTCATTTTGTGGTAAAACAGTCTAGAAGAGTTGCCAAATCTGTCTTTGGACTCTCTTCATCATTTTGGAGAGTGATTTCCTTTGGTCTTTCAAGAAATTCATAGAATTCCTCTGCATTAAATTAACCCTTTACAGTTCTGATTTTGTTACATTGACCACCTATTCTCAGCAAGATCAGAGTTTCCTTTATCAAGCCCACACATGAATCTGAATCTGTCTCTAGCAGCAGTGCCCAATTCAAACTTCTTCAGAGGTCTGAATAATTCATTCTCTTCCCTCTCCTCAGGTTCCTGGCAGCGACTGGGATCTCCACGTTACAAAATACCAACAGGAACTTTGTCCTCCTCATACACACGGTCCTGCTGTGGCAGGTCAGGGGGTGCAGTGACTTCACAGGGCTGGGGTTATGCCTACTTTGGCTGTTGTTTGAGAAAGCTTCCATGCCAACTTCTCTAAGCTTTGCCTGTCACTTGTATGAGGTGCATTCAACACGCAGAGCTGATTTAAAGCCAAAGTCTAAGTGAGTCCAAGAGAACAAGTGTGATTCACATGTCAAGAGATCAAAAGAATTTTCAAGTGGGAAAAGTAGCCATTAGAAGAGGTAAGAAAGTGTGGACAGAAGAGGTAAGAAAGTGAGGACAGATTAAAGTCCCCCACACCCCTGCCATGCCTATATAACCATGAACTGAACTGAATAATGTAACTGAACATTTTGCTAGCTGCAATCTGTAAACACCTCTGGCAGTAACAGCTTATCACTCAGGCTAGTAATGTGGTATTCTATTAAGTGAAGCCCGTGCCCTCCCTCCTCCCCCCCTTTTTTTTTTCTTCTAAGAAATAGCTATTTGACATAAACATCTTTGTTTGGCATATCACTAGATCTGCTGCTAATTATAATGCTGAACCCAGATGCTGGTGGAGGAAATTAATCTACGTCCTGTGTAGTTTGTTGGGCTTGTTTTAGTAGGTTTGCCAAATATTTAGTGAAACCCTCATATGACTTTTATTATCTGAAGATAGATATTAAAGGACAAAATACTGTTCTTATTCTCACTGGTGTAAACCTAGACAGCTCCACGGAAGGGAAAAAATATAGTTACATTACTATGGATTTACATTACTTTAGTCTAGATTTACAGTCCTGTAAATCCTCAACAGTGGAACTAGGAAGATAAACCACAAAGACTCCATCTTCCAAACCTGGGCACCAAGAGCTCACTTGGGCCCAAGGGAAGCTCGCGCTCCCCCAGAGGAATCCACTTCAATTTCACTAGGGAAAATGGCCCAGCCAAAGAAAACACACATTTCAGCTGAAGAAAAATCAACTCTTTCTCTGAAAGAAAGAAAACATTGGGTTTTGCTAATCTCACCTTTCCCCACCCATTTTTACAACATAGTTGCAAAACCGTGAGGTGAGGAACCATCAAAATAACTGGTATTTCCCACGCAGAAAACAAATGTACGTTTTTGGCTCTAAGCTTTAAGCGAACTAAAAACAACCAAACCCCCACAATAGCCTTTACACCAAAAATCCCCAAAGCCAGTCTTCCCCAAACAGAAGCGAATCTATATTGTGGAAAGTGTATTTTCTATGAAAAACAAAACTGACAGAAAATTTCCCACCCTGCTCGCAGACAAAACTGTGGAAGTCAGAAGAGCATCCCTGTATGCCAGCTGACATTTAAGGTAATAGTATCATTTAAGCAAAACAGACCTAAAGGCAGGAAATTTCCAAGGGAAAAGATTAAACCCCCCGCTGAGAGATGATAACCTCTGGTACAAGG
This sequence comes from Actenoides hombroni, assembly GCA_024336885.1. Classification (NCBI taxonomy): domain Eukaryota; kingdom Metazoa; phylum Chordata; class Aves; order Coraciiformes; family Alcedinidae; genus Actenoides; species Actenoides hombroni. Next base: position 13,336,291 of record WUAM01000395.1, read on the forward strand.
AATGGCTATTAACCCCAGCTGGTCATCATCTGCAGGAGATGCCATAGCCCTCAACTAGGGTGATGATTTTAGAAAGAAAATAGATATTTAAAAAGTAATAATATACATTTTTAATTTAAATAGATGATGTGGTTTCATCTATGGCATTTACAGTGCATTGTTAATTGTAGTTGTCCTGTTGGAAAAGCACTTTTCAGAGAAGCACCAGATTACCAGTGTGAAGCAGGCTGCTGCTACCAGAAGGGACAGCAAGACCCCTGTCAGTAAAACACAACTTCCCATTTCGTGGAACAGGCTGTGGAGCCCAAATCACAAGTTAAGAGATCCTCAGGGACCCACGTAGATCAAAGTAACTTACAGGAGCCTGAGGCTAGCTGTACAAACTGAGCAAAGTCCAGTTCTCAGCCTGACAGCAATCGAGTGGGACGGATTTTAGGCAAAACAAGTTTCTGCTCTGTGCAGTCCTTGGGAAGCCTCCACGGTTTGTTCCTACACAGGTACAGTAAAGCAGCAGCCAGGCAAGTTCTCTGTTGATGGGATCCTCTTTTATTGCAGATTTGAAGACATTGCCACCAAATAAATAACTTCAGAACATTTATTGTCTCTCTTACATCCTTTTGCTCTGATTCTCTGTGGAGCTGTTTGGCACCTGAATTTGCTCTGCATTTTGCCCGGATTACACAGGTTTCATTTTCAAGTGTCTTTTCCAAGCCAAGAGGGACAGAAGTGACTTGCCACATCAGCAGGCAGGTTAAGTATCTTTCCATGCAGCAGCAAATGCTTATCCTTTTTGATGGACATGTCTGGAGCAGCAGAGGGTATGTTCACCTTTGATGTGGTTTTGGAGAGCTCCAGTTCTTTGTGTATTCTTTTGAGCTAAAGCAAACACAACGTAATTTGCCTTTCTGCAGCATGGTTCCAACTCAAGCTCGAATTTGGCAAAGAAAACAATGCTACGAAAGCAAGTGTGGAGGAAATCCAAATATTCATTACTTGCATGGCGATATCTTCCACAATCCTTTGGACACTAGAGTAAAAATGGGCCCTTGGACTTGCATTACTCTGTTACAAGCCCAGCTACACATCACAGCTCCCCAGCGAGCACTACCTGGAACCCAGAGTTCAACCTTGCTTTCCAGGGGAAGGCCTTCAACGATCAGCCTGTGCTGCAGCTCAGCTAAATAAAACTTTCACCCCACACAGGGATCTGCGGGACAGAAGTTTTGACCAGAACAGCTCCGAGGACAGTGGTAAGAGCACAGAAGGCCCAGGCTGTTCTGGTGTACACCCCATACATACATGAACAGAGTCAGGGTATAGAGGATGGAGTTTACCAACCACCCCAGTTACCAGCCTAAAGGGAAAGAGACAGCGCAGCCCCTACATTCCAAACTGCGACGGGGTTTCCAGAATCACAGAAATCACAGCAGAAATGTGGTTGCCACACATTTAAGAAACTGACTTCAGGTGGGCAACCTGCTCTGACAGATTTTGCATTACCCAGCCAAACTGTACACGCTAACACTTCACATCAAAAAGCAGGTGCACACATACACGCGCAAGCGGCAAACCGGGACTCCGAGCCCTGATCCAGTTGGAGCTCTATCCAAGGAAGCATGGGACACTGCCAGGGTTCGAACATGAGGCTTGGCTCCAGAAAGGATGGGAACCACTAGACGACACACTGCTTTGGCACAGGTGGAGCCCAGCCCCAGAGATCTGGAAGACAACCAAGTATAGACAAGCCACTACAGCCGGCGTTCCACACAGCTTCACGGAAGCGTCCTCCTGTAACCTTCCAGTTCCACAGTCGTTTGCACAGTGAAAAGGCAGTAGCAAGCTGCAATATGAAGAAGAGCAATACTTTCAGGAATCAGTGTAATATACGACCCCGTAGAATAATTCTTCCTCCAGGTAAACGTTGTCCAATTATTCTTGTGGTGTACTTGTGGTTGCCATTCAGTCCACAGTGAATGCTATCAGTGTAGTAAGCTGACAGAATCGAAATGTTAACTAAGATTATTGATAGTGCCCTGTATCTAGCCCATTAAAATCTTTGCCTAGAGATTGTGGAGTTCATAATAGCTAGCAATAAAATTTTTTTGTCCATAAAGAAGATAACCACTTCACGTATACTTTACTTAAAGGTAGCCAATGACTTGAAATTTCTAAATATACAACGCTCCTTCCAACTAATACAGCGTTATTGTTTCACAAAGAGTTCCTTGCATTGTCCTTTTCATTACAAATTCTGTTTTTTCAAGGACAACCTAATACAGAGTCATTTAAATTGCTGGCATTTATATCTCTGATAAACTGTAACCTGATAATCAGGGACTATAAAGGATTTTTTTTTTTCTCTTACATTATCACGGAGCAGCCATAAAAGTACAAAATCCACAGAACCATGTGTACGGAGTCCTAGCGACAAACACGGGGCTGCATCCTTCTAGCCTCAGCAAAACCAGACAGACCAGGGCCCCAAATGACAAGATTGAAATGGTTGTTGCCCTCAAATATTTACTTATACTTCCTCCTTTTTCAAACCGGGTGCCAAGCTCCTGCTGCCATTTCACTTTCAAGAGCATTTGGCTCTTTGCTTTAACTCTTCTAGTGCTCTGTGTGATTAGAAACGCCTGGTGCAGGTCACACCCACTGTCACATTTACACCAGGAAGGGACCAGGAGAAGAGCTGCTGCTTCTGTTTTACAAGAGTGCTTTGGGTGTTGGCATGTACATACACAAAGGGTCTGTTTTACTTCCTCCTCAAGACATATTTTATTGACTTCTTTATTATGCCTTCATTTTACTTAGGGTGGACAGAAACACCCTGTTTAGATTCACTTTTATACAGAAATCCAGCAGCAGCAGGGAAAATATGGTTCCCTGTGCTGATACTTATAAGCACTCAAGGATGGCCTCGCTGAGTTTACCCTGTGCCCCAGCCAGACCAGGGAATCCTTCTCCAAACGTTCATCTAAATGCCATAAATTCTGCATCAGGCAGAGGAAAAGCTGCTTGTGCAATTTGTTTTGTCCACCTCATTTCCACTTACCCCAAGTGCCAGTCACCACCAACATTTTTCCCTCACCTTTATAAGCGTCTCTTTTCTCCTCCCTTTCTTGACTGCCCTTTTTATCTTCCCTTTCTGTTGGCTAAATTCAAGCTATCAGATGAATTTATGAGAAGAGGAAAATATTAGGAGTAAAATACATCATGGGCCAAAATGCAACCAGGACAAATTTGACAGCAAACAAGGCACATCCTCACCTTGGGCCAGGCACATGCTCCTGCTAATGTGGAGGGAATGGGGCTGCTGGCAGGGCATCAGTGGGGACCACAAGCTGTCCCCTGTGCTACCTCCCCAGAAACAGAAACAGCTTCATTCTGCTACCCGATTCTCCTGGCCTTTCCCTTTTTTACATCGCAGGGAAAAGAAAAGCCCATGTACAAGCAGTATAAATAAATCCAAACAGAGACGTAATTAGGCTGTCTTTGCAACAATATAAAGAACAGAAAAAACACAAGTCTTTAGTAATAAATGACATTTTTGGTCTTGAACAGATTATAAGTGCTATGGAATTGAAAGTCAACATTTTCCTTCCATTCATTAGCTCACTTTTTTCTTGCAATGAAGCCCCTTTTAGTAACTAATCACAGTCACCACATCGAAGGAAGGGAACAAGCAAACTGGCTTACAAGTCTTCAGCTCTGCACGGCTGCAGCCGAGTGCAAGATTTCAGGGAGAGTTTAGACCAAGCCCAGGCACACTGGGGACACCAGGGACAGCTGCAGTCCTGGGTACCTTTGCTACAAAAAACTTTCTAGAATCAAGGCCTCTGGGATCCACAGCCACCTACAAAGCCAACAGCTAAAGCCTCTTTCGTTACAGTTTGTTACCAATGGTTTTATTGTTTCTCCCCAGCAATGACAATGAGTATTACTTCTGTTTCCTCTTTGTGTCATTTGCTGCTGGTGTATCTCCGTTGTGATTTTCACTGCCAGCCAGACAGGCATGCCAAGCTCATCTGCATGGCCTACATGCAATCATTTCTACTGGCACAAAGCAGATGGAACTTTCTTCAGGACCAGGATGGCATTTGCTGGCTACCTGCTTGCTCCACTGTGGGCAACCATGCCCCTTCAGCCAGATGTAGTGCGATGGCAATTCCAGCTTCAGGCCTCTAAAGGCTGAAACTCTGCTCTGTCCCCTTCCCTTGCCAATGGGGCTTGTCTATAAAGTTTTCAGCAGGACACATTTATTGAATCTCAGAGGGAACCAAGGATTCACTGAATGCTCTATCAGATGTAAAATACAGTTTTCATGGTCCTGCAAAGGACATTTCTGCAATGAGGCTAAGTGAAGTCACTGCCAAATATTGCAGAGGAATAATGTTTATAGATTGGGACCAATTCCCTTCTCCCCGTTGGAGCTACAGCCATACAGAGTTAGCGTAAAGCCAAAGCAGAATCGGGTTCTGGCTAATTTTAAAGTACTGCACTGCTGAACCACTAAGAGGTGTGGCAAGTGGGTGGAAGAGCTATTAGTAGCAAACAAAATTTTGGCTACCTGGGAGCTAGAAACTCAGGAAAGAGAAAAAAAATAGAGAAAAGATATCAAGCACAACCAATCACAGTAAACGGGTCAGCGTTTAGGAATGCAAAAGCTGGTAATATCCTTTTAATTATAAGGGTAAGTTTAAGAATAAAAGACACAATTACAGCTGAAAAAACATCTCGCTTAAAGACCAAGCGAATAGTTATACGTCCTGCCTCCTTCCAAAAGAAACAGTTCTAATGTGGAATATATGCATAAAATAGAAACTCAGTAACAATTTTTTTCAGAACTTCTGACCCACAGAGCATTCCCTTTCTAAGAAAGTACTCTAGCTGTGAAAACTCACTTTGTAAATGCATTGTGATTTTACAGAGCCTGTGTGCTGGAGCAGAAGTGATCTACAGCCAAACAAAAAAGCGAGACCCATCTGTAGAGCTCCCCAAGTACAGTCATCCTGTCCCCAGCCACAGCATCTTTCCGTGGGCCTTCAGAGATGGACAAAGCAACATGGCACAACATACACCCTCCACTGACACCAGGCCCATCATTTAGCCTTCACCTTTCCAAGTTCTGGATCCCATTTCTGCTCACACTAGGGTCAACAGACACTAATGAAAAGCCCCCTTCTCCAGAACGTACAGATGTAATGCACCCAGTTAACGCGGGACTCACAAGCCCTTCTACTAGAAACCGCAGCTTTGGGTATTCAATGCTGTTCTGAACAGCTTCTTTTGATCCTCAGAGTTTTGTAATTTTAAAGTCCGGCCTCAAGGGGGAGATGCCAGAGTTAAGGATCTTCATTGATCAGCATGTGCACATTGTTAGCCTTAGCATTCTGGTAGTCCCGAATAACATTGCCAAGATAATCCTTCTAAAATTTCCCTTAGCCTTTGATCTGTGCTGTCAGTGACAACTCAGTGACCTTCTGCCAGCTGGAATCTGACCATTGCTCCTGAAATACAAATCCACATCAGTGAGTTTGTCCCAGTCAATTCCACAAGCCAAATCTGAAACTCATCCTTGTCAACGAAACCAGAACAGATCCCGTTGTCTGGATCAGAGCTTTGCATCAAGCGCACGCTGATTAGAAGAATGCCAAATGCTTCGCAGGATCATATCCTTGCTCCCCATTAATTTGCAGCACGTCTTTCCAGATGCAGCTAAAATTGCAATCTTTCACTCAATTTTCTGCAGTTTGGATAAAAATACAGCTATTTGGCATCCTGCTTTCAGCTGCATGGACATCAACCCAAACCATCTCAGCTAAGTTGACCTAAACTCTCTGCTGCTTCTTGCATCCAGCTCCCCCTGGCACATTTGGCTTTCTCATCAGGATAAGCTTGGTGTCATGCGCTTCACATCATCTGTCCCACAGGGCAACGTATTTAGAGCATTTACAAAACAGAAAATACTTTCAGTGTTTCATTTATCAGAGTGTTCACATATTCCACATCTCTAATGACAGATCATGTACCATCAGGCTGCTTTGAGGAGCCTGAGATAATACAGCCTTGGCTCAAGCTGAGGTCAAAAACTTACAAATAGTTTTCAGGTAAATTCACCAAAGTGCGACATATTAGGTCAACAATACACCGAGGATACTACTGCAAGTAATTTGTTACTGAGCATGAGAAGGAGTACAGACATGTTGTTTCTGGGCATGCAGGAGGGCAGGCGTGTAGATGATGAATCAAGGTGGATCAGTGAACAACAAGGCCCTTACACATATTCAGGAGCTTTGGTCCAAGTACAACATCCCTGCATCACGAGAACACATTCAAGAGACAAGGTGGACGCTGCTGGATCAGTCAGTAGCCTATCTTAGAACTCACAACATGTAGGTGAAGTTCAGGGACAGAAAATTCTGACAGTTGAGGCTGAGTTTGCTTCAAGCCTGATCTCACCCTGTATCAGAAGCTAGACTGTATCCTGTCCTTTTACTATGGCAAAGATGTACTCCTTCCTTTCAAACTATGGCTGCATGGAAAGACCAGCTGTCAAATGTCCTTTCCAAGGGAAAAGAGTCTTCTCCTCAAGCATCTTAGAGTTATGAGCAAATGTATTACCTCTTATCCATTAGCCTAAAGTTCCTTTCTTCTAACTGTAAATCTGTACTGTAACCACAACTCATTCTTAGGCAGATTTTCTCGGGTATCCAAAATCAAGTACTTGAAATGTTTATATGTTTGTGCTCTGAACCTAACTTGCCTAGATTTAGCACTACATAAAAAGAAGAGCATTGTATCTAGCTCCAGAGTAACTCACCAATTTTTTGCGGAGGAGATTGGCAGGTAAATTAGGGGGTTAACATTTGGGAGCTTCTCCAGCAGAACAGGCAGGCTTCCTCTAAGCAAAGCCAGAAGGGAAGCTGTCCATGCTGCTGGCAGCAGCACCCGCTGCTGGAGGTGATCTCCCATTCCCCCCAGACAGGGAGGGTGTGCAGCCACTCCACAGCAGGGGAAGGCCAGCACTGGTGGGAAAGTGGCCTCTGCCCAGCAGGTCCCGTGCTGCTCCCAGCCCCTGCATACGGGCACGGCATCTCTTGGCATCCGATGCACGTGGTGAGGACTGGTAAAGCAGCCCAGCAAAGGGAAGTCCCCATGCAGCATCCCTTGTCCATTCAAGCTATCCATAGAAATTAATAGGACAGATGGCATAAGCAATTGGGCTCAGAGTGATCTGGAGCTTGAAGATAACGTATATGGACAATAACTCTAAAGGAGATTCACAAAGCAACAGATAGTTTGGCTAACGAAGCCAAGTTATCAGATATTTGCACAACCCTGAGCTCACCTAAAGGCAAAAAGAACTCGAGAAAGTATCAAAAAAGTTATACAGGGAAAGAGAGAGAATAAAATTAATTCCCCTAATGTACCACAAATATCAACCACCACACACTACCTACAAACCATATGTTTTTCCCATCTGTTCTGTTATCTTTAACTGAATTTATAGTATTTGGGCTATCAGAAGAATTGTCAAGCCTGAGCTGGGCAGGATTATAAAACCTAGGTGTTATTACACTTTAAAAGACATTTTCCCCTCCCCCTACCACACCAGGCATGAGATTATGCATTTCTCTTGCTGCCTCCTGGCTCAAGTAATACAGAGGATGCTACGCTTGTTCTCAGCAACAGTAAGTGGTAGGGCATCCCTAGACCCTCAACAAAACAGCAGCTCCCCTGCCTTTCTGTTTTACCTCTCCCCCCCATCCTTCTCTCTAGGTAGGACAAGAGAGAGAGATGTAGAGGCTGAGGCTGCAGGGGTGCTTCCTGCAGTGCTGCAAAACAGTGAAGCCCACATAAATCAGCAGGGAGCTTCTATCTGTGTCCCAGCAAGGGCCATCTTTCTGGGGCTGGGCTCCGGGAGCATCACTTTAATTCTCCAGCTGCTGAGACAGAGTTTCAAATCTGAACTAAGAGAGACTGTAGATCAGTGCTCAGTGCTGTGTTTATGTAACGGTAGCACAAGAGAGCAACAGTTTGCTTCAAAACACACGGAAAGTGGAGCTCTCCTCGGGAAGAAAACACCGTCGGTGTAATCACCAGCGTCATGACATGAAAAAGGCACCTTCCCTTCCCCACTGTCCAGCTGCATCCTAAGTCAGAGAGCACTGCAGGCTGCCTTTACAGATTGCATGCCACAGCCCCTGAGGAAGCCAAGAGCTTTCAAGCTGGACTAAGAAAAAGCATTTTAAACACGACTTGGTTGGCTCACAGTCTACCCCTTCACTGCTAACCCTACAGCCTGTCTTTGAGGAAGAGCTCGGTATGCTGGATAGTTAAGCTCCTTAAAAATATAGTCCCAGTCTTGGGGGCCACATTTCTAAGAGGTGTTCTCCATCTTGCGGTGCCATTCATGATACGTTAGCGCTCTCCTGCACGTGCAACAACGGTGCTTTTAAGTGTGTGCACACACAGAGGGAAGCTGCTTGGAAAAACTCAGCCCTGTCAAATCAAATCACAGCCCTTCGTGCTAAATCCTACCCCCTTCGTGCACAAGGCTCTCCAGTTTGTACCTCGCTTTCAGTAGCTGTCTACCTCTCAGCACCTCCGTCCAGAAAGCAACGTGACTCACACAGCTCCAAAAGCCTCCTAGGAAGCCCACAAATAAGTACAGCGGGGAAGATTCCAGTTTGGTTTTTCACTTGCCAAAGGATTACGGTAAACGTAACGATTTTCCGCACAGAAGGCCTTTAAAGAGTGTGCAGAATTCCAATAGGTGTCTCATTAATGCCAAGGCGTGGAGCAAATGGTGCCGCACTCCTGCTGTCTGGTCCACCTGCCCATTGCCAAGTGGTTCTCTCCAGCGTTGCCTCAACCTGCTGACTGCCAGGTGATGGTCTCCTGCTGCCCCCACCCCTGCTGGGGAACTGGTGCTGCCTCCAGGATGTTCTCTCGTTTGCTTGAAGAGCCGATTTCTGAAAGGTGCTAAAGCTCAGCATCGATCCCTGGGAGAGTCCAGCTCCCCCTTCATCCCTAAGCTGTGTATACAGAGGACGTGCTGGCACAGCACCATCTCCCTTCTGGTTTCCAGGGTGGATAGCAGATTGCAATGCAATTTGCCTCCCAGTCCCTCTGTACTCTGGCTTTCACCTGTCGTAATCAGCAGTCATTTCCAAGCCTGCCACTGTCACAGAAGAGGCAGACGAGTTTAGAAAGGAGTGAGAAACACTGTTTCATTCGTACAAATGGTACTGCACAGAACAGGATTTTTACTTTCTTTCCCCCCCGCTCCGTGAAGGGAAAGACGTGCATCAAGCACTCCCCTGTACAAGAAAGTGGGAGCACACTACAGAGTCAGTCCCCTCCCTTTCCCTCTCGATAATATTCAAGCAAGACGAGGCCCAGTGGAGCACCAAATACCCTAGAGTGCCCTGGAGAAGGATAATTAGGCAGGCAGTCAATGTGTGTGCAAATCCCACTTCTAGGCAGTAATTTCCCTGACTTTCAGTACAAATAGAGCTGTGTAAAAAATGGAATTTGGGGTTCAGAGGATGAGCAGAAGTATTAAAAAAATAAAAACTCACAGTAAACACAAGGACTCTTTAAAAGGTCTGTTCTTGATGAAAAATGTTTATCTTTTTTTATCCCTTTCAGAAAAAACCAACTAGGATTAAAAAGAAATTAAACTATTCTTTCAAAATGCTCTGCCTTTTTTTTTTTTTTTAGACAGAATAGAAAAAGCCACATCAATCCATAAATCTGAGTTTGGAAGCTGGAATCATCACTGCAGAAAAAGTGTCCTTCTCTACATTACAAATGTCCCAAACTGAAATGCTTTTGCTAGTGAAAAGCAGGGAAGCAGGGGGCTTTGGTACAGATATAGCTATATGGATATAATGCAAAATATTTCAACTCCTAGAGCCTTATAGGCAAAACTAGTCATTTCATTTGATTCAATTGGCTTAACCCCAGCCAATCCTCACGCCATGGTGGCCCCTTGCCAACTCCCCCCAGTTTCTATACTAAGCATGACATCCTATTGTATGGAATACTCCTTTGGCTCGTTTGGGGCAGCTCTCCTGGCCATGTCCCCACCCAGCTCCTCACCCACTCCCAGCCTGCGCTGGGAGGGCAGGCTGAGCCCGTTAGCATGAATACTACTTAGCAACAACTCAAACATCAGCGTGTCATCAAAATTGTTGTCACCCTAAATGCAAAGCACAGCTACTGGGAAGAAAGCTAACTTCAATCCACCTGAAACCAGGACAACTGTTGGCTTTGATTGCTCCAAAACTGCATTTGGGGCAAATGCAACTGATTTGGTGAAAATAATTAATCCAGGTTAGGCCATTTTTTTGTCTTTCAACAGCTTTATATTTAGCACTGCATTCAGTGCCGTGTAACAAATATACTAAGTTTACCAGAACTGTTCCATTCTTCAAATCTTCCTAAAGTCTTGTTAGCAGAGTGGAGCTCTTTTTCCCTAGACATATCCCCTGCAATAACTCTAAATACAAGTCCAAACTCCATCTTTTGTAACGTCTGTGTAGGGCTGATGAAAGAAAGGCAGTCACACAGGTGACAGAAGAGATTCCTATGAGAGGAAGAACTCTGCACATCTTGATCCAAGGAAGAGTACAGAGGGTTACCAAACACATCTTCACTTTTGTAAAGCAAAGAAATCTGACCTGGAACTGACAAGTGTGTGCCTGGGAGCCCTACAATGACATTTGGAGAGAGTCACTTTTAGAGCAGAGCAGGTCATGGAAGTCACTTGATTGATATCAAAACTTCTATTCCAAAGTTAATCCAGGATTTCAGAAGTTATGTTGTATATAAGACATGAAAGAGATCGTTGTGTGGGATAAGCAAAGATAAAATCTTGCCCAAGGTCAAAAAAGCAGGCCTGCCACACCAGGGTTTAGAAGCAGGCCTACAGCTGTGTTCATTCACCTGGATGTTCAGGAGTTCACACACATACATGCGGGATGCACACGTGCAGTCACACTCACTCTCCATCTGAAATCTGCTTCTTTTCACAACTGCTGTCTCCAAGTAAAGCAACATGCTGCTGATGTTGCGAGGCAGGACAGTTGGTTTGTGATCAACCAACCAGCCAGAAAGAACAACACCACTGGGATGCACAGTTCTGCTTTTTCCCACATTGAATGGGGCATTAACTTCAAAGTCTATGATCCCTTAAATCTTTAACAATAATTAATAGGAGAAAGATGACTAATATTTGTGTTTGCCCTTAAACCTGCTCTTGGGGGAAAAAAAGAGAAGCTCAAAGAAAGCGACATTTTGTGGAAGCAAAGTCAACAATATTAGTTATTCCTGAATTGGTTTGTCTTAACTCTGGTGTTAATGCTTTACTTGGCCTTCTGCTCCCAAGCAGATCACATTTAGCACTTCAGTTCCTAGAGCATGAAATATTTCCCTGCATAGGTCTCCCTGTGCTATCTAGGGCAACCTGAGGGCTACAAAGTGTCTTCCAGTTGGTATGGGCTACTGCAGCCCTGAGGAACTCTCACAGCCCAAGGAAAATCAGCTCTCACTGCCCAATCTTGGATTCCAGGCTTTGGGTTGTGGCCTCCACAGTGTCTCCAGAGCTGGGGTATGGGACCCTACAGGGAACCACCATACCAAATGGGTTGACACTTTCCTAGCCCAAGGGAAGACTCACATATATTATCTCTGTTGGTTTCGACATTGACCTCAGTGAGTCAATATTTCCCTTCAGAAGGTTTGTTTTCTTCAGATGTAAATAGTGCGATGGATTTTTTTTTTTTTCCTCCAGTCAAGATCAATGTATCCTTCTATAATGACAAGTGAATTTACAGTATGATTTTAAGAGGACTCCACGTTCACATAGTCTCCAATGTGTCACCTCAAGGAAAGCTGTTAAAAATTAGAAGGCTGTTCTTTCACACCAACCAGAGGTCCGATAGGCAAAATCAGGTTCCTTCCTTCTTCCTGTGTATAATAGCCATACCAAGAGAGGCTGCACAAACAGAGGAAGAGTTCAGAGACACTAAACCTGTAGAAAATACAAACTCTCCATTTTTTTTGTGTTGTTTTTAAAGAACCCATGGAAAAAAAAAAAAGTGATAAACTTACCAATTGTTTCCTAAGCTTTCAATGCACATTGTCACAGGTTCATTTTAAGATACTTCCATGCTCACCAGCTGCTGGCATGGTTTTTTGCACACCAGTACACTAAACCAGGTCAGCAAACCCCAGACACTGCTCAATCCCGAGCCGGGTAGACCAGGCAGTGAGAATTTGTCCAAGGCCCCTGCAGAGATCATGGGGATGTTGGACAATTTAGGAATGCCCTGTGATAAGGAGATTTTCCCATATCCAGCACTGCTGTGTGCTCTGCATCAACAGCACAATCTAAAGCCACCTCAAAATAAGAGAAACACTGAGCTAGCAATTACTTTCCACATTCCCTCTGCTCCCTATCCAGGCAAAGTCTCTACCAGATCCAAGAACAGAACGAGCCGCAGGACCCAGAAAATGGCCAGGTGAGTAAAGTAGCCCTGCAGTCCAGCCCAAATTTCAAGGATCTCAATTTCCATTAGGACTTTGAAGCCCACAGATTTCTTGTTATTCTTGCCTTGTTTTAGACATCACTTTATGCCAGGCTGTAATTTAAAAAAATATTTAAATGAACATAGGAAAAGAAAAATGACATTAGATTTTGTGTGACCATTCAGATCCCTATCAATCGATAACGGAGCAAACCTGAGATGGAAAAGGAAGGTCCCTTATTTCAGGACATCTCACTACAAGGGCCTGATCCAAAAGCCACTAAATGGGAGTCCTTGGATTATGTTCTTAACAAGTTTCAGATGCTCAGTCATTGCCATCACTCATTTGCAGAGATGGGAATGAACTTCAAAGGGCTTGATGTAGAACTAAATTTCCAAGACTTTGGATCTGAACATCCTGGGACTCGTAGGTATGTTTCCAATCATCTGCAGATGCAGCCTTCAATGAAAGGAAACAGATCCCCAAAGGTTCTCTATTTTGCGGACAGAAAGGTCAAAAAAAGTGTTTTGTTTGCAGAAGGTCAGTTCATTCTCCCACTGATTCTTATCAAACCCTCACACAAGCCATCTGTGAACCACAAAGATGGGGAGCCAAACTACTGGAATTTAATGGCTCATTCTCCAAAATGTATTGGCTCGTAAACATACAGTGTGTTCTCATTCAGTGCTAATTTACTTTAACAATAAACTTATTGTGACTTGTATTCCCACTTCAAAGAGAGTTTTTATGTGGCAAATGGGAGGGGCATAAGTGGGAGTTTTCCTCTGGTGAGTAAAATAAAGATACAGTAAGGTGAAGAAAAAAGCTCAGTAATTATCCTCCACAGGGTGTAAGGCTATAAAATAGCAGGGCCTCAAATTATTTGCAGACATGTCCACATTTGAAAGAAATAAAATCTTTCAGAGGATAGCACACCTGTGCCACGGGTAATTGCCCTCACTTGCAAATTAGAACTGGCCCAACAGATGTTTATTCCACCACACACAGACAGCAAAAGCAGTAGGAAAGGCTTTGCCTCTGCAGAAGTGGAAAATTATTAAACCCACCATAAACCGGTACCAATCAACTTTGCCTGTACCTGTTCTTACCGTGCTGCTTCAGCCCAGAGAGCTGACCATCCCTTGACAGGGTAAGCAGAGACTGAGCCAGCCCAGAGGCTGCCTGGGAGGCAGGCAAGACTCAGAGAGAACAAGGAAACCTGCCTGTATGGGAAGGTGCCAACAGCCGGGGCCGTGCAGGGAGAGCTGCCTTGAGGTGCACAGGGAAGAGACAGGCAGGTGGAAGAGGGCTCCAGCATATCCCTGAGATCCCAGCAAGCCCCAGCAAAAAGCCCTGACGGCAAAGCTGCGACAGCGGTTGCTGAGAGAGGACCAGTCCACCCCAGCATCAGAACACACAGGACCCAGCAGTCTGAGCTGGAGACAAAACGGCACCTGGGTATTTTTGGACCATGTCTGGGGTTTCCCAGCAAGGCTTACAAGCCTATCCCAGCACTCCTGTCTGGGCTGGCCTTGCCGCAGCCCCACAGGACTGTGACTCACAGAAGGATGAATCGCTAAAGGCATCCAGGGTCTCACATTGATTTAGCTAAAAAAATAAAAACCAAACAAAAACCCAAACAGAAGTGTCTGTGAGGAGCTGACTCTAGCATCTCCGCTTTCTGTTGTGCTTCTGTCCTTAGCCAAAGCAGTTTGCTTTCCTTTCTCTTCCTAAGCAGTTCCAGATTCCTTCCATGGCACCTCTTGATCCAATACAACAATCCCTGGAGTACGGTGTCTCCCCAGCGTAATAAAAGACTCTGCTCTGGAAGAGCAACCCAAGAGAAGAGTCGTTTGCGAGATGTTGGAAGGGACAATATCAGCCTGACCTCCACCTTGTATGTCACAGCTGCCTGGAGAACGCTGATTAAAACAGTTTTTCTTGAAAAAGATCAATATCATTCTGTTCAAACCAAAATGTTTGGGGAAACATGTCGATTATCATAAAACCATAATGGGGAATATAATCCAAACATTCCATTGCAATCATATCATACACTTAATGCTCCAGTAAATATTTACCCTGACCCTTTCTAGCGACGCATTTCATATTTAATATGACTATTACATTTAACATTAAATTTAATAGAACAATTTCTAGAGAAATAATCAACATTTCCCTGAATTTGCTTCACATAAGATGTGGAGATTTTCATTTTTCACTTCAATTACAAAGGAATTCTGATTTTTAAACACTTACTGTTCCTGCCAGCCAGGAAGTTTGGCTCCTCACCACCAACAGTCCAAGGTCAGAGAAATTCACTGGAATCTCTGGTACACCTCCAGCCTCTTGCTCCTGCAAGAGTGACTGGGAGATAGTCCACCACCATGGGTCAAAGCTGACTGCTTCAACACAGAGCAGACACGCTCAGCACACCAGAAGTGAAGTGTCAAAGAGAGCAGCACTGGCCACAGCTGCTCCTAGCACACCTCTTTGTCTGCCAAACAGCCTCTCATCAAGTGTAGGCAAGCGGAGACTTGTGTTTAACCGTAGCAATTTTTTCCTATTTTGTCCCAGTTTGTCAGTCTGTCCCTGAAGATATTACTGTTCCCTTCTATCTGCTAAGCAGCCAGTGATCTCCATCTTTCACGTGTCACATATCTTTATACGTTACTAAAAACAAACCCATTTTACCCAAGTGCACCAGGAGATACATCACTCAAAACACCACAAGAAGTCACAGCCTCAGCGGCACAGCCCAGTGGTGTGGTGGCAGCTAGAGAGACATCACCTCCAAAGTGTGTTAGACCTGACACGTGTGACACATGTTCAACCTGCAATTCAGATGTGCTTGTGCTGTAGCTGAGGTGCCTACTCGCAAGCTTGAGCTCTTGAGGCAGGGAGCTTCTTGCTGTGCCCCACATCATTAGAGAAGCGTGCTTGAAGAAAAGGTCTCAAGATTTTTTACACAGCTGCCATCTACTTTTCTTAAGCATGGCATGCATTTAAGTATGTCTCTATCTATATAAAGTGTATCTATATATAACTATCTGTCTATAATATATATCCATTGTCATCATTTAGCCCAGCAAAATACCTCTGGGATTTTGTGTGCTTCCAGCCTTAATGGTGGACACCCATGTAAAGGTGTTTGATCAGAGGTGCTGAAAGCATGTTTAAACACTTGAGAAGTAGTCACTGAAGTCAGTCACATTGTCTATTCTAAGAGGCCACCACACTTTTTTTCTTCGTTGCTCTCTAGTTGACTTCAAGCAACTAATTTTCTGAAGTGCCAAGTGCATTTTCCTCCATCGCTCAAACCCACATGTGCTGCCTGGTGTAACCAGACCCATTTTCCCATCAGAAATGCCCTGACCCTGCTTTGCTCAGGGAGGCTGGACTAGATGGTCTCCAGAGGTCCCTTCCAGCCTCAACTCTTTCCGATCACAACAGAACAAACTAAACTAACATGGGGAGGGAGGGAAATCTAAACAATAAAAATACTTCATTCCAAAGGAACAAACTCTGTTTTTACTTCACTCATACTCTGCTACTGCACCCTTCTTCAGAATACTCCCCAATACTTCATACAGACAAAACCTGATGTATATCTATTAGCTGGATGCAACTTGGAGTCTTGCCAAAATATTTGTCAGGATTCTCGCAATATTTGTCAAGCATCTTGCAGCACCAACTGTGAGTCAGGTGAATTGGGGAGAATTTTAACTTGCATTTGTTTAAAACCACACACTGGTAAGCTGTCCCAGGTACTGGGTGGGGGGAGGGGAAGCGTGGGGGAGTGCATAAAAGAGAAGTCCAGTGCACCTCAAAACCCCAGAAACTGGAAGGCATTTGAGAGGCTTTTACTCTACAGTCTCATAACTTTTAAGACTCCATTTTGGTGCACCTGAATTTTAGTTTACCAATAGCTGGGCCCGAGAACATTGATATTATCAACTGAGAATGGTTTTGAACATGATAATGGAAAATAAATGGCTTTGCCTTATAACTGTAATTTTGGTATATTGCATACAGTACATGTTATAAAATATTTCAACTGGATTAGGAAACCTAGGACTCAAAGTAGGCTGAAAAAAGATGCAGTTAATTTCCTGGTGCTTGCAGGGTAATTTGTGTAGCCTCTTTTCTCCTCTTGCATCACTAAAGGAATGTGACTATGATGTAACCCCACAAAACTAATACTCTAAAGGGGATTTCTGACCAAACCACATATATACAGTGCTTTGGGGAATTCCAGGTCTTCTCTGGCCCCACTGAAATCTGACAACTGCTTTCCAGATTTTTTCCATTTTACTTTTAGTCTCTAGTGACATTTTATTCAGGAATGAAAAATCACACCTTTTGGTTTACCTGTTTTACTGCACATAGGCCTTTATTCAACCTTAAGTACTTGAAAACAACAAGAGGTCACCCACAATCAGTAGGGATGTTGAGGAAGACATCCCTACGGCTGATGGGTGCACTCAGGATGTCAGTTTATGACGAGAATTTCTCTGCAGAGGTTTACACTGACCATGAAGTTATATTGCACGTTATTTTCCTTTCTATCTGCACTTCCTATTAGTCATGACAATCTACAAGGAAGTGAGGCTTAATGCTTACTATGTTATTAACCCAATTTTTATATTTTCTCAGGAAGTTAGAAATAATCAAATTGAAAGCCTCAAAACAACTGGTATTGGAACTAATTCCCAAGCCCAAAAAACACACATGTTCCATTCTAAGAACTGAGTTAAATTAGAATCATCATTCTAATCAAGAATTTCCCTAAAAACGTTCACAATCTTTTGCTGCAGAGAAAGCAGGGTGTCTGTTTCTGGCACAAATGGGGTAATAGTGCTACCCAGCTGACCTGCAGAGTTCCTAAGGTTCCTATTCCTCCTGGCTGAGACAATCAGTGCTATGAGTACCATAGTGAGTATACTCTCCGATGCCCAATCCCTTTGCATACAGTTGGCAAAACAGATGTATATTTAACGTGCTAAAGTCACATAGCCCATGGGTTACCTTCCAGTGTCATGACCTAAGCACACCACAGGAACTGGCACTATGAGCAGCAGGGCTGGAGCAGCTCCTAACCAAAATGGCTCCCCCTCAAACAAGGGTGCTGAGCCAGGGAATGGATCTAGCCTGTTTTCGCTGCAAATTACTGTAGCCCTCAGGGGCTAAATGCCCCCCACCCCCTCCAACTCCAGCCACTGCATCTTCACCCCACAGCAATGTTACTTGAATACAGCCTGTCCCTCCCAGCAGGTTGTGGCCAGCCCACTCTCTGCTGTCATATAGCTGCTGCTTCCCCTCAGGCAGCATCCACATGCAGTTGTGACCACAGCTGTGAGGCCCAAGGGCAGGGATCTGGGACAGTGAGTTACTACAGATGGCAGGAGGAGCACACCTCAGGGTGCAGCTCAGATGCAGACGTGGCTTCACCCAACACTTGCTTGGTGAATGGAGCTGTGCTGTGCTCAGGCTTCTTGTTGTTCTCACTTGCTCCATAAAATGACACTCATCTTTTGTTTTCCCCCAGAAAGGTGCATGCCACTGTTTGTGTAAGATAGGGCAAAGGCTTTTGCACTCCTCTTCCGGCAGATCACCCTGGCCTGATGTGGTTATACACACCCCACTTCTGCTGTTGCTGGTCCTCTGTGACTTTGACCTTATAGTGAGTTATTCCCGTGACATCAGCTTGGTCTGAGCAGAGGAGCAGCAAGAGTTCCTCAATGTGGCAAATGAAATAGGGACTACTTAAAAAGATGCTGCCAATACCTCTACCAGCCCTCTGGACTGAAGATGACAGAGCATGCAAGCAAAGGCCTTTCTTTGCAATGTACCCAGCAGCTTACTGCCCACAGCTCCAATCCAGGGGGCACAGCCTTCTGCAATAAAGAAAGGGCAATGGCTGTATTCAGATTACCCTGCTGCTGTCTGTACTCCTCTGTGCCACCACTGTGCTAAGTAGCTGTTGCTAATGAGGGCATTTCTCCTTCTGCAGCAGCATGGAAATATCCTGAGGTGCCCTGTGCTTTAGTTTCTCTGTAAATATAATCTACTTGTAATAGTTCTTCCCTATACCATACTTGCAACTGAAAGGTGCTGAGATAGCAGGAAATGTGAGGTGTAGGAATACAGCAGTGACATGTTCTACAGCTGACCCAGGAACTTGAGGGTAAAGGTATGAACCACCACTGACTGACAGAATTAGCTTATATGTTCAGCCCTTATGGTTAAGATGACAAAACAAAACAAGCAAACAAAAAAGAGCTTGTTGTATCATCAAGTGAACATTTATTTTTGCTGCCTCTTTAAACTCTGGCACACTGTATCAGAAGACACCCCAGCCTACCTGTGGGTTGCTTGTCTCAAGGACACAGCTTTCTAGTTAATGAATTACTTAATAGCTCATGAAGTGTCACCTAGGCTCCCCTCAAACTGTAACCATGCAGCAAAGCAAGCATGGATCACACACACTTTCAGGTGTTTTTCTTATCAAGTATCAGAAAGCAGAAGAAAAACTGTGCTACAATCCAATAAATAAATTCTTGATACCTTTTGTTGGAGGGTGGAAGAAGATGGGCATCCCATCTACATGTTAGAGGACAGGCTCTTTCAGTTGCCCTTTCATGAGGTCACTAAAACATGGAGAGACCATAAAACTGTGTAATTATCCCATAACACTTCAGCCCAAGCTTTACATCAGGATCCTTCTACCGAGCTAAACCAAGATACAGCTCCTATTTTTCTGGATGTTAGGCACAGCAATCAGCAGCTCACACAGACTGCAGCAGGAGGTGAACATGGCAGAAGCCAAGCTTGGCTTCCTCTGGATCAAAGGGCACAATCCATTGGCACCATAACCCTAGCTAAAGTGTTTGGATGGACTTTGAAATATGCCAGAAAATGCGAAAGTTTGCAAATTAACTTTTATGTTGCATCCCACTCAGCTGTAGAGTGCAAAAAATGCTACCATGGAGTGTGCCACAGAGCATACTTAATGAAGAACATTTAACGTTAACATCTGTACTTACAGGGTCACTGGCAATACTGGGTTATCTAAGTGACTGATGACCCCAGCCTCTAGCACAAAGGTTGTTAGTTCTTTTGTATGTGTGGTTATGTGATTACTACTAAAACACGTGTTCCTTTCCTCATACACAAATCCTCATAGAAAAAAATTACTATTAAGACTAGAGTACTTGATCAATAGTGGGATATAGTGCAGTTATGAAGTGTATTAAAAAAACAAACAAAAAACAAACTTGAAACTATTTAGCATATGCTTTTAGGGAGTTATCATTCTATCCTAAACAGTTTTGTTCAAGGAGAAATTTGGCCTAACTTTTGCATGTGGTTACTTACGGAAATGCTAAACTGTATACCAAATAATGGATTAAATCTTAGCGGGGAAATGCACTTCTTGGAAGAAATCAGAGTTGTCTGGAATACCTTCAGTAGCTCGTTAGATTTATAAAATACTTCAAGAGTCAAAATTTCTTCCCATTGCATCCTTGCTGTATTTTATAGCTGCAGCACTGCATGCAAAATATCTATTACAAATGATGCATGTTTATAGCATATATGTAGCTTATATGTAAGCAAACATATGTTCTCTGAACACATACACTATACCTGTGCTTGCAGGCACGCAGTTTGCAGTATTCAATGTTCCTTAACTTTCTGAAGATCAATGGGATGTTTTAACAAGATAATTAAATACTCTTTTCAGTAATAATCTCTCCTTCCCCCTCGTTTTCTGGAGCATTTTGTTGATTTTTTATTCTTATTATTTTCGCTGCCAAGCCATAAAAAGCACACAGTTAAGGAAGTATTAAGGTGGCTTTTGTCTTCTTCCTTTGTTTCCACAAGAACAAGCTTCACTGACCCAAGAACCTTCAAAGCAGTATCACTTCATCCACGTTAGCATGCATGGCTGTGCTGCTCAAGCTGCAGAGAAGGCCTCCAGGGCCAGGCATTTCAGCATAAAGCCAGCAATGACATCAGCCCCCAGTGAAGCTCCTAAGTCTGGACTGGGCTGAGCAGATCTGGAGGAGTGCCGGTGTGCGGTCAGGCAGAGCTTTCCAAGAGCAAGGCAGTCTGCTGTCCTACCACGGGCTCACAGAAGCACAGCATCCTGCATCTCTGCAAATGTGGCCCCGGAGCCCAAGTGCACATACTTAGAGAAGCACGTGCCTCTGGTACGACTCCCAGCAGCCACTTTTTGCTTCTTCTCCATGGGACTGTCTTAACACTCACACTTTTAGGTTCCTTTTACCCTTGTGGTGACAGTCTAGAGGGAACTGGTTACTTACTGACCTCTGATCCCACCTATAACTGTCTGTGCTTTATACCCACACCAACCCAGGCCAAGCTGTGGCTGTGCAAGCCCATGGGAGGACCTGCTCCCAGTCCTGCATGGCTGCAGAGTGGAAAGAGTACCCGAGATGGAGGAGGTCTGCAGAACCTCCCCATGCAGTGTGGCATTTACAAGGAAAGAAGCAGGTTGACTTCAAAAGCCTCACAATGTATTTGACCGAGTTGACAGAACGGGAAAAAAAAGAGCAAGAAAATGAACTCAAGGCAAATTACATTTGATCTGGAAATTATTAATATTTGAGACAATAAAGATGGACCCCCTGAATACTATTTGCATAGAATCCCTCCTCAGAGCCAAACCGCACTTTAAAAGACTTCATCTCAATTCAGCAGTGCTCTTTTGAAACCGAACTACTACCATGACTAGAGGATTGTGGTGCCAAAAGATGTCAGATTGAACACGAAACAGAATTTTCATTCTTTTGTGTACTCCATAAATATTAACAACTTGACACCCTATAATGAAAGCAAAATGCACTTAAGCACGGGCAGAAAAACAAAACTAGCCAACCATTCTTCTTTCAGAATTACAATTGGAAATTAGTTGTAGAGGTCAGAGTTTTCCAGCATCACTGTAGGTTGGGATTAACTCCGTGGACACTGTGAGAGCTCAAGAGGAGCGTTTGGCCCTGTGTGGTGCAAGAGGATTGCAAACACCATGAAACAGCCACCTCATCCTTCCAGCCCTTTGCTGGACGCAAGCAGCTGCCACATCCTTAAGTCAGACCAGTGGCCTCAGGCACCTCTTGAGGCCAACACGTGGAGATGTACAGCACAGGGCTACAGCACCTAGCTGGGCTGCTGAGGACTCCTTCTGAAGCAACCTAAGACCCTCTGCAGCCAAGAGTCACTGCATAACCCCCCCACATCCATCGGATGTACTGACAGAGTTTGTTTGTCACACAACAAAGAAGAAACTTCAGCGTCTGGGCAAGAAGTGACAGGGAGAGCGGAGCAGCCGGGACTTGCTGCAATGCATTGCTTTGATTCATACCAGTTGAGCATTTGCCTACTAATTCTCACTTTACTCATTTATCTGATAGAAGGATCTGTATGTCTTCAGGAAAAAAAAAAAAAAAAGCAGCAATTGTACCAAATCTTATTATTTAAATCAGAAAAGAAGATTCTTGTATTGGTTCCTGTGCCTATCAAAACAGGCAGGACATTATTCTCTAGGCAAGAACTTTGACCTGCAAGACTTACAACAAAACAGTACTAACTGTAGGGGGGTGAGAGGTGGGGAGGGGGGCGGGGGAAGGAAGAATCACAGAACGTTAGGGGTTAGAAGGGACCTCGAAAGATCTTCTAGTCCAATCCCCCTGCCCAAGCAGGTCACACAGAAAGGCATCCAGGTGGGTTTTGAATGTCTCCAGAGAAGGAGACTCCACAACCTCTCTGGGCAGCCTGTTCCAGGGCTCTGTCACCCTCACAGTGAAAAAGTTTCTCCTTACCTTTACATGGAACCTCCTCTGTTCCAGCTTGCACCCGTTGCCCCTTCTCCTATCATTGGATGTCACTGAGAAGAGCCTGGCTCCATCCTCCTGACACTTGCCCTTTACATATTTATAAACATTA
>WUAM01000395.1:13358950-13413533 GCA_024336885.1 Actenoides hombroni
AGAACTGGACACAATATTCCAGATGTGGCCTCACCAGGGCAGAGTAGAGGGGGAGGAGAACCTCTCTCAACCTACTACCCACATCCCTTCTAATACACCCCAGGATGCCCTTGGCCTTCTTGGCCAGGAGGGCACATTGCTGGCTCATGGTCATCCTGCTGTCCACCAGCACCCCAGGTCCCTTTTCCCTACACTGCTTTCCAACAGGTCAGTCCCCAACCTGTACTGGTAGAAGGTGGACTCCAGCTGGTCTCTCTGGGTTTACCTGGAATATCCACAAAGCATGGGATGTTCCAAATCCTGTGCTTTGCTCCAAGCATCTCTCAACAAAACTTTTCTATATATCTTCTATATGGAGAGAGCTGAAGAGGACAGGAAATTTCTTCCATCTGTGGAAAGTAATGGGGAATTAAAAAAAATAAAATCGGGAAATAATTGAGACTGGAATACCTGCATTACAAGGAAAGGCTGAGAGACCTAGGGCTTTTTAGTCTGGAGGGAAGAAGACTGAGAGGGGATCTAATTAATCTGTATAGATACATGAGGGCTGGGCTTCAAGAAGGCAGGGACAACCTCGTTTCACTTGTGTCCTGTGATAAGACAAGAGGCAACGGATTCAACCTCAAGCACAGGAAGTTCCACCTCAACATGAGGAAGAACTTATTTAAGGGTTACAGAGCCCTGGAACAGACTCCCCAGAGAGGTTGTGGAGTCTCCTTCTCTGGAGACTTTCAAAACTCGTCTGGATGCATTTCTGAGTGATCTGCCCTAATTTTGGTCCTGCTCTGGCAGGGGAGTTGGACTCAATGATCTTCAGAGGTCCCTGCCAACCCGTACCATTCTATGATTCTGTTTTAATTATTCCCCCCACCTGCAAACAAGCAAAGGCTTTTGTACACACTGTCAGGAAAGAAACATTTTAATCAATATTTAGGTTTATTGCTCAGAGTGGAAGTCAGTTCTAGCACTCAGAATAGCACGGATCACAGCTTCACTCAAGGAAAGCTCATTTTTGATAGTGAAGGTATACATGAATGCTTTGCCTGCAAACTCCCGGTGCAGCGATCAGGACCTGCCTCAGCTGGGACTTGTTATGCTTCCTCATCCTCCTGCAGTGCAGTGCAGGAGGAAGGCATTGTGGAATCTGTTACTTATACAGCTTCTTCACTATTCATTGTTGTATGAGAACAGGGCAGTCTTAGGTACACTTCTGAACCTCTAACTGTGTGTTAGGAGCGCACAGGAGAGACGGTCCTGACCCCAAAGAAACACAGAGGACAAAGAATCCTGGTGTTCTGGGCATTAGATGAAGACTGTTTGAAGTCTAGGGAACACAGCAAGCAGCTCTGTGGGGAGATATCTCCACAAGTCACCAGAAATTATTTGGGGCATCTGTTACTGCCATCATCCCGGCTCTTTCTTTATCACAACCTTGCGAACATTGACCTTACACATACCCTCAAAATACAGCCCACGGGAGCACCTTCTCAGACCCTCCTGAAGGGAACCCAGCACTGCTTGCAAAGTCCTACTGTCTCCTGCTGAGAAAAATTGTATTTTCCTGCTCTGGTAAATACAAACTGTGGGTGTACCTTCCTCAAGCAAGGGTTAGAGCTCTGCAGTGCTCCTAATCTCTAAATTGTATAGGTAATTTTGTTTGGCTTTGCTGATAGATCAAGAATGGATTTTGCAGAATCATTTACTGATTGCCTATTTCATTGCTTTTGAAGTATTCCCACAAAGGTGAGGAAAGGACAGGGACATTTTGGTCTATATTGTCTTTCCTCCACCATTAAGATATTTGGCTTTAAGTCTTGTTCAAGTCTCCTCTCCCAGTGAAAGAAGGTAATTGCTGCCTCTCGCTGCCCACCAGTGCCCTTGCTACTCCCCTGGCAGCTGCTTTAGG
The DNA here is from genome assembly GCA_024336885.1 of Actenoides hombroni. NCBI lineage: Eukaryota > Metazoa > Chordata > Aves > Coraciiformes > Alcedinidae > Actenoides > Actenoides hombroni. The sequence continues at coordinate 13,360,857 of WUAM01000395.1, forward strand.
AGGTCGTGCAGGAGCCGCTGCTGTAGGAGCATACAGAGGTCTGGTGTCCCCTGACAGAGGTAACTCCCATCAGTGCTTCTGAAAGAGTAACACACGTCACCTCTTGCACCATCACCTTTTTGAAACTCCTGCCACAACAACGCTCTGAGCCCCCCTAGTTGTCTGTACAACATAATTCCAGGGTTTGACCAAGTTCAGAAAGTGCTTCACCAGACCAAGCTACGTTTAAGACCCAAAAGCCCCAACAATAACAAAAGACAGAGAAATAGCTACAGAGGATATTTCCAAGGTTGTGCAGGTACTCTGATGCCCAGCCAGCAGTACACTCAGATTAGAAGCTTCTACCTTAAGCCCAGCCACTGGGCCCCAGCAGCCTCTCCTACCCAGCAGATGCTAGGACATTTCCCAGGGCTCAGGATGGCTTGATTCAGCTTATGTGAAAGTACATAAGAACAATATAAACACATTTATATAAGAGACAAATATATGTGTTTTTAAATTGGCTTGTTCCACAAACAGGCTATTGAAGAACCCCATCTGCACATGAGGAAGGCAGCAACAGCCAGGTGCGTGCGTAGGAGAGGGGAGGAATGAAACAAAGAGGAGAAAACAGGAACAAGTAGCCGAGTGCAATGTGAGAATGTAGGGAGAAGGAAAGAGGACAGGCCCTCCTAATGCGGCTCAGCAGCAGATGAGGCTGCCCTGTGTCACTGCTGCTGAAGCTAGTGGGAAGCAGAATAGCAACTGCAGTACTGTGGGTGGGGATGCTGCCATCCCATCCCCACCAAACCTCACTCCTCAGGGGTTTTCTGCAAGCTGCTGGGCCTAGGCAAGGCTGACATTCACCCGAGTGCAATGGGCTGCCTACACTGTGACTGCCATAGCATTTCCCCAGGAACAAACAGGGGGCTGCAAGAGTGGGAAAGGAAGAAGCAGCCCGTTATCCTGGGGAAGTAAAAAACCCTTCTTGGTCCACCTCACTGCCATCTGCCAACATGCAAGCAGCCTGTCTGGAGAAAGGCAAGGATTTACAATAGCCCTGGGAGCAGCCAGCCCCCAGACATGTTGGGGAGCACCAGCTGGGGGCAGGGTGCCCAGCACCACTTCATGAGTTTAACTCAAACATCTCATTCGTGTCTGAAAGAGGCTCTTTGAAACACGCTACAGCCCAAACTGGGAGCTTAGAGCTCCCAAGGTGACATCCTTAGCCCTGACCAGGAAGCTGAGATGGCAGGTGCTCAGGGACAGCAGGCCTACACCACAGCAGGAAACACTGCCTCTTGGAAAGGGGAGCTGCATTGAGAGGGAATCCACAAATGCTCAGTGCCTGGGGTTTGGGCTGGAGCAAAAGCTACAGAGGGATCAGTGTGCAATGCTCTGCAGTTTAATGGTACATATCCTTGTCTGCCTCATTGAAGACACTGGCTGGGCACTCCCTTGGAAAACCTATGGTGTTGCACGCCCAAATATTTGAAATTCAGTGGATATTGGTCACTTAAATCCCACAGGTGCCAGCTCAGGAGTGTATTCTCAACTTCTATGCATCTTCACCTTTGTGCATGTGATTAAAAAGCCTGAGCACCACAGGACAGCATTGTGAGTTCCATCAAAACCAATGTGATAATATGTTCCCCTTGAACTGACAATCCCAGCTTTTTCCCAGAGGAAATTGGAGTAAAACAAGTTTTAAAATTATGAAAACTTTTAAATAGACATACAGTGAAATTATTTTGTTGAACCTTCTGATATGTACTAAAACCACTGCATTTTTAAAAAGTTACAATTTTGTTAATTTAATTTAAACCAGCCCCGAAAACAAATGATTTAACTGCAGTGCAGTTAATGATTCCAATAAAAAAAAAAAAACCCTAGCTGTTTACATGTTTGACACTGAGACTTTTCCTGGCCCCTTTTAGCTGTCCATACAATACATTGTTAAGTTAACACTTAATAACACCAGATTAATATATAACAGACAGAGGGTATATTGCAGCCTCATTTGCTCTATTTAGCAAGTTCTTTTGAATTCTGGTTTTCTCCCTTAGATTGTATATATAGCAATGTTCATGCCTGAGAATGAAAGTCTATAGTGCAACTTCATATGGGCAAATCACTTGGCAAGCAATTTGTATTCCTTAATTTGAAATCCCATTAAAAGGACCTATTCTGCTAAATGGGGGATCTGAGGCCAACCGAAGCATGAAGCAGAAAAGCGTGTTAGCTGCCCCCTTCCCCCCTCTCCCCAAGACTGTGAACCTAACCAAGAGCCAGGCTGGTCCCAAACAAACGCTGCTGACCATGAACTGAAGAAAGACTACCTGCAAGCCTTGGCTTCCTGAGGAATATCGTTGTGCCAGCTGGCACATTAGGGAATCTGTCTCTTGCCAGCTTGTGGGGATGTCTGGGGGATGTTACAAAGTTCCTGTACCAAGAAGCATTCTGACATACTGAAACTGCTATGAGCTGCTAAGGTCTACAGCACAAGTGTCAGACAATGGGCAACTCTAACATGGACTAATACAATAACAACCTCCTCCTTCTCTGCGTGGGAAGTGAGCAGCAGCAAACTCCAAAACAGAGTTTGAAGCAGGGATTTTGGAAAAGATCTGTAAAGAAGACCGTGGTTCAGCCTTCCGGGAATGCCCAAGGACCCTCAACACAGGAGGGAGAGGGGAACAGCACCTGTAACATCTTTGTTCAGCTGCAGCTCAAAAGGTCTGTGCAGGGAGCCAGGTGCATAGTGAGAGGACTGACAGTGATCCAGAAGTATCTGTGCTGGAGAGAGTGCAGGGGCACATCCATCACCCACACACAGAGCTAGACCATACCAGCAAGTGAGATACAGGGTTACAGATGGGACCTCCCCAAACTCCACTGTTTGTTACTATCCTTCTAACCATCTCCCCCAGGCTGTGTTGACTTCCCACAGCCCATCCCCAAAACAGAAAGGCTGTAGGAGCTGAATACTGACACAAGTGCACTAAGGACCACTGCACTCACCCAGAAACCACACTGCAGCAGACTATGGCCACCATGCTCTAAGCAAATGGAGCTGCCTCAGTGAGCTGGCCCAGTGGAAGGTTTTTTTCTAGAGTTAACTAAAGAACAGCTATAAATTCAGGTTCCCAGCTTTATATGGGTCTGCAGGGGTAAAAGAAGTTTATGTTTTAGTTTATGTTTTAGTACAGCCTAAACACACATTCTCTTGGCAACTTGCTGATGCACTCAGTCCTGAATATTTAAAGCCTGTATTACAGGAACAGGAAAACCAAATCCCTAACAAGCTAGTGTAGGAGAAAATACATTCTGGCTAGGACTCCAGAAACGATGTGATTCTTTTGTTAATATCTGGTGAAACACCTCCAGATATATGAAAGAACAAAGATACAAAGATGTCTAGGTTTGAATAGCACTGAGAAAGCAGAACTCCTGCTAGAGCATTTCTGACAGCATTGACCAACACTCAGCATTTTGGGATGGGCCAGGGGGTGCGTCTTAGTTCCTCCACTGGGGTCCAAACTCTTACAAAGGACTTTTTCTTGCAAAACATTCAGTGCCTCAGATTCTTACCTGAACTCCCACAGAACATACACACCCTCAGACATGAAGTTTAGTTCAGGTCCGGCTCTAAGACATATAAATTTTTACCAGTTGTTCGAAGTGTAATGCAATAAATTACAGCAATTCAGCAGCAATTAGGCATGCATTTTTACACGGTATTATGGTAAACAAAAATGAAGAGATAATTTCTAGACACATCTTTTCTTTCTAAATCACAAACATATTTGTGATACATTCTAAATTAGGTGAATTGATAGAGCTGCAATATTACAAGAGCTCTCCTGCTCCATACTGAGGTTTGGCTGGAAGAACTTGAAACTTTCCTGTGTTAGGGAAAGCACAGCAAGCCCCCATGCGCTGTACTTCTGGGTAGTTACACTAGAAATACCAAGGACAGTTGAGCACCCACTGACGTACAGCTACCTAAAACATAGGGATACGGAACTTTTCTAGGCCTGATACTCCACCACCAAGTTGCAATTGGCAAAGACAGGGAACATCTACCTCAGGCAATTCAGTTCAGGTCAGATAGGGAAGATCACTGGGGACCTGAAGCAGTGCTTCCATACCAACAGGGCGCTCTGCCCAGGCTAATTAGTTGGTCTACAAAGAACTAAGACAGCTCAGCTGCTCCCAGGGTGAGTGCCCACTCACAGCTACCTCCTCTGTGCATCTGTTCAAACACCAGGCTCCCAGCTTGCTTGCAGGTCATCTGGACTGAAAGCAGCATGCACAAAGGAAAAGAGCAGAGAAGCCAAGCTTTCCATGACCACCACACCTTCTCCCTCCTTCAGAGGGCTTTCCCAGCTATGCTAGTTTTGGCTGGGAGAGAGTTAATTTTCTTTATAGTAGCTTGCTCTGTATCATGCTATGTTTTGGATTTGTGATGAGAAGTGTTTTTGCTGCACCCGTGACAGTCCTGGTTACTCACCCCAACTGAATACAGGCCTGCTGCAGATGAGCTGTCCCAGATAGAGCATCTCAAAGGATTTGTTTGCCCAAGAGATTCCCTGGCGTGTCCAGACGTATGTTAAGCATTCCTCCCCCTTGCAGGTGCTATCAGTAAAAGTAATTTCCACTTCCCTATACATGCAGCACTTACACTGAGATCCAGGTCTCCAGAAACTATTACACAGCATATCATTTAACAGGGATGCTGTAGATCTAATAAGACACTGATTATACACAATTGCAGAAGACATCCAACTATAATATTGATATGGGGTGGACCACAGGGCTGCAAAGTTGCAAAGACATTCCATAATCAATTGGCATTTAAAATTACAGCTTGCTGGCCTACAAGATCTCTGTCAAATGCATAATTGGGAGCTTTAATTAAAGGACTACCCATAGCTCTGTAAAGAGCTGAAGACCAAGAGCCTGCAACAACTGAAAAGAGATGAGGTTTGTCATGTTACTTATTACCCTCAGATACACTACAAGCAGTGGTCACGTGGTAATTACTGGTTCTTTGCAACAGCACACCGGGCAGTTTTCCAGCCTGGTATCTCCACTGCAATCAGAGCCAAACAGCAGCTTCTCAGGTTGTGACTATGAACTTTGTCTCTGCTGGAGATGTTTCTACACCTCACCTTCAGATCTTGGGAACTATAATATTTTATCTTCTTGGCACTCAAGTCCCAAAACGGATACATTGATGAAGTTGCCATTCCTCCTAGATGCTCATGTTGAGGCACCACACCCAAAGGAAATCTCTCCTTGTGTAGGCTAAATGAGCAACAGTGCTCATTTTAGTAGTGCCGATATACCAAAGATAGTCGCGTGGTCCAGAGCACCTGTATTTGGGGTGAGGGGACCAGAGACCCAGACTGGTCACATCCCAGCTGCAGGGGCACTCATACAACTTGGGACTGCCAGCTTTTGACAACTGCATGGAAAGGGACCAAGATGTAGTGGAAGCTAGAACAGCTGCAGAGACTGGTGACTGAAACATTCCTTGATGTACATTTAAAACATAAGAATCACTTCTTTTGGCCTGAGCTCTAGTCCCTTTTATGGTCGATAGTTCCATGAAAGAGCTGATTGTCAACCGTGGCATTAGCTGCTTCAAGTATACACCTTACATGTACATTATTTCTCCCAGGTGATTGGTTCTTCTGCAACTATTCCCAGTTCCACTGTCTAGGTACCCAGTAAGGTCATAGAAGAGAAGGAAGGTAAAGTTTGTGGATTTTTTCCCTATCTCTGAGAACTGACTGTTCTCCCCGTGCTTCTCTAAGGCTGGAAATGCATTGTCTTGCCAAGGCCCTGTCCCTTTATACAAACACTGTTCAGCCAGCTCTTCTGTACAGCCCTAACAATTAATTTCCAGTTGCATTACAGGATGGATGTCTTATGGTTTTGCTGTGGAAACACGGGCTGCGGCACACCACTCAGTGGCAAGCAGCACACAAAATACCTGATAGCAGGAGAAGGACTTTGGACAAGGCACACTCTTCAAGCTGAGCCCTGCTCACGTAAAACCAGAACACGCTTCTCACCGTGGCGTCTTCAGGAAGTTAGCAAGATGGTGCAATGCCAGGCTGGTGGCCTGATGCAACATCCCTGGGTGGTGTTTCCCTTTCCTCAGTTCTAACATGGCAGTACTGCCAGCTCTAGACACAAGAGATCCTTCCGTGAGACCAGAAAGATTGCGACTTGTTTTGCAAGTGAGCTTGATTTCACTCAAGGCAATGTGCAAAAGTCCCTTCTTAGGGCTGCTGAGCCTCCAGAGCTAACACAGACTGATGGTTTTCAGGCCAGTTTATTGCTCTCTGCCACTCCAAAATACATCTACCTTTTGCTAGCAGTGATTTTTAGAGAGGTATTTGCAGTTATTGTGTTATTATTTCATATAAGCTCCAGATGCTATGACTCAGAAGGTGTCTCAAAGCATTTTTGTTCAGTTCCCTTTCCAGATAGCAGAAATACTAAATTCTCTGCATTTGGCATTGTATAATGTGTCAGAGGGGGGGGGAAAAACCAACCCAAAACACAACACTGAATCCTAATGTACAAAACAATGACTATACATTTAGTTACCAAAGGAAATTACATAATAACAGCTATCAATACATAAATATAGTCAATTAGCTAATTCTGAAGTTTATCTCTCTTTCCGTGTTTTTCATCTCAGTGCATACAACCCTAGGCACTTGTGAGCTGCTTCTGAAAGGATCCACAAAAGATGTTCTCAGAAAAGCAAAATGTCAAATTTCAGCCAGGATCTACAGCCCTACAGAAAAAAGGAGAAAAGCCACTGCTCTGCACTAATAAAGAGAGCTGAGTCTGTATAATCAGTCCTCATATCACATATTGCTATAGATGTTAAACCTACTGTTTATATTACAGATGTATCAAGAGCCCATAGTTTTGGACGCTGCACACTTGGAGGTATATGGGTTTAGATTTGAAGCAGTTTTAGAACAAAGTTAATCTCACTCTGAAGCTAAAGAATTAATATAAGCAAGACTCTTTCATACGAGAAATTTCTCACATGTTTGTTATTACATGAATCCTCCAGAATATTTTCTAGCAGAAATACTTGGCACGGTAAAAAAAAAAGTTGCAAAGTCTTTGTTTGGTTAAAAAAAAAAATAGAATAAAAAAAAATAATCCAGTTAAGATTGCAAGGCTAGTGATGCAGTCATATCGCCAAATATAACCCAAGACTCAGACAAACCAGCAGTGGGAGGACCATTTATACTTAGTGACTAGGTCGTCAGCGTGAAAACCTCAAGTGGGTTGTAAATGTAGGGTTGGCTGTCTTTGGTTTTTTTATATTTGCTGATTCAGCTCTGACAATCAAGGGATGTTGTTGTTCAATTTGACTAAGCAGACTAAATCAACTGATTTCGTATTTATTTCAGTTCTGTTTGCCTTATCTCAATCCACTTGGGTGATAACTAGGCCTGGCAAGAAGCACTGCCATTTTTGTTAATCATCATCTCCAAATACGATCTTGCTCATCTTCGACACGGATGAAACCAGACGTGCACGAAACAGACACACTCAAAAAAGACCCCAGCTACAGTCAGGAGAAGTTAAAAAATCCTCCTCGTGCCATGCAAAGCCAGCACTAAAGGCACTTGGTTCACAGGAGGGACTTGCATGCTAGTGTCGATTGCCAAATGCACTGCCAAACAGATTTGGGGGTTTGTTTGTTTTGCAAGCATTTCATTTTTTTTTTTTTAAGTGCCCATTAAATGACAAAACTCTCCACACCATGTTTTTCTTCAAGCCTGGCTGTATGCCACATGTTGACCTTGCACACAGTTATTGGTCACTATTAATAAGAAACAGCTCCCCTTCCTTTTTCCATTCCTTTAGAAAACCTTGCTCTTAAATGGTTTTGGTGCAGTTTTCAGAGGACCAGTTCAAGAAACTAAAGACTAGGTTTGTTTGGGTTTTTTTAAAGTCCTAATGCTATTTTGAAAGTTTGTAAACAGTCAGAAGTGACATCGCTTTTTTAACTTATGTTCCTAACCATAAGTGGTGGGGATTTCAAAGCACACTCAGTATTGGTCTTTTCCCTTTTCCCACTGAATCAACAGTCAAACTTCTATTGACCCGAATGGCAACTGAATTTGTCAAGTACTGCAAAAGCCCCACTCAGAGTAGAACAATTAAAGAGTTAGATGAAACCCACAGAGCCTCTTGGATTTCAGGATTAAAAGCAACCAGGACTCTTCATCTTGCTCTCTTGCCCTCTTTATGACCATCACTGCCTGGGCTTCTCAGAGAGCATCCACCTCTGCACAGCAAACGGATCTAGTCAGGGACAACAGAATTCAGCTTGCCTGTCTGAGCCCTCCTGCTTCCCAAAGGCTCTCTCGCCTTCCTACACAGTATGAAAAAAAAAATAATAATAAGGCACTGTTTTGATAGAGACAAAATGGTTGTTCAAATAGTTCTGCTAATTTCACAAAGATGCGTGATAATGTTTCACATATGGCCCTATGCCTTTTAATAACAGAAATTGAACACACATTTCAAGACACAAGTTTTGTTGATATGCTGCTGATAGTACAGAGTAACTGTTTTCCTTGTGGTTTTAATTATTCTAAAGACAGCCCAGGGATCATTTACCCAGAGCTAATGGGTTTATGGGCTCTTTAAAAAGCATGATAAGCCCACAGATGTGGCAGTGAATGGCATGGGGGCCAGAGCTACCATGGGGGCCTATACTCTGGAGGATGAGAAGGTCATTGGGTAGGGTTTGTCCTGCAGCCTCTGAGCTCCTAATTATCACATGGCCATTAGGATAGCTGTGCTTTGTGTAAACATCCCTGTTTTCTCTAGAGGGGACTCTAATCTTGAGAGCACAGTCCACAGCCCCAAGAGCTAGTTCCTGGCTTCACAGCAGCATGCCCAAGGATAGGGCTGGATCACTAGTGCCAAAGAGCAGGCCCTGAGGGTCAACCTCCCATTCCCTCCCCAAAGGTCCTGGCACTTGTCCACAACAGTCACCCCACTTGCACCAGCCAGTCTCCTGGACAGCCAAAATACATCAGGAGATGACAGCTATTCTGATGTTCCCATGCAAGTGTCTACCTTGCCAATACCTCATGCCAGCCCTAGGACTGTTTGAGCTGGGATGGAAGCTGGGCAGCTGGAAAAGGACATACCGCAACTAGTTACACCAGCTAAAATGACAACACTTTGGCAGTGAAAACAAGTTTTGGTTGCCATCAAGTCCTGTGACAGGAACTAAACCAAGATGGTGACAATGCTGTGCCATCAACTGCATCAGGGGATGTGGAGAAAAGAGCCTGTAGCTCATGTGTTTGTGAACAGGGAACATGCTTGGGCCTCTCCAGAGCAAAGGGTACCACCTTTCCCATGGTTACACCTTCCCAGTTGCAGTGCTTTTACCTGGATAGCAGATTTGCAGGGTTTTAAATTACAACAGGGTATTTTAGACCCAACTGCCACTTAACACTGATCTAACACAAAGTCGCTGGTGTTATTCCTGGATGACACCAGTAAAAGGTAGGTAGGAATCTGGCTTCTTCTATACAGGCTGTGTTATACAATATTAAGCATCATTTCTTTTACAACACTACCTGTGAATCATTCTAGACAATGACTCCTATTTTAGGGATTAAACATAACTAACTCATTGTATAAAACCTGGAAACATCTTGAAGACGACAATTTTATCCAGAGCATGAAAAGCACAGGCAGAGAACACAGGAAGCCCTAGGAGGTAGAAGCCAACAGTACCTTAAGTTTCGGAATTAACAACAGATTTAAAGTGCCTGAAGATGCAGCAGGTTGATCCCCCTGCATGGGGAGAAAGCAGGAGGCCAGCAGCTTCACAGACACCAACGTGACCACCTCTCTTGTCAGGATCCCCAACAGCAAAGAAATCTTTGCAGTTCACATGGACCTTAAGAAAGAGATCAGGCCTGACACATTAGAAGTTTTTCCTTCTTTGCAAGAGACCCTATCAATTTTGCAGAGGTTTTCAGCCCATTATCACATTACAGGTAGACAGTTGTCATAAAGCATTAGATCCAAGCAAGTCTGACAGTATAACTGCAGGCTAGCTCCAGGCTTGGCAGTCTGTGCAGCACCTGCAGGCAGAGGACCAGAGTGTGCTCCATCAAGAGACAGGCTGGCGTAATCTGCTGTGAATCACTTTGAATTGCTGCCCTTAATTGACAGTGCACTCAAGACCTGGCCTGCTATGTAGACAAAAGCCTCAAAGTAGTAGCGCACACACTCTTGCCAGGAATCTGCTTGCCCTCAGATGAGCAATGGCTTGTGAGCCACCTTTTTTAAACTAGAATAAGAGCTCTGTGTTTTACTCTGCTCCTTCATTACTGCAGGCTCACCATCATCATAGGAATAAGCAAGAACAATGTTTCTCTTCAGAGTTTCCCAGGGTGGTGGCAGGGCAAGGGAGTACTGCTTCCCTGTGGAAAGAACACCCCCACTTCAGATGGGGTCAGGAAAGCCTTCACCCTGGAGAAGGGCACAAGCAGTATCAAAATGCTATGGGACAAGGCTCTCAGGGTGAGATGGTAACTGCCTCTCTCTCTGGGGGTACAGGCATCCCAACGCATCATTCAGGTTTCTCAGCACCTTTTCTTATAGAGTACATGGGGGAAAATGCATCCAAACAACATAGACAGTAGAGGAGAGAAGTCATGGTTTGTTATCCCTGCACTCCACCGCAAGCCTAATCCTGCTCTCTCCAAGCCAGCAAGCAGAGATTTAAACAGGCAGATGCAGAAACTTCCTTGACCAGGTGAGGAGGATTCCTCTTTTACTACTGCTGTCTCAATTCATGTCCTAAACAAAAATCTCACCTCCTGGTGTCCAAAGCTAAGCTGTAAACTGGGCACCTCCTTTGGTTTCAAGGTTTGTTTTCTCATTGATATCAGAATTTTAACAGAATTTTAGACCCAAATTTTTATGCTATGCTGGAAGCATCAAGAAACTGCAACTGCTTAAACCCCTAGCCCCAGTGCTGCCAGTAGAGGATGCAGAGAGGTCAAAAAACAAAGGGAATTCAGGCCTTGGAGGCCCCTTAGCGATCTCAGTTTTTTAATTAAAGTTCCCAAAACATTTGCTGAAAAGATTAGGGGCAACATTTAGAGCATGCTGAGGGAGCATTCTGGCTGTTGAAACAAGTCCCTTCTCTGCCACAGATGCAGTTGTTTGCTTCCTGGTGAGAAGCCAGCCGAAAGAAAAAAAAAAACCATAAAGAGATCACATGGCTGAAGGAACAGTTTCCAATGACCAGCAAAACCCTTCCCCCTAACTCTTTTAAGGGCTGCAGGGCTCAGGCTACGGTACCCACCCAGACTGACAGCAGCTTGCTCAAAGGCACAGGATGTACCCAGAGCTGCACACTGCATCCTGCACCAGCTCTGCGTCTCCCAGCATCCCCAGGGACCAGCCCAACGTCTTCGGCATTTGTTTCGCCCCGCGCGTTCGCTTCAAGGGCCGGTTTGTGAGAGGGACCACCAGCAGCAAATGTCAGATCTGGTTTAAGACTTGGTTTGAAGGCATTTAGATAGAAGAATAATTGCACAGGGATGTGGTTTACTCTGGAGAAATAAAGGCTGTGTTTAAATATCTGAAATTCCTGGTGACTCTAATAATTGCAACCTCTGCCTCAATAAAATGCACAAATAATGTTATTGAAACATTTCCAATCAGAAGGTATTATTTTTGGTTTAAAACAGATGCAGTAGTCAGTATTTAAAAGGAAGACGTCTGGGCGGGCTTACCTCTATTTCAAGGGAAGAGAAAACTAGTGGAACATTGGTTTAGCCTTTCTTTCTCTGTTTTTATAGCCTTCTTATTACAACATTATAACCTTCACACATTTCCTCTGTTGCTTTTTTCTAACCAGCTGGAGATTAGGTCTACGATCATGCACTGAAGAGATTTCATGCCACGAAGGTGCGTTTAAGAGCTTGACCTGGTAAGCCACCATCTCCCCAGAGAAGCACTGGCTACCTCTGCAGCAGCTGGGCACCCTCAGTACCACACTGAGGCAGCCAGGCAGGCACCAGCATCGCTCCAAGCATGGCTATTGCATGAGTCTAGCAGGCACCAAATGAATTTGAGAGCCCTCTGCCAATTCTAACTTGGAGGATCCCAGGACTACGTAACAATAACTTATAAGTTCAAGACTATTTTTTTTAGTTGCATCTTGACACTTCAAGATGCATCCAGGCACCTACTAGTAAGTCTCAAAAGATATAAACGGGTAGAATGCCCACCTGCACCTTTAAGTGCTTAACTATCAAGTGTCTGTATCTCTTCTGAAAAAATAACTCGGGATCCCCAGCACTCCTGGAATTTTGCCTTGAGCTCTCTGCTGACCTGCATTGCTCACATGAGCGAAGTCAGATGCATCTCACAGAAGCTGGCAGAAATTGGGCCAGTGTTTCATGATTCATGTGCCTATAGGATTAGATATAATTAGTGTCTTCAAGTAAGACAATAACTGTATCATGCTATTGCATTCCATGGATGCAGTATCAGCACATATGGAAGACATTTATTACTATAAATATTCGGGCAATTGATAGTTATCCAAAAATATAAAATCAGGTTAATCATTCTATCCTACAATCCCTGGCAAGAGATTTGAACTCAGGTTTTTCTGGCTCAGCTTAAGGTTTTACATATATGAACACTTCTGCCAACTGGCAGCACTAAAGTCTTAGGCTGAAGTAGTTCTCCAGCAGCCAAATCTATCTGCAAAATAACATCACAGGGCTTCGCTCTTTGCAAGCCATACCTAAAGATATCTTTCTGTTGCACAGAGCTATGAAAGTTTATGTAGGACAGGTAGGAGAATTACTTTTCTTTTCAGAGTTAATCATTAACATCTCTCAGGGGAATAAACAACCAAGGCTATTGTCTTATTTCCAAAGGTTGCCCTGGGGCAAGTGAAATACTAATTTCATTTGCCCCATAATGCATAATACAAGGACACCTATGCTGTCTCTATATGGGTATGTGCAAAACCGTTTCAAAAAATAAGCTGCAAGAGGAAATCTCTAAAGAGCGCGCAGCTATCCATCAGAGACAAGGCCTGGGAGACTAAACTACTAAAGTTCCCTTTGGAAAGGCCACTCAGCAACATCAGCACCAGTGGTTATTCAACTTCCAGTAACACAGCACACCATTCTTGGGCTCATCGAGCCTCCCACAAATGCAATAAAATTCAATGGCCATTTTACAATCTCCTATTAGGTGTCATAAAAGCCACAAGACTTGTGTATTCCTCCCCAGCCCTGCTCTTCAAGGGAAACCACTGGGCTTTCAGTGCATACAGGTCCATGATTTGTGAAGTTACAGGAAACACAGGCCCACCCTCAGTTCCTGGACCTGTCCCAGCCCACCTGCACCATCATCCTTGTTTATAAGGTGAAGACACTTCTCAAATACCAAATATTCAGAAATCTGGCCAGGGCATGGGAGCCCAGTCCCAGCTCTGTATAACAGACAGGTCAGGGGACAGGACAGCTACTTTTACAGGACATGGAGTCAGAGCCAAAAAAAAAAGTGCTGATGCGTCAGTGCCAGCCCAGTACAGAGAAAGCCCGTGAGCCCCTGCAGCGAGCTTCTGGAACTGGGCGGATGGCCCAAAGCCAGCACAGGGCTCCACAGGACCCACATGCAGCTAGAGCTTCCAGCAGGAGCCAAGCTGGCGCTTTGCAAAGGCTCTGTGACACATCTGTGCCCCAGCCTTCAGCGCATCCCAGAATGGACGGGCTACCCAGGTTATTGCATCACCCATCAGCTTACAGCCAGCTGACAGGAACCAGAAAAGCTGGTGGGATCATGTTAGCAGAGAAGATTACAAAAGAGGATGGCAACTATTAGCTGAACACAGAGATGCTGGTGATTCCTCAGGATGAGAATTCCCCCAGTCACATATAACTGCTCAAATATTTGGCTTTAAAACAGAATGTTTGAAGCTATGTTTTTTTTTTCCCCTAAGTGTTGTCAACCCAACATCTCTGAGGAAGAAAGCTTTCCTGTACCACCACAGGACAGGTGCCAAGTAGAGAAAAGGCCCCTTTGTTGAGCCATGTACAAGAAGGCTGAAGCAGGTAGAACATGTACAAGGTTTCTGCAGTACACAGCATAGGGCTTCCTGTTGTTGCCCTTCACTGGGAAGCCTCAAGTAACTCAAATAGCCTGTTGAAGGAGGTTCAAGTTTCCCCTTCCTAGCCTTCTCCTACTCTACAGCTTACAGACTCACCACCATCACCACCACCACCTTGTACACTTACTCAGGAAGCACCCAGACTTCTTCTCCTTACCCTGGCTGCTTCCAGGGTGAACCCCTCAGCACACCTCTCTCCTGCAGCCATTCCTGCTCCTCCATCAGGAGTCTGTGGGTAGCCCACTCTCACCTGCTTGCTGTGCCAAGTCAGCACACACCTGCAGAATGCATTGATCCTTACCCAGGAGGCCACCACTTCCTCTTACCTTGCACAACACCCTCCACCAGAAGCCTTCACTACCTGCTAATTAAAAGAGACCCCTCTTAAGCTGTGGCAGCAAAGCAGTGGCCTGGGCTAGCCAGGCCCCCTCACAAACACACCTTGAGGCATTTAAGAAAATGGTCCTATCCCACACACACACAGCTGGGTCTGGTCCCAGAGCTGAGTGAACCCCTTCTCTGGGCTGGTAGCTGTTGTCCTGAAACACCCCCACCCCACAGTTCAAGCAACATGCCTCTCCCTGCACACCTTCCCACTGTATTTTGGGCATGAGGAACCAAATAACCATGGCAGTGCATGGCAAGTTCTTTAGGATGGTTTGGAAGGCTGGATCACCAGCTGCATGTTGCAGTGGTCGATGTATTTGTTTGCATGCAGCATGTACCACATGTCAGCCCATACATGCATTTGCAAGACAATGTGCTGTGTTTATCCATAGGACCTTAACTGACACCACATCAGAAAAAAATTTTGCAGAGGGTGAGTGCCTATTAATCATAAGCTAAAGGGGAAAGGAAAAATTTTAAGTGAGATATAAAGGGAGGAAGTGACTCAGTGGGTGGGAGGGAGGGGACAAGCGTTCCAGACAGATGGGACATGAATAACTTTTCCATCTCCCTCTCTCTTCTCTCCCAAGTCCTGCAGGAACTGCTGTGTTGAAATAGTCAGTCATTAACTATTTGATGAGGTTTTAAAATCTGAACCGAATTCTCTGAACGTAACCAACTATTATTACAGGGTCTGCATGGCAGCAACGCAGCATCGGAGCCCTTCGGCAAGCCATAGCGGTGAAGGCAGGACTGAGCACTCCCTAGGAAAAGCCACTAAATGGCGTCAGCTGCTTCGCTCTGCACAGCCCTGGTAACGCTGACGGGATGGGAGCAGCAGCGAGCAGTGAGCTTGCAGCCCAATTGTGACCGGGCAACAGGGCACCCGCCCGCGCGGCCGGCCAACAGAGGCGAGACGCGGGCTTTGCCCACGCTGCCCAGCCCGCAGGAGAACCAGACCCCAGTACGCGCTGGGTGAAGGTCATGCTGCGGTCCTCTGAAAACACTCTCGCTGTGGCTGTCCTCCTGCAGTGCAGTCCCTGGGGCAGATTCTTCCACTTAACAGCATCCACCGGTTCAGAGGACTGGGGCTTAGGCAAAAAAATGCCCTTAAGTGCTAGTTCAAGGGCAGGATTCAGACCGCGAGCGCTAATAAGTTCTCCTACTGCCCATGGGGAACCTCTCCCACTCAGTCCACCTTATGCTACACAAACAGGCTCTGAGAAAACCTGAATGAAGCACTTCCCTCTCTGGATGCCAAAGGCTAATTGACCAGCACGAGACCTGCTGAACTTGGTGGAACCAGGGTGGATATAATCACTCAAGAGAGCCAATAACCAATTAACTGAATGGCTTCAGCAGTTTCGAGGTCTGCCTCTTTATTCAAGAGCAAAACAAAGATCAATTTCTTAATAAGCTTTGTAATATCTGCTATTCCTTCCTTCTCATTATTATTATTAGCATTGCAGTAGTGTTTTGTGCATGTAATGGAAGAGTGAGACAAGGGCTGGAACTGCCCAAGAGGTAGAAAAGGAGCAGGCAAAGTCTCAAGCCAAAAAACCACGTATACATACACGCACATTTATAAACCAGGAAGGCTGTATGAGTCCTCTACAGCACAGGACCACCAGTTCATGAGGACATTCTTATCACAGAATACGAGCCTACCCCCACTGATCTTTTTTACCTGTTTATCGGAGTTTTTGCACAAGGACAAGTGAAAATTCTTGATTATAATAATTTATATAGTGTGGCAGTGTCAAGAGTTGGCCTGGTCTGTCCGGCACTGCCACAGTGGTCATGGGCTCACCCTAGGCCATGAGCTGGGACAGTTGCAGCTGTCAGGCAGAAGTCAGCGGGAGCCAGCTGGTGATGGGTCTGGGCAGCCCAGAGAGAGCCCAGCCACTCACTGGCCCTGCCCCTGTGACAGCGCGTGGCAGGCAGGGCACAAGCAC
The DNA here is from genome assembly GCA_024336885.1 of Actenoides hombroni. Taxonomy (NCBI): domain Eukaryota; kingdom Metazoa; phylum Chordata; class Aves; order Coraciiformes; family Alcedinidae; genus Actenoides; species Actenoides hombroni. Next base: position 13,377,402 of record WUAM01000395.1, read on the forward strand.
GCACCCTCTTCTGCCACTGAGGACACTGGCCTCTAGCAGAGGGCTGGGGCAGGTAATACCTTCCTTTGCCACGCCACATCCACCAGAACCCCGAGGGACGCGCTCCTCAAATCCCCTCATTGCATTGCCCTGCAGTTCCCCTGTGTGTTTTGCTTTTGAAATTGCAGGTTCCTACTCCCTCTACATCCCCAGCTGAAGTCACGTTCCCTTTGTCAGAAAGCCTCCAGCACACCTTGCAGTCTTCTCTCTTGCAGTAAGGCAAGGAACAGCAGAGCAATATACCAATTCCTCCCCACCTCCCAATTCCTCCTTTTCTCCTCCCCTGAAATCAGTGCCACTTGGAGAAAATGATCTCACCCGTGAAGACACAAACATCTCCCACATACACCGTCACATGTTATCAGGCAGCCTTCTGGTGAAAGTGCAGGTTTCCCTTTTGGATGCGTGTCTCTGCATGGCCCTGAGAGAGCCCCCTCCACAACAGCAGCAGCAGGGCTGCCTTCGTTCCTCCCATGTGTGTTTTAGCTGAGTGTTTTACCCAACTGCACAACAAGTCAAACATTGCAGGAGAAGCCTCTGAAGGAGGAACTGAGAACTCAGAGAAGTGGAAGATGCTGGAAGCCCTTATTTTTAAAGAGTTGTAGCTGGATAATTGTCCAAGACAGACTAGCTTGTTGACTTTCTCACAGCAAAAGACACAGGGCTATTTAATTGATTTTAGACTGTAACTAAACATATACTTCTTTCAATATAATGAACTGCAATGCTACAATACTGCTCTCCTAATGTAGATTGATCCATTACAGATGATTGTTTAGATCAATGTGTGATGTCCTTATTGGAAATAAAACTGTTTGCTCAAGATCTCTATAAAGACAACGGGTACTGATAGATGATATTTATGTGACAAGAAATGGCTCTTAAAAAGGAGATTGCCAAGTCCATGTTCATCAATTATAAGACCAACATTCACCCAGCAGCCATGCATACATTTTTAAAGCCGAGAAGAAAAAGGAAAAGATCCCAAGGCCTTTGAGATAAATACACGAGGCGCTAGAACAGCAGAGGGTCTTGTCAAAGACCTCCATGGCCATATACACTGACAGCAGAAGTCAGACAGAGAAACAAAACCACCCACTTAAAATGACATGGGCCAAATTTTCTGTGGCTGGGATGCCTCAAGAAGCCCCTAAATCCTTGTTAGTTTATAGCAGCAGATACTTCACAAGTCTTTCATTCCTAGTACTCCCTTAAGGCAGTACCATGTGGCCCCGTTCAGCATGGCAGGCAAGCAACTATAAAAGGTAAAACCGCTTAATGGAAGAGGCCTACTTACAGCCCCTCCCTCTTCTGTGGGGACTGTCCCCTGCCAGGGCAAAGCCGAGGTCTCAGCATGGTGGCACTGGCGGGCTTACCTCTCTCAGCTCCACAGTCCTGCTCATTTTCCAGCATGGAAACTTCTTGTCAGCTCCAGGCATGTTGTCATGGGGGGACATGGCCGCCCCGGGCAGGGTAGCCACTGCTGGTGCTCATGTAGGACTGAAAAGTGCTGTTTATCCACCCACATTATACTGGGGTTCATTTCCTGCAGCGAGCAGCTGGCCTCCACCAGATAATTGTACCATGGTTTGTGTGCTATATCCTCACAACCCATGTCATCTCTCTGCATTTAGAGAAAAGTTAGTAACTCCAGCTACCTTCCAAGTCAGTTGTGATTTATAGATGTGCTTCTCTTGCTGGTAGCTATTTGTTGTGGTCTTTCATTACCTCACTCGCGTGGGGCATTTTTGTTTTCTCCCTTGTGTGCTGAGGACTTTTTCTACGAGCGGGAGCACGGGCTTGCCTTTGCGCTGGATGGTGTCCCAGCCATTCATTACTGGGGCAGCTGCAAGCACTTCTCTTTCTTCTAGGGATGAGCCTCGCCTTTGAAGCACTCTGCCAGAGCCCGTCGGGGTGCTTGGTGGGACAGGGCTGTGCCCGCGCTGCTGCACGGGGGCTGGCGGCCTCATGCTGGGAGGACCCCCAGCTCTGCAGGCAGGAAACCTGGGCAGAGTGGGCTCACGCCTGCCCCAGGCTCCCCCTCCCACAGCAGGGAGGGCCCTGGCGCTGGCGGTGATGGGTGGTCTCAGCAACGTGGCCTCCCCAAGAGATTGGCACGGCTAAGATGGCCTCCAGGGGCGCCAAAATGGCCGCCATGGAACCCTCCACCACCACACCTCAGCAGCGGGCTCACCCCACTCACCCTATTGGCTGGGGCAGCAGCAGCACCGCTGGCGATTGGCTGTGCCCGCTGTCCGTCTCAGAGCACATGGGCAGAAGTTGTGGGGGAGAGCAGCGTGCGGGGCCAGGTGCCCTCTGGCCAGTGCGCAGCACCAGCCCCTGGGCCAAAGGCGGCTGGCTCCTGCTGTGCTGCCAGGCCGGGCATTGGAAGACCTCTGGGTGTCCTGACATGAGTTTGGTGCAGGAACAGGAGCAGCCCCAGTGGCTCCAGAGCCAGGTGGACCCACTGAGGTGTGAGGCGGCACTGGATGGGCAAGGCCTGCGGTGGCAGGGCTGAGACAGCACAGTTCAGGGGCAGGGGCTGCAGCCACATCTGTCCCCGGTGGGACAGAGCTGAGCAGGCTCGGTGCAGTGATGCTCAGCTTGCAGGAAGGGCAGGTGCTGTCCATGAATATACTGGGTGATGGGCTGGCCAGAGGTCAGGAGTGGGCACTGGGTGGGGGAAACTAAATGAAAGGACAACGTTGACACAGAACAAATGATGCTAAATGGCTTGTGAAAATAGAGCCATTAAGACAATAATATTCTGCAACAGTCTTTCAATACAAGTAGAGGAGAAAAATAGCCTTTAAATACAGAAGAGACTTGGTCAGTTTGTGAAACCAACAGCTGGAGCATGTGGTGAAGGACTGTGTCTGCTGGTCATGTACTGCTCCACTTTCCTTGCAAGAGTCCCCTTCGTGCCTATGAGAGCAGCCTGCTGTGTCTTGTCCTCCCCTGAGGGGTAATACATGCTAAACACTTCTGGTCATCTCTGATCATAAATAGCTGAGACTGTATTGAGTGCAGCACATACTTTCATCATATGCTGAAGAGGAACCAAGGGTGTGTGAGCAAGGAACAGTCTGTTAAGGGAAGAAGGAGCTGGTCCCTCTCAAAACCAAGGGCATGTGCTCCTACTGACCTGGTCAGACTCAGAACATGGAGAGGTCACTTCTCAATGCTATTTTTTAAGGAAGGTGTTTGGGGACATTGTGGTGATTGTTGCTGCTCAGGCACTACCACTCACACTCAGGTTGCTCAGTTGTTTCATCCCAGGTGCAGACCTCCCAAGGATGTGACACAGAGTAGCTATGTTGCTCTCAGCATCATGCTGACTTGTGCAATCTTCAATGGTGTCCCTCCACTTATCTAGAGCTCAGCTCAGGCTCATTCTCACTGCCTATCGCTCGCTTCACCCCAGCTCTCATCACCAAAGGAGCTGACCTGGGTCTCAGTCAGGTAAACTCCTAGAAGCAGGACAGACAGCAGGCTCTGGCAGTGCCAGAGGCATGAAGCACTTTCAAACATTGCCCCAGAACCTCAAAATCCCCTTCTATTATTCTTGCTTGAGTGTAAAAACTCTGCATGAGACAAAGGAGAAATTACCTTCTCTGATCTTCCCTCGCCAGTATCTTCCTTGTTCCTGCATCTCTGAGCTTCCTTATGAAGCAAACCCGGCTGTTTCACTCCAACAGGGCTCTGACTTCTGTCTGAAGACACCTGTGTCATCCCTCGGGCTGCAGGAGCCCAATCTGTGCTGACCCAGGAACCCTGCTATTCATGCTGGTCTTGCAAATTGCACCGATGAGATGAAAAGCTACAATTAGGTAGCATATATGCAGAATAAAACTGTGTAACTTAAACAGTGGTAGGTAGTATCTGTGAACATTCAAGGTTCACCAGCAGCAAGCAGCCTTTTTATTGAAGAGCTTCACTTTCATCTTTATCTTGATGCACTCTCAAAAGGAGTCCAAGGGGAACTCTGTCACTAGCCAAAGCAGATTGCCCCTTTAAAGAGCACAGTCAGCCTCAGCTGAACACTAAGGCCTCAATTCGAGAAAATTCACCAGATCAGAACAGCTACCTCAGAGGAAAAAAAACAGCCTTCAATACCTGGGACTTTCACTCAGAAGAGAAAAGCTTAACAAAAAACAAACCAGGAAGGGAAAGCCAAATTCCCCTTAGAATATGGTACAGATTTAGCAGGGAGAGAAACCACCATTCAAACAAACTACTGAGGGCAACAGTAGATTTTCCAGCTTCTGAGGCCTTCAAATCAAGACCAGACCCCTTCTGAAGGCTGAATTACACCACTCCTCTTCGGAGGAACTGGCTGTAGCTGTAGTGTGTGGGACCCACGGGAGCCTTTCCCGCAGCCACAGCTCACCAGCCCAGCACGTGAGCCTCACCTTGCCTTCACCGCCTTCATTCCCCCGGCTTCAGCCAACCATACCTGCCAGCTGAGCAAGACCAGCATTTGGCTATCAGCAACCAAACATTTCAGAAGGAGGGGAAAGCCTACAGAAATCTGCGCTTGAGCTGCTGCTGTCACTCCCTCACTCCTATCATCTTTCTGCTGGAGGTAGGGCTGACTCACCCGCAGCACGCTCTCTGCTTGGCACGCTCCGCAGAGTTTGCACCATGGCCAAGGAGTAAGCTTAGCACAGGTTTCCTGCCATCGCAGCGAGACGAGGGTTTCACACTCCTGAACAAACTATCTGCGAGCAAAAAGAAGGGGATCTTGGCAGGGGCACCACAGCCACCTCTTTCCATCCTGACTTCGATGAGGTTTTCCAAAGGTTTCAAGGGCGGCCTGCATTTGCTGTTCACAGTTGGCTTTGTCACACTGTCTGCTCCCCAAGTCTCAGGATGCCAGCATCTCTCCCCTGGATGACTTGGCTCGTGTTATTTTGTGCTAAAACTGGTATGTTTTTTTAATGGCTATAAATAAGTTAAAATCACATATTTAATTAATCACTGCACTTCATATTTTAAGTGGAGATTTTTTGTAATGACTTATGATTTTAAGATGCCATTTGCTTACTGTCAAATGTATCGAGGTTTTATCCCTCCATGTTTAACAGGTCCAGGACAGAGGCAAAATTTCATCAATGACATATTCCAATCTATTTAGTCTAGAGCAAATAATTGGTTACTAAGTAAGCGGGAAGGGAGCGAGTGTATACTTCTATCCAAGCAACAATGAACTTCAGGCATTAGACAGTATGTTCATAATCTTAAAACCATTTAAAACTAATCTTAAAATGTTTATTTTTCAGTCACACAGGTTTGGAATTGGAAATACATATGTCTAGATGACTAAAACATGAACAACAAATAGGAGCAGCAGCATGTAAAGTATAGAGAAGTAGAAGCATTAATAGAAATATTTCTGCTATAGCAGCTATTAAATGATTATTTTTCTTTATGGTTTGGAAGAAGAATCCATATGTTTATAGGATTTTTTTCCCCCCAATTAAAATGTGTGTGTGTGTGTGTGTGTCTTTCTCTAAATATTCTTTAGGTACACACACACAGACCACGTGTATAAAGTGTCTATCAGTGAAGTGAGAGCTGCTTCTCCTTTTCCTTCCTGTCCCACTGCTAGGCAGAAAAGCACACCCAATCCAATACCATCAGCATCTTCACAGCACCTGCCTTGGGGCGCGGGCACAATTTTGAAGGCCAGTTTGTGTCCTTTGTCACCTTCCCCATCCGTGAGGACCAGCAGAACCCCAGCCTGGCCAGCCTGCCTGCCTCCTGCATCGGGATTGTGCCCACAGTTGAGAGCAGAAGTAGCTCACCAGCGCCAGGCTCCAGGTGCTCCAAGTCACAGCCCTTTCCTGATACAAACAGGAAATGCAAGTGACAAGCAGGTGGCTGGATATCCAAAAATGTGGTTATTTCCTGCCCTATTTTTTTTCTCAAGGAAGCACACAGATATTTTATATAGTACATGAAAAAGCCATGAGGAGAACTCTTCCATTGGAACTACAAAAAAAAAGAAAAGAAAAAAAATTAAAATGGTTCTACCTCAATTCCTAGACAACTCGAGTCTGCTGTGAAGTCTATCATCTGTCTGGTAGGATTGAACCCAGGCACTCACCGCTTTGTTAAGATTGAAAATTTTGAGCACTTTTTTTTTCCATTTATCTGTATTCTCCCCAAAATCATTTCACACATTTCTCAGATACATCAATCCTTCCGGCGTTCCGCTAGACACTCAGTAGGATGCCCTGCTATAAATATAATAAAGCCTTTTATTATGTCCATTAACCACGGACATGTGTGCTCCAAAAGTTTCCTGACACGCAGTCATTTGTGGCTTTTTAATTACAAACAGAAAAAAAATCTACCAGCAGACTGGAAGTGGATCTTTATGTGTGTGTTTTGAGTATGTTCTCCAATGAGCTGACAGCACCCCCACCCTCCTCCTGATCCACTGGAGACTCTCTGTATGGGCACATATGTGTAGAAAAAAAGCCAGGAATACAACCCGTTGAGTCCCGGGTGATACAGATCTGTCAGCTGTGCCGGCCCCAGGGGGGTTACTCAGATTTTCAAACCCCAAGACGACCCATCAGCTCTTTTTTTCAGTACACTAATACAACCCCTCCATTTTGCAGACCTTGTTCCCTTGAACTCAGCAGGAAAGGAAAAAGGCCCAGTAAATTACTCGACAAATTAAGTCATATTTATTGAATGCATTTTATTTCAACAACCAAAAAATTCTAACAGCCTAACAATGCACATAAGTTAAAAATTAATTATCACTTAGTGATAACAAAGATAAAGTTGATTTACATGGAAAAAAGAACATTTACAATATGTTAATCCTTATTCACATTGTTGATACCGCAATAAAACACAATTTGTTTTTTTTTTTTATTTTTTATTTCACAAAAAAGGCGGAAAATTGTGCTTTGTTAAGAGGCACTACAAGAAAAGTTTCTTTCTCCAAATAGATATTATATGATGGATATTGAATAAATAGACATATATGCATTGTAATTCGCAAAGTTCTGGCAAGACCACAGGCTAAAATGCCCACAGATTCACTTAGAACCACTGCAAAAAATTGGCAGTGAAATTAAAAATAAAAAGGCAAGACTCAGCATTGAAAAAATACCTAATAAAATTTTTGGTTGAAGTGTAAAAGATACCAAATGTTGACGCCATCATCAGATGAACGACCTTACACAGCTTGGCAAAATTCAGTTTCCTGTCAAACGGATGGAGTGATTTCAGCTACAGGATAAGAAGACCGTTTTGAGAGAGTAGCTCCAAGAGAAACATAAAGCAGCAACCACTGAAATTCTGATTAAAGCTGCAGCGTACTACAGAAATAAAGGATGAAGAGCAAAAGGGGCATTAAGTAAGCAACTCACCATCATTTTGCAAAGGTATATGAAATTTATGCAGAGATACTTTTATGTTTCAATCATTAGTTCTGAAAAAAATCCCTTAAAAACTCCAGAGGTTACTGAGCAGCTAGAATTAGCTTGTATTGCAACATCTTCTCCCTGTATCTTGTCTGTTCTGAGTAAATATCTACACGTAGAGGTTTGTTTTCCATTTTTAGCTCCTACCTTTTATACCTTTCAAATATATAAATAGTATTAACAGTTATATTACATTGCCTGGTGTAGTAAACAGAAAGTAACTTCCAAAGTGATATTGCATGAGGTCTTTGTCAAGGTTATTACATGAAAAGCCCATGTGAAAAAAGGAAGGAAAAAACCCAGAAGCCTTGTTGGTATGGTTATGGTTGTGGTTTGAACAGGCGCCTGAAATCAATCCAGCTGCACGAGTAGCAAAGGTGAGGTCTTGGCTCGGAAATCATTGCACGGAAGTGAAAAGGAAACGCTACTTGGTGTCCCTTTCGACATGATGCCTCGGAACGGGTGGATGCTATAGTAGATTGCAGCTTTAGTGCTCATGCCATTGAAGAGTCAATCGGTATTAGCTCTGCTTTATGTAACGTGGCTGCTAGCTAGGCCGCTGCGGAACCCTGCGAGAAGGAGGTGGGTGGGTGGGAAGGGCCTCGGGCAGCTGCAGACCCCAGGGCAGGCAGGCTGGGAAGCGCACGCTGGAGGTGGGCTGCGGCCTAGGGGACCCGCGGCTGAAAACACTTCAATTTCACTGGCACAAAACGCCTGACACGGAGGAAGCCCAGCAAAACCAGAACCAAGGGGGAGGCTGGTGAGCGGGGCCAACAGGAAGCCAGCAATGCGAACCCTCCGTCTGTCAGCCATTTACCTGCACAGGATCGTTGAGACTGTGGCGTTTTGTGTCCCAATGTAACTTTACACTTGTGTGTGTGTGTGTGTTCGTGTGTGTTCCTGTGTGTTTCACCTCAGTATAAACAAAAAGCAACAACAAGAAGGAAGCTTATAAATTTTAAGATCTGAAACAGAGAACAGGTAAATAAAATCCACAGTAAAATGTGGTTCATAGTATGAATTCCATACATCAAATCTCAACACATTATCTTTCTTCTCTTTCTATAATGACCTTGATAACGGACAAGTCTTCTATGCACTGAATTTCAGTTTTAGTCATTCTGAATCCCATGAAAATTCATCTGTTCACTACAGAAAGGACTGTCTGGAGAGTGGAACATGCCGTATCCTTTTAAGTGTGCATTGTGTTTAAAGTACTCTTTAACTTACTAGTTCTCTTTTTAAGGTGCCCTGATTTGTTTTTCCATTTTCTCTCTTTTTTTCCCTCTCTTCTTTTTTTGGCAGTGTTGATTTACGTCTTTAAATACATACCTCAAAATTACCCATCAAGTTGCCAGATAGGAAGCCATATAATAATGAAAAACAAAAATAATAAAAAAAAAAATAAATTCAGGGATAAACATAGAAAATAAATAGGAATTCAAAAATAGTCACCACACCCTGAGAGCAGGTGGCAGTTTATCAAAAAGCCAAAGCAACTCATTGTGAAGTGGTTTTAATACATAAACAAGTCTCATCTTTAAAGAACTCATTTCACAGTCTATGCTTTCAGGTTGTAAGGTTCTGTCCCATGCAATTTTAATATATATATATTTTATGTAAATATATATATATACACACAGAGTTGTAAATTTTCCTTCATTGATTTCATAGGACTTTTTCTTCCCATTTACTTGCTAGATGTCCCTTTCATAAGTGCAAGATTAATGAAGGCATAATCCTATGTGAGTACAATGATTACTTCAGTCAAACGTAGGAAGTGTAACACTCAAGTGTCTGTGTCAAGGCGATGTCTGATCGGGCAATTCTGAATTCATTCAGTTTGCACATGGACCATGCGCAATGGAAACAAACAAACAAAAAGGAAAAAGAGAAAAGAAAACAACAACAACAACAACAACAACCAAAAAAAAAAAATAAAATCAGAAAATCCTTGGATCAATGTATTGCTTTCTGCGCTCCTATCTCACATTATCTCTGGTCGATGTCCACTGGAGCCACCTTGCTTTTGTCGGGGTTCTCCTCCTCGGGCTCCACTTTGTACATTTCCTCAGAGCCCTCCTCGCTGTCGTTCTCCTCTGACTCCGTCAGCAGCTCCTCATCCTTGTATTCTGCCACGTCAACCACCGTTCCCAAATGCTCTTTTAGCTTCCCGTGGTGCTTTACGTGGTAACGTTGGTTCTGGAAGAATTTGATGATGGTGTGTTTGGGGAGATCCAGCTGAGCAGAGAGGGTGTGGATGGCTTCCTGGTCAGGGTAGAGACCCACATCGTGGATAAAGCTTTGAAGAATACCTAGAGCTTCCAAGGAGATCTTGGTACGGGATCTTGGCTTTTTGGCACAACTGTCCTCAGCGGGTGGAGGAGGAGCCTCTTCTCTAGGTGGGGAGTTTTCCTTCGTAGGCTGGGATTGCTGTCTGTGCAGGACCTACAAGATCAAACAGACACAGGCTTCATGTACATGCTGACCCCCTTGGTGCATGAAATAAAGGCACTTGTACAGGTCTTTGCATACTCTGCTTTGGTGAAGGAAAGCACTCGTTAACAGTCATTTTCTACTACCTTACTCACCTGTAAGACAGCTGCACCAGTAACTACAGACTGAAAGGAGAAAGTGATGTAAAAGGTAAACAATATACAATAAATATAAACCCGCAAAATAAATCAGAAATACAAAATGCAAGTAATAAAAAGAAATATAAAACAGCCAAACCAAAAATTAAATGAAAAGGTATTACAGTCTCGTGTCACGAGGACCGGCCAGTTGTCCCATCTCAGACAAGTCATCCTCCTGCTTTGCTTCTCTTCTCCCCTCCCCTCGCTTTCTCTGGTCTCTCTAGGCTAGAGGCTCTCGCTGTTTCTGTGAGACGCCAAGTACCACAAAGGCAAAGTCACACATGGGATTGTCAGGTGCTACTTTATCGTCAATAATGATTTGGCATTAAAATCCAGCACAGCTGCTTCATGAAAGAAAAAAAAAATTAATAACAAAAGCGTGGAGATTTGTTAAGATTTCCCTTCTATAAAGAGTGACGTTGTAGTCAGTTCAGCTGTTTCACAGAGCTGGCTTTAATGTGTCTCCTGAACAGCTTTCCCTGTATTACATCTGTATTAATTTCACTAGCCGAGTAGTTCTGAGTTCAAATAACTGCAATGTTCCATTCTGAGAAACCTTCTGAGCAAACACACTTTTCAGTCGTGTAACAGATTTTCACCAGCGGTACCTCCTTTTCGGCAAGTGTAAAGAAAGCATATGTAGCTCTTAATCTTCCTAACAGCCACTTACAACGACTGAGAAAGGGCCTTGTGCAGCCCTTATTCCAGAGGAAAAAATACCTGCTCCGATTGTTAGAAACACAGAGGAGCTCCATATGCTTTCTTTAAAACCAAATCTATACTAGAGAGATTACTGGCAAAAATCCCCTACAGGATTGAGGGCTGTATTTGCCCAGAGGTTTCTTCAGATGCAGGGAAATAATTATTAGAACTCAACGCTACAGAGCTAACAAAATCAATACAGATACATATTTCCTTCCACAAGTTAGAGGGAATTCTGACTCTTCACCCAAGAAGAAAATGTCTTTGCCGCAATCTGTAGCATCCAGAAAATCAACCTTAAGTTAAAGCTCTCTAAAGGAAAAGAGATAAGGGTAAATAATGGAAATGTGCTGAGAACTTGCACTGAATTTTACACACGTGTCGAGCCCCCACTAAAATGCTACACTAGGCAAGATATTACTGCGAGAGGGAAGTCCACTGTGGAATATCAGCCTGGTATGCAAATAAAGAAAGAGGCTCTCTGCTGAAGAGCCCTTTATTCATTTCCTTCATCACACTCTGCTGTCGTAGTAATTCACCACAACACAAAAAACACCAACAATTTCCAGCCACACTGCCCACATGTGTGGCCAAGGAGAAGAACCTGAAGGAGATACTGTGGAAATGAGCTGAGCCAAAATCTGGCCAAGTGATTGACTTTCTGCTGCTGCACCTGACAGCCGCCAAGAGCGGCAACACCTCCAGCTGCTGATCAGCACCAGTCACAGAGGAGATTCATTTCCCTCCTAGGAATGTAAATACTCAAGGTGTCATAGACAGGGAGCTAACCAAGGGGCTGAGGGAAAGGAGAAACTCAAATGGAAACGACGGATATTCTGGTTTATGTTTTATTATATCTCTTGTAATAAAAGAGCATAATGTTCCAAAGAAAAGAATTGTTCAGCTGCTTTTTGAGGATTTATCTTTTGTCCATGGATTGTTTCCCAAGAGCAGGACTGATGTTTCCAGATCCATACCTACACAGTCAGGGGGCACTGAAAGCAGCAGAGCCAGAATTCCTGACACTAGCTAAGGACCCAGCCCATAAATTTGTCACACAGCCCCCACCTACTTTACGTCCCCTGTTGTGCACTCTGGTCCTGTCCCCTGACACTGTAAGGCTCAGAGCAGCTAAAAAAAACCCCAGGATTTAACACCACAAATAAACTGCCAGGGAATTTACAGACAGCATCATATGAAAAGCCTCAAGGAGCATCACTAATCAGAAGCCAAATTCAAGTAGCAGCTAACAGAGAGAGAAACGCATCCAGAAAGAATGCGAATTACTCCGTTCGTTCTTGTCAGAGCTGGGAGTGGGCTTCTCCTCTTTTCACTTGACAAATAGCATGAGAAATGATCCAGCCTAAAAAATGTTACAAGACTTCCAATCAAATATAATGATGAAAAAAATCCACAATACAGGATCAGCAGCAGTAAAATGTTTAATTTGAAGGAGATGAAGAGATGCCTACAGCATCTATAAAGCAATCAACCAAAGAGAGGGCTGAGAGCGAGAGGGAAAGAATAATTGTACTTAACCCTTCCTTTTCTGGAGTGACCTCTCTATTCCCTCCAGAAGAGAAAAACACAACACAGGCTTTATCAATGTAAAATAGTAGAAAAAGTTTGTAATTTATTTCACTTACTGTTTTCCTAAGTAACATAAAAACCTAAAGCTACTCTTGTAACAGATAAATCTCATGATTTCACTAATTTCAGGGAGCTTGTTCTGGATTTCCAGTGGCATTAACAAAGGATTTCAGTGACACAACGTTTTTCAGTCACACAACATTACCCGTACGCAGAGAGCTGGATACACGCACGGAATTACCTCCAGGAGCAGGCTGTGACCAGTTTCGTATCTCCGTCCGATAATATGGGCTATTGAATACAAAAGAGCCCGCTTTCTATGGGAAATAGATCAACTGTTGAGGCACACAACGTAATACGAAATCTAAATTACCTTTTTGATAAATATTGGCTTTGAACTACATTTGTAAGCCACGCTAGTTGATGTGGGCAATTTGTTTACCCGATGTCCGGCTCTGCATGCCCCAGCCCCACAGAGGGAACTAACCCTTTCTGGCAGTTCCCACTTGTGGGTCATTATTACACTCTTAAATCTACAGGTAAAATTTCCACTGGGTTCATGCACTGCTGTGCACACCCTGCCGTAACACTCCAGATTTGGGGTCAGTGTTGCTTTCTTTCTCTGCTGCAAAGAAGGAAACCCCACTGATCTCCCATGATTAAAGTACACTCCGCAGCACATCCTCCGGTGCAAATAAACCCCTCAAATGACAGTCTCGCCACTAAACACCACATGTATTGTGGGCTTCAGAGAGAAGGGGTAAAAACAGTGGCCATGCTCAGCTTTCCTTTTCCCAAGAAAGCCGGCACTGGGCTCAAGAAGGGTGCACATCCCAGCATAGGTGCACTGGGCCCCCCTTTCCTACACCCTACTCCTTCCTTCGTGCCCTTCCCCACCGCTCCCAGGCCACAGGTGGGGCAGCCTCCTCCTCCTCCACAGCCAACACCATCTGGAGCTGACTTCCCTTTCCCTCCCTCCCTCCCTCTCTCCCTCCTCACTGACTCCCCATCTACTTTCAAATCAAATGTGAAGATATAGATTTCCTTCCATGCCCACAGGACTTATTTTTTCCATCCCTTCAAGAGATTTCATTTTTCAGCTCTACAGGCATGGCTGCTCTCTCAGCGTCTCAGAACAGAGCAGCTTTGGAAGATGCTGCTTTATGAAGGTTCACTCAGGTAGACTTAAACCTCACAAACTCATTTTTTTCAAACAAATTAACCAGCCCTGGTAGAAAACTTACAAGAAAACAAATACGATGGAAGTTGACTTCAAAAGATGAAGTGACTGGTCTTAAATGGCACTGTACAAAAATATGATTTGAAGGCTACAATGAAAACCAGCTGGAAGCCATGTGTAAAATATAATAGTACATGCCTACAGGAAAGGAAGTGAGATATTGAATGATTAAGTTTAGGAGAGTATATAATGTAGTGTATCATTACGGGAGTGATCAGGATTACTTATAATAAGCTAAGGGTTTGTGGTCTTTCTAAAATCCAAAGCCAAGAATTATTAGGGGAAAGGGATCACCACACTGTTTTCCATGTATCCGCTCCCCACGCCTTGGGATGCTCCCCCAGGAGAAACCTGACTTCAGCAGCCTGGGACAGCCACGTTCCCACAGAAAAGAGAGGTGAGCGAACCCAAACTGAATGATGAGCGTCATGTAATTGCCGTCTGTGTCTGCACTGTATTTAGTTTTGGCTGGATTCACTATCCCACTGATGTTTGTTTCCATTTCCACACACTTTCTAGCTAGAACTAGACACGTGAAAATGTTGAGCAGCTAAGGAGAGCCAAGCAGGATGCTTGAGCGGGGTACACACAGGCACTTGAGCCCCAGCTGCAGCAAGGCACCGTCTGACAACACTCACTCAGTGAAATGCCGCCTGGCGTTGCCCAAACAGCCTTCGCAGCAGAGTAGAAACAGGAACTGCATTTCTACCTGAAAACCTCAAGCTCTTTTGTTTCATAGCGTAGTTCTGCTCTTCCCTTTGCAGACGGGATAGTCATGTGAGGTCCCTTCTGACAGGTTTTGCTGAGATGATGAGGTGCCCCTTACTATGAGAAACACCAAACACGTTACATTCTTGGAAGACAAGACTGTGCATTTGTACCAGAGACTGCCCTCATCAAACAGACGCGGCCTGCTCCTGTGCATGGACAGAGCAAGCACCAACAGGTACCTCAAGTGGCATGTGCTGGTCAGTACCAATTCTCATAAGCCAAAACCACAGGGAGCAAAGTTGAATGGATCAGTGTTCTCTTCATCGGGGGAGATTTAAACTGGATATTAGGAAAAATTTCTTCACTGAAAGGGTTGTCATGCACTGGAACAGGCTGCCCAGGGAAGTGGTGGAGTCACCATCCCTACAGGTATTTAAAAGACTTGTTGTGGTGCTTGGTGACATGGTTTAGTGGTGGACTTGGCAGTGTAAGATTTGTGGTTGGACCCTATGATCTGAAAGGTCTTTTTCAGCCTAAATGATTCTACGATTCTATTCTCCGTGGTGGGAAGGGGTGTCCCCTTTCATCTTTTGTTCACATATCATATGTACATTGCTGTTACAGCCAGCCATAACACTGTATCACACCAAGGACTTGTATGCCAAAGAAAGCAAGTGTTTAGCCTGCTTAAGGAGCCCAAAATAAAAGCCAGAAAGAATGCACACACATTACAAAATGTAGGTGCAGCACCTGTGTTTGATACATCTAACATCAGTCATCTAGTACATCCCTTACAAGCATTTGACGCTAGTCAGCAGGATTTACCACCAGTTTGACCCAATGGACAAACGGATTCAATATGCACTTCATGTGCAAGCTTGCTGGAAAAGCTCCTTCCCAATGACTATCTGAAGTCAACAGGAAGGTGGAGGACAAGCCCAAACAAGGTGTTCAGCTGCATCTTACTGAGACCTGCAGCTGGATTTGCAAGACTTCATCTCTGCAAGCCAAGAGCTCCCAGGCAGTGCTTAGCTATCATGTTGAGTTTACTTAAGAGAACCTCCATCACCTTGCAAAGAAATCTTCTACCTAGAAGGAGGCACTGTCCCTCTTAGCAGCTTTTACAGGAATAATCTGCAGGAGATTAACTATTCAAACAAACAGCTTTACATTACCCTACCCCGGTCTCTCTTTCTTCATCCACAGAAGTGTGCAAGAGGAGACCAGAGCAAGTTGCTGCCATAAGCAGGCTTGCACCCTGACAGTCTCCAAGTGCGGGGCTCACAGGGGTAGGAGCATTAATTAGACACAGTCACTGTGCCAAGATACTTTACAGGTTTCCTAGGAATGTCTGTACATGGAACTGTAGCAGAAGTTACAATTTGCAGCTGTGTTCTTTTCTTTCCTCTCAAAAATGTGGTTGGTTGTTAGGCTACTAGCTTTTTTTTTTTCTTTTTTTCCTTGCAAAAATACATTCATTTGGGTAAACACTGCAGCATTAGTTGCAGCTCCAAATGAAGTATTTTCTTTGGGCTCATTCTCAGAGTGCTGAATTCACACCTTGACACCATAAAGGTGTGTTAAAGACTGTGGTTTAGTTTCCTTGCTTTTCTTAGATTATACAGTATCCTAAGGTCAAAATTCAGGAAAATCCAAAACTGTTATTAAAAAAAAGTATCTATGAAGTGATGACAAATTGCAGACTACAGGTGTTAGATTACATTTTGACTCCAGGCAGGTTTAATATAGCTTAGTTTCCCTTTACAATTGCCCTTAGCAGGTACTGTTATCGGTAAGGGATTTAAAAAAATATATGGTACTCAATAAAAGAAGACCGTGTCAAAAGAAATCAATATGAGCGTGCAAAATGGTAGGAAGTCTGACATGGATAAATATGTTCACTTTCATCTAACTTCAGTCTGAGCTTCTTTTAATTTTGTAGCTCAAGCACTAGCCGCACATCCTGTGTGTTTTCCAATGCACCCCAGTAATTGCTTCGCAAGAGTAAACACCATTATTAGAGATAATTATAAGAAATGTTTGTGATATGATGAGCCCCAACTCACGCAAGCCAGACCAAATCAGCCAACGAGAGCTGGTGACTATGACAATTTGTAACCCGGCAGCCCTAGGTCCTATTCAGCTACAAAGACAATGCAGTCACACTGTAAAAAAAATTTCCCCAAATATTCAGGTCTTTCCTATCACCCTTCATCTGCTACTGATCACCACTGGAGTCAGACTGTGGAATCAGACAAACTTGGTGTTCTAAATCTCTCACTTCTAAGGTACAAGTCACTCTCTGAGCCACACAAAAGGGGAGTCAGAGAGAACCGTCAGGAGAAAAATGAGTTCCACAGGGATCCCAAAGTCAAAGGCAAGTTTGGTTTCCAGGCTGGAATGTGAGCTGGTTGAAGCGATTCATTTTAACATCTTTGGAGCACACTCGCCACATGCTTCCCTTTGCTTTACAGCGGCTGCCTTGCTCAAGGGCAGGAAATACACAGTGATCTGAAAACACGGCAAGACACTGAACAAACACCCGTTCTCTGAAACAGAGGGCCCCATCCTGCAGTTCTTCTCCAGGACCACGCTGTCAAAAATGGTCAAAAAGGTGACAAAAAGAGACAACAGGAAGAAAGAAACAAACGACAAATAGCACAACTTCCAGTTGTGCATCGCTTTTGCCGTTCCACGTAAAGCGATAAGCAAGAGCGTTAGCAAAACACAATTAATCTTGATTTGAAGGCGGGAGGAAGGTGTCTCCCCCCCTTCCTAGCACACACTGCTCCCATTAATGCTAACAGGAGCTTAGCATGCATCAAAGAACAAATCCACCACAAAACATTTTTAAGAGCTATCATCACTGGAGATAAAATATAAATTACAGCCTGATTACACTGCACTGCTGAGAGGCTACATGTGCAGTGTAGCTCGTAGTGACAACTGGAGATGACCAGATAACTCTTGGACAGTTCTAAGGTTACTGTAAAACATCTGTGCTGAGAAATCTTTCCTTGTCTTTGCTTTCCTTTCAAGAAGCCGTGGCAGTGCTGTCTGCACAGTTGTTTGAAGAATGTTTACAAATCAGCTTGACAAAGAGAAAAAAAAATTCTGCCATCACTTGACCACAATCATGATCTTATTCTTCAGTAATGCGTGGTTTATTTCCCTTTCCTGATCTCTGTTAATAGACAGCACGTGCCTACACAATAGCCACTATTTTGTCTGTATAATGTTAAAAAAATAAATCACAAAACTCTGACAATGCAGACCAACGTCCTGGTGTTTCCTGGGGTAACTGCTCTCCCTCAAACGCTAACTCAACTCTTCCCACAAAAACACAGGCACAACTTTCATTGCTGTGCAAGTGCCTGAGAACCAGCTGATTTTATGGGGCAGCATAAATGAGCTCACGCTGATGAACGTCAGTGGACTAGCTCTGAATTTCCCATCTTTGGCTGGTTTAAGCCAGATTGTCAGGCTTACTGCGCAGTAACTGCAGCCAAGAGCGGATATCCCTTTCTCCAATACCTACCCGCAGCCTGGGAGGGTTGTCAGCAACTATTATCCAGCCCGCAGGTGGAGCTGGAACGTACCTCCTGTAGAGACACGCAACAGGCCAGAGCCGTTCCGGCTTCTGCTGGCACAAACCAGGGTGCCAGTGACAGAGGAGAGGCCGACGCAGCCAGGAAGAGTTGCACAATGCTGCTGCAGACTCTCTCCTGAAGGCATCGGTGATGGATGGCTCCATTGTCTGGGGATGGGGGATGGCCAGCACAGCTGGCACGAGGGCTGGCTTGCTGCATCCTCCAGCAGGCAGGCAGGCAGGCAGGCAGGCCTCTGTCGGCCTTGAAGGAGCTGTGCAGGCCTCTCTTGCCTGTAACCTGGGGTAAAAAGGCAGCCTCCCCCCACAGGGGAAAAAGCAACAGCCCCACAAAGATTGGCGCTGCCCTTCCGCATGGTGATGCTAACTGGAGTCGCACTTAAGTGGGACCTTCAACGTCTGTTTGCGCACCGAGGGTGACAAAACCTTCTACTTAGCACTTGCCTCCTTGAAAACAAGACCAGGAGCTTTGTGGGCCTCTGACTTGCCTCTTTGGTGCTTTCTCTTGCAGCCCTAGCATGGATCTTCAGGGTTCTGTGGCGTGCGGAGCCCTGACTGGCAGTTTCCAAATAGAGCCTGAGCTTGGTTGTGGCTGGAGGGAGGGTCTGTCAAAGATTTTGGGTTGACTCTGAGTTTCTCCATCCCAACCCTGCTAATCCTAATGAGGCACTGGCAAAATGCCATGGGAACTGAGGAAGCGACCAAAGGCTTTTTGGTTTGCTTTCCTGCAGACAAAACACTCCTGAGATCCTCTATGCTTTGTTCTTTAATTAACACTACACACGTTCTCCCTCCCTTCAGAAAATCAGAAGAGTATGCATGGGCAGTGTGAGCAAGACCTATCTTGAGAAGCCCCAACCTAGAGCCCTGCTTAAGGCCAAGCTCTAAACCCCTAACTATGGTGGCACTAATGGCGCCACTCTAATCTTGTTGTTTTCCAGTTACTCAGATCAGGAGTAGGCACTGCATTATTTCAGGAAGGAGATGTTTGGATTAGACACTGGATTTGGGAAGGGGGGGTGGAATTATTTGTCCCATCAAACTGTTTCAGGTCTTTACAGATGGCTATTTGGGGTTCCAGGAATACCCGACTGTACTGCTAATTTTTACAATAAAGGCAGTTAGAATTCAGGAGAACCTGACTGTTATGGTTAGTTAAAATAGTAGATTTGTGCTGATAAAACACTACTCAGCATGTTTTTTGCTTTCTAGACGTAACCACCAATGCACTTAATAACAGGACTTGAGCAAACTATACTATGTGAATCAAACACATAAAAGTATAAATGTTCCTTTTTTTAGAAAGCAAGTCTTAAAAAGTGCATTATAATCAACTACCATGGTAAAAGCAAAATATCAGCATTACCACACACCCAACTGGCATAATGTGCTTTATTATACCCTTAGCTTGAAACTGGGTAAATAAAAATCAAATTACCAAAGTACAGTCTCCTGCCATATTAGGGCACTGAGGACAGGAGGCCTCAGAGAATTAGATCTGAAACCCTTCGTCTTTGTGATTAGACTCTGGAAAAGGTGGGCACATCCAGAAGACTGAGAAAGTTATGCTGGTGTCAGTGCTCTCTGTGTCTCACTACTCTGACCTGTAACTATTTTACAGATTCTGGATGCTGGAAGAAAAAGGCTTTACAAAAAGTAAACAGCACCTGCAGCTCATATTTATGGTACTAGAAAATATGCAGTTGGGGGGGAAAAAAGGGTATCTTGTTCATTTTCAATAAAATGATTTAATATATGGCCAGCAAGGCAGTATTAGGACAAAGCAGAAGATGACACTGTTACGGCCATGGGATCCATCCCTGGCTTTGCTGCTGCCTGCTACGTGAAGCTCTGCGAACTGCTCAGCTCATGTCTGGCTACACACACACCCCATCGCAGGAGTAAGCTCACATTTAACACAAGCCTGCAGCCAGTGTAGCTCTGTGTGCAAGGAACCCCAGGCTTCTGCTAGAAATGCAGAACACCATTCTTTGCTTCATTAAGATTAGAATCGTGCGGCATTTCTGCAGTCAAAAATCTTTCGGTCAAAAATGTCAAACTGAGTGACATCAAAGTATTGCCCAAATAAAGTCTGTTTTGCCAAGCTGTTTGCTGGCGGTGGCAGCGGGGGGGTGTGTATGTGTGGGGTGGAGACAAAGCAGTTGTTTAGGCATTTTTCATGAAACACCATATTCTGGTTGGTTTTATTATTCAGCTATTATTCAGAACAACTTTTGCTCTTCAAAGTCTTCCCTAGTTTCCTTTAAAGCATTATATTGCTCTAAATTGCCACAAACCCTTTTTTTTTTTTTTTTTTTTAATTTTAACAGAAACGAATAATTTACAAAAAGCACCAACGTATCTTTTTCTTTCAGTATTTCAGAAATGTAAGCAACCCCTTAAGCTCAGCTCAAGCACTTTTATGGCTCGGGGCTATACCACCCAAGGAACAGAATCTCATGGCCATCTACCTACCCACCTACCTCTTTCACCAACGTATTTACAAAGGGTTGTACAGATGGGAGTTCTGAAAGAATGAAATGTAATGCAGTTTATAAAAGGAGCTGGATGTGAATCTTTCCTATATCAAAATCCAATAAAGCTTATGATTTTTATTGCACGTGGGAGTCCTTTGGTGTATGTAATACTGATCAGCAGCCTGGTCAGTAAGTCTGATAAAACCAGAAAGTACTTTCAAATATATTCTGGCCAGAGATGCCTGGGAGCACAGTGTGCATGTTGCAGCAGATGGCCCCAGGGGCACACGTGTACCTTGGGATTTCTTCCTTGGTTCCATTCCACCTGACCATGGTTTTGTTCCATTCTCTCTAGAAAGAAGAACTCCAAGCCTCTCTTACCCT
Organism: Actenoides hombroni; assembly: GCA_024336885.1. NCBI lineage: Eukaryota > Metazoa > Chordata > Aves > Coraciiformes > Alcedinidae > Actenoides > Actenoides hombroni. The sequence continues at coordinate 13,398,233 of WUAM01000395.1, forward strand.
TGAATCTTCCTGAAAAGGAGGCACCATTTCAAAAGTATTCCTCCTCACCTTTCCAAGGTGCACATACCCCAAAAATGTACAAGCTGCTTCACTCAGGGCTCTGGACTGGATGGACTTCAATGGATCCCAAACAGAACAATGCAGCATTTCTTCTCCTCATCTCATTTAAAGACCAGAACACTAGGAGTAACACTACTCCGAGTCAGCAATGCTTCCCCTGTGCTAATCACGCCACTAAAAAGGCCTAACCAGTTTGTATGACACAGAAGGACAAAGGCAACCACAGAAATTAATCAAAACCAGAGAAAAAATTAGAGATTAAAAATAATAATATTCCTTTCAGCAAACCACAGGCTGAATGCATGGTAAGTGGCTAAAAGACACAATCATTGCAAGATCTAGAGACAAAAAAATGTCTCCTGACTGAATGAAATGTAAATGAAACTTGCTCTGGTACAGAAGCATTTCCTCCACAGGCCAGTACTCACTGCTGGCAGAGGTTCCAGACCCGTTTGCTGCAAACGAGGGCTGCCACAGCTGACCCTCCCTGATGTCACTTAAGAAAAACACACACGCTGAAAGTCAACAGTTGGAGGGAAAGGAAGAAAAACCCAAATGCAGCAGACTTGCTGGAAGAGATTTCCATGGAGGCTCTCCCCCCAAATAAGCAGATGGTTCTCTGTTAGTCAGGGTCAGAGACTGCCCATGTGGTTTCCTGTCTGCCTGTCTTGTAGCTTATCTAGATCTCATCAAGATATGAAGCCTGAAAAAATTAGAATGGCTAAGTACAGAAATTAGGAAAACTAAATATAAATGAGCCTCAGTTTGCGCTTGTGCAGACGAGCGGAGGAATCTTTGCCCCCAGGTGGGATGAACGCAGCAGTGCCGACCCCTCTGCCGGGGCAGTCAGGTCAGGCTGCGGCACATCTCACCCGCAGAGGCCGGGTCAGGTCTCCTTAACGCTGCGGCGCCTGCCCAGGCACCAAAGCCACGCCTGACTCTATCCAAAACCACTCTGGGAAACAGCTCAACTGCTTCGAAAATACCCCTGCCGTTAGTTTACAACCTCGCCCGCTTTCCCTGCGGCGCTGGTGCCCGCCAGCAGCCCAGCTCTGTGGCATGCCCCCGCTCACGCTCGCAGCCCTCGGCGCGGTGGCAGGCGGGCAGCGCGCTTCTGCGCGCTTCCTACGGGCCCGGGTGCACACCGGCTCTTGCGACTCCGCGCGTGGCGGCGAAGGAAAACGCAGCCAGCGGCGTGCGCGCGAGCCACCATATGGAAAGGGCATTCTCAGATTAAACCCTGAAACCCAGATGAGATCTGAGGGAAGGACAGTTTCACTTAAAGGAAATCTCTGAGGTCAACCAGCAATTAACTGAAAGGTTCTGATTGAATACGCTATTGACTGCGCTCACATTAGACAGCTTCCTGTTTATTATACCTTATGGGCTGTCTAGGTGCCAAGACATTAAACTGTCAATAATCTATTAATACTAAACAGCTCCTCCCTCCATGCTCCCCCCACGCAAATACTCTTAGGCTAAGAAACTGCACTAAAACCATGGAAATTTTTGAAGTGAGATGGAAATGAGCTTTTTAGGGTGTTTCTTTGCTTGGTTCCAGCTGAAAGTACAGCGACATTCATAAACAATATAACACGCAGTCTATAACTACATGGAAAAAAATTGTGTTAAAAAAAGTCAGACATGATTGAGACCATATCCTGAAATCTGGCTTTCTTTTCCAAGCCATCTTTAAACAGTCTAAGTTAAATTTAATTAACAATTTACAACAAGGAGAGAGAAGTTATTTAAAGAGAGGCTTACAGGTCCTTAACATTCAGTGTCTGGGAAACAGTTGTATATAAAAAAAAAAAAGTTTTAATGAATTTAATAGAGAAAAGCACTTTAATTAAATGCTGTCAAAGAGGATTGTATTAATGGCTGCACACAAAGGAATTTAAAGCAAGCCAAGTATATTTAGCAAATAGGAAGTAGGCTTTCAGAGGCTGCAACTATTTATGTTTCTGCCATTGCAATGCATCTAGAGATCGCGTTGCCAATTGAAAGCAGTTATGTTATTAGATAAGATTTTATTTATTATGGATTATTAAAATTTCAAATGCTAAGGGAATACATTTGTTTCCCTTCTAAAATGAAAGAACAAAGATATTTCCCGCTTGTTCAGTAAGAGGAAAAATAGAAGAGGAAATAAATAATAAATAATAATAATAACTTAGCACTTAACTAGTGAAGTGCTGTCCAGACAGATCTTTTTATGGGGCTTGTTGAGTCCTGGAACTCCAATGTCTCTCCTTTCTGCTACAACTGGATGGATTCCCAGTTGCTACCACAGCTTCCTTCAACACAGTATGGAAAGAAATTCAGTTCTTACTTCTCATGGGCAGGATACAACTCCCCATTGTATCCTGCAGTAGCACAAATTACTTCTGAGATCACGTTTCAAATGTAAAAATTACCAAAATTTAGAAGACCAAGGTTTTCCACACCTAACCCAGAGACTTAGCCACTCATAAGAGCCCCTGACAACTATGGGTCTGCATTAAGGTTTTTTGCAGACTGCGTTCCCTTTCCTCAACATCTATGTGAGGGGACTTGTGGCAGGAAGGAAGGAGGCTCTTGGCAACCCTCCCTGCTGATGTGCCTTGGATTCAAGTGCAGCATGTCAGATGGGTATGGCCTAATAAGAGCATAATGTAGAGATCCAAACCATAAATTTGACAAAAAGCAACTGGAAAATTCAAGGGTGTCAACATTATTTTGTACTACGATGGTACAAATAGAGTAACACTAAATTTAGTCCAAACTGGAAACCGAGGAATGTTTTCTGACACAGTTAACGAGATGGCTGGGTCTGTAATATCCAGGATATGTTCTTTGATTTACCACATCCTTTCTGCCATATGTAATGGTAAGAGGTTAATAATGATTTTAGATGTTTGAAACTTCTGAATTCTCCACCAGAGCCACCTTATACATGCCTGTATTCCATGGTTTCTGAACACCAAGTCTCTTTTAAGTTAGGTACAACAATGTTAGTCCCCAAAATACTGGTTTTAAAAAGTATTTATTTATACTTAGTTTTTACTTTCTAATTTGAAACAAGAAGCAGTGAGTGGAACTGAGAGAAAAGACACGGGAAAGGAGGCCCAAGGGGATACCTACTTCCTTTCAGTGATGTGAGTAGCATCATAAAATAGTGACGTTCAATTTTCTAAATATATTATCTGATTTTTGTTTAAGACTTTAATAAAAGTCATGTGTGATATGTATTGAGAATGTAGCCTTTGTTGTTCCACAGCTAGGGATCTTGCAAACAGCTTCACTTTGTCTGTGCCAAGATATTTTGGAATATTCTTTGAAACACTGCAAGCATAGATGACTGTGAGAAAAAATATGTGCTACTGTACTTCTGGATACTCGATGTGTGAGAATAGTGCATACACACAAAAACATTTCCTGTTTCAAACTCCTATAAAAGCCCATACAAACGTAGAACAACATACAGGGCATACTAACCCTGAAAAAAAACATATTCCTGCATGTTTTGCAGTCTCCGGGTATTTCCAACCACTTGGGGAAAAAAAAAAGTCCATATCAATGAATTTCCAAAAAGATTGGCTCAGGGCAAGGAGGCTGAGCATCTATGGCCTGCTCTGCCATAGCCTAACTCCCAGAACTACCCAGAGCCTGAATGAATTCCTTGGGGGATGCCATGCAATGTGGGAGGATGAGCAGCTCACTTGCTGTCACTTGGTCTTTGGGACAAGCAGCGCAATGTGCTCTGGTAACACCAATACAATCTTGTTTCCCTCCCCATGTGATTTTTATGATTGCAGCTGCAATGATCCAGGTCTCTAACTTTATCCTAAGATTTCCATAAGGAGCCTGAGAATAAAATGTTGCATATGGCCAGCTGCCCATATACATTCATACATCTCTAAAGCCTGACATTTATCATTTCTGCACATTCCAGGTGTGAGGGACAGGGAGTATTTAGGTAGCATTAAAATTAAATTAAAAAGAGCAATGGTTTTAACTGCAAAAATTTTCAAACGTAAATGGAAGAGGCTCATCTAGTGGCTTTTCAGCCTTCAAGATTTGCCTGCTGCCAGCCAGCAAGCTTCAAAAGTCATGTGAATTCAAAGAGCTTTATTTAGTAATCTTGCTCTAGATGTCTGCTCATCCTCAACCTACTGTGTCTCTGTACAATGCTGGCAGCTTAGCATTTACGAGAGGGCCAGGATTGGAAGAAATGAGGACTAAGTCTGATCAAATTGTGTGTGAAAGGCAAAAGGGTGAGACGACAGGGGCCACAGCTACGGTGACATCATTTGCTAAAAAGACGACCTGTCAGAACAACATCAATGCAAACCACCACCCTGCCAAGTCTCTGCAGCGCTAAACCTGCGCATTCAGATTTTCAGTGAAGTTTCTGCCTGGTGCATCCCCTTGCGGGAGCCAGGCCAGCCTGAGCAGAGCTACTCTGGGGCAGCCTCACACAAGCTGCCATCTGGGCAGAACTGCCCCTGCCTCAAACAGGGCAGCACGTCCTGCATGACAGCACATGTCCTTAGCTCCAGGGACTGCCTTTGCCTCCGCCGCGGCGTCAGTACCCTCACAGTTGCCTTCGTTGTAAGAAGCCGGTGAAGAAACGCACAAGTCACGTGCTCAGGGCTCCCTCACTTAGCAATCCCACCTCATTCCTGCCCTGTCCCCAGTTGATCCTGGACCAAATGAAAGCTGTCTGGGAGCAGGTGGCACTGAGGTGGCCTCACAGTTCCAGCAGTCTGAACAAATAAAGAGAGGAGGTACTAATTCAACAAGACTAAACTCGCCTACTTCAGAAAAAAACTAAACTACCCACTTGATTGCCCATTTCTAGGGTTAAACGGAATAGTACTAAACCTAAACTAATTTCAGAACAGAAGCGGTTCTGCTTTAATTGCAAGTACACTCCCCACTATCATTTCAAGGGGAATCACAGGCTTGAAGTTAATAAAAAGCAGCAGCACTTTCCAGCCACATTAGATATCCACACTAAACAGAAACAGCTGAGAAGGCGCAGTAGGCAAGCTTGGCTATAGCAGTCAGAGCTCAGGGACCCTCCACTGCAACTGTGATCACTATCACTCACAAGAAGCTCTATCGGACACCTCAGAGTGGAACGTACGGGGTTCATTGTCTGGTATGTGGTCCTGTTGCCTTTGTCAAACCTCAGGTGAGGCTCCCAAGCTACTGTGGCCCATCAGGAAAATGGTGTCCATCAATAGGATGGAAAAGCAGAGAGCACAGCCATAGCTTTTGTTCCAAAATGCAGCGTGTCTGACTGCAGGGCACAGGTACTGGTGCAGTATGAGAAAGCAGTTCAGAAGTGGAAGCCTTCTGAGAGTTTTGCATGTACTGCTTTCTTCAAAGAGAGTTCCATACCCCCACCCAAAAGCAGACACTACAGAGATAAATGCAGGGTGACTCCTGCAATATATATTGCCTTCAGCTTTTATACTGCAAAGAAACAGGAGTTACATAGTTTGAGATTTTTTTTCCAGTGGTTTTTGACTGATATAGATTGAAAGGAGACACTGACACTGATTATTATTGTCTAATTTTGATAGGAGCGAGAGAATGGAACTCCAGATAACCTAACAATTGAGGAAGACAGATATTCCCCACTCACAAAATTTCCAGATCTCCTTCTGACACACATTTTCCCCTGTAGTTCTAAATCAAAGACAAAATGAATACTCCAGCTGCAACCCACCTAAACCAAAGCTCTTGAGCTTTTTGAGTAGAATGAACAAACCCGTCATACAAATATCTCTAGAAGTCCATCTGGGCTTGTTGAGTATATGCTGTCTCACCAGCCTTGACCACTCCTGTCTGAGCAGACATCACATTCAGCCATGAAATAAGGAGCTGGAGAGAATCTAAAAGCAGTGGGGTATCCATCTGTGGTTTGTCTTTTGGGTGCAGAGAAATGATCAAAAAGCAAAACTATCAGTGTGCAGCCATTAAGAATGAATCACAGGGTATGCTATGCCCACAAAAAAAAAAAAAGATTGTCTAGATAAAACAGTGAGTACTGAAGTCAGAGAGCTAGCATGGTTTGGGACAGTACGTTTTGTCAAAGCCTCCCAGAAAACTCAGCCTTGATTTCCAGTATGACAAATGCCCTGCTGTAACCCATACAAGCACGGCAAAAACTCACTGTGCACATCATCGTATAGATCATTAAGCACACCATGTTACCCAGTGGAATAACACAGTTTTGCTTCACTCATCATCTGTGACTGCCTAAGTATTATTAATTAATATTATCTTTTAAGAAAAGAAATTCTAAGTGTCTCTGTTTTTTCCATCTGCATGCTATGCATCGTGTGACCCATGAACTCTAAGATGTTGTTTAGAATGAGATATTTCATTAGGAAGCAGTGCTGTGGTGTTCATTCCCCTCTTTATCACTTCTAGAAAGAGAATATGAAATTAGCTTCATTGGATTGCCATTGCCACTTGCCTTGACCCATTTTCACGAAGGCTCCATGTTCTGCTGGTTTATATTTCATTGTCATCTCTAAAATATGTGTTCCCTTCCATCCCTCACAAAATGACAGAATTAGTGTTTCGTTTACTTCTGCTGTACGTTATTTTCCGCGTATTTAAAGAGAGACCACAATGTTTGCAGTGAAAACACAATGCAAAAGTGCTTTCCTACATCTTTCTGCTATGCCTTCTTCTATTTACTAACGTTCCTCCATGATTTATGATCCAAACTATCATAAAGTGCCAGATTTGTCTAAATCAAAACTTCTGAGAAAAAAAGGGTGGAGAGACATAATTTTTTAAAAGTGACAAAAGTAACAGTGTATCTAGAAAGCATGTGAAAACCATTCCTGTTTATTTAAAGTCAACATTTGACTGCTCTTAAATCAGTATGTGACTACCAGCTTCAGCAGATCTGTTAGCAGAAAATGAAAGGCAAGGTTTCCCTGCTCTCTGAAAAGTAGATACTTTGCTGCAGTGGTAGCTCATTACTCCAGAGAACCGATTCATTCACCCCAACACTCCGGAGACAACAGCTTGATTCATTGCTTCCCCAACTATGTCAGGTTTCTCTGCCCCAGCAATTAACAACGAATTAGCACTATATTAAAGTGCCAGGCAAGATGGCTGTTCTCTGGAGTGGTCACCTTGGACACAGCAGACAAACAGTGGGAGAAGGGAGAGAAATTAGATTTACTGTGTCCCAGCATGTCTGTAACAGACCCCGAATCCCTGGTTGGCAATGGGAAGTGGCTGTAGGCACTTCTCAGCATTAACACTCCAGAAAGGTCCAACACCAGTGAACAACCTGGAAACGGTGGGACTTAGAGAGGCATGAAGTAAGACAGGGTACCCTCACCTCTGCAGAGGAAGAAGCCAAACACAGGAGCACGAGGACTGCTTGCTGCAAAGTGACTACTTTGCATGCAATCTGCCCAACAGAGCCAGGCCAAGCCAGACCAAAGGTCCAACCAGGGAGAAGAGAGAAAAAATGTAATAATGCTTCCCAGCACACCCTCCCACCCTCCAGGAACCTGTGGCTCAGGCACTCCATAAATCAGAGGTAGTGTGCTTGTGGTACCAACTAGCAACAACCTCACAGGGCTCTTCCTTAGTCCTACAGCAACACTTTGTGATTACATCACATTGCACAGAATGGGATGTAGAAAGAGCCACTTAGCGCATGCCTGAATTTCCTCAAACACCAAGCGAGCGGCTGTGGCGAGCTCAGCCTGCACGTACAGCAACATGTAGGTGTAGCACGGATGCCCTGTAACCAGCATGTGAAGGGCAATCCGCACTCTGGCACATCCATATTGTCACACCCAGTGCTGCCAGAGAACACAGCCGTGTCACAGAGCTCCACAGGGCTCACATTTTATGACTCCCCAGCACAATAACAAATAAATCAAGCGTGCAGGGAGGAATTTCTTGTGCACTGAGCTTCCATTATAGACATTTTTCATTTCAGAAACAGGAAAATATTTCATTAAATGGATTAATATATGGCTGACGGGAAAAATCTAATGTAAGAGAGAACCTCAAGATAAACAGTGAGGTACAGGCTAGTAATACCAAACAGAGGGCAAGAACCTGCGACAAAAGAATCCTTTAAACACCAAGAGTCAAGCTGTGTCCAGTTGACCTTCCACAGCATGATGACAACTGCCCCACTGCACACACTCTCATGATAGAGGACAGAAACCACAGCGGGCCTCGGGCTGATTCCCTCCCTGAAGGTGTGCCCAACCCTGTAATCACCAAATGAACAACACAAAATCCATCACAATTAAACCTTTGCCATTTCCAGAAGCCATACCGGGGAAAAGGATGGAATTTATCTAACTATTAGCTTTTGCCTGGTCATGCCTCTTGTGATGATAGCCTGGATTTTCTTCCAAGTCCTTTGGTCTGACAGAAGGGTGTCCCCAGCCCAGAGAGGGCTTGATGGTGGCGGCAGGGAGCTCTGGCAGCAGCCTAGGGCAGCCAGTTTGAAGCCTCTCCCCGTTTCCCAGCTGGAGGAACAGGAGACTCATGAATCAGACACCAGATACTGTACACATGTCAAATCCATCAGAGCACGGAGAAAGATGGGGTGGGTGGAGAGAGTGAGCAGAAGTAAGAGCCTCCCGCCTGCTTCAGTGCTACAGTACTGCACCTGCTGCTGTTGACAGTGCTGCTACTTGTGTCTTCTTCAAAGGACTGTCATCTTAACTGCTGCAGGTAAGGGCTCGACTTACAATGCACTTTTCACTAGCAAAGCTTGCAAAGCAAAGTAGGTCAGAGACTGAAGCTCTTGGATGCTTCCACCCCCTGCTAAAATGCAGCCAGGCGCTGTGGCAGACATTCTGCACCCGCCACCGCTTTCAGAAGGAAATGAGAGTTGCTTCCCCACTTGACACTACAGGGGGAATTTCAGATAGGCAGAATGTAATTACTTGGCCTGGAGTTCAGCCAGGAGCGGGGCCCAAGACCCCTACCCTTATGTAAAGTGTTACAAAATCTCCAATGACTGCAAGTGTGAGGACCTCAGCTTTACATCTCCGGCTGCTGTCATTGATTCTTCATGGCTAATTATCTAATAGTGACCCTTGCAGCAAAGCCAAAAACCAAACCTTGCTGCTTGAAACAATTCAAGTCCCAGAGACCGTAAACTACACAAAAACTGCTTGGTGCAGGGTATCTTTACACAGCAGGGAGCAGGTGGACAGCAAGCCTCCAGTGTCTTGCACTCATAGCGTGCCAATCGGAAACCTACTGGGGTTTTTGGATGGGCAAACATAGCTTTAAAATGCAGCACCCCCAAAACACAAGCCTACTGTATCAAACTGTATACTGGGGTCTCCAGAGTTTTGCCGTATGTACTTGCCAGCTGGTTCCATTTATTTTTCTTCATTTTTCATATTTTGACTGTAATAAATAATTAATCCATGGCTTTGTAACTTGCTGACAAATACAAATGCATCACATTCCAGCACAGGGTAACGTGTCACTCACGAGAGCCAACCTGCACGATACAGAAACGTGATGTGCAGAAGGCTTTGGAAAGTAGGCTAGTCATCAAGGTCACCCGCAAGAGCTCGGGGAAACTTCTTCTTCAAACTGCCCCTTAGAGGATATTCCTACTCGCTGTGGGCACCAGAAGTGGGTTAGTACGTGTAAATCTACACAGGTCTAGTCATCTTCCCACGTGTCTGCTTGGCCCTGCGACCTTTCATAGCTCCTTGCCTTCAAGATCCCACAAACTTCTGGGAACATGGAAGATAAAGCTCACAATGTTAATTACTCAGAGCACTTCTACTTTATATATGCTCTGAGGACATGAACACCAGGAAATGCATTTTTTTCTTCCAGGCAAAGACTGAATGGAAAGCAAGAAGGAAGTTGGTTGCAGAAGAGACAAAGGAGACTGAACTGGGCAATAATTAATCTCGGTGAGACCAACGTATTTCAGAAGGGGCAGGACTACAAGACAGAAAACCTCCCATCTTTGAAAAAGGCAACTAGATAGCAGCAGTGCTAGCAGCGGCGGATCAAGAGCAGCCACAAAGAATAGAGGCTGAATGCCAAGGTTCACAGCAAGAGCAGCAAAGCAGTGCAAGCCGCCATCAAATGACAACGGGGAGAGCAAAGGTGGGAGGAGGAGCTGCGAGATGACTGGAGAGAAGCCCAGTATGAACGACTCTCTGAGACTGGGCACGCAACGGGATCGGGTGAATGGCGCCGAGTGCCAGTGACAATCCAAAAGGATGGTCTGCTGTGGAAGGCGTCACCTCAGCTTTTCAGGTTGAAAAAACATCTGAGCCTCTCTTGACCATCAGCAGAAGTCTGGGTTTGTGACATGCATCACTAGTTATTAGGTATACACAATATAGGGCTGATTCTGATGGAAGCTGGAACGGCAAAGCTGAAAAACCTTGTAGTATTTTCATGTCATTTCCCCTACACGTATAAGTATCTATTTATTTCTCGTTCTCTTAAGACCTGAGACAAGGATAGAACAAAGGTGCACAAAACAAAAATTCATACCAGTCACAAGGCTGTAGAGAGGAGCAAAACTATCCTGAGGAGGCTGTAAAATCAAAGTCTGCTCTCTGCAAAATACTCATCGTAGTTATTTTACAAGTAGTTTTAAGTTTCAGTGCATATACGAAAAATACTCCATGTTACACTCTTCGAAAGCCTTGTGTTACTCATGCATGGAGGACAAACTTCCTCTCCTACTCTCCTGCTTTCCCTGAAGCGTTATCCGGCTCCTTCAAATAAAAGCAGATGTTCAGCTGCAGTTGCCCATTGGCCACCATCTGAGAGTGGGTATCAGGCATGCTCAGGTTCTGGGAGAAGGAGCAAGTGACCAAATCCCCACCTCTGTTCTGCTTTCTAAATAACCACACACTTCTTGCTGTTCCTGGGGAATACATCCGTATTCCTTTAAATGTCGGAGGCTTTAGACAGCTAAATTGTACACAAGTACTGACACCAAGGGAGCTCCATGATATCACGGGTACTGACCTTGCTGTTATCGCTGGCATGGGTTGTCACATCCCTTCTCTTCAACCACTGACAAAAACCTCACACACTCACATGCATGCTGCAACATACACACAGTGAGCTCTCAACTTGAGAGCTATGGCTTGCACCTGGCCCTACAGATGACTGAAAATTGGTCTGTCTCAAACTGTAAAGGAAAAGAAAGCTGGAACCAGTTGCTTCTTTCTACCTCTGACAGCTGTTCCCACCCCTAGACGGCCTGAGAAGGAAGGTAGCGCTCTGACCTGCACGGGCTCAGGAGTGAGCTGGACAACATGCTGCATACGCTCACTGTGGTGATGTCTGGACTCCTCCTCGTAGATCACATCCCTCTCATGCTGGGGAAGGTTCAGGAAGCGGCGGATGGTGCAGAGGTTCTCCCAAAGGGTGCGGTTTTCTGGACTCGGGTTTTCTTTCCAGCGGAGCAGCTCACACAGCCAGCCCTGCAACAGGAGGGTCAACACAGTTAATTCATGGAGCACCGAGGGACCAGATGGGGATGGAAGGTCAGCTAGACATAAAGCTCTGTGCCGCAAGTTTCTCTGGTCTCGTCTCACACAGTATCCTCTCAGCTTCACTTTGTCACAACAAAACCTGCACGTATTACATTTCCTGCAAGTTGGACAAACAGATACAACCAGCAGTACTTAACAGGAACCAGGAAGCACAGCATCTTGGCCCCTTGTCATAATCATATAATGTCTAAAATGCTTGAACATAAATATCTTTCCTACAGAAATCAGAGCTGAAATACAGGTACATCTCGACTTCCATTTCAGAGCCCCTTCATCCAAGCAAGAGAAAAGGAGACATAACCCTTGAGACTTGCTAACTACCCTCCTGCTAAGGGTTGCAGCTGCAGGACCAGAAATTCAACCACTACTGAAAATGCTTAGAAGAAGATACTATCAAGTAAAGACCTCTGATCTGCTATCACTAGGCTTCACTGACTCCCACAGCTTTGAACCCCACTAAAATTTGACATCCTTAAATAATCAAATGGCCACTTAGAAGACCTCACAGAAACAGATTCCTCACAGAAAGAGATTCCTCTAGAATTTAGCATGAAAGCAGCAGAGTCCTGAAGAAGTTACTAGAGAGATCAAGATACTAGGCAGAGGTATTTCTAAACCCAAATACAGCTCACAATAATAGCAGATTTCATTCCTGCTATATTGTTATTAAGGTTAGTTTGAAACGTCATCAAAAGGATACCACCGTATGAAATCCTGTAGGACCTCTCCACGGGGGCTGAGAGCTCAGACCCGCAGAGGGGAAAGTGCCAGCGCTTCAGGAGGAGGAATCCACCCCAAACCACAAAGGCAACCAGGGCGCACAATGGCGATAGCCGTTAAGGTAAGGACAGCCCCGCCAGCCTCCCCAGCAGGTTCCCCGGGCACGGTGGCTGTTGCCTCACCTGCCCGGGCTGAGGGACACAGCCAGACAGCAGCAGGCCCCGCTTGGGGCTGGGGACAGCGACTCCCCTCCTGTGAGGAGATGCAATGCAAATGACAGCATACGAGAAGATAATGCTGAAGATGCTGTCAACGCGCCTTACTGACTCCTGTCAAAATATTTTACCTAGTAGCTTTATAACCCATCATTTTCGAGCTACAGCTCAGCATTTTGACACCATTTTGACAGGCACCTTATAATACCTAGAAGATAGCTTGATCAACGTTAGAAATGTTCAGTACAAGAAGTAGCCAAAACTCTATTTTTTCCGAACAGCAACTAGAGCAGGTTGGTTCAGCCAGGTTCATTACTGGCCCGCGTGGGCTTTTTTTGATACTGCTTTTTTTTTGTGTAACCACTTGTAAGCCATTGACAACTTTTACCACGCGCTCTAAACCCCGTGTATAATATCATAAGCCGTTGTTTGTCTTACTCTCCACTGTGTCTTCTGCTTTCACCCCCCCCAAAAAAGGCAAGATTTGATTATCTCCGCTGCATCAGCCAAGACAGCAACACCAGCTGTTCTCATTGTGCAGCCTCTTCCTCACGGCCTACATGTTAATAACCTGATCATTCCATTTTCTCCTTCAACTGCCGGCTGCAGCACAGCGAAGAGACAAAAACCCAGGCCCATCTGCAGCAGCTGTAGGCACTGAACTGTGAAGCCACCAGGGATTTATAAACTAATCTGTAACACAACACTGCCTTGTTTTTACAAGTGAGAGGCCACATTTGTGCAGACCTGATCTTTTCTTGCAATAAACTAGGAGGGTTGCGGGGGGTGGGGGAAGGCTGTGTGTGTGTGTGTGTGCAAGGATGAAAACAAGATATCTCATAATTTACTTAGGGAAGAAAAAAAAAAAAAATCTGTATTATATTTTCAAAGTCTTTTGACTGGTATTTGGGTAATCTCTCAGCCAGGTGATGTCTGCATTTTAATGTGGTTTGGCCACACCCCTTGCCCTCGGTTCTCCTCTTTCCCTTTCCTCCACTCAGAAATCCCCCAAAACTTTTTATCTTTTAGAGAAAAGACAGGAACACAATCTCCCAGCTCCACAGTGTTCTCTCAGGGGTACCTCCATACAAAGGAAATCATTTTTGAAACGGAAAAGAAACCATCTGCAGAAAAAATAAGCTCCCATTTCTCCCCGTTTTCAGTGGTCTGTGTAAGTCTCCAATGGAACTCTTTCAGATGTTTCGAGCAGGTATGTTTAACATCTCCCAAAGGATGCTGCAGCACGAAGACCAATCGTTTAGCAGAAAACACACACAAAACCCCAGTGCCTGGTGGAGCCGGAGCCCGCGCAGGGCAGGCCCCGAGGAGGATGGCTCCCGAGGGCTGTGGGAGCTGCACAGTACCCAGCTCCAGGGGGGCCCGGGGACGGCCCAGCGGGGCCACCGCCCCTTCCCAGAGTCGGATGAGCTGGCCCGGTGGCGACCGCTGCATTTTGATTTATCTGTCCTGTTATAATCAGCGCTCATTACAATCACTTAGAGCAACACTACAGGCCTCATTATGGACTAGGCACTTGCTGCCATTAGTCTTTAAGAAGGATAGCGCTCAATTTGCCTGGCAACATGCAAGGTCCTGACCTTGGAGCTATTAGGGAAAAGATTAGACTGCAGTGTGACCATGTGTGCAGACACGAGCAAACCAAATTAATTTCTGGCAAAGGGAGGCACCAGGCAAAGACCCCTCCATCCCGAGGACACCTGAGAACTTCTCCATTCCCCAAAGGAGATAAGCTAATGGCACGTTTAAAGGAGCCTGGTTCTGAAGGTGAAGCACAACCGTGGTATTTAGAGAGATATTAATCCAGTTTCCCCACAAAGTATTTGCTTGGCTGATCAGATTAAGGGATCTAGCCTTCAACAGCACACCCCCACCACAGCAGGCCCCAAGAAATCTGTGATACTTCACAGCCTCAGACATATTGCACCATGTGTACCCAGCTGCTACAATAATTAGCTTATGAATGTATCAGCTGGTTCTGTGATTTTTATAAATAATAACTAACCTACAGAGCAGAAAGATTTTCATGAGCCTAATAATAGCAAGAAATTGCAAGGTGCGCCTAACTCTGAACTGTCATTGTGCTAAATGCCCTGTCTTCTCTCACGTTGTCCGGGTCTGGATCTCCCCCAACACCATTTATAAATATTTATTTTTTTCATCTGCACCAGCGATGTATTTGTGGCAGCTTTCTTCACAACAGCCATTATTCGCTCACCCCCACACATACACACACGCACCCAGCGCGTGCATGCACACCCTCATCTGCAGCGAATCTGTCCTTTCACTGCTCTTTTCCTACCCTTCCCTTTATTTATTCAAGTATTCATTCTCCCACCCATCCATTCAAAGGCTCTATCTGCCCATCTACCGGGCTGCTTATGAAGCGATAGCTTTGGCCAGTACACGAGAAAACACAGCGCTGCAGCTTACTCACACATTCTTTATGACTGCAAGTAACCGCCCTCCCCATGCACAGATGAAAAGTCTGCGTTGGATTTTTGTTAATTATTTATTTAAATAATCTTAGCACGCCATCCAAGAAAGTTTTTCAGTACCAGGCAAAAAAAAAAAAAAAAAAAAAAAAAAGAAGTGTAAATGTCAAATAAAACAGTGACAGATGACAGTATTCTCTATTGAATAGCACCGTTTCTTCGTGCATGTTCAATGAGAACTCATGAATTATTAATATGTAAATCTCCTTTTTCTGTTAAAAATCTCAATTTAGGTTTTTTTTGGTTGGAT
>WUAM01000395.1:13413564-13425946 GCA_024336885.1 Actenoides hombroni
TTATTTGGGTTTGTGTATGTTACACAGAGCTTTCCAGGAGAGTTATTTAAGAAACGCTATCATACAGAAATACTTAGAGCTACAGCCATTCACAGTGCATTTTTATTTTCATCTATAGCTACATTTATTGGCATGAAGAGGGAAAAGTGAAGGAGACACTATCTCACCACCTTTTCCCCCACTCATCCACAACATCTGAGCTCATTGCATTAAAAGTAAATCCAACTGCTGTGAACGTATTCAGAAAATCTAACCAAAAACACATCGTCCCCCAAATCTGCGATGCGCTGTTTCTGATCCTGCCTCCCCTGCACATCGCCAAGTCTCTCTCCACCGCACAAACAGCCCCCTTGACTGCCACAGAGTTACCAGGAGAGTTTGGTACCTGCCTGTGTCAGCATGGGTGGCAGAATCTGGCCCTTAATGACAGCTTCTGAGGTTCTCAGATGGGAATGTCTTCCATTAAAAATAGGAGGAGGAAAACCAGCACAATTAAAGGATGCTTTTGGCTCTGCAGTTGGGCACACCCAGTGCTTGTGGTCACAAGGAATCCTGCTCAGAACTTCCTTCATTTCACCCCAAAACTTCTAGAGGCATTGAGAATGCAGCCCAATTTAGCTCATTAAAGAGAGCTGCAGAGAACTGCTGGCCTCTATTTTTGTTGTTCTCATGAGACAAGATAAACATTTTCTAAGCATTTTATTTGATAAAACAAATAATATCATATTAATGTCCTATTTTTAACCTCTCTCTCTGTCTCCTAATCAAATACATTTCCACATAGCTAAGCAAACAACAACAAAAATCTGCAGGAAGCCAGCCATTCCCATTGTGCTTTTATGCTATTAAAGAAACAACGTGCTTACTACACCAAAGCACTAGCCTCGGTGCACTCAAACCCCCTTGAGGGACGGTTCGCCAGGGCAGCAGTTGAGAGCCGTATTCTCTGTCACATATCCCTGAGCCCTTTTTAGCAGCTTGACCCTTTCGCTTTTGCTAGACTTAACCTGGAGCAGGGGAAGCTCCTCCAGCAGCCAGAGGTATCAAACCACAGTGAGGTCAGGTTTTCCAGCACTCAGTGAAGGTATCTACAAACAACCTGGCCCCTCAAACTGCTTCCTGCAGATCTGCTGACTTACAGCCAGCCCAAGGACCACATTTCTGGTTAGGGACAAGGCAGCACACGGGAAGAGTCCACGCTCAGTTATGCTGGGGCTACACGTCTGTGCTTGTACTTGGAGCAGCATCCCTACTGAAAGCTACCGTAGCAGGTGGCAGTTGCCCGTCCACAGTCACTTAGTCACAGGCTGCCTTTCTGTTTGGGCTGCACCACGAGGCACTTTGTGCTTGCGTAAAACTGCGACTAAACTGACCTTGCGTTTCCCTGCACTTCCACTGGAATTAATAATAACAATACAACTAGTTTTCAGTGCTGACACTTTCTAGGGTCTCCAGCGAAAGCGTGAGTAGGCAAATGAAGAGATTTTAGTGAGAGTGATTCAGGAATAAATCTCAAAAATAAATGTAAAAGGCCATTTCCTCACCCACATCATCAGTGCAGAAAATGTCAACATATGTGACAAAAGGAAAAAAAAAGCAGCAATGATTGACGCAAGTCTTGAAAGATTAGGAAAGAACTGCTGCTTTCCCGAGAGAAAGCTCCCTTTCTACACGGGATCACAGGAGTCCTCTGGACAAACTTCCTCAGCCTCTCCTCCCTCTGCTCAGTTTGGGACTCTCTGCAGTGCGAAATGAGCCAGCTGATATTCAGCTCTTGTTCCTTAGTCGCCAAACTCTCTTTCCATGAATCCAATAAGTGTCTATTAAAATAAATAAACCCCCTAATGATTCAAGATAACCTAATCAAGAAAGCTGAAATGGATAAAAGACTAACTGTAATGGAGAGTTCTGTCATGGCTTCAATGAATTCTTGATGAGGGCCGGGGGAGGGGGACTGAACCTGAGAAGCTTTACTTGGAGCATATTGATACAATTCAAGGTTAATCACTCAGTAGCCTGGATTTTCTGAAATGCTCAGTACTTTTCCTCGCCCAGAAATTCAAGGCAAAATGCAAAGCACTTTCACGAGGGCCAGTTTCTCACTAGCTCTATAAAACACAAAATGATACAAAAAAAACCCCAACAAACCAGAGTGAAGTACATGAGCCCTGATGTATCTTATATATTCATGGGAACACCGAAGTCTGTTTGCAGCTCTTGGCCTCAGAAAGAAGGATGCTGTGCAGTGAGGATATTTCCAGCGTGCCAAGTTCAAACTAGCTTCTCCCCATGCTGGAGAGGAAGTGTGGGCTTGTGGTTAGGGCAAGCAGCCCGCCATCAGTTCCCAGGTCTGCCAAGGACTTCCTGAGCAAAGCCCCAGCTCCACAACTGTCCCTGCGTCACTCAGCTGCTGAGAGGCTAAGGCACTGCTGCAGATGCTGTCCTGGATGGGAGTCACGCTGTGACTGCATATAAAAGTCTGTAATAAAGAAGCTAACGTCCAAAGGTACTTCAAAGAAATTTTAAGATCAGTCAAGGAGAGAAATGTCTTTCTCTATTTCTTCCATATGTAACAAGAACATCAAAATATCAGCAAAACAGATATGTCCCAGCTGTAGAGATACACGTTATCATAATGGTACCAAGATACTACAGTAGTAAGAAGTGCCCTATACACATCTTCACCACCAGCTGCTTTTTCTAGCTGTTATTTTTTGTCACTGGAAGCTAATTAGCTTAAGGACACAGGAAACACCTATGACAAGCTAAAAGGGGAAGAGAAGGCATCCCATCATATCAAATCAATATAAGGGAATATAAGTTGGGAAGGAAAGAGGGGAAAGGATAAAATAAGGGGTTGCTACAGCTAACCCTTCCCTGAGCAATGATGTTCACTCCTCTCATAGTACCCCTATTGTCTTCTCGGAGCATGGGCAGGAGGTGAGGACATGGGCAGATGGCCATGGTGCTGAGACCCATCTAGCATGGGCTCCTGCTGTGGGGATAACACCCTGCTTGGACAGAGAACAGGCTCCCAGACCATCCTGGCAGTGAGGCAGGGATCTCAACGTGAAAAAAAAAAAGTCAGAAGAAAAGCAAGGAACTGTTGCAGTGACTTCTATTCATAGCCCTAGGCTTCTCTTAACCTGAAGCACCTCAACTGAAGGTCTCTCCTGCTCCCAGACTTCACCCCACAGTCAAGTTAAAAATTTGTTTATTCATTTTTAAACACGGCAAAGATATGAATCAGAACTGAGCTTTGCCAGCTTAACATTTTTTTTTTTCCAAATGTTGCTCCATAGGGTCTCTCTTGCTTTACTGTGGTAGAACTGGAACAAACTCCAGTCCCCTGAGGAAGAATTTCAGTTTCAAGGGTATACTTTTTGCTTTCACTGGACTGGTGAAGGTCAAACGCTTCCACTTGCCCCGCCTGAGGTGGATCCCCAGCATCACGTGCCCCGCTTCCCCAGTTTGACTAGGGAGAACTTGCCCTGGGAGAACTGTGGGAAGTTCTGTCTCCACATTCATACAAACTTTGCCTGCCCTCAGACTGTCAGCAAGGGCTCCAGCCAGCTTTGCCCACTATTTATTTTGATAGTTACTGTTTATTATGAACAGAACTGTATTCCTAAACTCATTTCACACAGACTAAGAAAAAAAAATATGTCTGCTGAGCACAGCACAGCTTTTGCTAGGATTCTCACTAGCCGAGGTCAGAGGGGTGATGCTGCTGCCCACTGTTACAGAAACGCTGGCACACGGTCACGGGGGAATTGTTTTTTCTGAAGTCATACTGAAAAGCAGTTGCAGAAGTGGATGTAGAAGCCACCACTGACAGTCCAAACCTGCAGCAACCCAAGGTCAAAGTCTCTGCCTGTCCCGTTGCCCTGCTCTGGAGACACACAGGCCACCTGAACCTCTCTGAAATGGCACACTGGAAGCCTCTCTCCTTGTGAATTAAATATAACCAGGAGCACCCAAAGCACAGACTGGAAACCAAACCCTGGTGCTCCAGCCACACTCAGAAAACACTCCCACCGTGGTAATACAGGTCCTGGGTTTAGCCATTTAAAGGATAAAGGGCACTAGCAGGTGGCACTGCCACAGAAGCATGCTGTCCAGTGGGTACATCACTAACAGCTGACAACTGAAACAGGATGACAGCTTTGGAGGCTGCGTTTGGAGGGCACTTGAGACTCTCAGCTCCTGCTGCTATCAAAAACACAAAGGGATGCACAGCACTTCACAAACAAGACAAAAACCATCTAGATATAAGTCGCAAGGAATAAAGTGCACATTAAGGTAAGTGAATAAATCAGTGTCCCAAATGAACGGCTTGAGAGCTCTGTGAAGGTGGGTAGCCTTACAGAACCCCCACCATACTACTCTGGTATCTCGGAGAGCCTGTTCCTTGCATTTATGTTGACTTGCGAGCTCTGTGATTTGTAACCTGAGTTTCTAGCAGCTGCCCTTCCCTTTAGTTGCTGAACTGAAGACTCTGCCATGACTTAAGAATAAAGATGGCTACTTGTTAAATTAGAGGTCAATCAACTCCACCAGAAGATGATGCCGCTTGCAATAACTGCTCTCAGTGGGTACCACTCTTCCTGTACGAAGACAGAAGACGAAACGAGGCCTCCATTGGCTCTGGATGCTCTCTCGGGTACATGACATACAGCCCTGTGTATAAAATGTCAAAACAGCCCTGTCGGAGATTCACTGGCTGCTAAAACTGTGAAGATCTCACAGCACCGTGGATTGCTGTTGACAGAACAGCAGCGACCAACATAACACATGCCTTGTTAGCAAACTGGAAGCCTCTCAGTAGTCTGGGGTGAGGGAATAATAGAGGAAGCCAATGCAACGCAAGCCAGGCCTGGGGAGAACAGCAAGTGAATGAACCTTGGCGGAGAGTCCAAGCAAACCCTCAGACTAGCTCTTTTTTCCCCCTCTTTCAAACTCTCTCTTCTGCAAACATGGGCAGTTTCCAATGAGCGCTTCCCACCATGTAGCTCAGCTGCTGAAATCAGCAGCCTCTCCACTACAAATGCCCACGACTGGCACAACTGGCCTGCACAAAGCGCCGGGAAAGCCCCACTGCTAGTTTTCAGACAAGCTAGACCTAAGGCAACATGCCGACTGTCCCACCACACCAGTGGCTCTCCCTTAGGCAAGCAGCTGTGTCCCTGCTTTTGGCACTCCTCCTGGCCATGGGGCAGCCCAGGCAGCGCCGGGACACCGCAGCCACGCCGAGCCAGGCCGGGGGACGGGCACGCAGGTGGGCTTTGGGGCAGGGGGAGGCCCCGTACCACTGCGCTTCTTGACTACAGCTTCTCTGTCCCTGACTTCCAGTGCCCCCATAAACCACTTTCACGCTCCAGCAGAGCACTATGACATCTCAGCATGGCGAATGCTGGGTCATCCCAGGGAGCCAGGATTGCTTTGGCAGGGCTGCGAAACAAAAGAAACATCAGCCTCGGAAACACTTCTTTCCTCACTGCTGCTGAAGAAACAAAACATTTATGCGCAGCAACTTTGCTTTAAACCGTAACATTAGTGGGTCCTGTTCTCAACCTTTCGCTCCTGGCTTTCCCCATCTGCTCTGTTCTTTTTCCACGTTAAAGACTACAGAGCGCGCTTTTGTTTTGGTGCCGGTGTGCACCAAATGCCGCCAGAGAAGCATGTTCAAGCTGGCACAGACCAAAGCTGGTGAGCCACCCAAATTATTGTTGGGTGGTTCAGTCCCTCTCTATTTCAAGAAGCCTCTGGCTGTAATGACAGGAAGCTTGCAGGCAATTTTAAGCCAAACCTCAGAGAGGCTGGCATTCTGTCTGTGTTAAACACTCCTTATTAAAAGCTGTCCAGTCCGGATTCTGGGTGGAACTTTGATATCTGCATGGAGTAAAGAATAAGGGGCACGTTTGCAAAATCAATTGTGCAGTTTTTATATTTACTGCACGTTTACCACATATGTCATTTATTACACAGTGGAAAACCGTTAAATGCACAGTAGTTGTGCCAAGTGGCATTATGCTTTTAACAGCTTTATTCGTTTAACAGCTCCAGTTCTCATTATATTTTGCCATGTGGTACATAAGATTTTTATGCATTTAACAGTTTAAGAGGGTTCCATGGTATTTTCCTTTTATGTATTTCATACTGTGCCTGGGATTTTGTTGGGGGGTGGAGGGGTTGTGGACTGTAACCCCTGCACCCTGACAAGAGACAGCAAAAGGCAAAGAAAATTAATGATTAAATGAGGAAGGAAAAATGAATCAGACCTCTATGTGTCGGGGCGCAAATACCTGTAACACGGACAAGGCTCTCCCATGTGCTTTGATAGCCTTTGATGCATTGTTTATATGCCTTTCAACCTCTTATTTTATGTCTACTTTAATGACTACAATGTTGTTTCCCTGCACAGAGGAAAAGAAAGTATGCACGTTCCAGAGGACGCGCGTCTAGATACTTCTATCCCACTCTCTCATCGTCACAGACAGATTGTCTTTTGTGCCTTTTTGTGTCCTAGCACAACCGAGTAATTTCATCCAGGATCAGAAGCAGCCATTTTCATTGAGTAAACAATTCCTTCCAACGGTCTCCAATCCACTTGCTGCCCTTCCTACAAAAAACTCTGTCTGTCCTCCTTTCCACCAAATCCCTTCTGATGCATTATATTTTTTTAAAGAGTTGGATGAAATTTTTAAATTAATGGATTCTCTTCAAGAATTTCACCCTGACCTAGGTTTGCCCACATGTATTTTTTACACCCAAGGTAGAAATTAATCCAGAAAAACTCACTGCAGTGCCCTCTTATGTCTTTTTGTAAAAATGATTGGATCTGATGTGAATTATTCACATGGCAATACCGTACGCAAAAAAAATTAAGCACCTCAATATGTGGTTTCCCATTGCCTTCTCTCAGTTAATCACTTAGGAAAATAATTTCTTTATCTGCCAAATGAGAAGGACAACATCATTCTGAGAGGTACCTGTCCCACTAGAAGAGGTGTAAATTATATACCACGAGTGGGAAAAGACACGCATGTTTGTACAAAAGGGGAGAAGCAGCTTGGCTGTGAGCTGGTCCTTTCCTCAGCCTATTTTAAAAGGGAAAAGGAAACCACTTAAGCAGGCAAAAGCAAAAAACATGACAGGCTCCCCAGAGATGAAGATTATTATTATCATCATCATCATTATTATTATTGTTGTAGAAACAGATGTATTTTTATTGGTGGGAGGAGGATATAGGTCTAGTTCGAACCTCAGAGCTTGCTTTAAGAACAAAATCCCAAAAAGCCCCGCAACAATGAAATCCCCTCTACCACTCACCTGACTTTTATTGGCAGCCACTTTGGCAAACAGAGCTTGAGATACCTTGGCCCTTTTCATCTCCTGTTGGATCTCGTCATAAATGGCAGCTGTGATGTTGACGTTGGCGCCGTCCGCCTTAATGGGGAGGTCTGTTGTTGGTGTCGAGGTTTTGGCCTATCAAGAGACCATGAAAATAATAATTAAAAAAGTGCTGCTTTCAGCCCAGCCATCTGTGCAGAAATTATCAAAGGATTTCAGTCAGCTGATGCCAAACTGCATTAGCTACAGAGGGACACTTCCTGTCCATTATTCTAATCAGGTTAATTGTGATTGGAAATAATTGCAGTGCATTCCTATAGGACATGCAAGGCCCTGTCAACTCTCCCCCTCTCCCTCTCCCAGCATGTTTATTGAGCAGCTCTACAACAGGATAGGTAGCCGGGGCACCAGGCTGCAGGCAGCTGCTGGGGTTGGCTTTGCCAGCTAGCTACCGTGGCAGGGGCACCAGCCTCTACCTTCTCCCTCCTCTCGAAAAGTGGCCTACACCTTGGAGGAAGAGCCAATTCTCCCAGAAAAAATGAGTAAATGGGTAGAGGTCTCTAAATAATAAATTATTACTCAATTTAATGCACTCCCTCAAGTCTCCCTCATCCTTTATTAAAACTATACGTATGTCATTTGAGTATGTATGGTTTCCCAGACTTATCATCATTATGCTAGCCAGACAGTCACCTAATTTCACCTAGGAAATCAGTGGAAATGAAAAAAAAAGAAGAATAAAAAAAATCATTTCACAAAGCTGGGCTTTGGCATGCCTTTGATGTGCTGCCCTCATTCTCCTAAACTCATATTGAGATTTTGTGTATTCCACTGCACTCCTTTTAATTGAATGATTTCCCATCAGCTTCTGTAACAAATGAAGGACAATAATGAATGCTGCCAGTACTTTCCCCAGGCTGGGCTACCCTTACAAGGCTTCTATCAATACAGTTCAGCAGACTACTACAAGATTTTTATTTCAAAGCCCCTTGGCTATGTCAGTCCCCAGAAAGCACTGGCAGGCAAGGGAGTGAGGGCAGCGTGATGCTTGCTGAGTGCTCCGGGCACCAGCAACCCCTTGGAAAGATAGATCTCATCTGCTTTCCTGAACCGAAAGGGAAGAGATACCAGGCCTGATCACTGTACCCCTTACACCTTCTAAGAGAAACATGTAGGTTACCGATATAAAAATCTCTGTTGGCTTAGGAAATGAAGCAACCTAGGTGGCAAAGCTCACACTTTCTGATAGATCCAAATCTGCCCTAAACCTGGTGACACTCAGATGTTTGGCCCTTTTCAGCTGGCTCCTGTTTTTGTGTCAGAGTTGAAGCCTGCTAGAGTACATCGAATGTTAATTTTTAACTAGGCAGACATGCTGAAATGCCTATTTGTTAATGGGAAGGTTAACTAGGCAAAACCAAACCTTCTGAACTTCTTCCGTTTTGAGATCCTTCAAATCTTACTCTCCCCAACATCATCTTTGTACCAAAGGCCACATTAATAACGGAGCCAAAAATCCAGTCTAGACTAATCACTCCTCCTCCTGCTTCAAAATAAAGATTTATCCTCTCTCTTCTCCCTTTCTAACCCTTCAAGTACAGCAGGCACTTCTCTTTCTTGGTTCCTGTTGCAGGCAGGACCCATGTAGAAAGGGCCTAAGATTGTCCTGCTCCTGCTAAGGCTGGCCCCTGTGCTCAGGTGGGAGCAGCTGGATGGCAGCTGGGGCAGAGTGGAGCTGCCCCTGCCCCCCAGAAGACCGGTGCTCACCCCATGGTCATCCACAGGCCTGAGGGCTGGACTGACAAGGACACCAAGCTCTGAAATTCAGTGTCCACAGACAGATGAGAGTTAGGGCACTCGAAGGGGAACACAAGAAAACAACAAAGAGATCATGGGAAGGAAGAGGACTATTCAAGTCTGTCAGGACTCATTTAATGGAGCTTAATTTTACCAAAGGCCCTGCAGTGCTTTGATGGGTATATAAAAAAAGCCTTCTCAGTTTCTGGAGCCTTTGGCTAGTGCAGCAGCTGGGGGTCACCACAGTCTCAAAAGCCATTACAGAGGCCTGGGATCCTGAGTAGAATTAGTATGCAACAGAAACATTTCAAATATAGCTCTGTCTTGCATAGGTCTCCTAAACTGCTAGTACCACAGCCACACATCAGAAAAAATCCTGCCCTACACACCCTGAAAGCTGGGCCATTTTTTATTTAATAACCAAAATAGGTAGGGCAAGTATCAAACCAAAATATCAGTCACTAAAATAAAGCATTTTGTGTTAAGAGGCCTAGATTCAAAACTGATCTTGATATTAAGAAGGAGTGTGCCATTATTGAAATGCCTTGTTGCAGAGAGTGGGGAGAACAGAAGAAGAAGTGTTTGAAGCCCAGTGCCGGAGCGCCGAAACCCAGCCATTACTGCTGGTCTTCCACGTGCACACAACTGCTAACAGCTCAGAGCCTTTTCCTCACAGCGCTCATGCTCATTTGCTGGATCCATCTGCTGTTCTCACCCTGGGGTAGGTCCTGAGCAGGGGACACCCTGTGAGGGGTGCTTGGGGCCGGCTCGGAGTTAGGGAGAGCCAAGCCAGGTTACTCTGTGTGCCTTACACCTTCCTGCAAGACTGCCCCGGCACCAGCATGTCCACAGGTATCTGCCAGTGCTGTCCTCCTACCCAGTGCACTCAAGCATCATTCTCAGAAGTATTGCTGCAGGAGATTGGTATCTATGGAAACCACATCTCCAAATGCCATTCCATCATCTTCTCTGGCACCCTAACGGAATCCCTGAAAGACCAGTACAGCTCCTGCCAGAGCTTCCCCAAAGGTAGGTAACATAGCTGCCTGGGGAGGTGATGCTGCTGGGAATTGCTGCGCTGCACCCAAGGATGGCATTTGTCTCGTCAGAACTAATACCAGGCATATGGGGAAGCAGAGTAGCTGTAGTGCCTGCCTGGGAGCTGGGAAGCAGCCTCATTTGCAGAGGTGTCCAAGTTGTCAAAACAGCACCTGTGCTGACTGTTGCTGGCCCTCTGAGGGCTGGGGAAATGTTATCCAGTGGGCACAAGGCAAGCGCTGGGTACACAAACCTTTGTGTGTTCCTTTTGCTGATTAAAAACATCACAATATTCTACTGGATTCTCCAAGCTGAAATAAGGCAAGAACGGGCTGCTTTATACTAGAGATCGGTTATCTAGCAACGCTTAGTTCTTAAAAAGGCAGGCAGAATTTCCACTATTTTGTGACTAGAACATAAGAAAATGTCATATTTCAACAGAGGAATGAGATGGAGCAACAGAACCCGGTTTTATTCTTGCTGGATTGGATCTAAACTCTCCGTTTCCTTCTGTTTCCTTCCTATTTGATTCTAGTTGCAAAATCTATTGCAATAAATATAAGTAGGAATAAGCTAATTCTTTAATGAATAAATACAAATGCAAAAAGTGGATACACTACTTAAACATAAAAATAGTCCCCTTTATAATTTTATTTTCATGGAAAGGTAACTCAAAAAAAGATAAGAGGTATACAATGAATTTCCCATGTAATAAGAACTCAGTGTCAGTTTTTTGGTTGGCAGGATATGCTTGCTTTCAGTGAAAACAGTTCTTTACATCGTGTGTCGTGGTGAAGTGCACCTGGGTTAAACTGAACAAGCTCAACGATTCCTACAAAATCAACACACCTTCCTTAAGGATGATCAGTCTGCGTGTAAAACTATGCTCTCCCCCCTCCAGTGCTTGCTTACTTCTAGCAGCTGTGGCTAAGGAATTCAACAGGAGAAGTGCTCAGTAATACTATAACAAGCACGGCTAACACAGCCCAAGACTTTGCAGTCTACATGACTGTGAAAGTGCTGAAGCAGGAGGGTTATATGGGGCCCTTTACTCAAGATCAAGAGAAGTGCTAGAACTGACCAGTTATGTCTGCACAGTTAGACATTTCAAACTCCAATTAGGCAAATGCCATGACAGGAGTTAATCATCACCTCTGTGCATGCACACTTTCTTGTCCAGAGTATACGTCGGGTTCTGCAAGCAGTCTGGTAAAAGGGGGGGTGACTATCACAGTGTAGTATGGGGATGCTCTTTCTTAGTGCAAAGGAACAGCCAACCCAGAGAAGTGGGTGGCAACAGCACGTTAATAAACACATGGAGTTAAGTCAATGAGATGACAGCTGGATTGGAGCTGTAAAGCACCATCTTCCTTCCCAGCACCCTGCCCATCTCTACTTTCTGTACTTCAAATAATTACTCCTGCAAACCTCTAACTGAGGGACTGTGATATCCTACACAGAATACAGAGCACAGTGATTTCCAGCAATGTCTAACTCACGACCTCTGTTCACTACACACTTTTTATTGCAACCTCTCCACAAGCCCAGAAATTTCCTCTGTGTTAAGCAGAATGTAAAGGATGCAGATAAAAAGTTATATGCACTGTCTTTCTTTAATATATTCTATAGTATCCATTTAGAGGACATATATCAACAGCCTGTATGTAATGCCCACGTGCAGTCTTTCAGGCACTAATGTTACATACTGTTTTGCATTTATGGCATTGATTAAGACTAGAATCATCATCACAATGTCCTCTTGAAATCTACTAAATGTCTTTTAACAGCCACTCCAAAACCTTACAAAAGGATTTTTCACAACTCATCTGGGTGAGGGGAGCAACAGACAGGGCAAGGGTGTGGAGGAACTCCTTCCCTGGAATAATCCACACAACAAACAGGTAACAAGGGATTGCATCTTACCTGGGGGGTTCTGGAGGAGCTTGGGCTGCTGGCAGCTGAAGACACCATGCTCACATTTGGGTTCATACTTCTCTCTCTCTCGTCCTGATAAATACGATCCCGCTCTGAGTCAGGTAAGTTGAGGAAATTCTGCATTGCCCTTAAGTTTACCAGGAGGGACTGGGAAGCTGTCCTAGGGTCTTTTTCCTTACGCAGGATCTCTGACAACAGGCCCTGGTTCAAAAAAAAAAATTATATATAAAAAAAAAAAAAAGAAAAAAAAAAAAAGAAA
>WUAM01000395.1:13426046-13464313 GCA_024336885.1 Actenoides hombroni
AAAAAGAAAGAAAGAAAGAAAAAAAAAAAAAAGCCCAGTCATGTGTTGGTTTGGTTTTTTTAAAAATTTGTTTAGTGCAACCAGCTGGGTTGCAATACTGAGAACCTACATCTGAATCTCATGGGCTCTCCCAGAGGGGATATTTTGTAGGAAAGTGTTTGCCTTCTGGGGGCTGGGGTTTATTTTGGGACTGTCCTATTCTGGCACTGTAATAAGCTTCTGAGTATGGAGATGCTGGATAGGAAGGTAGGTGCATTGGGTAGAAGAAATTGCAGTTACCACCAGGTGCTTGCTGCAAATATTTTAGGAGCTGTTAGATCTCTCTCTCAATCTCTCTCTCTCTTTTTACTTGAAGCTGGGAACACTTGGCAATCCTGTTCATCTTTGACAAATCTGCCAAGGTTGGTAAATTTAGTTTCGACATTTAAACGGTGCAGGAGATTTATAGAGAAAAACGTTTGTCTGGTTTTTGATGTTACACTCCGTTCATTTTGGTTTGAACAGTCATTTCTGAGAGGAGAAAAATGGAGCAGTAATAGAGCCTCAGAATCTAGCTTTAGGGATTTAACCCATTCTTTCTTGCCTCGTTTTAAAATACCACAGGCTTCACACTGCAACCATGAATGAGCACCACATTCATATAGTTTTTACAAAAGCCATTATTCCGGGAGGTAACCAGCACAGAACTTCCAAAGAAAATCAAAAAAAAAAAAGAAAAAAAAAAGTAAGGAAAAAAAAAAAGAGTTGGAGAGATGAAAATGTAATTAAAAGAGGCTTAGATCTAATGATGGGACTAAATTTATGCATAACTGGATACACTCAACAGTTCCACAGATTCTCTAGAAGTTAAAGGCACAACACACAAGCCTGAATCAGGGTCTACAGAAACTAGAGGGACGCGATGTGTGCCACCAGCTGCCACCAGGCATCACCTCACATCTGATGCTTCACAAATGGGTGTTTGACTCCACAGAGCAGTAACAGCAATTTCCTGAACTATAGATGTTTAAATGCAATGGTGCATGAGCAAAGAAACAGAGAGGGATCATTTCTGCCCACTGAGACTACTTACAATGTCTCCTAAGATATGGTTATTTTAAAGGGCTACTCTGCCAGCATGTTTCACTGAGCAGTTAGATACCCTTCCTACTGCCCGCCTGCTGTGACCCAGAAGCTCTCTGCACCTCTGCTGCCAGCCCCAGAAGCCCTGTGAAAGCCCCATCGGAGCTCAGCGGGCTCACCTTGACCTACTGCTGTGAGAGCAGCAACGTTCAGCAACTGCGTGCAAGGGGACACCCCAATGCTCCAGACACGATTTAGCTGTCGCTGTTGACACAAGCATTTGCAGTCACTTTACAGCCAGGGCTGAGGCAAGCTGCCTCATGAGTATAGTCAATGCTTACTCCTTTCTTGTAAGAAAAATGTTACTAGAAAACAGCCACATAGTCACAACCCTGTAAATATTTAGGCTATGTTGGTCTGTATCACAGAGTAACCTCCAAAAAGCCTTACAAAAGCACTGCCTCTAGAGCTGGCCAGTTAAACAAATGCCAGCATTTTTAGTATATGTTGATCTTCCAGACAAAACCAACAGACCAGCAAATGACATATCTGTACCTGCATTTATCTATCTACTATTAAATACCTACATTAAAACACAAACATGAAATCTCTACCTCAGCAGCGTTTTCACCAGAAGTGCTTGAAACAAGCTCCACGCACAACCTGAAGGTAACCTGCACACAACTCTGTCTTTTCAGCTCCTCATCTACATAATCAAGCTAAGAGATTCCCAATTACATTTCCCTGCAATTATCAGAGTAGTTACCAGAAGGACTGGAGCTGGGAATGAAGCCATGGTGGGGCTCTCCAGTCAGAAACGGGATTGGAGAGAGAAGCTGGCTGGTGAAAAGGTCCACACCGGGAGTAAGTTTGAAGAAGGTGCAGTGCTGGGCTGGCCTCTGGTATTCTCTGTGAACTACATGCTTACACTCAGTTTCTTCATCAGGGTTTACCACCCCTCAGAGAAGCTAGGGACATTCTGAAAAGCTTTCCAAAGTTTTCCAGGCTCACAGGCTGAGGGAGATTAATCAAAAATGACATTACAGAAGCTTGAATCCGTGACTTGAACCATTGCAAGACTGATACAGCAAGTCCCTATTATAATTTTCCCTTAAAGCCAGTGGAAAATTCTCCAAATGCAGTAAATAAATGAAATATCAGTTCCACAGATTCTCTAAATACTTAATTTACTGGGTCTTTCAAAGGATACGTAACTTTTTTTTTTTTTTTAAGAAAAGATCAGCTTCAAAAATTAATGAGTTTACGTTGAAAGAAAGCTACTGAAGCTTTCTCTAAGACAGCTTTCAGCTTTTTCTCCCTCCCATCTTAGCCTCGCTGAATTTATGGTCCAATTTCAAAAATGGAAAGCAGAAACATATGTGAAAGCATGCCAGCAATTACTTTTCTGTGCAGTCATTGACTTCCTATGTAAATCAGAGGCTCACAGGTACCAGTGGCTCGGTCACGGCACTACAAGGTATCTCACGGTTGGTATCACACTCAGATACCAACCCTTGTGCTTCGGAGCTCTGATACACCACCAGAAACAGGTTATCCTGGGGTAGATTCAGTGGTTTGGACCCTAACCTGTGCCTTTTACTTCTGCAAGGGTCTTGCCTCTGCCACAGGGACATAGCAGTATTTTGCATGGCTGGTGTACAGCTGCTGGGAGCCTGACGTCCCAGCGCAGCCAGCTGCTCCAGGGGGAGAGGGACCAGTTCCCTCCCCCAGTGCTGGGACAGAGGCAGCCCCTGGCAGGGGCCAAGCCCTGCTTCCCCATGCCCTGTTCCAGGCCCATAGGTAGAAAACCAGGTTGCAAAGAGGGTTTTTCTGCATCTCCTCCAAGTGCTTTGGCAGCTTAGGAGCCACGTAAACAGCAGGGCAGATAATAAGAAAACTGACTCAGAGGGAAAAATCCTGTCCTCCTGTAACTGAAGATAAACAACACTGGTAAACAACAGTGGCTAGATAGCTGAGTGATACTGTAGGACAACAAAATAAAGTATCTGGAGAGCAGTAACGTTTACAATAATAGAATTCTGAGCTCCTGAAGTAGACGCTAACTAACCAGTGAGCGACATTATAAAAAATAAAGTGATATTAAATAATCTCTTCAGCCTTTTTGTCACCTGCAACAAATTAGGCTTTCAATATGCAAAACATCTTCCTTCCAGAAAAACAAATGATCATGATTTCATTTAATTGTAATTTAATGAGGCATAATGTATTTTTTAAAGTGATATACACCAGGTGTGTGGTGAGGAAACTGGCCCAGCCAGACAAACTCTACTGCTTCTATTTTTGAGAACACCATAAAGCCAGCTAGGGACTGTTTTTATTTCTGCAAATTATGTTTCTGCTGGAGGGGGTGAGGGAGGGAAACCCACAGCATTTGTACATTTGTTATAAAATTCCATTGGCTAAATTAGCTCATTCTGACTTACTTACATCTCACATATTAAAAAAGAAATAAATTTTTTAATTGGCAGTTTGCAGAATAACCAGCTCTGGAAACCTGAAAGAAGATCTTCAGGGACTAGAAAGTCTCACTGCTTTTAAATAGCCAAACAGATCTTCTATACCAAGCACAGCTCTCAGGATACATTTGAGGACATGTAGTTTGATAGCTTGATAATAGCTTTTCTTTTCCATTCCCATGCATCATTTTTAAACCAGTTGCTGAAGAGGCAACCCATTAAAAGGTGAATGTTCATACAGGCCGTGCTCACAAAGGAGGTGAGCATCACCCCAGGACAAGGACTCTGTGCAGGCACCGTTTGCTTTACCCTTGGAACCAGCACCATTTTTAAAATTACACGCTGGATCCATAATTGACTTTAAAAAAATAATTCCAGCGGTGGAGAAAGGAGCACATGTCCAATCAAAATAAAAAAGTCATTGGGTCTATTTAAGGTAGGAGTAATTTTGACAGTGTTTTTTCAAACTAGCTGAAATGTATTCCTTCAAGCCAGCAAAGTCACTGTCGTGGGTGTTTGCTTTGCACTCATTCTATGAAGCCCCGTTGGTGAACTCATTTCTTTTATTTTTATTAACTACAGGATTTCCAGGACAAACAACCCAAACCTCATGGGCAATAAATCTTTTTTTAGCCAGCTTCTGAAAGTTGATGCTGCACAATGTGGAGCAAATGTTATTCAGACTGACTCCTACATCCAAAGGACCAACTGACCAGCCTTCAAAGCCAACACAAAAGCTTGACCAAAGCCCACAGAAGGTGAGCAAAGCCTTTCTGCCTCCTTCCCAAAGGACTTGGAAAGGGTGTAAATGAGATCTCAGTGGGACAGTAAACTGCACTACCAGTGACCGAAGGCAGGACAACTTGGCAACCAGAGCTGTTCAACAGCAACATGGATGGGATTGAGAAGGTCATGCTGGAGAACAGCCCAGACAGCAATGTCCTGAGCATAGAGGAGGATGAGAGACATCAGACAGCAGAAGACTCACGAGCACTGGCCAGGATCTCACACACATCAGGTCCAATGACTTGGATGGGAGCTGTGCTCCCCCCTTCATCCAGCCCGAAACAATGTGTCTACAAGAGCAGGCACTAGGGTTAAAAAGGCTCAAAACAGGCTTTGGACAATCGAAACACTGGCCAAGGCAAAACTTAAATAAACCCAACTAATGTGCTAAACCTCAGTTTTTATGTTCTGTATGAGGAGATTATATATATGAAGGATTAAAAAAGCATAAACACTTTTTTCATACTTTTGGTTTATTTGTGCCTCTCCATACTGCAGCTATTGCCAAAAGCAACAGAGAAGATGTTGAAATACTAGAAAAATGCTCCTGTATTACTTAAAGCTCCAAATACTTTGAGCCCTACTACTTGTCACTGACAGTCTCAACAGAAAAGCTATTCTGCTTCCCACCAGGTATAGATGCGACTCTGAGCAGGACCAGAAAATGTAGGGATTCATCCAAATTCAACATCTGAATCTTAAAGATCAGTGATGTAACCTTGTCCCCTCTCAGTATTCTCCCTTCTGCACGCAAGGCCTATTTAAAGCATGGAAGGCATGATACTCATTCGTACTGCACTACACCAAAATCCTACCTTCAGCACACAAAACCAAACTTGATTTTGCCAGGATAAAACGACCGTTTATATTTTAAACTGTCTGCTACTTGCAATTGAAAGCTAGAGGAGGCAGGTCAGCTCCAGGAGCTCTGCAGAAGAAGTACTAACTTCTCCAAATCCCTCAAGGAAATAAAGCATTTCCACCTGCCTGTGTTTTTCTCACAGCAAAGCAGGATTTTACCATGACATCTCTTTGCCTCTCTTTGCATTTACTCCAGGTCCCACCTTCAATCTTGTCTTCTGGGCTGAATAACATACATTCAACAATTCTAAAACTATTCTCTCTGCCTTTAAGTAGACAGCACTTAAAAAGAATCTCTATATGATGTACTTTTAGGCTTCTTAGCACTCAAGCTCATTTTCAAACGCTCACGGCTTTGTTTCCATTCCCTTGCATCTCTTCCTAATTCCAGCTCAGATATGAAGCAGAAGTGCAGGAAGTCTCTCAGAAATGCTTATCCTGGCAAAGCGTCCAGCCCAACTTTGCTGAGCAAAATTGCTTTAGATAATCAGTGGAAATTTTCGAGTGGTTAGCCAAACCAAGCACCTCTATATCCATCCTGTCACAGTTTCCATCAGGCAAACCTGTTTGCACCCTGTTTGCACCAACTCTGCTGTCTCAATGGGCAAAACGTGCACGTGTTTGTGTCAGTTCATATGAACTTAGAACTCAGAGGACTTGGACTTGTTTTCCAGCAGTGTGAATGGGAGACCAGCTGTCTGCCAGTACCCTTCAGTCTAGCTGAATGCATCACATCAGTCCCTCATCTAAAAGAAATCTCCTGATCTCTAGCTTCACTGCCTACAGCCAGAGTATGAGCCTCGTTCTTAAACTCATTTAACTAATGCTAAAATACATATATCTCAGGAGAGAGCTGCTTAGGCACAAAGCATTTAGAGGCTGATTTGAATAAAACTTATACAGGGTGCAACAATGACAATTTGATTTTTATTATTAAAAATGAAGTGTTTAAATCCTCAAAGAAAATGCCTTTATTGCATTAGTTTAATAAAGCCTCTTTTTTATTATGGTATCTCTCTTTATGAGGGAAGACAAGATGTGCATGTGGAGCAGAATGGGGATGCATGGGGAAAAGGAGGCAGGGAAAGACAGACCACCTGCAGGCACAAAGTGCAACTATTTATACGACAGGCATCTCAAACCTTTGTACTGAAATATGCCGGAAAATGAGCAAGATGCACAGCTTGTGCTCACTCCATATATCCCTGTGTTTGCTTCCAAGGCTCAGGACTCCTGTGCATCAGCTGAGCAGGCAGCAGCCGCCTCCTACAAGCACACATTCTGAAAGCCTGACTCACATGCTACTTAAGATCTTTTCATTCAGCCTATTGAATACAATTAAGTTAATTGAAACTGAAATTTTGGGCAGTGCAAAACCCACTGTTGGAACAAATATCCCATGTACCAAAAATCTGCAATTTATTAAATTAAGCACTTCCCTTACAGACTGCCTTCTTTCCTGTGAGTACAACACAACACTGCTTGTGCCACATTACACACAAGAATAAAACAAGCAGGCAGCATGAAAGGGTTTCATGCAATAAGAGAGAGTTTTCTATGGGGGAAAAAAAACCCCAACAAAATACCCCCCAAAACCAAAACCAGAACCCTTGCTAATTGAAAGACTGTGCACAATGGAGCAGACACCATAGTGATGAATGCAGCATGACTGTCTCAGTAGATACCAGGCAGAAAATTAAAGCTGCTTGTCTTCCTCTCACCTAAGTTAAAGAGAAAAATTATTTGCAAAAGGAATCCTGCCCAGAATCTGGCTCACAAGCAGAGAGAGGCAGAAGAATTAAGTCACTTCAACAAACCATATTTCTAATCATAATGCCTTTTAGAGGACCCTTTTCTGATCCCACTTCAGTTTGGGAGAATTTTGTCAAAGAGGGTAGAATTAGACATGAATGAGGAGTCACCACCCACCTCACCCCCTTGTCTGCCTCCAAAGGTTTTCTTTGGTGCCTCCTTACCAACAACATTCCTTTTCTCAGAGCCCCCAACCCCTCTATAATGGACCAGCAGCATCTTTGCACACCACAGAGGTGTTATTTCCCCCTTCCCTGCTGCAGAAGCCTGGAACTGCCTGTAGTCCCAACAGAAGCTGGGACACCATCCAGCATTGATCCTGTGTTTCCCTACGCCTCGAACCACTCCTGCAGCCAAGCTGTGGCTGAATCCCTTTAACAAGGTGGATCAGTTTGGTTTATTTATCATAAATTTCACTACATCTGAGGCTGGCAGTTTCCTCCTCCCTGTGCTGTTACCAAAGAGGCACAGTAAGGCACCAGCTAACTGGGCAGGAGCTGAGCTGCGTAAGCTGCCTTCCTATCTGCTGTCTAGAAGGGCAATGCTTACACCAGGAGATAACTCAGGACAGGAGGGAGGGAGCAGTGCTCTTTGGGAAGAGAATTACAAGCAGCCTGAACACGCCTGGTGTTTTTACCCAGCTCTATTTGTATCTGGTACCACAACCAGATACAAACTTTTTCCTTCAAAAAGCCTCAGGTTCACAGATATTTCCAGTTTCTGAGGCTGTTCAGTAAAACAAGCACTGGCCATCCGCCCAAACATTTTACTAGTTTGGGCTATTATGTCAAAACATTGGCCAAAAAAAAAAAAGGGATGCTTTAAAAAAAAAAAAAAAAAAAAAAAAAAAAGAAAGAAAAGAAAAGAAAGAAAGAAAGAAAGATATAAACAGAAACACTCATTTAGTGTATAGGCTTTGGAGTTCATTGGGCGCTCCCAAGGAGGAGAACAGCAAGTCACTGATTCACTGATTTCAACTGACTGGACTCTTGCAAACAGTCTGACTAACTGTCCTGACTGCAACTCCATGAGCCTGCAGCAAAGAGGGATGCTGAGCAAGCTGGAAGAGGAAGGAGAGTATGTTCTTTTCTTATGCAAAGCAGGATTCCAGTGGCCTATTTTCCAGTTAGGATTCTGAAGAGCACAGATAACTTCAGCACCTCCAGATTTGCTACAAACATTCCAGAGATGGACAAGGTAAATCCAAGAGAGTATTTTCATGCATTTCCTTATAAATAGTCCTCTTTCTGCTGTAACCATCACCACATGCCCATTTCTCAATACATTACAACCTGTGATAAGCAAGCTTTGGTTATTACAGCTTCTTGGTTGCAATCTGAATGCTTTCTTAGGAGAAATTACAGTGCCAGAGGGAACAAGGACTCTGCCCTGAGGATAGCCAAAATCCACGTGTCTATGTATTCTCCTCCAGAAAGAATTCCATACCCTTGCTAACAGCTTTAACCAGCAGTCCTCTTGTCCTGCCTCCCATTTCACAGTAGCTTTGCTGGCCAACCTGAATGGTGCTCATGCTTTCAGACACTGCAAGTCACCTAGAAGTTACCCCAATTTAAAGCTGATGCATGCTTCAGTCAGGTAGGAAATTTTGGAGAATTCCAGCCTGCACTGTCAGCCCCTTTGATTTTACTGCACTAATTGAGACCAGTGAGGGAAACTGCTCTCCCTGTGCATTAAAACCTTCTCACCCACTGCAGCCTGTATCTTACAGGCACTTCCTTCACTGTGGCCTTTTCAAAGCTTTGACTGCTTTTACACATGTGAGGAGGGCACTTTCAAGTGCAAGGTGCATGCACTTGCTCTGCCTCTGACAGTGGTGCTTCTGTGGACCTGCAGTACTAATCAGACTTTTTTTTTTGGTTTTGTCTCAAGATTGAATGGTTTTATACAATGAAAAAATGCCAAAGTCTTAGAGAAAGCAAAGCTTTAACTAATGACTGTTCTAACAGCAACCTCAGCTTACAGCTTGGCTGCATGTCAACATGCTTTATGAAGATGCCCTCTATTTTAAAATAAAGGTATCATGTATGACCATGTAACTCTCAAGTGTTCGATGGGCCTCATACAGCTCTCTGCCTTCCATTCAAACACACTCACACTCTTGCACACAGATTTTAAGCCCCAGACAAGGATGCCTAGCTTTCCATCAGTGAGCTATCAGTTCACGGCAGCAGTCCAAACAAAGGGAACAAACTATTTCAGGAAACAATACATTCAAATCAAGAAGCCTGCAGTTTTCCAACTTACAGGTCACACAGGCCAGCAGAGCTGCAAAAGGGACCCAAGGTCAAGGATCTTGGCCATGAAGAACCTGGGCACAAACTGCAATTCCACAAGCAAGAAACTGAACTTCCTGCCCCAGCAATACTGCTAACCACCTTAGTCATGGCAAGTTTTCTCTGCTCTCTTGAGCCATTCCTCCCTGGATGAGCCAGTGGGCCTCCTGGTTGCCTTGGAGGGAGGGAAATGGTGGCCAGCAAAGTGTAGGGCCATGAATCTAAACATCCCTTGTGAGTTGTCCGCTCTGCTTGCATCGTACCCTTTGCAACAGGGCTCCTAGAACAGGGCAGAACAGCCCCGGCTTCACTCTCTGGGCTACACTACCTTCTTGACAAGTTTGAGTAGTGACTCACTGCAGTCCACAAGAGAGAACCATACCTGAAGTTACAAACTGCAGTTTTGGGGTTTTTTTATTTCTTTTCACTTGTTTCCGCAAGAGAAAGGAAAGTTACACAGAGCCTAAGAAGGTGTCTTTCCAATATACACCATTCTTAACATTGCTGAGCAGGTTGTAGGCAACAACAGCTCAGATAAACATGGTAGTGTGCCCCACCATTTAAAACGTTTTGAAGACTGAGTAGGAATTTTCTACTCATTGGAAACGGTGTCATTAAAACTGCCTTCAATAAGTGTATGTTCTCTGTGGGTCTGAGAACTCTCTCCTAACTCTCCTGTTTACGGAATGAATAGGCATTTAGGTTCCACAGTAGGTTGCATTAAAAGCATGACATTGATCTGAAGATAAAATACAAAAAGGGCCAGAGGTAAGCCCAAGGCATTTTCTAAAAGTCAGTCATACACACTTTGAGGGTTCTTCACACCAAGTTTCAAATAAAGCTGAAAATGTTCACTTTGGAACCTTCTGTTTGCGAGAAACCCTCCTCAAGGCTAATACACAGCCTGGGCCAGCTCCTAGCCAAACACCCTGTGCAGCTTTCCTGCGTGCACAGCAGATACAAAGCTGCCTGATGTTCAGTCCCCAGCTCAGAGTGGAACCTCAGTGGGAGCACTGTGTCCCAGGAACTGCACAGGATTTGTCACAAAGCCTGAAGCACTTGGTTTTCATGTGTGCAGAAAACATGGCCACAAGCACAAGCAAATATTGTTGTCTGAAGCTGTGTATTTCCAGCTTTAAAAGGATGATTTGGATGTTTCACAAACCATACAATTGTACCTCTCCTTCTTCTGACCCTCCTCACGTCCCCCTTCCCACACCCACATGCATACATACATGTGTCAGCCATTTGTTACAATGGACTTAGCCTACTTTCGATCAAAGCTTCCTCTACTTCATTTAACAGATTTGCTCAGATGGAAGGTCTCAGGGGAGAAATAATGTTAGTAAGAGGGGTTTTTTCAGCATGGAGTATGTAGGTCATTGGACTTTAAAATATATTAGAGAATAGTTTATCTATTAAACAAGCCTCACGGTACATATTTCATGAAGCTATACTTAATTATAGGCTAATGTGAACCACAGAGCTACCATGAAGAAAATTTAGCAGTGATCCATAAAGCAGTGATTAATACAATTATTAGTTGGCTGGCATATAGCATCTATTATTTCGTACCTTCATCAGAAACAACAGATCTCCAGTTTCTAAGGCTGGTACTTCCTGTAAAGTGCAACAAACCCAAACATTTGCAGAAAGAAACACACTTCTCTGCACCTCCAGAGGAGAGGATCCCCAGAGACAGAAGGGGGAATGGAAGGACATGAAAGTAGACTTGGACTTCCTCTTCAAGTACCTTTTGTAGAGTTTGCTTCTCCACCGTGGGTTTGTGGGAACACCCCACATCATCTGCCACACAGGGCAAGGCTGAATGTCTGAGCACCTCTTCTTAATACCTCAGTCTCTGAGGCAAAGGGAGATTGACCTGAGTTGGAATTAAAAGCTGGGGATAGGGAAGCATAAATATGTACGCTGACTCTTCCACTACAGCACTGGCTCCTAGGGACACGATGCACTCACTATATGTAAGAACCACTGGTCTACTCTATTAAGGACATGCAGGCTAATGAAACACAACTGTGAGATAAGCAAATCTCTTATGGATGTTAAGGACTTGCCTGTTCTGGAATCAGTGTCGTGGACTGTGTGGTACATCATTTGCTTATGATGGAGGTCTAAGAAGTAGGTAATTTATTTCCTTTTGTATAAATTTACATGTCTGATATCTTGCAATGAAGCAATCAAAATCAGGAAAGATTTTTTTATTTTTTCTTAAAAAGAGAAGCTTAGAGAAATTAATGTACTCTTAAGAAAAATGTCAGCAGGACAGGACTGACAAAACCAGCACTCTGAATTACAGACACCATTTTATATATTCAGCTCAAATGTAAACTGGCTGGAGGAGAGAGCTTCACGTCCCATTTCCAGGTGCAGCCCTGCCTAGGAAAGGTATCTGGGACCTCCTCCACTGAGTGGACATTACCCCAGCACACCCACTCAGTGCTGCTCAGGTCTCCACTCCCGACGAGTGAGCCCAACCTGAATGGTTGCACGCCTGGTGTGCTAAGTCACACAAGCCATTTGAAAATGCTGGCAGGTGGGACTGCCACAGTCACACTGCCAGGAGACACTGAAGTTGGGAAGAAACCACATTTCACCCAAAGACCTGCTTAGTGTCCTAAAACCACCGAATCGATGCCAGAACATTGCAGGAGGTGTAAAAAGACCCAAAAAAACACCCCCACCACCTCCAAACCCCCAAATCATACATTTAGTTCACACTTCAGACCACCTATCAAGAGTGTGGCACAATCTCTGCTGTAGCTGCTACTAACAGCAGATGCAATGCTGTGGCACTGCTAGGCAGGGGCCAGAGTGGTCTCTCTCACATGCCTGCCTTTTCCCTGCTGTCCTGGAAAGTCAATATGCAATGTCTGGTTGGTAATATGCAAGGCTTAGGCTTTCCTAGACCCACTCTCCCAGCCTGGCTAAAGCAGGGCTTTGTGTTCAGTGATAGTGGCAAAACCTTTACTGGCAATGTTACTGCTGACCTCTCGCTTTAGTTCAGAATATGTCATTCTGTCAATACCATCTACTTTGATTATACCAGGCTTTATATACAATGGGTTATGATCCCAGAGGGATGAAAAGGTTTTCCAAATTAAAAGCAGCATTTTAAAGAGGAAATACTCATACATTCCTATGTAGTTTTCATTTGATATCCTCAAGGCTAACCCCAGAACTTAAAGTCACGTTGATTGGAAGTGAATGTTTTTTCTGAGTGCAGCCATCTTATGAACTTAATGGAAGAAGGGAAGTAGTAAAAATGTGCTCCATACTTTAATTAGTTCCCTCATAACATGGCATTTCCAAAATGGCAGTGCCAAAGAAAATCATTAATCCAGGAGAACAGACAAAAGCACTGTATGGGGCAAGGGACAGACCCCTAGGAGACACGCACACCCCTTTTTTTCTCTTGCTGGTAAAGCTTACCTCAAAGACCAATTCCAATTGCATAAAATAAATTTGTACCAATATTAAATATTAAGCCACTTTCTATTTCTTTAGCCTTGCTACAGACTATCGTAATTGAGAGCTCATACTTTGTAATGCCTTAAATGGCAGCAGGATACATGTAAATGGCCTGTCTTTCCAAACATACCCTCACCACGGGTACTCCAGGTGCTAGGTTTAATTCAACACCTGCATTTCACTAGGTGAGCAAGAAAACCTGTGACATCTTTCCCAGCAGTCAGTCTTAGGCCTATGCACATTTGTGTTGTACATTTCTTGCAGCAATAGCCTCTGGCACTAGTTGTGGCATCAACTGTACCCCAGGAAGGAACTGAGGGAGCGACAGAAGCCCAAAGATACCTGTGACTCTCACAGTCTCTTGTTACCTCTTCCTGGCCATCAGGCAGGGACAGATGTGGAAGTTTCTAACCACAGAGAGGAACTCAGAGAAGTCGTCACACAAGCAATTGCTGCTAGAGAACAAAGCTCAGGTAACAGCACAAGGGTGACCAAAATCAAACGAACGGCTGCTTCAGGAAAAAACCAGCCTTGTTTAATCCCAACAGACTGGGGGGGAAAAAAGGAGGGTGCTTTGACCGATTTCTACAGCACACCTCCTGCCTTGATTGGCAACAATCATACAATCCCGCAAGAGACACAACTTCTTGGTTATAGAATAGAAATTGATACCTGTGTGCGGTTGAATGCTACTCTTGCAAAGACAGCTTGAGACACACTGGCTCTCTTCAGCTCATCTCTGACTTGCTGGTAAATATCTGGAGAGACTTCCACCGATGAATTTGATGGCTCTGGTTTGACAGCTCTAGGGATGGGTGGATGATTCAAGAACTGCTGGTTGATAGCTTGTGGGTGCTGGTGAGCCAATAGCCGGCTGACAGCAATCTGTTGGTTTATCAGATGGGCCATTGCTATCTGCTGCCTCACCAGTTGTGGACTGAGCTGAGGAGACAGGAGCCCAGGGTTTATCATTGTCTGCATCGTTGGCACTTGGTTTCGGATTGGAGTACTGTGGTGAATTTGGCCATGAGGAGACTGTTCGTTAGTTTTTCCCAAGGTTGCCAGCTGGTTGATATTTGGTAAGTGCATGGGACGTTGACCAAGAACACAATAGTCTGAAAGGTTTTCTCTTTCCACTCTTTCCACTGTTAAAAGAGAAAAATTAGTTTGCTATCATTTCAGTTTGCACTCACAAAAGGACTAGGGTAAGGGTTACTGCAGGTGACTGTACACACCAGCACCCGCTTTAGCTTGCAATTCTACACGTGCATAAAAGCTTCACAGAAACATAAGCAAAAGCAGCACAAGGTAAAAGCAACAATAATAATTAACGTTCTTTTGGACTTCTCAGGCATCACCCACTGCTTAGGAAGCGACCTTATCAAACCGGTAGCGGGAATCCTCTCCAGCCTTATTCCCTAAATAAAGCTTGGAAAGTTCCACTTACACTGTCACTAACTTCTGACTGTCACAGCAAACGGAATAACATTTAAAAGGGGTGAAGGAAAGAAACCCAGGCTAGTATCCACTCACACAAAACCAATAGAAACCAGACTGCTCCCTGTGCAGCTCATGGAACAGCTTCTCATTACAAACTTAACAACTATTATCTTTTCCAACATAAACTACCTTGCATTGTGTGTGGATAAATTTATCTGGTAACGTCAATTCACTCAGGTACATTACAGCAAAATGATGTTCCTTGTGTGAAAACATGCGACAAACCCATGAAATTCACAATGAGAACATTTTAAAGCAATGGTTCCTGTATCCAAAGCCTCATTGCCATTGAGTCTGTCCAGAAAGCTTAAAGCATTTCTGCATGAATGTCTCCACTTTAAAGAAAGTGGCTTCACTATCCTCACAAAAACTTTGTTTAGCACGAGAAAGACCCACGATCCCTAAGTGACAGCATGCTACAAAAAAATGAAACACTACACACACAAAATGGGTATACTGTAATTTTATATACTGGTACATATTATCCCTTTAACATACCTTATGTCAGCAATAGCGCAGTATCTTTTCATGCAACTCCTAAACTAAATGCACATATTACAAAATGAAATTTCCTCTAAAACTAGTATTTGAAATACAAAAGGAAGTTTAAAAAGTATGTAAATATAACTGTTACTTAGAGAATTTCAAGTAATCAGCAGTCATTGTACAGTAGGTTGCAGATTCCATGAGTCTCCCTACATGCAAACTGGATAGGCATTTATAAATTGATCTGATATGAAAGTGGTCAGATACGTGTATCATACAGCTAGAAAACTACTACCTCATCCTGATATTGCTCTCAGTAAATAACAAAACAGGATTTATTTCATAAACGCCGTAATACTATTAAAACTTGTGTAATGAGTAACAACTGTACAAGGCTTTGAAGTCCTTTTTTAAAACTTAATCTATATAAAGCTTTGAAGCTTTACACAGTTAATACTCAGTTTACTGATGACTTTCTCTGTTTCCTTCTAAATAGAAAGGTCTCTTCACCTTCCAGAGTTAATCTCAGATGGAGAGAGTTGAATTCTCACTGAGGGGGGAACCCAGCCCTGAACACACACACACACACACACACAGTTACTATCGTTAGAGCTGTCATTCTGGAACATCACAAGCACTGAATTTTACAGCCAGGTGAATTAGTAACAGGATGTTCTTGTAAGAAATGTTAACTCGCTCTTACCATGCTTTTAAAGGAAAAACCCACCACATCTTTAACCTTCTACAAAAGAACAGCTTTAAAAAGTCCTTTCAAAATACAAATGAAGCATTTCTAAGAGAAAGAATAATTCAATTCTTTTCACAAAGGCCCATGTTTCAACCTGAATAATTTTCTAAATGAGTGCTTATTTGTGCAGTTGATTTCAGCTATGAAATGCAATGCAATACATGCAATACACAACCACTGTTGTCAGCAAGTGACCATTTTGCTCTGTTACTCGCAGAGTGCCAGAGACCTAATGCAGTATTTCAGTTCCCTGAAAATATT
This sequence comes from Actenoides hombroni, assembly GCA_024336885.1. NCBI lineage: Eukaryota > Metazoa > Chordata > Aves > Coraciiformes > Alcedinidae > Actenoides > Actenoides hombroni. Next base: position 13,441,823 of record WUAM01000395.1, read on the forward strand.
GAAATTCCCTATGCAAATGCCACTCCTCATGATGTCAGTAAGCCTCCCCAAAAAGCAGGTACAGAAAGCTCTATACTGCTAGGCTCTGGCTTTAGGAACAGACACAAAATTAATGTGAAGTACTAAATACAAGCAGGACGATATAGAGATGTGGTGCATGGGGAGGGGAGTGGGGTAGAGGGGCTGCTCTGTCGCAGTAGCCCCAGACTATGTTCTGTGACATGGATGATTCAGGGCCTGTGTGACCATACCATTGCCTCCTCAGCCTCTCTGCAGTAAGCCTGCACCTGAGTAATGCCATTAAATAAAAACACGGTTGCCAGCAAAACCAAATGTAATTATTCCAAAGGTGCAGTAGCTATTTGGCAATCAGGAATTAATCTGATGCAAGTAGAATAAAGATGTTGCTCAGTGTATATGTAGTACTTGAAGCATGCTTCTACAAGAAAATAAAGTAAGAATTACTTTCAGTCTTCATTTACACCTCTAGAAATCTAGAATCCTTCCACTAGGAGTTTCAGAAGAGCTGAAACAAGTTCTGAAGTATTTTGTAGTTTAAGAAATACACAGAGAATAAGTCACTGAAACCAACAAATTACTACTTGTTAGAACACAAAACCAGTAACCAAGTGTTTTTGAAAACTTAGTGAGAAATAAATATAAATAACATTCACTTTCTGGGCTGAACTGCATCTGCCAAGTTTCCACCCACTCCTGACTTTAGTGCCAAGTTATAAACCCCTATAAAAATAAAGTTTAAGATGAAAAGGCTGCCAGGCTGTTAATCTCTGCAGTGCTACTTGGAATTACAATTACACAGAGACATCACCTGACTTGCTTCCACATTATCAGTTTCCTTTTTTGATCACATTAGACTATACAGCCATGTATATACTCCCAATAAATGAACCAGATTCTAGTCACTTCAACCACTTCAATAATAAAAGGTTACCATTAACAGTTACGCTGGATGGAAAAAATGTGCATTACTCAACTCCTCAAGACTCTTTCCTTCTCTAACACATTGCCTGTATCAGATTCCCTCTTGTTCTTTGGTGACTTTAGGTTGGTAGGGCTCTGCAGGCCTGGACAGGAGCAAGTCTGAGACAGCCCAGAGACAGAGAATGGCACTGCTTTGGGAGACAGGCCAGCTTGCTGGCAATGCTCTAAGAGAAAAGGGATACAGGAGCCACAAAGCTGCTGTGACACCAGTGTTCTGCCTCAGATCTTCCCAAGACAGGGCTTCTCCATTTGCATCCTCCATTTTCCATGTTCCTACCCCATTGCAGTCTTTCCCCTATCCTTCCCTTGTTATTGTTCCACTCAAACTGAGGATACATTCACAGCTCTTGCAGTCCTGTGTGAGCTGCCTGGTACTTGAATCTATTGGAATACGAAGCAGTGAAGGCAGAGCAGCAGAACCTCAAATTGGGAAGGAAGGGGCTCCATGGACGTGTGCTGTCTACGTTCAATCACTGACGATAAACTTCCTCTGCTAGCAATGCCTGTGCTGGTTAAACAAAAGCTGGTTCAGGAGGCTGTTACCCATCTCCACCCATGGTGTGACCACAGCAAAAGACATGGCAGCATTTCGCTTTTCTCCCTGCATTGCACTGCCTGGTATTGATTCTGTGCCTCTTTGCTTGAAGATCTCTCTTAAACCAAGTGCAGCGGTACTGTCATATTTCAGAGCCACCCACCCTTTAGAAGCTATACACTCAGCAGGCTGATGTAAAGGGTCCGGACAACAGGTACTGTGTGCTAAGCTCTGCAAGCAGCTCTCAGAGCACTCCAGGATAGCATCTGCCCTTCATTTTCCTATACTCCCCTACAACATGTCACTACCTCTACAAGACAGTCAGAAACCAACAAAACCCCCAGAATGGGAGCAGCAAATTGTCGTATTTCAATGTTCCTTTCTCTTCTTATAATGATTACCATGTGTCTCAATGTATTTCAACGCCGTGCTGAGTTACAGACTTCCTGGATACAGCACAAAAGGAATCCAGTGCACTCTTCCCCTGTGCGATGTGCTTAACCTCTACCCAAATCTTCCTCGCGCAGTCAAGCAGCTGACACCGTCCGCAGCACAATAGCTTGGGGTGGTCTGCATGCAACTTCCCATTCGAAATAAAACCAGCTCAAAAGATTTAAAATAAGATTTATTTCTCCACCTTCCCTTCCCCTCGCCCTTTATTTTCACTGAGTTGTTAATAGGAACATTCTGACAATCAGCCTGTGGGGCATTTAGGGCTTACGAGCAGCACTGAATTGACTGACAGCACTAGAAACCACATTCCTGTGCACAATAACGGATGCAGCAGGGAGAGCGAGAGCCGGACAGTCTCCCAGCACTGCACTGCAGCAGGGACACAGAGGACCTGCCAGCACCCATGACCCAGCGAGTCCTGAGCTTTTCAGTCCCACGGGCATACAGGCACTTTGCCCCAGAGCAGGACGAGACTGGTAAAGAAACGTTTTGTAATAAGTTACTAGCCAGCAGAATTGCCACGCTTCGACTGTGACAGGATGCCACCACCCAGGGCTGTTCTCCAGTGCTTCAGAGTCTGCTGCTTTGTTTTATTTAGTATTTAAAACCTGGTGATCATAAAAGCCATTTACCAGCGGCGGTCACGGCCAAGGAGGGAGAGCTCTGGGAACTCTGCTATGCCCCGCACAAAGCTTGAGATAGAAAGGTTCCCACATTTTCTCCTGGCTTAGCACGATCCTACTCACTGGAGCAAGACCTGGACTTTGGAGCTGTGCTCGGGGGACGAAGCACCCTCCGGCACAGTACCACCCTCTGCCTTGGAGAGACAGGGCTGCTGCACTACACTGCAAGAGGGTGCCCTCTTGGTTATGCCACTACATAATTAGGAACTACCACTCTGTAAATAAGAGAACAACTCCAGAGCACAGGAGGTGCTTTTAAAGTGGTAATTCTGTATCTTTTAATCTATAATTAGGATAATTACTTATTTCTTTTAATCACAGCTCACTTAGCCACTTCAGTGCAAAGGGCTGGTCTGAGGAGTCTCATTTTCCTTGAGCATCTAATCTTCATATTTGCCCAAAGATGTTCACTGACTGCGTTCACTGTCTGATCTCTGCCTGGGCCATTCGTTCCTGTAGTCAGGACTGGACAAAAAGCAGGTTGACTGGAGAGGCAGACTTGATAAGAAGCATTAACTTTCAAAACCTTTTCCTTCCCCCTGCAGGACAGCAAATAACCTCAAAATAGCTATAGAGCACATAGAGAAATTGTTTGGCCGCTGGCTGTGGGTAGCAAAGGCCTTTGTCCAAGCCTAATGGAAAACAGACAGGAAAGGCCATTGTCTGCTCCTCGTTGTGTTGAAAATCATTCCGTTCCCACCAGAGAACATATCACTATTTTTGTATTTGGAAGAATCAGCATGGAAAGCAGGCCTTTGATCAGCATCAGTTTCAGGTGAAGTGAAGTACCACAGTGTACCAACATTGCTGTCTCTCTCTGTGCAGCTGACCTCCTCCTTCCCTTGTCCTAAAGACAAGATCCAAGTCATCCCTTGGGACACAGAGATGCTAGCATGTCTTCTGTCAGTTCTGCTTAAATATACTAAGTTATATTCTTGCCATGGGCTGTCCCTGGACAGCATTGTTTCCAAATATGCTTGTCAGAAGAGGTTAACCCACGATCTTATTTTTAGATTATTTTTGGATTACTATACAGGTTCAAGAGGGCATATAGAAGTATGAACTCAGTTCTCCATAATCACATTAGCATCATTTGTAGACAGGTCATGCCAGATCCATCTGGCAGAGAAAAGCATTATGTTGAACATGCTCTAGTGACCACCTGGTCTAATGCATGAATATCGGTCAGGTGAAATGGAAAAAGAGAAGCAGGGTAAACATTACGCAGAACTGTCTGACAGAAACATAGAGTACTGGTTTAGATGGACTGATGTTCTCATCTGATACAAAAATATCTCCCTTCCCGTCAAACTGCTGTGACAAAAGTTTGTCTTGCTATTTAAGTGCTAACCTTCTGTGGGTACCTCAAGAGGGAGGCGCAAGCCTCCTAGAATACCCAGCCAATTGTGCAATCCCTCCAGGAGATATGAATGCATCTCTTCCCGACTCATAACATCAGAGGTGGTGAAAGGAATGAGACGGAAGACAAACCTCACCGAGGCAGACTTAGAAACTCTTTAGATACTTCAAGTGTTACATACTCTATGAAATCCAGGGGATCACAGACAGCCACACTGCAGCTTTCACACCAGGAAATCTTATGCCTGTACCTAAGTTTCAGGTATTCCTCCTGTTCCAATCTAATCTCCACTAATAGTTAGTTTCTAAAAATTCCTTTCCTTCTGAGCTAACATGTTGCTGTTTGACAGCACACAAGAAATATTAAAAAAAAAAAAAAAAGTGGTTACTTTTTTACTTTTTAGAAAACGAAGACCGTTCTTTACTAAGATTCCAAAACTGTCTGGAAATTAAGTCCCAGTCTCAGCACACAACTGGCCCTCACTGAGAAAAGCACTGTATTTGGAACAGGAGACATTTTAAAACCATAAAGCCGAATGACGTTATTTGAGCAGGTTTGGTCAGCATCTCATAATTAAAAAGGTAGAATGTCCCTGCATGACAGGGACGAGTGAGGAGGCAGTTTCTCTACAGAAAGGTTTCCAGTCTTTCCTGTACTGACATACATTCCCAAAAGCAGCAGTGGCTGCAGCACCAGCCGCGTGTGTGAGCAGGAGACAGCATCCAGCTAACTGCACGTCTCCTTCTGCCAGGACACAGGCACTCTTACAAGCAAGAGTCACCGCTCCAAAACAGTCAGAAGACATGAAAGACATTCTGCAAAGTTGAAATATATCTATATGGATTTACTTCAGATAAAAGTTAAGCTTAAGGAAAAACCCAAAAATGAAAACAAAAAACCAAACCAAACAAACAAAAAACACCAAAAAAACCCCCACCAAAAAAGGCAAAACCAACAACAACAAAAAAACCAAACAAAAACCAAACCCAAAACAAAAACCCCAAAAGGTCTGGTTTAATTCTCTTCATAGAGAGGAACAGCCAGGAGGGCTACAACGCATAAAGCTCCTGGAACACGCTGCAGTGGGTAAATTGTGTCTTAACAACACACACACACAAATCCCCCAAAGTGGCACTTAACGTCAGGGACAACGTTGACATACCAAATGCTAATGTGGGTGTGGAAAATAGTAGTTAAGGGGTCTATAACTCTTGCTGGATCTTGACAACTTTAACCATATTTAAAGAGAAATGGCCACTCTTTCCTCATGACCAATGTAAAACAATGAACCACTCTCCTCATAAAACAGCACAGCAATCCACAGACTAAGAGGACGCCTCCGAGTCAGAGATAGTCTTCAGGTCATGCATGTCATCTAGATGCTGAAAAGCATGCCTGCAAATGATGTTATTTTCTTTACTTTTTCCTTAAAAAAGTGAGGAAGGTCCTATTTTTAGTGAAATAAATACACAGTCGGGAGTGTAAAAGTAAGCAAAGGAAAAATTACAGTAATGTCAAGAGCCACAGAACTGGCCTGAATAACCCTAACTGGTTTAGTGCCAGAGCTGCGACTCATATGCAAACAAGACATCAAATGATCTTCTCTCAAAAAACTTAACATTTTTGCCTCAATCTGTTAGTTAAGAAGGCAAAAGGTCAAGATCTAACTATGCATATATACACATACATATATATACCCCTCTGTTTACATAGAGAGAGAGATATAGACACATGTGTATCAATAAATAGGATATTTATTGAAGTCAAAAACACTTCCCGGGAAAGATCTGTCTTTCCCTGAGGTTTCTACAACATCTACTGCAGAGGAACAATTAAAAACTATTCCTGAAAGCACATAACAACAATTTTCCCCAGACTCGTGCTGGCATCATCACGATGCCATAATCCCACGTTCCTTCAGCCTGGAAAGAAGAAAGCTCGAAGCCCTTCTGAATCCTGTTTCTAATCCCTCTCAAACTACAACAGCCTCTAGAACACATTATAAGAAAAACAGATTGCTCTGTCTATCCATTATGAGAAGTAAGCAAACATAATTTCGAGAATAAAACAGCACACAAACAACAAATCAGTAATACTGGAAAAATCAAAGAGCAGTCAAAGCAGAGTCTCAATTTAAGGAAGCTACGAAACCTTTTTCTTACATTCCTGATCTGCTGAAATAGAAATAACTGAGCCCTCCTCCTTTATACTGAACAGCCTCATTCCACAAGAACTTTGAGACAGCCACAGTCTCAAAACTCACATCCACAGAAAGCTGTATTTTGACAGCCACTGACGGCAGGAGCAAAGATGAGAAGTTCTTAATACACAGACAAAGAAAATATGTCTTTTTATTTTTAAGTTCACTATGTATTTATTTCTCTCCTCTGCCTTCCTAGCTTCCTCCCACCAAGCTAAGTTGTGTCATCAGGCAAAAAGAAAAAATTCACACCAGTTAAGAGCTTCAGTTGTGAAAGAATGTTGATACAGTGATAGTCCTCATGATAAAAATAGAAAGCATAACACTTGGAAGTGAAATATCTATGGAGAAACAGAAATAAAAAATATTCAAAATGCTACGAAGCCAAAACAGTGGGCAATGAGTAGGTAACTGGTGCAAGTTTTCTCCCTTGACAGTGATCTGAGTTGCACGACAAAGTTCTGAAATACTTCTCTCCACGTATATATGTAGTTTACATATATATAGCTTCATATATATAGTTACTTATATGCATATGTATGTATATAGTTACTTAAACAGCCTTAATTTCATTTGTGTATCTGTTAATCAAATTAAGAACCAATGAAAGCCTTTTAAACAACTATTCAAATCCTGAATTTCAACAACATTGAATACCTTCTCACAACTTCAGCATCTAAAGAAACCAGATGACTGGTTCTCAGAACAAGAGGAGCATCCCCAGGGGACTTGGCAGGAGAAAGACAGTTTGAGAACCACTGGACTAAGTCACTGCTGTATAGTTGTCATCATTTAATATGTAACCTTTACTGAAAAGTGGGAACTCTGCTTCCTCATTCAAGTACATTTTAATACACTTAAAATTCCATCATGTATGCACAACTGTATACTAAGACACCTTTCATCCATCAAAAAGAAGAAAAAATAGAGTGAATAAAAAGTTTTTAAAAAGCTGCACATTGTAATATTACATTAATTCACGGTGCATATTCAGAACAAAATTACAACACATGCTACATATCTTAATTAGCACCTCAAATTAGCAGGCATTCATGAGGGGAAGAGAGAACTGTAAGCTTTTTTTTTTCCCCAACTACTGTACATTTCCCATTAGAACTGTATTAATATAAGCTCTCCTTCAAACATATACGTGTATTCCAAGGAGACTGGAAAGACTGGATGTGCTGTTATAAACTCACTTGTGTCTTCACACAGATCCCAAGTGGTAGGCCCAGGGCCAGGAGGAGACAAAAAGCCTCCATCCTCACACAAGCCAATTCCTGAATCTGTCTGTATACTAACTCTCGTGCCGTTGAGTAAACTGCGAACATCTTAAAACCTTAAGGGGCTGAAGCAGGGTGGGAGAAAAACTTTAAGCAGAATTTTATTCTAGCATCATCTTGACACAAGACAAAATTACCATGCTGAGCTGAACTCACTGAGAACTTTTCCTAAATTACAAGTACAAATAGTTTAGCTGTCTTTTTGGTGAGTTCCAACAGAATGCACACTGAGAATGTTTACTTGAGATTTGATACAATTCCATTTGTGTACAGCTTTTACATCTGTTGCTAATGATATCAAATTATTGATTGTTCACTTTCTTATATTTACTTAAACATTAACTATATACTCAGCAACCTGATGCCTTTCTCTTTTTTTTTTTTCCAGAGAACTTCTTATTTTCGCCTGCCTTCAGTTGTAATTACTTTGATCTCCCAGAGTGTATAATTATTTTACTGTTTATTTATCTCTATGAGAAAGGAAAAGTTTGACCGAGGAGATCTATATGTGGCAATTTGTAACAGAATCACATAGCTTATGTTGAGGAAATCATGGTTTTGATTAAGAAGCAACCATTTAGTTCCCACTGTTTTATTAAAACAGACATTAGCAGATAATAGGAAACACATTTAACACTGTAGGCTGCATTTAGTCTGCAACGTCAATAAAGTTATTTTGAAGCCCCTTCCTATTTTACGTTTACCACAGCTCATGTGAATTGGTTTTTTGCTCTTACTTTCCGATAACCAGCTCTGCAGCTATACATGGATATGGGCACTGGTCCCAAAGACTCTAAATTGTAGTTTTACATAATCTATACAGATTACAACCCAAAAAATTAAGTCTTGCATCATCCACCCACCTTCATGAAAAATCTAAGTCCTTTTTTTAGTTGTTATTATTAAAGGAGTCTGTTATGACCGAAGCATATAACTCAAGTCACTGATTTTGCATACTAGCTGAGCTGTCCTGTAGGAATATCTGGCTACAGAAAAGAAACCAAACGTCATGACAACAGAGATTATGAGAAATAAAAAACACCCAAAGAAGTGCAGAAGTCTTCCTGTTTCCAGGGGGGGTTTAGATTCCTGACCTGAAGTTGCATGGCTGTGTATTCTTCATGCACCACTGTACCTGCCGTAGACTCTTTTGTTTTCTCTCCCACTCATATGGTTGATGAATCAACACTACTTGAACTGCTTTATAGCAGCTTGTGTTTACTTCACACATACCTTAACCTTCCTTTTTCTCCTCCTACTAACACATACATACACTTCCAAACAGCAATGACTGTCTGTGTCTCTTTGAATAGCACAGATACAGAGTTATCTGGCAAACTCTTCAGGTTTGGATCCTTGACCTCCTGATTGAGGTCTCATTCTGCTTTTACTGCACTTAACAATTTAACTGTGCACTTACTAAGTAAAAAAAAGTAAGAGCTTAAAGAATTCAATGCTCTAAGAATGGAAGAAAGTGGAAGACAGCAGCGTGCTAGAAATACTCAGAAGCTGTAGTGGCATCTCTACAGTTAAGAACACTACAGTTAAGGGCTTACAGTGCCTCTGCAACTTGCACCCTTGCCCAGTTTGGAAAAATGAAGAAAAAAAATTAAAAAAATAAAAAAAAGAGCCCCTCTCTGTTCTCCTAGAATGGCAAGTAAAAGCAATTGGTGATAACCTTGAAGCTGTTTGATTCCTTTGACTGTTTTTTAACCAAGAGCACTTTGAATAAAACTTTTTTATTAAGAGATACCATTTAGAGAAAAGAAACACCTCTGAGTCACACAATGGCAATTTAGAGAGAAAAGAAACCATACCATTTATTTGGTAGAAGGGTAACCACGTAGTAAAATGTCCAATCAACATTTTTACTTCAAGCCTGAATCATTTTAGTAGGTGAAAAGCAACACCTCCATTTCCTCATCTGCATTGTTACCTCACTTCTGCCTGGACAATCTCCCTTCTAGACACAAATAATTGTACCATAAAAGATGCTTATTTCCACCCCCTACACCCCCCACCCCACCCATCCAGTGAAAATCTAATCACTGCACAGTCCAGGCCTGAGCATCTTACAGGTATGCTCCACACAAGCCAGACGTGCAGAGGAAAACCAGATGTCTCAGAACTTGTTCTGATATTTTATGCAATCTTGTTTCATGTGTTCCTAACTCAAGCAGCAGACTCTTTATGGTATTATTATGCAGATTTATAGTCTGTCCTATGGAAACTAAACAAGCAACCTTTCAAAGCCCATGTACGCAAGCCTTTTAAGAGAAAAAGATGGCAGACTCTTTTAGAAAGATGCTCACTTCATGCGACTAAAAATACAATGGCTTCTCAAGAAGGCCAGGATATTGCCCTATTTCTCCATAATGCTTGTGAATCCTGTTATGATTTTCCTGGCCACTGAAAGGATCACAGACAGAAACAACAAGAATAGCCTGTGTCTTCTTTCAAAGAATCTTCCCTTCAGTGGTGTAACAGAGAGAAGTACTATGAAAAAACTTATCACGGGGTAAAGCTGATTTCCAAGGCTGATGGGCATTTGGGGAGAGAGAAGCCAGCTGGTATTGTGGAAAAGCTTTTGACTACCCCCAAACTCCTGCTAAAAGCACACGTGTCTTTTAAAACAAACAACCCACCAAAGCAAACGGTCTAGTACACACGCAAGTCTCTTCCCAAAAGAAAGGATGGATAAAGACCAAACTACATATGACAGATGCTTGGGACATCACTGTGTACTATTAGAAAGTGCTCAGACATTTCAGTGGTGAGACTGGGATGAATTTATGTAGAATAATTTCATCACCTCAGGCATTCACCGCTAACCAACTAGCACAATTTCACTGTAGAAAAAATATAAACAGTGGCCTATTTTCATATTAACTTCACAGGGTGCAGCACCTTGTTATTTAATGACGTCTCCTAACAATCAGGTATCAAATCCTCTCCTGGTACCCAGATTCCATAGGATAAAACATGGCAGGAAAGCCACTACATTTTGCAGTATTGAAAACAGACAGCAAGGGCACATGTAACTTAGAATCACAATTTTTTTAGCTTTCATGAATAAAATGTAACTAAGGTAATTTAAGTAACCTAACTTTTAAACCCTCAGATACTACAACTATTTTTCCAAAACATTTTAGCTTAATACAAAACACAGTTGATCTTCCAGCACAGCTAAATGGGATACTTTTAAGCATGTTTTAAGGGGTTTGTGTTTTCATGCCAGCCTTGTTTGTAAAGTATCAGAGTTAATTCCAAATGTGCTGTGACTTTGCCCTCTTTGTAGGCATCTTCTCTAATATTATTATAGCTTATTATCACTTTTACTTCAAGCAAATAATCTCAAACTGTCAGCAGAAGTTCAAGAACTTGGAAAGTCACAAAAAAAAAATAATCAATTTACCTTTAATCTTCTTGTACTTTTTGTACCATCTCCCAAACTCCTGGCACTTGGTTGCTGACACATTGGCATAGTATGTGCTATTTACAATGGATGAAATCATACTCTGAAAGTACAGAAAGAAAAACAAAAAGTGTTTTAAAACATTAGAATTCTTTTCCAGGGAAAGTGAATGACTTGCAAGTGCACAGTGATCATCCATTTGTGACATTAAAACCGAAAGGAATGTCTGGTGAGTACAAAAATTAGGGTTTATTCTCCATTTATATTCCCAGCCATAATTAAAATTACAAAATAGTTGTTATTATTATTCTGCATAATAATGCAAAAAAAGATGTAGTACAAACCTAGACTGAGACCTGCAGCTCAGGCTGGGGGGGGGCAGTTCTACTTTACTTTGTACTTGTGATATTACAATATCTAAATTTGATTTGCAGAACAACAGGCAGTGCCATGCTGGGGAACACATGCTCACTGCACCCGGGTAAGAACAAGCGTGATTTAGGAACCAGATCCTAAAGGTAAGATTAGATGCTCCAGCATGCATAATCCAAATAATGCTTTTCAGATGTCTCTGTTCTGCTTCCAAATGTAGCAAGACCACACAGCCAAGAAATGGAGAACATCCGTGCTACCCACTGCAGAACAACAGTTAGGCAAATAAGTTAAATTAATATAATTTATTGAAACGTGTGATTAGCCCTTGTGTGAAAATTCACCCAGAGGAGAAATTAACAGTGCCATCCAGAGCGAAGGGAACTACACATACTATAATACAGAACAGCCAAAAAACACCAAAAAAAAAAAGCCTCAACAAATCTGAAATATCACTTGCTTAACAACCACCCTCCCCTCTGCTCTTTGTGAATTCCCTCTAATCGACCCTTAGCACGAGCCAACTGGAGCAGGGAGGTGCAGAGTTGTTTTGCAGCACCTGATACCCATAAAAATGATACTTTACATCTGGGGTGCTTCTGCCCATAGGGTGGGGAAGACCTTAGGTTACTGGTAGTTACTCCTTCCCCCCCCACACACACACCCTCCTTCAATTTTATAAAAGCAGCATCTTTTTAACAGCATTTTACTTTCCTTTTCCCCACTCTGAACTCTTCCAAGGTCAAATCATTCCCAGCACGTATACATTTCCAGCAAGGAAATGGAATCTAACACCACTAACACATGGGAGCCGATGCACCTTCTCCAGAAATCATATTTTCCTTATGCCCTCCTTCCTCACTTACATCAAAGCTCAGAAAAAGCTCTGGCATGTTTTATGACCTTTCTGCACAAAGATGAGAGAGCAAGGATGATCTCACAGCTCAAACAAGCTACTGACCATAGGTTCAAGCTCTGGCCCACCGGCTCTTGTGCAAAATGGGATGTCGACCGTCTCTGGAAAGCTACAAGGCTTACACATTGGCTTACTCAATTTTAACAACATTTTAAAAACAAAAATATGCCCTCCCTTTTCCAGATTGATCCAGCCTTCTACCCAATTCATTGCTGTATCACAGGACTCCAGCGGCTCGTGAACTCTTCAGTTTTGGGGACTTAAAAAATGTGACCAAAACTGAGCGACTCAAGATAACCGGGTGACGCAGATTTGTTTGTCTTCTACAGGTAATTTCACTTTCAGTAGAGAGGCCCTTTTGCTTTTTTCACTTTAATTTTTCCACTCGAAGGCTGCTATGGTGCACTGCAGTAGAGTACGAAGGCTATGAAGTAAGAGCCTTTTTAAGTAGCAGCTTCAATTTCTAAAACTGAGATTCAATTTTCTAATTAAAATCAATATTTTGAGACATAAACCTAGCATTGTGGCAGTCAGCAGCAATTCCCTCCCCATAAATCCACCCTTGCTCTAAGTCATTTTAACAAGCAATAGTATTCTAAAAGCATGACACGTGGATAGCCTCTGCTAAGGAAGGATTTTGAACAAGGTTGAGCTGAGATAACCTTGGGGAGGGAGGAAGGGGAGATTTGGGGTGATGTTGTGCCATTTTAGTTAAATTTCCAGTCACTAAGGAAGGGTGGGGAAATTGTTTAGGTCTGTCTACGTAAAAGTTTGGTGTTTCCTTTCATTTTTTTTCCTCCACCAAGTCCTCTAGCTCTACAACAAATCAATGTTACTGCAACGGTAGGTCTATTAAATACCACAGAATATATTAACCCATTAACCTTTATTTGAGAAAAGAAAGCTTAAGCTAAACAGTAAAAACAAATAGTAAATCAACCACTGGTGAAAAAATCCCAGGACAGATTTTCTTCAACTGTTTGACAGTAGAGCAGGGGAAAGAACAATAACAACTTTCAAAATACATATCCTCACTATTAAATGTAAAGGAACCTTAGGGTATTTCTGCTCGGGATCTTGTAAGTCTGCAGAAAGGATATATCCGTTCAGAAGGCAGTGACGAAAAAAACCCCACTGCCTAATTGCAAATTGCATATTATTCCTGGGAAAATCCTTAAGGAAGGAATAGATTATATGAAGTAGCAGATACATTTAGTACGTGTGTGGCCATGGCAGCCATGTGGAATGAAAACTACTTAGACCAGGAGCTAAAGAAATATCCACACAAAGAAAATCCAGCGTGGTAAAGTTCAAGGAGAAAAACACGGGACGTGCTCACATCCCAAGAAATCTTGCTCCAGCAGAGACAAAACACATGGTCAGCGCTGAAATGAGTTATACAATATACAGGAGAGACAGAGGTCTCTATGCAAAGATGGAAATGCTGAAATAATTGGATTTCTTTCTGCCACACATACTCCCCCCCACCTACCCTCCTTCCCCTCGGCTTGGTTAACTGGGATTTATTTGTTTGAACAGGAGCCGTATGCTAAGGGTAGCTAAGCGGCAGTCACATAATACACCTAGCAGGAAAAAAACCAGAACAATTTTAAATCAAAGTGAATGATTACATTTCCCATTAGCGGCAATCAGAATCCCCAGCTGGGCTGCATGGAGAGCTCGGGCACCGAGAACCAGCGACGAAGAGCTCCCCACGCTGCCCCTCTCCACTTCTCTACTCGAGGCACTGTGAACACATTAATAAACAGCAGCATTTACTCTGCAGTTTGACTCCTGAGAGATCACTCTGCAATTTGCTGCTGTCAATAATATATTAACCACAAGGGGGTTGTAATGACATTTCACATTTGGCACGGTATTTTTTTTAAACTGATTTGGGAGAAGGAATTGTATTAGAGGCATATTCAGATGATGGTAATAGACAGCTCCTACACAACCTTCCATTGTGTTTTCTGTGTTTTGTGAGCCAAAACAAAAGAGACGGAAACTTTTTATAGCAATAATAATAATACCAGCTGCATTCTTGCAATCCCAGTTCAAGGGTTAGTCACTACTCAAGGTCACTTACACCTGTGCTTAAAAGTAAGCAAGCTCTATTTTCTGCGGAAGTATCTCCTTGTAGCTTTGTCCACTAAATAAATACTGGAGAGAGGATTTTTGCTGCTACAGTTCTGCCATCAGCAATTTTGTAAATATATCTCAGACTGAGGCTATAGGATGAGTAAACCAACTGAAGCATTTCCACCTGGTAGGCTTTGAAACTAAAGTGGGAGGAAAAAGACCCAGACAACAAATGAATTTGGAATATGAAATGATGCATAGTTTAGTTATACTGGATATTGAAGGAGCCTGGGCAGACATAACCATATGCTGCAATCATCATTAGCTGACCAGATTCTACAGATAATTCTATTTAAATAAATTACACTTAAACTGTGTGAAAAGAAAAATACTTCTGCATTCAACGCACTTACGCTCTGTGCATATCTAGGGTCACTGCTACTCCTTTAGTAAATAAGGCAAGTTAGACAGCACTTCCTTACACAGCCTTTCCATTCCTGCGAGTTCTGCAGACCCTGCACGGCCGAGGAAGCTGAGGAACGCGATTCCTACCAATTGCAAAGACCTAAATTCTGCTCTGTGTCTCTTCTCTATGCTTTCCCTGGAGATGTCATCATAACACAGTACAGTAAATTTGTTCTGCTTATACACAGAAAGAATTCTCTCGGTTCATGGAGGCTTTGGATCATGAACTGCAGGATAAGCACACAGCACAGGGCAAGACAGGCAACCACGGGAGCAAAATATGTTGGATATGGGCTAGCAAAGCAACAGATTTTTATCAAGCACAGACCAGTGATGTTTCGACTTCTAAAAGACGTAATCGGCAGCTTAACCTATGATTCTGTGAAGTTTTCAGAAGGCAATGTATTTTTCACTCCTAGCAAAGTTGCTTGGTCTGGGTGCTGAAGTGTTTTTCTGTTTTCTCTGAGATGCAAGGAAGACTCAGTCATGAAAATTTTATGAATTTCTAATTATGACAACACGAAGTACAAATAGAGCTCATGATATCTGTAGGAACCTGTGTCTTAGTGTCTTAGACATGACATCACTGCCATTTATAAAGCAGCCATGGAGAATGAGGCTGAGGTTTTGTTCTTTTTTTAACATAATTACATATACATTTTTTGTTGCCGTTTCCTAGAACTGGGGCACAACTGTTAAAACAGCATACTTTGTATCATAGTTAGAACCTAATGAAAGCTACTGATGGGTTAATGGGGGAGACAGGCCACTCCTAGTGGGAAAAAGCAACTAAAATATTGCATTTGAGGATCATTAGTCCTATTGCAAAAGGTTCATATAAAGATCTAAAAGAATTTACATCTTTCTGAACAGCAGGATAAAACCCAACCAATTCATTCATAATTTCCACCTGGTAACCTACTAAGAAAACATGGTATAAAGATACTCTTTTTCATATTAATGAGAATTTCTCCTTTCTAAAGAAAACAAGAAATTGAAAATCAAAGTTGAAAACTAGAAATCCCTTCAGTATTTATGGTATTGTTTAGTCTAAGACCTTTACCGAACAAATACGAGCTTTAGATCTTGTAAATCTGGCTTCCCCTAAGCCTGCTAAAAACACTGACCTGTGAGAGAGGGCATTCTTTGGCTAGTGTGCTCTGATTCATCTCTTTGAGCAGTTCCTTTAAGGCATTGCGAACTGTGGCATGGTTCCACTGCTCTGCTGGCAAGTCTTCCAACTTTGAACAACTGTTAAAACAGAAAGCAAAAAGTAGATAGAAACGTCACCTTCACAGACACTTGCTCTTTGCATACAAGTGCTATAGATCTTTAAGCAGTGAGCAAAGCCCTGGAGTTTCCTGCTTAATCCACTTTCCCCTCCCTACCAAGCCTGACTCCCAGAAGAAATGTAGTTCAACTAAAAGTATGACAGTACATGGTAGGAATAGCAGTTAACTCTACCGTGGTACTACATGTGTGCAAAACCATTCTCTCTGGGCCTGGTGGAGAGCAAAAAGACTGTGTAAAGCAAGACCCAGAAATGGCTGGATAAAGCCATTCTCTCCAGACAGAGAAAGATATTCCTGCTGGGATAGAAAAATAAACATACGTGCCACACTGCCGCTAACAAAAACCTCTAAACAGTAAGGGCCCCCATTGTGTGGAGACAAGGCTTTTAAAAACAAATTTCATTTTATACAGGTTCTTGTACTGCCCTTATCACTGAAGTATCCAAGAGCCTTTCAGAAATACATTAAGCCATATGCCCAACATCTGTCACATGTAGTTCATTCTCACTTTCATTCTACAAGAACTGCATATGTAGTGAAGCTTTTGACTTCATATGACTTGTGCCTCTTTTGATTTAACAACCTTACGGTCTGTGTCTACACACAGAGGGACAGACCCAAGAAGCACAGCAGAAAGTTGGGAGAAACTTGTCATTGCCATTCGTGCCTGAAAGACTTAATGCATGCTCTCCAACCAGCCTGGGGTGGTTCTGCCTTCTGCCTACACAGCCTGGCCTTATCCTCAGAGCCAAAGGTTCAGTTGTGCTTGAGGAGTTCAAGTAGTCAATGACTGTCTTTATCTCAAGGTCACGGGCTATCTTTTATTTACATGTCTTCCAGGCATTCAAGTACTTTGAAGATAAAGAATGATACCTTGATCTTGGCTTGATACCCTCCAGTAATACAGACATGACAACAGGCTAGATGGACTCCTAGTAGCTCATACTTCTGAGGAGATGAGTTACTGCACTCTACCTTTATAGCAGCTACAGGCTCCAGATGTTCTTTTACAACTATATGGCAGGGAAACAATTTAGCTGAGAAATGGTAACAGTATATGAAGACAAGGAAAGGACTGTTACTGGGAACTGGAAACCCCAAGCCCCATCAGAGATATAACAGGAAAGAAATGCTGCTGCTTGGGAGTTTAACATCAACGAGGCACCAAATACTTCCAAATTCCAAACTGAAACTGAACAGTTGGAGGGTATGTACCTGCCACCAAAGGCCACACACACGCATCCGAATGGACCTCTCTTCTGTTCAAGTCAGGCTTCTACAAATTGTGAGCAAATTATGTCAGGATGTCTGTTATTTTTGTCTTATTCCTCTGACATGTCCTGGCCATAGAGCTAAAGCAGACAGTGCAATGTAGGCTTACCAGCGGGTCTAGAGTATGCCATGCACTGCCAGGGACCTGCTGCCACTCCCTTATGCAGACATCAGTAAATATTTGAGGACTTTTTTGAAGGCCAATAAAAGAGAAGGAGAAAGAAAGGGTGGGAGTGGTGGAAGGCAGGGCAAGTAAGTTTAAAAGTGTCAGGAGCTTTTGCTTTGCTAACTAGAACTAGCATCTGGGGAAGGAAAATATTTTCCAAATGCCAAATGGAGCTGCAGTAACACATCTCTTCCTGACCTTTTTGCCTTTTCACTGGGGAAGACCAACAGAGAAAAAAGGAAAGTCAAAAAGGTCCCCTCCTCACCATCTCACCACCTGTCTGTAGAAGACCTGGATTCTCACAATGTAACCCCCTGAAAAAGGCATGGCATTTATTTTTTTTATACACTAAGGCCTAGAGAATCCATTAAATCAGGGACTGGGGAAAGGTCTGCCTTTAAAAGCCCCGTATCATTAGTTGATTGAGTTTCTGCCCCTCCCTTCTCTGCTACCATACTGCTACTTCAGAAAACATACAAAATCATTTGGAACATGGACCAAAAAGCTGCCAGGTGACTCACCCTTCTCTTCATTTTTCTTCTCATTTCAGCAAAAGACCAGAAATTAATGAAGACAGGATGCACTAATCTCTCTAGTAATGCTGTAATCGACAGAGCAGCTCAGAGAATAGAGGAGGACAGATGTTCAGAAACACCCACCTTTGTAATTGGATTTTCAATGTCACAACATGATAGACATCTTGTAGCATGTCGGCTACTGTCGCATCTGGTGCATCAGTCACATAACTGAGAGGGAGGGGATTCCACCTCCCAAGCTTGATTATTCCTGAAAAGAAAACAAAAAATTCATACTTTGTATTTTATCAGCCATTTACTAAATCCTTTGATAAGCTTGTTTGTTCACAAGATTCAAGATCTGCCTTGAGGTTTATTGCAGTCTTGCTCAAACAGATGTCTTGTACGGAGTCCTGAAGCAAACAATGGGAAGGGTAGGAATAGATTTTAAATTCTTAGCAGAGCTGCTGACATGTTCCTGGCTCTTAAAATTACTTCAAGGAAGCACAGGAGGCTTCCTCCCTTCACATCTTTCATCATCCCGCTAAAGCCTAGTTCTTTAAGTTAGAACAAGCTTTAAATACTATACAGTACTTAGTCCTGATTTTGCAGCCTAGAAAACCCTTGAGTAAGTGCATTGGTTTTGAGCTGATCAGGAGAATTCCTGCGTGCGGGCTTTCAGCACACAGTTACAATCTAAGCATGGTATGATTCCCAGCATGAGTGGAAGGCACTGGAAACCCACCAAGTAGGAAAAGTTCACTCCTAGCTGCAAGTTGCACTATGCAGATGGTTGCTCTTTGTGAAAAAAACCCACACAAAACCAAACAATAAACAAACAAAAAACAACAACTAAACAAACCAAAACAAAAACACCCAAAAAAAGAAAAACCAACAACAAAAAAAACCAACTGCAAGCTGCTGACCACAGATCCAAAGTAGCATTTTGGGGGTGGGGGTGAATGCTGTAAGCTCTGTTTCTACTCTGTTCATTCTTTTATAGGGATCATCACTTCTTTTGGATGAGCTTGTCACAAAGATTGTAAACTTTGATGGTAAACCATTTGGTGCAGAGCTATTATTTCCATTTGGACAATTGCAGAGGGCCCACCCATGCACCCAAAACCAATGACTAATACCCAGGAATGACTTCTAGGAAGACGCCAAACAAAGAAAGCCACAGTGCCATCTTACATGCGAGCAAAGCAGTTTGGCCTTATTCTGTACTATCGCAACTGCTGCTTTCATTCCCTCCTCCACCATGTTCCCATGGCTCCACCATTCTGCTCACGTAACTTTTCACAGTTCAGCCCTACAAAAAACCAATTACCTTTTCTCCCATTCAAACTGATGTCTTTTGAGGTCTACTTACATACTTTTTGATCTTTGAAAACTCTACTGACAGAAATACACTAACATATGAGAAAACAACTTTGTGCTAGCAGGAGCTCCAAGAACCCTCCTTGGGTACCTGGAAGGATGCTGTGATGCCAAGAAACTTCAGCGCTATCCTCCTCACTTCCTACTCCTAGTTCTTCACCAGCTCTGGAACTAATCAAACTGAAATAAATGGCAAAGCCCTTTCGTCCTGATCTCCCAAACATGATCAAAATATAAATACAACCTCTGAAACAGTGAAACAGAGCTTTGTGCACAGAGACGATAACAGAACACAATGTTTATGAGTCCATAAATACCTGCTATGCAATATCTCTTTTTTTTTCCTCTATTCCTATACACGTGGAAGAGGAAATAATTTTAGTACAACTTCTCTTCTGTAGCACTTACATCTTCGCATTTACCACTGACATACTGCTTTGCAAGGTATTCCATCATCACGTACTGTAAGAAGCTGAAGGCTACCTGGTTCATCCTCAGTGGCACAAAGTTGCAATGTAACGTGCTGGTACAGACAGCCTAATAACTTCAGCAGCAAATTAGAATGCTTTTGGCAAGGGGAGATCTTGTCCAAATGAAACAAAAAGTTAGTAAGTGTTGCTTGATATCCGATGCTTGAAAATGGGACATAAACAGAACAAAAACATTTAAATGATGCACTGTTTCAGTATTAAGATTGAACAATCTGGTGCTGAATATGCTGCAGTATAAATAGTGCCTGGACTCAGATCCAGTAGAGTAACACACAGCACTCATTCACAGCACCGTATGTCTCCAGTGCTGGCTCCTTGAGTCATATTCCACTTGCCAAGAAAAGCTGTTTTTCTTAAGGGGATAGTTTACTTAATGTTATCTCTGGTGACAACGAGAAATGCATATAGTACAGCATGTATTAGTCATGAAATGAGCATCAAGGGTCCACTGAGTGAAATACATGCTGGGAAAACACAGTTTAGCTGCTGACTTCCTTCACCCCCTTCTGCTATATAATAATTCAAAGCAAAATCACCTAAAAATCTAGAAATCTATACCAGCTTCACAGAACACTTGGCTTGCTATGTTTAACCACACCAAGTTTTCATGTAATTGAAAAAATAAGCATCGTATGTGCCCCATAAGTCACATCTAAATTGGTAATAATTTACAAGAGGCTTTATTTTGCATTCAATTAAGGAAAGCACTCAGAGCACACCATCTGCAACTGCTCAGGCCTGGCAATATGGGCAAGAGACAAAGAGATGGTCGGTGGTCACTGAACTTACCAAAGGTGTCCCCAAACGAAAACATTTTAAGGAATAAAAACACAGCACAGGCAGAGTGCACCATAGGAAATACTATGCAAATCGCTCTACAGGAAATGTCTGCTACTACTGGAAGCTAGGTAGATTTTTTATTTTTTTTTTTTTTAAATCCTTCTCTACAACTGGAGAGGAAATTGTTTTGGCTGGATCTAGACAAACACAGGTGTTGCCATAACGCTGGGTGCCTCTGCACATTAACACCTGCTGCGAGTCCTTTACTCCGTGTTTCAGCACCGCCGAGGCACGGTGTTTTTTCAGCCGGTGTGATATGACGTGTGAAATTTTTTTTTTTTTCCAGAGCACATTAAGCTGGTCCAAACGACAGCCAGAAGCCATGGTTTCCATCCAGCTCCTCAGCAGGCTTCACAGGTGGTTTATTTCGTGGCACCGATACCGTACTTAAGGCAACTCTCGGGCTGCGTTCAGGGAAGGTGATGCCAGCTTGTTGAGCAAACAGTCTCTGCACCCTGGAAGACATCTCTGAATGGATCCTCAGTAAATCTGAGTTGACCAAAATTTTCCTCCTAAAAAGCTGCCTTCTCATCCAGGACTGGGTGCTTCTGGTGTAACAGCAACCTCAAAATGAGAACAGCCTGGTAGCAAAGAAGCACTTCCACATATGCATTTTTTTATTGTTCTTCTCGTTGACTCCAAATGGCACAGCTCAAGCCTTTAAAGAAATCACTTTAACTGGCTTGACTGAGCTTTTATCCCACCACGACTGAGACTTGGGAGTGGGGACAGGAATGAGCAAAGGTCACTGTGCTATTAATGAATATACTATTGCTCGAGGAATATCACTCCTCTGTCAGCCTTCTCCAAATGACGTGTGGATAATATGCTGCAGATCAGACTGCTCAGGAAATCTGAAAGCACATCTTTCGTGAGTTCACAAAACACTTCTGTTAATGAGTCTGGTTCTCTTTCCTGTATCAACAACCTTTGGGACTCTTCCTGTAAGAGTTTTTTGAAGGGTATGTTCAACAGATTTCAAAGCTTGTATGCACTCAAGAACCAGCCATACACTACAGCAGATCTCAAGAACTCATCTAGAAATGGCTGAGCGTAGCCCAATCCAGTTAGTCAGTTAAAGACAATAAACAGACCAAAAAT
Organism: Actenoides hombroni; assembly: GCA_024336885.1. Taxonomy (NCBI): domain Eukaryota; kingdom Metazoa; phylum Chordata; class Aves; order Coraciiformes; family Alcedinidae; genus Actenoides; species Actenoides hombroni. The sequence continues at coordinate 13,463,646 of WUAM01000395.1, forward strand.
TTTCTCAAAAGATTTTTTTTTTCCCCCAAAACATATTTTAGCAGAAATTCTCTATCCACTCTGGCTGTTGGTTCTTGAATGGCATGTCCTTCTACAGACAGGTTATTAAGTTTAAGCTTCAGCTTCCAGTGACAAGTGGAGTCCCTCAAGGATCAGTACTGGGACCAGTCTTGTTTAACATCTTTGTCAGCGACAGGGACAGTGGCACTGAGTGCACCCTCAGAAACTTTGCCGATGACACCAAGCTGTGTGGGGCGGCTGACACGCTGGAGGGAAGGGATGTCATCCATAGGGACCTGGACAGGCTCTAGAGGTGGGCCCATGCCAACCTCATGAAGTTCAACAAGGCCAAATGCAAGGTCCTCCAACAGGGTCAGAGCAATCGCAAGCACCAATAGAGGCCGGGCAGTGACTGGCTTGAGAGCAGCCATGAGAAAAGACCTGGGAGTGCTGGTGGATGAGAAGCTCAACATGAACCATCAGTGTGCTCTTGCAGCCCAGAGAACCAATCGTATCCTGGGCTGTATCAAGAGAAGCGTTTCCAGCAGGTTGAGGGAGGTGATTCTCCCTCTCTACTCCACTCTCATGAGGCCTCACCTGGAGTACTGCGTCCAGTTCTGGAGTCCCTATTACAGGAGGGATATGGATGTGCTGGAACGTGTCCAGAG